>CM066033.1:827819886-829019886 GCA_033557465.1 Ichthyophis bannanicus | reverse complement strand
CCCATGGATCTCAGGTAACTAAACATAAATCTGGCTGGTCCTCAAAGAGTAGATCTCCTTTTAAACATCGAGATGCCTCTGGCGTTGCCCTTGAGGGACTTTCACCGGCAAAATTGCCCCGGCGGGAGTCTTTGGCTTCCAAAGCACTAACAGGGCTCCAGGATGATCTTGAGGCTTCAACCTCGACAGAACTACTGGTGCCATGCTCTGGGGTTCTGGCCGCTTTAACTGGCACCGATACCCAAGCATCAGCAGCGTCAATAGACCAGAGATTCCTGGCTATTGAATGCAGTCTGGCGGCTCTTCTCACGGCCTCGATGCCCCTGAAACCGCTTCAGATAATTCAACCGGTACCAGCACCGACTGCATCGACATCAGCAGGTATTCTACCGGGACTGAGTCATGCGTCTCTATCCGGCATCGACAAGTCAGTACCGGACCACTCCGATGCCGACTTCGATTGGTACTGGTACACTGTGCCTTGCATGAGCACCCGGATCGGAGATACTTCGAATCCTCAGATGAGTCTGAAGACTCTAAAGGCTCTGCCGATACCAGAGTACTTCTTCCTGAGGATTCCTCTTCTCCTCAGCGTAGGATGTCTCCACCAGAGGATATGTCCTTTCAGGATTTTATCTGCGATGTGGCCCGAGGTCTTTCCATCACAGTGGCTCCTGAAAAAGAGCCTAGGACAAAGGAATTAAAAATCCTACAATACCCTAAAGCTCCCAAGGAGGCAGCTACCTTACCTATTCATGATATCTTGCATGCTCTTATGTTAAGGATGTGGGAAACACCTCTAACCACATCTCCTCATTCTCGAAGACTCGACACCATGTCTCGAGTTCCTCCTTGTCCTGGGTTTCAGAAGACTCAATTACCACACCATTCCATGGTGGTGGAATCAACCATGAGACGGATGAAGAGTGCAAAAAGGCATGCATCCAATCCTCCAGGACGTGAGTGTAGGACTCTTGATGCCTTTGGACGTCCAGGCTTCCAGGCTTTCTGCTAGGATCAGTTCCTATATCTTGTATATGGGAATGTTCCTTAAGGAAGTCACAGGAGACTTAGATCTTATGAGCCCTCTCCTTCCTGATGAAAAAAGGCAAGATTATCTTACTCTTGCTAAACATGCTCAGGATGTTTCCAAGTTTGTGAATCGTGCAGCCTTTGACTGCTTTGAGTGCATAAGCAGAACCTCTGCTATTGCCATAGGTGCACGCAGAATTGCCTGGCTCCAGGCATCTGACTTAGAAATCTGGGTACAGGACAGACACGGGAATATACCTTGCACAGGAGAGAATCTCTTTGGCAAGAATTGGCAGGAAAAAGCTAATGAGATAGATGCTGACAATATCACCTTGGATAGATTGTCCAAATCTACAGCTGATCCTGCAAGGAAAAGATCCTCTAAGAAACCATTCTTCAGTAAAAAGAAGTAGTTTTATCCCTCCTATACCCAGCAGAGACATCGTTCAGGTCAGTCTGCCCAAAAGGGACAGCGGCAACAAAGGAAGCCAAAAGCAGCTAAGCCTCAACCGGCTCAGCAGACTCAGCCTCCACAGGGGCTTTGACTCCTATCTAGAGAACTTTGCTTTCCTGGCCCTGAACGGCCCAGAACCCTGCACCATCCCAGGAAGGTTATGTCATTTTGCCCCCAGATGGTGTCAGATAACAGCAGAAAATTGGACTCTGTCTATTGTCCGAGAGGGGTACAAGCTTCATTTCCTCAGCATGCCCCCTTCTACAATAGTAAGACAGTTCAATTCTCAGACCTCTCCCAACGACCAGTTAGGTCAAGAAGTCACAATGCTCCTTGCTCAAGGAGCAATAGAAGAGGTGCCTATTCCACAACGGGGTACAGGATTTTACTCCCCCTATTTCCTTATTCCAAAGAAAACAGGAGAAGACAGACCCATTCTAGACCTCAGAGAATTGAACAAATTCCTGTTCAAAGAGAAGTTCAAAATGATTTCCTAGGAACTCTGCTGCCATACCTTCGGAGTCAGGATTGGCTTTGTTCTCTAGATCTCAAGGATGTGTACACTCATGTTCTCATCCATCCAACTCACCGAAAGTTCCTTCAATTCCTGTTTCAAGGGAAGCACTACCAATACAGGGTTCTTCCTTTTGGCCTGGCTTCTGCACCAAGGGTGTTCACAAAATGCATGCCTGTGGTAGCAGCATTTCTCCACACCCTGGGAATATTCGTCTTCCCTTACTTAGACGACTGGCTTATTCGAGCCCCTTCAGAGCCAGAGGCCAGGATAGCTCTGTCTCGCACAATGCGCATCCTTCAGTATTTGGCACTTGTCATGGACTTTGGGAAGTTTCACCTTGCTCCCACTCAATTCCTAGAGTTTATAAGAGCTCTTCTGGATACCAGACAGACAAGGGCCTTCCTTCCACAGCCCCGCTGCCTTCGCATTGTGCTAAAACCTCACCTCACTGCTCTGGAAATGTTAGTTACTAGGCCACATGGCATCCACCGTGTATGTGGTTCCATATGCTCGCCTCCATATGAGGGCAGCCCAGTGGACCTTATCCACTCAGTGGTCTGAGGCGTCAGGTTGCCTGTCAGACAAAATAGCAAACTCAGATCGCCTTATTTTGTCCCTCCAATGGTGGCAGTCACCCAGAAATCTTCTGGTGGGGTCTTCTTTTCAGCAACCCCCACCCCAAGCCACTCTAACAACAGATGCTTCACAGGTGGGTTGGGGAGCCCACCTGCACGGCCTCTCTACCCAGGTTACCTGGACTCCACAGGAGGCCTATCTCCATATCAACCTCCTGAAGCTCAGAGCAATCTTCCTTGCTCTTTGAGTATTTCACACCCAGCTCAGCTACAAGACAGTCCTAGTTCAAACGGACAATCAGGTAGCCATGTTCTATGTGAACAAGCAGGGCGGGACAGATTCTCTGTCGCTGTGCAACGAAGCTTTGCGACTATGGGCCCTCGCCAGAGAGCATCAGATTCATCTCGTTGCGGTGTATTTTCCAGGCATTCAAAACTCTTGGGCAGACAGACTCAGTCGAGTTCTGCTTCCACACGAATGGTCTCTCCATGCAGACCAGGTGGCCAAAACTTTTCAAATTTGGGGAACCCCGGACATAGACCTCTTTGCAAGTCCGCTGAATTCCAGACTTCCCCGGTTCTGTTCCAGAATTCCAGCTCGAGGTTGTCAGGCCAGGGATGCTTTCCTCCTTCATTGGGGTCAGGACTTCCTGTATGCCTTTCCACCCATTCCCCTAATTCCCAAAACCCTGTTCAAGCTTCAGAGAGACAGAGGTCATATGATCCTCATAGCTCCACGTTGGCAACAGCTACCGTGGTACCCTCTGCTCTTACATCTCTCTCAAGCTCCGCCTCTAGAGTTAGGATCTGCTCCAGATCTTATTTCTCAAGAGGACGGGATTCTGTGGCATCCCATTCCCCAGTGTCTGCATCTCAGGGCCTGGTTGCTGAAAACCTAGAACTTCATGGTCTTAACCTTTCCAGGCAGGTAAAGGATATCCTACATGCTTCCAGGAAACCTTCCACAAGACGCTCTTATGCATTCAAGTGGAAAAGGTTTACCATATGGTGCTCGCAGAAGGGTCTTAACCCTCTTGCGATACCTCTGGAATCATTACTGGAGTACCTCCTTCATTTATCAAATGCAGGGCTTAAGACAAATTTAGTGAGAGTCCATTTGAGTGCTATTGCAGCTTCCTTCAAGCCTCTAAATGGACAACCTATTTCCTCTCATCCTCTCATAGCAAGATTTATGAGAGGCCTTCTTTTAATGAAGCCTCCCATTAAGCCACCACCGGTGGCATGGGGCTTGAATCTGGTTCTTGGCCAGCTTATGAAACTGCCCTTTGAACCATTAGCCACTACCTCTTTGAAATTCCTTTCCTGGAAGGTTATCTTTCTCATTGCAATCACATCAACACGTCGCATCAGTGAATTTATTTTTTATTTATTTATTTAACAGTTTCTTATATACCGCCCCTTCCAGAGATCAGGGGCGGTTCACATCGAACAAAAATCAATATACTTCTGTATATTTTACATGGAACTTGTGTTAACTATGTACACGTTTAGTTACATTGAACATGTTTTGAACATTAACTAGAATAACACTATTCAAACTATGTACAGGTCATCACAACATAATTGAGTTACCGGTATTATTTACAATAGAGATATAGCCATTTGTTTGTGTAAATCTTTGTCTGTAGGGTAAGGTAAATTGCAAGCGTTATACAAGGTTCCATCATAAGGTAGTCCTTAGGACTCATCCACACTTTATGCCAAAAGTGGTTTTGCCCTTTCATTTAAACCAAGCGGTTTACCTTCATGTATTCTTTCCAAGGCCTCACGCCTCAAATGCAGAAAGGAACCTTCATACTTTGGACTGTAAAAGAACTTTGGCCTTTTACTTGCAAAGGACACAGCAACATAGAAAATCCTCCCAACTCTTTGTTGCTTTTGATCCTAGTCATTTGGGACTTCCAGTCTCCAAAAGGACACTGTCCAGCTGGATTGCACAGTGTATATCTTTTGCCTATGAGAATAAGAACCTTCCTCTTGAAGGCCATGTCACAGCTCACAATGTGAGAGCCATGGCAGCCTCAATGGCTCATCTTCACTCTGTGTCTATCGACGACATCTGTTGAACAGCTACTTGGGCTTCCGTTCATACCTTCACAGCCCATTACTGCTTAGACAAGGACTCCCACCAGGATGCCTTGTTTGGTCAGGCTGTTCTTCAACACCTGTTCCAGACTTAATCAACTCCTACCCACCATCCCTGGTAGGATGCCAGAGATCCATGGGGGGAAGTGGAGCCCTTTCACAAAGGCACACAACTTTCTGGGGCCATCTCCCTGGCATCTAAAGCTAGGGAGTCCCCATATGTGAAGACTACATTCCCAACAGAGGGAATTTAATCTTCACAACCCACTCACCTCCCTTAGGAGTTGTAACTTTCTATCTCTCTATCTCTTTCCCTCTCTCTTTTGTCTCAGCTTTAAACTCAACTGGAGAGGGACAGTTGGGAAAGGCGGGAAGGCAGCATGCAGGTGCTGTGGGATGCTCCCAAAAGCTTTCATATTGGACGCTGGGGAGAATTCCTGCGCAGGCTCCATCAGTCCCGACGATACCCATATGTGAAGACTAAATTCCTGCTGTTCCCGGAGATCACCTGTTACAGGTGAGTAACTATGCTTTATAAATGAACTATTTCCCATTCACCCACCACACCGACATGCACAGTGGCCCTGATAAACTATAAATCTGCATCCTGTGTTATTTTAGGCAGTAATAGCAGTACTGTACTTGTAGTAGTATTGGCCATTCTGCTATACTGTACCAATTTCCTGTTTGGGGATGCCAATTTATTTCCAAGTATGCATTTGTACAGCATGTTCTGGAAGGGGCAGTGTTGAGGTAATTATGATTGTTGTGTTTTTGTCATAATGTCAGTGTTGGGAGTAAGGCCCTCAAATTTAATTGTGGGGGGGGGGGCCACAAGGCAGGTTAAAAATTTAAGAACATAAGAAATGACATACTGGGTCAGACCAAGGTCCATCAAGCCCAATATCCTATTTCAAACAGTGGTTAATCCAGATCACAAGTACCTGGCAGGTTCCCAAAAAGGTACATAAATTCCACAATGCTTGACCAGAGTAAGCAGTGGATTTTCACGGGTCCTCTGGTTTATGGACCTTTTCCTCCAGGAACTTATCCAAACCTTTTTGAAACCCAGCTACACTAACAGCTTTTACTACATCATCCGGTAACAAATTCCAGAGTTTGATTACATGTTGAGTGAAAAAAATATTTTCTTATATTAGTCTTAAATAGATTACCCTGTAGCTTCATTGCATGTCCCCTAGTCTTTCTATATTCTGATGACTTAAACAATCGATCTATGTTTACCCGTTCCACTCCATTCATTAATTTATAGACCTCTATCATATCTCCCCTCAGCCGTCTCTTTTCCAAGTTAAAGAACCCTAACCTTTTAAACCTCTCCTCATAGGGGTATCCTGCCATCCCCTTTATCATTTTGGTGGCTCTTCTCTGTACCTTTTCTAATTCTGCCATATCCTTTTTAAGGTATGGAGACTAGAATTGCACACGATATTCAAAGCACCTGTTACCCGTGCACTGTCTTTCTAAGGTTCAAATCCATGTTGGTAGATTCTACTGGCACTCCTTGTGACCTTCGGCAGTCATGGGCAGGGAAATATCTGTTGTGCCCATCCCATTATTGCTAGGTTAAAGCCCACAGATAATGCCAGTGGACCTAAAAAAAAATTTGGAATTCTTTCTACTTCATCATGCCTTAAACTAAATCCTTCTTGTTGAGCAATCCACTTTCCCAATTGCTTACTTTGTTGACCTCCTTTTCAGGGCCGATCCTAGAGTTGGTCCAAAGAGTTGGAGTCCTAGGCGACCCTCAAGCTTTACATCCCCTCTGGCTGTCAAAATCTCTTATTTAGCTTTGAATGACCTGCTTTTGCTGCTTTCCAGAGATTGCTGCCCTAGGCAACTGCCTAGCTTGCCTAGTGGTTGGGCCGGCCCTCCCTCTTTTGACCTCAGTATCTTAGTATTGGAAGCTCCACACTTCCTGGAATCTTTTTACTGTCCCTGCAATCTATCTTGGACCCTAGCAGCTGAAACATGAGTCTCCAGATTTCAGCTGGGCATCACAGGCTATGACACACAGACTTGGCATGCCAGGTCGTACTGACGTCTCCTCCTTTTTTTCTCTGGCCTCCAATCAGAGGCCAGCCAGGATCTGTGATTTTCCTGCCCTCTTCCACTTTCCTTCCCCATAGCACACTAATCCTTGTGCTTCTGCACACCCATCCACATTTTTCCTACTCCTCCTTGCCCTAGTTTATATTAAGTAACAGATGAGGGAGTCCTTGAGGATGTGTTAATTATGACTAGATAGAGAAGTAATTTAGCTTCTCATTCTTTTCTTTTTGCAAACTGTTTTGCAGACACAGAATGAGGGTGAGAGAAAGAGAACGATGGTATTTGAAGCAGATGCTCAGTTTCATTAAAGTTCTCATTGTTGCGGGTTAGATGGAGAAATCTAAAAAATTTAATATAAATAGAAAGATCAAGTGACTTGACTGAGATCATGCAACAAGTAAGCAAGGATGGTAGGGTTCTTCAAACCTTTTGTTTTCATACTCCACAGTTCTTGATTCAAAGCACTGACTTATATTGGCATGTGGATGAGGACACATGCTTAAAACTGTTTTCATTGCTGTAGGCTAACTTGAGTTTCCCCAGGCTCAACTCTTCAAAGAGACAAAAGAAAACAATCTGTTACTAATTTAGTCTGGTCTCAACCCTAAATAATTTTTATATGAAGGAAATTCCCTGCTCTTCATAGAGAATACTTAACTGCTATGTTCTGAAACACTGATATATAAAAGGACATGTTCAGAAGTGAGGCAGCACGCATACAATATATAGGAAGCCTGCTGCGATGGGCTGTCCTGTGAAAATGCAAAATACATTTAGAACGGATGTAATCCCCTTTTTACAGTACACTCCCTACACATGCTTCCAGAGGCTACAGAGAGAAAAAATACATCCAGCTACAATGTCTGGAACACAGATTCTGGGATGGGGAACAGACCTGCTGTAAGGCCTAAGGAGATCATTCACTCATTTTCACACAAAAAAAAAAAAAAAAAAAACCTCCATGCACAGAGGGTTATATCAAAGCAGAAAGGAAATCTCTGCTGAAGCAAAAATCAATAGACAAGTACAAAACAGTAAAAACTCACAGCCAGGCAAGAGGGCAGCCATTCCTTCCCACCCTTCCCCTCCCCTCTCTCCCCCCTCACCTTAATGACAACCTGAACACTTCCTTCACCTTGCCACTTATTTATTGGTAATTCTTGGCCACAGCATCCCTAATTATATACATATTTAATCTTAATTAACAATATACACTCAGATAACTTTGTACAATCATCTCAACAATTTCATTGAACAATTCCATATCAACAGTTCAACTTTATCCATACATTACTATATACATCCATTATACTCTCCACCAGGTTTGCAAATGGGGACCCACAGCCTTGGTGTGTGGAGCCGTCTGAATCCCCCACCCCCTTTATTTGTCATTAATGAGCCTCTCATAACATGTCACTCTGGTAAAGCATGCCGTAAGGATACACCTTACCCTCATCGCACAAAGACCACCTCCCTGCTCCGATGTTACCCCATCCGAGGTCAGCTCGGAGCCATTCGTGCCTGCGTCTATGCCATGCCCCATCCCCCCCCCCTCCCCACGCCGTTTGAGCATGGAGGACATGTGGAGGGGTGGCGCGGTCTAGCCATTGTCCCTGCTGTGGCCCATCGCCCTGTTCTGGGGGGAGGACAATTGCTCCGGGCCACTCCCCTCCTCCCTAAACTGGCTGTGAGTCCCCCTCTTGCGTCCCTATTTGCGCCACAGCCCGCAGGCCGCGACTCCTCGCTTGTCAGTGGGCCCCCACCTATCCCAAGCTGCAGCCAAGCCTCGACCTGCTTCATAACATGTCAACTGTGTCCTGTAATGTAGAGAGAAATATGTCCAAACCTATATCGGAGAGATGCACCCTGACTGATCGATACAGTCCCAGGCATCTCTCCTCAATAAGTTTATGTTTCAGACAGTGTCCCCCGATGGCATCCATGAATCGTGTCATCCATCGGTTGACCTTCCGTCGGGGCTTTTCGATGGCCCGATGGGAATGCTCACCTCTCCAAACTCTGCGCGGTATGATGGAGGACCAGGCTAGTTGAGTACCAGGGAATGCATCTATTAGCGCTAACATATCCCCTTGCATCTTCCTGGCCAAATCCACACTACGGGTTCCTGCTAAATCATCCCCCCCCTAGGTGTACTATCAATGTCCAAGTGGTTCCCCGTGTCCTCTTCTTATGTATAAGCGTGGGCACCAACTGGTCCCACAGCATACCGCGCAACCCCATCCAGGTGATTGATACCTCTGAAGGGTTCATTTCTAGATTAAGCCCCAGAGGTCGCTCCCTGGTCCTTCTCTGTGCCAAATATATAAAAGAGTGTCCGCAGATCCATACCTCCCGTGTACCTCCGCCAGTGTCATTACCTACAACACAGCAACCAAGACATGTGAGTTATGACTGTGTTAACCCTAAAAACTACCGCCACCCTCTGCATGCGGCCCTCCTGGTTTCACCTCTGGGCGCACGTACAGTCTGTAGCGGTCCGACCTCCACCTTCCAAGGGCCATAACTTGCTCTCTCATCATCCCCAGTCCAGCTGCGGTTGTGGCTGCACCTATCCGGAAAGAATGTGTGCCGTACTCCTCCTCCCTCATCATCTAATATATAACTTTTGCACCCTGGAAAACTGGAACCTCGAGAGTGGAGTCCTATCCTCAAGGACGAGGAACCACTCCCCCCGAGTGGCCTAATCCTAATGTACTCCCATACGTTATGGACAGGGCAGGTATCATCCCCTTTCAAGGGTGCTAAAGACACCCTAACACCCCTCCCCGTCGGGTCTGTTTTAGATACTTGTATGATAATTTCTAATTTTCCATCCCGCAGTGTCACATCATGCCACTGCAGCCCCCTCTGTCCTTGTGCGTTCTTTGACTGCGCCACTAATTCTCCTACTCTCATTGTGCCAAAAAATGCTATCGTAAAGGCGCACCGGAAGAGCCGTGCTTCAAATGGGTCATAACAGATCTCATCCGTAGCTCTTAGTATCGCCCTCAGCAATTCATAGGTAATCGGGCGTCTTCGGTCTGGTGCGTGGCTACGCCTGGCCGCCCATCCTCTCATCACCCTAGCGACAACGAAGTTGGTCGACAGGCCTCGCTCCCCCATCGGTCTGGCAAAGAAATTGACAGCGGCCAGGTGCGTTTGGACTGCTGATTTGCTCACTCCTTCCTTTCGGCAGGCTAATAGCCACTGGATTATAGTGTCTGTTCGGAACCGATCACCGTTCTGGATCTTTTTCAGTTGACAGAATTCGTGGAACTGGTTCTACCCCTTCATGTATCTTTGTCTGGTTTGCGTTGATAGCAAGTCCATCATCAGGTTCCATACCTCGGGGGACCAAATGCCCAGACCTCCGCTGGTATGATGGTCTTGTACGCATTGGCATCGGGGGCACTGCCCCAGAAGGCTGTCATCTTTGAACGAGAGAGAGCATCAGCTAAAATATTACAATACCCAGGCACATGCTCGGCCTTACACATGATGTTATGTATCGGGCATACCAATACTATCTGTCTAAGTAAGGCCACCACCCCTGCCATCCTAGCGTACATACCATTCACAGCCTGCACCACTGCCATGTGGTCCGAGCGAAAGGTAATTGCTTTATTCGCTAGTTGTGGCGCCCATATGAATAAGGCTGCCATCATCGGGAACAATTCCAGGAAGGTAATATCCTTTGTGTCGCCACTCTCCTGCCACTCCCTGGGTTATGTTTCCGAACACCACGCACCACAAAAGTATATCCCGAATCCCGTTCCGCCTGAAGCATCTGTGTAGATTTCGAGATAGGAGTTGAAGACAGGTGGGTCCTGCCAGAAGGCTATGCCATTAAAGGATTGTAAGAATTTTTTCCAGATGTTCAGATCTTCTTTTATGCCCTTTGTCACCCTGATATGGTGATGGCGCTTTTTTAACCCTTTAGTCGCCAAACCCATGTGCCGGCAGAAAATCCTGCCCATGGGAATGACTCTCGTGGCAAAACTGAGCAGTCCGATCAAGGATTGGAATTACTCCAAGGTCACCTTGCGCGTTGCACATTTGTTTGATAGCTACTTGTAGTTTCTGAATCTTTTCATGGGGTAGGCGTGAAACTTGTTCACGAGCATCCAGTTTGATACCCAAAAAGGTTATCACAGCTGCTGGGCCCGTGGTCTTGTCCTCCGCCAGGGGGATCCCGAACTGTTGTGCAATCCCCTGAAAGATTGTCATTATCTGCCGGCACTGCTCATATGTCGAGCCTATGAACAGATAGTCATCCAGATAATGCACCACTTTCCCTGGTCCCGTGATCTCCTAGATCACCCAGTGGACGAAGGAGCTAAACATCTTGAAATAGGCGTATGAGATGGAGCACCCCATGGGCAAGCACTTGTCATAGTAGAAACTGCCTTGGAAACAGAAACTGAGCAATTTCCAGGAGTCTCGGTGTACAGGCAGCAAACGAAATGCTGATTCTATGTCCGCTTTTGTGAGATATGTCTGGGTGCCCATTCCCCATGCCAGTGTTATGGCCTTATCGACTGATGCATATTGTACCAAACATAAGTACGGATCAATATGATCGTTGACCGAATCACCGTCGGGGTATGACAAGTTTATGGATCAATCGAAATTTACCTGGATCACAATTAGATCCGCAAAAGGTGGTTTGATGAAGAGGCCGGCTATCCTCCCCAATTCAATCTTTTGGTGAGCTTGTCCCTCACCATTGTGGAGTGTCGACAAACTGATGGGGAATCATACATCGGAAGCTGCCTAGTCCCACTGTCCTTTGTGGAAGGAATTCGAAAACCCTGTGCGAACCCTTCCGCCATGCTGTGGGCCTTGCCTTGGTTTGGATAAGCCCACAGCCATGGACGCATATTCTCAAGGTTGATGGGCGATGGCGCCACCTCCGTCATTCCCACGGAAGACGGGTGGAGCCCTATGCAACTTCGCGTCCCTATTAAACCGGCATTGCATGACCGGGTGCCCTGCCCCGCATCCAGAGCATGCGTGCCGGAACTTACAGGGGTTCCATGTGCATTGTCCATTGTTATATTGGCAACACGATCGCCTCCCAGCTGCCGATCCTACAGGCCTCGGATATGTCTGTTCGGACAGCCTCCCATTAAAGGGGAGAAAAGGCTGGTATCTGCTGTCCCTCAGTAGTGGTCTATTCTGTGCCACTTCATCTAGCCATAAGTCGATGATCAGGTGTCGCCAGGTCAAGGTGCGGTCTACCGCTAGATGCCTCCGGAAACTGAGGTAATAATTCAACCACGCCCAGCCCAGCCTCCAAAACGCCTGTGCAGGTGCGTGATCGAGTCAAGGTGCCTAATCAGGAAAGGTCCGAGCTCCGGCTCCTTCTCCATCACCACACTCATATATATGTGAAAGGCTGAGACCCAATTGTTATTGACTTTATTATTTTGGGCTTCCGCTCCTTATCTCCTGTTCCTTTCTCTTTCTCCTTGCTTCACCGGTGTCCTTTATCTCCAGATAAACATTGTTTCCTAGGATCTTGAGACACCTGACTTCTGGACCATGTTAGACAACTGAATACCTCCTGGAATTCCTCCAGCCTTCTTAGCTAGCGGGGAAGAAGAGAGCCCCTTTCCCCTCCTGGATCCAGGGAGCACAGCCCACGGCTGCATCCCTTGCTCCCTGGAGCCTAGTAGAGGTGCAGCACCTTCCTGCCTCCACTGACACCTTTCCAGGCCTGGCTCCATGGACTCCATTATGGCCTTTCCACTGGCTCCTACCTGTTGGGATGGGCTGCTACTTTGGTCAAAGTTACATCACTACTTGAGAAACCTTCTCTTAACAAAAGGTTCCTTGTTTTAGATGCCAACTCAGTAGAAGCACTTTCCAAGCAGAGGTAGGATCCTGGGGTTCTTAGTACTGCTGGTGTACTGTTGGATTGAAGGTTTTAAGCTAACCAACAGGTCCTAATAAGTAGATAAAGGTTGTCGAACATGGGAGCAAATTATAAAGGAAGATGGTGGGATCTCTGTCCCTAGTGATTTTGAAGAATAAATTAGACATGACATAGTATATGATGGCAGATACAGACCAGTATGGTCCATCTAGTCTGCCCAGCAAGGCGTTAAGAGTAGGTGCATCTGCTGCTCCGTGCAGGTCACCCCTCCCCATGCCTTTGTTTAGGATGTACCACCACTCCATGTTGGTCACCCCTATTTGTTGAGATGTAAGGCCCAAGGAGATCATTCACTCAGTTTCACACAAAAAAGCCCCATCCATGCACAGAGGGTTACATCAAAGCAGAAAGGAAATCTCTGCTGAAGCAAAAATCAGGAGACTAGTGCAAAACAGTAAAAAATCAACAGGAACAATCTGCGAACTTTCTGTCCGAGTTGCTTCAGGTACACTGAATCTTTCCTGGAGGGAAAGGGATGGACTTGATGACCTCTTGACATTCTTTCAAGTCCTGTCTTTCTGGGATTGTTTGGCTTTCTGAACTGAATGTGGATTTCAAGGGCCCAAAAGGAAAACCGATTCTTTGAAGTTCACAAGGGTAATGGGTGTGGTACAAAGCGAAAACTTTTTTTATCATCCTGATTTATAGATTAAGTGCTCTCAGTTGAAGGCCAAGATTGGCATTTGCATCACTTAGTCATTCTCACAATTACTACTCCTACTATTAATCATTTATATAGCGTTGTTTAGATGCATGTAAAAGACAGTCCCTGCTCGTCAGCTTACAACCACCTACCTGACACTGTTAACATTTCTCAAAGCTTTTTAAAGCTGTTTCCCCTGATACATGAATATAGAATTAGCAACAGTTTAGGGTGGCAAATCAACATTTTAACCAATTTGTGAAATTATTCTTTTAAGGAGAACAGGGACATTTGTGTATATCTATATTATCTGCAGCCAGGCTGAATACGTCTTCTTTTTTTTTTTAATTTTATTTTAATTTTTTTTTTTGCCTGTATCATTTCTTTGAAGCCATAGTTTGTACTAGACAAAAAAAAAATAGTTGTCTCTGAAATTCTTTACAGCATGTATCACTAAGCAGCAACCTCTGGCTTAACAAACCTGTTCTAGTTGCTCTGCCCATTTCCCCTGCTCTCTGATCCCTGCAAGTTAATTTGCAGGGCAGCTTGCCAAACGTGCCCTCAGAGCTGTTCTCCAATTGCACGTTATTCCCCCACCAGTAGCAGATTACCCAGCTGCAGAGGTAATCTATAGCTATTATAAGTCCACTGACATGAAAAAAGCTTCAAAACAGCCGACAATCCCAAAAACTCTGAAGATGCTATCAGAAAATGAGCACTAATCCAATTACAAAACTACAACAAAAATGATGGTGATGGGCATCGATAAGAAATGGTATACAATATTATTTGTGGATCTACTAGGAACCACCATATACTGAACCATTTCTAAAGCATCAAGTGCACCACACCTCCATCAGGAGGCTATTTCAGCCTGGGAAAAGATGGTTATATGAAGATTTTGATTCTTTGGATCGTAGAGCAATGTCAGCATTGTGAAATAGCTTCCTGATGCAGCATACAGTGCGAAACGCTGCCAGCGTCGGGGCATTTGTTTAAATAGCTGAAATGAGGCAATTGATTGGGAAGCTGTAATGTTTTTTGAAGATAAGTGTGTTTTGTATGTTATAAAATTGGAAGTGTGATGCACTTGATGTTTTACAAATGGTTCAGTATATGGTGGTTCCTAGTAGATCACGTATAATCTTGTTTGTATAGCATTTCTTACTGATGCCCATCACCATCATTTTTGTTGTAGTTTTGTAATTGGATTAGCGGTCATTTCCTGATAGCATCTTCAGATTTTTTGGGGGGGATTATAAATCCGCTGGCATTCTGTGTTGGTATGTTGTGTGCATTTTTTTTCTGATGGAGGATCCTTATGTTTCTAAAGTTAAATGAGAGACAGTTCAGACTTCAGCATTACAGACAATGGATCACACGAGAGAATATCTGAAATGGTGGGCTGCCATTGGATATGGCTGCCATGATCCTCCCTGGTTTTACTACTGTGTTTTGTGCTTTCTGTGTTGCATTTTTGTTTTATTTTTTTTCTCCTAGTTTTGCTTGCTTTTTTTTTCTCTTTAACTTTCCTTCTTTAGAAGGTCAGTGGCATGCTGTTGTCTTCTCTGAAGCTGAACAAAGAATGAGTCTCACCAGCTGTGAGCAAGCCCAGCAGATAGTCTAGCAAGGTCATGCTAGAGAGAAAGCGAGAGAAATTCATGGTCGTAAGGGGAGCAGAAAGAAAATGTTTGGAGTCCGTTACTAGTAGCTCAAGTTCGTCCAGTATTTTGCATGCCATTTTTATTTTTCTAACAAAACCTGCTGTGTAAGTCTTGCAGTTCTGGAAAATGCCGACCCTTTTGGTTTACGCTCTGGAGATATTGTAAGTAGCTCAGCTGGAAAAGTATACAGAATTTCTGTGATCATCACCTAATAAAAGGTCACATTCTCCACCTTGCTTTACAAAGAAAAAATCTGCACCTCTTATCAGTTGCTGTGGGGATACAGTGTTTTTGCCATGGTCTTTGTGTTAAGGCTTTGCCCACATTGAATGGCAGTATTCCTGCAACACACCAAAACTCAAAAGTCAGCTCCCAAAATATTTTACTTGCATAATTTTGTTAACATTCTTTATCAGGGTCAGCGCTACTTATTAAGCAGTCTTGGTAGCTGCTTAGGGTGGCAACTGCAGGAGACCATAAAATGCCCCCACAGGCTGTTGCTGCATTCTTTACTCCTTTCACCAAATTTTGGTTTTCACAATCGTCCACCGCCTCTCCGGCTCCACTGCAACCTGAAGGCTGTGGCAGCATCCTTCTCTATGTGCCGGATCTCGACCTTTCCTCTCTTTATATGGTTATCTTTTTCACACTGGAAATTGCACAAGAGCAGTGGGAGATGGGGTAAGAAGTGCCAAGCTGGGTCAGAACAAAGGTCCATTAAGCCCACCATCCTTTCTCTGATCATGGCCAGTGCAGGTCACTTGGAAGTGACTGTTGGATGTCAACTAGGAAAGCCATTTCCATGTTGCTTACTCCTGGGAACAGGATATGGGAACTCCTAAGGCTATCCAATTAAATAATGGTTAATGGGCATGTCCTCAAGAAACATATCCAGATCTTTTTTAAAATTTGGCTAAATGAGTCGCTCTGCCCACATTATCTAATAGCAAATTCAATAGTTTGTTGACTGAAAAAACACTTTACATAATTTGTTTTAGATCTGCAACAATCGTATATCCCATAGTCCTAGTGCTATTAGAAAGAGTATTTGTGTTTTTAATTATTTGTATTTATTTTATGTTGTCATATGATTCTTTTAATGGCTGTGAACCACCCCGGGTGACCTTTTTGTAAATTGGGAGTGTGAGGTATAAAGTGAGTGTGTGTGAAAGTAAGGGGTTCATTTTAAAAGTCTTAGTCATGATTTGGACATATGAAAACATGCACATGTGATGTCCAAATCATGGTGACATTCCACAAATGGCTTTTAAAGGCATCTCCAGTGCGGGGAAGTCCAAGTAGGCAGGGAGTGTTATGTTCTTATGTCAGTTGGTCCATTAGATGATAGAGGGGTTAAGGGGGCACTAAGAGGCGACAAGGCGATAGCAGAGAGACTGAATGTATTCTTTGCTTCGGTCTTTACTGAGGAAGATGTAGGGATGTTACCCATGACTGAAGTGGTATTTAAAGGTGCGGAAGAATTGAAGGAAATATCAATACATCGGGAAGATGTATTACAACTATTAGATAAACTGAAGAGTAGCAAATCACCTGGGCCGGATGATATACATCCAAGGGTGTTGAAAGAACTTAAATGTGAGATTGCAGACCTGCTATTATATTTACTATTGATATGCATTTCGTGATGTAAACATTAATTCTTGTAGATTACAAAAAAACTAGAGCCAACTTTGCAATTACACTGTCATATTGCTGTTCAGCATATAAAAATTGATAAGAAATGACTATCAACAGAACATATCACACCGATCCTGGCTGAACTTCATTGGCTACCCATTTACTGCAGAATAAAATATAAAATTATTTTAACCACATTTAAACTAATAAATAACTGAGCACCATCTGTACTCAATACACTCATTAACAAAGAATTAGATAAACGATCACAAAGGAGCAGAAACACAAACACTATAGCAGTTCCAAAAGATTACACAAAAGCAAGAAAACAAACCAACAAGAGGGCCTTTTCCCATTCGGCACCTATTCTATGGAATATGCTTCCTGACAACATTCGCCAACTATCAGACTTAAAGGAATTTAGAAAAAAACTAAAAACCCACTTATTCTCTCTACACTACAATACACTACCTAATCAGAATACACAGAGACACAGGTTAGCAACCATACTACAATACAACAAAACACACAAAATATTTTTACGCATCACAATTTGCCCTATGATATAATTTGTAAGTACCCATAATGTAAATACGTTCTAACTTTTTACCGTTCAAATGTTATATTGTTACTTGTAAATAGTTCCACCTGTTCTATGTGATACGACTAGGTATGTGCTTCCACATACCATATAATTTACTGTTCTTTGTAAACCGCACTTGATACTTGGGAAAGAGCGGTATAGAAATAAGTGTTAAATAAATAAATATTGTTATTTCAGTAACATGAGTTTTGTAAAAATTTGTTGACCATTAGTAATCTGTGAACTATCATTAAAATAATCTGTAATACCTGAAGATTGGAAGAAGGCGAACGTAACACCAATTTTTAAAAGGGTTCCAGGGGTGATCCGGGAAACTACAGACCGGTGAGCCTGATGTCAGTACCGGGAAAAATGGTAGAAACCATCATGAAGAACAAAATTGCTGAACATGTAGATAGTCATGGCTTAATGGGAGACAGCCAACATGGCTTTAGACAAGGAAGATCTTGTCTTACTAATCTGTTATGTTTTTTTGAAGGAGTGAATAAACAGGTAGACAAAGGTGAGTCGGTTGATATAGTGTATTTGGACATTCAGAAAGCCTTTGACAAGGTCCCTCATCAGAGACCTTTGGCAAAACTAAAGAGTCATGGGATAGGAGGCGGTGTACTATTGTGGATCAGGAACTGGTTAAAAGATAGAAAGCAGAGTGTAGGGCTAAATGGTCAATTTTCCCATTGGAGAAAGGTAAATAGTGGTGTACCCCAGGGATTAGTGCTGGGTCCGCTGCTTTTTGACATATTCATAAATGACCTGGAAAAGGGAATAACGAGTGAGGTTATCAAATTTGCAGATGACACAAAACTATTTAAAGTTGTTAAAACCCAAGAGGATTGTGAAAAATTGCAAGAGGATCTTGATAAATTGGAAGACGGAATCAAAATGGCAGATGAAATTTAATGTGGACAAGTGCAAAGTTATGCACCTAGGGACGAGCAACCCAAACTATGGTTACACAATGCAAGGTTCCACATTAGGAACCACCACCCAGGAAAAAGATTTAGGTGTCATTGTGGACAACATGTTAAAACCCTCGGCCCAGTGTGCAGCGGCGGCCAAGAGAGCAAATAGAAAGCTAGGTATCATAAGGAAAGGAATGGAAAATAAAATCAAGGATATTATAATGCCTCTATATCGTTCCATGGTGAGACCGCACCTTGAATATTGTGTGCAGTTCTGGTCGCTGTATCTTAAAAAGGATATAGCGTTATTAGAAAAGGTTCAGAGAAGAGCCACCAAAATGGTAAAGGGGATGGAAGGATACTCCTATGAAGAAAGGCTAAAAAGGTTAGGGCTCTTTAACCTGGAAAAGAGATGACTGAGGGGAGATATGATAGAAGTCTATAAATTAATGAATGGAGTGGAACGGGTAAATGTAGATCGGTTGTTTACGTTATCAGCAGGGGCGGCCCAAGGGGGGTGCGGGGCCATGTGCGGAGACTCGGTGCGGGGCCTCATTTGCATAAGTGGTCTTATTTGCATAAATATTTGCATAATGTTACCATTCACTAACTTTTAGTAAACATGTCGCTTAATGAGTGTATGGATAAAGAAAGACTAAAAGATTTCTACATTACTATAATCCAGTGCCAACCGCCAGGCACATTAGGAACTACTACAAACGCTGCCCATTTAGAACCCATAGCAAACCCGCTGTATCCTGACAGCATTACCAGGACTCACAAAGCACCAGACCCTACCTATCAAAAGGAAACACTGCAAATATTAAACCAGTACATTTCAGAGAATACTGGGGAAAGAGAACAAGTGGCAATGTCAAATAGGAATTACATAAACAGAATACCTCAGCTCAGTTACACATGCAGAACATAGACCATCACCAAACAAGGAATCGCAATTTAGAAACAGGAAGGCAATAATTAAACTGGGAACCCCAAAAGCCAAACTTGGAATGTACAACAACACTGTAGAAATAAAACTATAAATCAATTTCCTCTTGTACCAAACAAAGCGCAGACGTTAATGATGCACATTTCCCAGAGCTTTCATATTCCAGTTAATAAATTCAAAATAAAGAGATATCTTTCTACCTTTTGTGCATTTTTTTTCAGTTGCAATTGCTCCAGCCACTTTCTTCTGGTTTCTTCATGTTTTCTGCTAACTCTCCATCGTCTGCTGTCCATTTGTCCTTTCTTCTCTCTTCTAGTTTTCTTTCCATCCTCTCTCTCTACATCTGCTTTAACATACTAATCTTTCTCCTTTTGCTCTTTCCTCATTCTTATTTCATCCACACAAATTTTACCCCTCCATCCTCAATCCCCACTTACTCTCCCAATACCCGGCCAATTGTAGATTTTTCATCCCTCCCACACAAAATATTTTTCCCCTCTCCATTTTACTCTCCCAGCCCCATCCCATTCTAATCCTCCCCCAACATCAGCTCCCTTCTAGTTCCAGTCTCACCCAGCATCCATTCCCTTCTAGTCCCTGCATCAGCCCATTTCCAGTCCTAGCCCCCCATCAACCCATTTCCAGTCCTAGCTCCCCCATCCATTTTCAGTCTGAGTCTCTTCATCAGCTCATTTCCAATCCTAGCCCCCCATCAGCCCATTTCTAGTCATTTCCTAGCCCCACCATCAGCCCATGTCAAATCCTAGCTCCCCTCCACTCAGCCCAATTCCAGTCCAAGCCCCCCCATGAGCCTACTTCCAGTTCTAGCCCCTCCATGAGTCCATTTCAATTCAAGCCCCCACCACAGCCCATTTCCAATCTTAGCTCCCCAACAGCCCATTTCCAGTCCTATCCTAGCTGCTCCATCAGCCCATTTTCAGTCCTAGCTCCCTTCCCTCACAGCCCATTTCCATTCCAAGCTCCCTCCCCATCAGCTATTTGCAGTTCAAGCCTCCCCGTCCACTCAGTCCATTTCCAGTCATAGCAATCCCCCAACCCATTATCAGTCCTAGCCCCCCATCAACCCATTTTCAGTTTAAGCCCCCCCTATAACCCATTACCAGTCCTAACCCCCCCATCAGCCCATTTCCTGTCCTAGCGCCCCCATAGCCCATTAGCAGTCCTAACCCCCCCATAGCCCATTAGCAATCCTAACCCCCCATCACCCTATTTCCAGACAGCCCCCATCAGCCCACAGCCCATTACCAGTCTTAAACACCCCCCTCAGCCCATTTCCAGTCCTAACCCCCCATCACCCCACCCCATTTCCAGTCAGCCTCCATCAACCCCCCGCCCCTTACCAGGCTTAACCCCCCTAGCCCATTTCCAGTCCTAACCCCCCCCCCCATTTCCAGTCAGCCTCAACCCTCCCCAGCCCATTAGCAGTCTTAACCCCCCCCCCCTAGTCCATTTCCAGTCCTAACCCCCCCCCCCCAGCCCATTTCCAGTCAGCCTCCATCAGCCCCAGCCCATTAGCAGTCCTAACCCCCCCTAGCCCATTTCCAGTCCTAGGGGACATGCAATGAAGCTACAGGGTAAACTATTTTAAGACTAATTTTCACTCAACATGTAATCAAACTCTGGAATTTGTTACCGGAGGATGTAGTAAAGGCTGTTAGTGTAGCTGGGTTTAAAAAAGGTTTGGACAAGTTCCTGGAGGAGAGGTCCATAAACCATTATTAAGAAGGGACCCAGGATATCAATGCTTGACCCAGTACAAGCATTGTGGAACCTGTGTCTTTTGGGGAAACTGCTAGGTACGTATGACCTAGATTGGCCACTGTTGGAAGCAGGATATGAGTGTGGCAGAGGCATGTCTGGAGAGGTGCAATGAACTTAGAAATCCCTGCTCAGTTTCTGAAGCATCGGGGACTTCTGTGACCCCATTCATGTTTAGCCCTGCTCCAGGCACGTATAGGCATCAGGAAAGTACTTGTTTTGACCCTAAAAAATCTAGAGTGTGTAGAGAAGATGGAGAATTAAGTGACTAGCCTAAGATCACAAGGAGCAGCACTGGGATTTGAACCCAGGCCACGCTGCTCCTACCCCACTACTCTAACCATCAGGCTATTAGACCTCCTGGGTCTGAAATGCTGTTCTGGGGATGTCTATGTAGACATTTCCATATACATCCATTTCGGACATGTCTACATTTGTGAAATTGTGCCTAAACTTGCACATGCTTGGGGGGTGGGGGGGGGGGGGGTTTCAGATGTTCTGACTTGGACGTCCCTGTTTGCACTCTTTGTAAAATGTACCTTCAAGTAAATAAATAAATAACACGTTCTTTTTCAACTTGTTTTGTACCACTCATGATTTTATAAACGTTTTGTATCTCATCTCCAAGAAACCAGTTCTAACCTGTTCAGCCTCTTCATAAGGAAGCTATTCCATCCCTTCAATCATTTATGCTGCCTTTCTCCTCAGCCTTTTCCAATTCTGCTATATATTTTTTTTGAAGTGGCAACCCAAATTGCGTGCAGTGCACAAGCGTAGTTATACCATAAATCATTGCAGGGGCATAATTATATTCCCTATTTTGTTCCCTGTTTCTTTCAGAATAATTCCTGGATAAAGTAATACCTAGCTTTCTATTTTTCTCAATCACTGTTGATAATTTGAAATTATTACCTTTAATAATTCCAACATCTGTTTGCTGAGAGTTACAGTGGTGTGCAAAAGTCTGGAGTCATTTGTGAGTTTTGCATTTTTCGTACTTTCTAACATGTTTTTTTTTTTTTAAATTTTACGTTAGCCCAGCATATTCATCTTTCTACCATGTTAAAGGGATACATTTGGCTATTAGAGTTACTTTTTTTAATTCCTTGCTTCCAATTTAAATACTTTACAGACACTGGGAGATAGCTACTGTGATTTTTGTGGATCCTGCGTCAAAACTGGATCGAGATTATCCAATATGCACACATTATTTCTGACCAATCAGGAGGCTGGTTTCACTAACCAATCACAATGCAGATATCTAGTCAACAGTGCAGCTATAAAAACGCATGGAATTTTTGAATTTCATACGCTTTCTGGATAGACCATGAAGATGACTCGGACCCTGACATTGGAGGAGCGTGTTCGTGTGTCCTTTGTGAGTGAGGAAGGATTTTCAAGCCGTCAGCCAGGAAAGTTGGCTACAGTCAGAGCACTGCTGTTAAGATTGTACAGAAGAAGAAACGAACGGGTTCAGTGGTAGACAAGCCTCGTTCAGGTCATCCACGTGCATCAACATCATTCCAGGACCGCACACTACGAAGCATTTCACTGACTAATCGCAAGTTGACCTCTCCTCAGCTACTTCGAGAGTGGTCAGACAAGGGTGAGGTCAGTGTCAGCTCATCAACAGTTTGTCACCGGTGCCTGCAGTTTGGTCTCTGGGGCTGCAAAGCACGGAATAAGCCACTGATGACTGACATACAAAGGCGCAACCGGATCGTGTGGGTGAGAAAGCACTCAACCTAGTCGACTGAAATATGGGAAAAAGGTGCTATTCAGCGATGAAAGCACCTTCTGCCTGTTTGGTAACCAGGCCCACACCTATGTGAGGAGATTTCCTGGAGAGGAATTCAAGCCTGAGTGTCTCAACCTCACTGTGAAGCATCCTTTGAAGGTCATGGTCTGGGACTGCATGGCTGCCAGTGGCGTTGGACGTCTTCACATCGTCGATGGAATGGTCAACGGGGCCAAGTACATCACCATACTGCAAAAGTGTATGGTGCCATCAGCACACCAGCTATTTCCTGCAGTTCCTGTTCCAAGATGACAATGCACCCTGCCATCGCTCCAGACAGGTGATCAGCTGGAAGCAGCAGAACAACATCAAGTCAATGGACTGGCCTGCCCAGTCTCCAGATCTGAATCCAGTCGAGAACCTGTGGCAAAAGGTGGCCTTGGAAATATCCAAGAGGCATCCGACATCAAAGCGTGAGCTGATTGAGTCACTCATTGCAGCTTGGAACCGTGTTGTCACCAACGATCACCTTGTCAGACTGCATGGAGTGGCAGGTACAACCCTAAACATAGGCATAGAGTGAGGGTGACCTGCAAGGAGCAGCAGTTACAACCACTTTAGCCATCTTACTGGGCAGACTAAATGCACCATGCTGATCTTTATCTGCCCTTATATACTATGTTACTAAGTAGGTATGCTGAGTTCTTTCCATTTCCTATAGCCTGTCCTGGGACTGGGGTGACTAGGGCCTAAGATTGAGGTGTCCAGGTCTTCAGGATGTGGGCGAATGATTATTCTTGGGTCCTGGTGAAGCTGACTGAGAGTGCGAGAGACCAGAAGGGAGGATTCAGTTCCTCAGAATAGCACCTCAGAAGTTAGAGTGTAATGAGAGAAGAAACCCTATTCAGTGGTGTTTGTGCAAAGGCTATCTGATGCTTTTGGACTTGTGATGTCTCTCGACTATAACTACTGGATTTGACTTTTGAATTTCTGGATCATATTTTGCACTAGATTGTTATCAGAACCAGCTGTATTACATGTATTTGTGTTTTTCAGCTTGCATCAGTTTTCTAGTAAAGGTTATATTTTTAAACAATTCCAAACCAAATTATCCAAAAGGATCAGAGCACAAGCTCATAATGAGGAATTACAGGAGGACCTTATGTGCTGTGGAACTGGCCATAGAAATGGCAGCGGACATTGAATGTAGACAAGGGCTAAGTGATGCATATAGGAAAAACAGTAAATATCTTTGCACAAGGTTGGATTACAGCAAACAGGTGCGTGGTGTGTTTTTCTGTTGGAATGGAATTTGTGCTGACAAGGTCAGATGCCTAAGGCCACCAAAAGAAAATCTTTCTTCCCAAACATGGGGAACTAGTGTACCCCATCTGTCTGAAATGTGCCCCTCAATTCTGCTATTCTGTGAAAATCCCCGGAGATCCTATTATTTACCTCTCTCCATTTGGAAGATTAACCATTAAATCCTACTGTTTCTGATGGTTTAATGAGTTTGCGATTCTCAGTAGGACACTGCTTGCTAGCCTGTGTTTTTTTGAGGTTTTTTCCCATTTCCTTTGGAGTTTAGTTTCCCCTTAGAAGGATATCCCAATGTGTAGTTTCAGAATTTTTTATTCATACTGGTGACTTGCCTTACCAGACTTGGCTTTAAGTGATGTCAAGCTTGATAAACTATTATATCAAACAGGGGATTCCCCCCCCCCCCCTTTGCTGTCGGCCCGATGCACAAGGTGGGAGTGATATTACTACCTATAGATAATGTTTTTTCAATACTTTTGAAGAAACATGTGTGAAGTAGTGGGTGGTGGTGGTGGTGGTGGGGGTGAGAGGACAAATTTTGATACGTTCAAGGGCAGTCACATTTCTTGAATGAACAGCCCTGCTTGGCTTTTCAGGAAGAGTTGCTCAGGGTGATTCTCATTGCTTTGCTGATTTAAGGACATGAGGGAAGCCATCATGAGGTGAAACCCCTCAGGGACCTGTGGATTCAAAAGTGGTGTTTTGCTGCAAACAAACTTCTTTCACCCCTCCCCCTCCCCAAGGCCCTCCTTTCATTTCCGTCCCCCACTATGTCTTTGTATTCCTTGGTTGTCTCGCGTCCTTGTGTACCCCATGCTATTTTTCTTTTATTGTTTTGTAAACACCCCCACCCCCACCCCCGTTGCCACCACTTTAGGCAGTATATAAAATCATAATAAACTAAACTAAAATACCATTTCTAGGGAACTGGAACATGACAACTCCGATATGCCCAAATCCTGCTAGCTCCCAGTCTTAGAAAACAAAAAATGCAAGGTTCTTGCACAGCTGTTATCAATTGCTTACAGAAATATTGATAACATTTGTGTGACAAGATCTACCTCTAGTAAAACCATTCTGCCTCAGATCCTGTAAGTGTGTTCCAGAAATTGCACAATTTCCTTTACTCATGACTGAGGTCAGACTAACTAGTCTAGTCTTCAGCAACCTCTTTACTTCTGCTTTTGTGAAGAGAAACAATATCTACCTATTGTCTTCTGGGACTGTTCCTGACTCTAGATGCCTTGAAAAGGTCAGAAAGCAGAGCCATCAGAACTTCCTTAAACTCCTTCAGTACTCTCCAGTGTGCCCTGTCTTGCCCCATTGCATGTCTGCTTTTAGTTAAACTAGCTTCTCACCACACAATCTTCTGAAAATCATTCAAGATCTACCTCGCTTCCTATTTATGTCCATTTTCTGCAGCCCTACTTGGAGTTTTGATTTGTTTATTTGATATACTATGTATCAATTGATAAGCATGTGATTTGCAAAATAAAATTATAAAAACATAAAATCACAGTCAATAACATAATTATAAAACATAAAGTAAACAACAAATACAAAACATCAATAACACCAGCATAAGATATAAAATAAGTAACATAAACCATGCAAACTAGTGACTAAAATACTTAACATCTAACTCCATTAGAGACAACCTCTAGTCTACAGTCCAGTTCAGTTAATGAAACAAAAGGCCCATCCCTTAAATACTTGTGAAGAATAAGCCCAGCTTTAATTTTGTTCTAGGATGTTTTCAGTCATAAATTTTGGGGAAAATTGTCCCAGAGCCAAGGAGCAATAACTCCAAAAGCAGATTATCTGTCTGGTCGAATCTAATCTTATTAGAGTGTGAGTAAGGATTACAATTAAATTTTATTGGTGTGACCTTATTTTTTTAAATTTTTTAAATTTATTTTTTAAGTTAAATATTTTGAAATGATTACATCACCAAATTCTTAGAATAAACAAGGAAAATTGGGGAAACCCCATAAATAATTACATCACATAAATAGCTCAAGTCCACATATTACAGAGGAGTGAGAAAAAGAAAAAAAGGGAAAACTCTCATCTAAATGCAATACTAATTAAACAACAGCACCCGACTATTATTTTAAACCCATCTTTAACAATCCCGTTCGATAAATATCAAGAACCATGAGCTTTTAGAAATTCCTCTAATTGTAGGGGATCAACTCTAAGATAGCCTTATGCCTCAGCTGTTTTAGCCTGGACACATCGGGGAAAATACTGATTCTCTGACCACAAAACAACGTATCTCTTTTTGAAAAGAAAGATTTCATTATCATACTTTTATCTAATTCTGAAACAGAAGTGACCACCAAAGTAGCCCACGCAAAATATCATCAAAAATGATTCCAAGAAATTTGACAAATCCAAAATATCTAACTCCAAGGCTTGACCTAGCTCTCCCTCAGCTGCAACACCACTCCTCTTACCTCAAGGTAAATAAATAAATATTACTAATATGCACCTCAGTAGGATTCTGAATTAGTAACACTTCCTTTAAATACTTACGAAAAAGTATAGTTGGAGAAAGATAATGAGTCACCAGGAAATTAAGACATCTAATATTACATGCACAAGGAGCATTCTCTAGCTGTTCCAAATGATGGTGACAATATAAACCGTCCTTAATAGAAGTTGTTGAGGTAGTATGAAGAGTATTCAGCTAATCCTCAAGTTTCACAAGCCTTGCCTCAGTTTGTTCCAACTTTAGATCTTGTGCAGAAAATTTAGCAACAGAGTCCTTGGTAAACTCTTGCAGTTGAGATAACGTGCCAGTTAATACTGCTTCCATTCGAGACACCATGGCCCAAGACATCCCTCAAAGAGACATCGCTGCTGACCTGCCTCTCCCAGCTACCAGCAACTGTAGGTGCCGGGTGCTGCAATACCTTCGGCATAGATGACCTCAAGAAGAGTCCCGAGCCAAGCTGCCAGAGGAGGGGAAACAGGCTCTGGGAGAGAAGGGGAGGCGGAAACCTGTACAGGAGAAACCTCCCCAACCTTCAAAATCAAAAAATCATACAGGAGGGGTTGGGTTAAATCCCGGCAGGTTGCAATAAAGGGGAAGAGTCTGAACTTACAGTTGTTGAAGGGGATAAACATTCTTCCTCTTACCAAATGCTTACCGAGAGGACCTTCCAATGTTGATGATTTCATTATCGAGGTAGATGGCAATAAGATCATCTTCTGTCTTTTCCCCATCCTCAGCAACTAGACTCCCTTTCCTCTTGCTGCTTAGTGCACCGAAGGGGTGTGTCCTACCCCTTCAGACACACACCTGCGACCGCATCCCACGGTCAGGGCCGATCTTTTAATAGCCCCTGGTAGCACCAGCCGCAGCACTATGGAGCACACAGGATGAGGACAGCTGGAACAAATGATCTCCTCACTCCCTTTATTGGTGTGCCCTTAACAAACAGATTTGTTACCAAATCTGCTTTTCCTTATCAGCTTCTACATATTCCTCCACTTCACCTTTTGAGTCTCATAATGCCAGTTTTACACTGACTCCCATCATTAACGTGATTGTGTGTTGGGTGAGGGGGGAAGTTATTTTTCAGTTTTAAAACCTGATGGAGTAACTACTAGCAATCATGAGGCCTTGAAATTCTCTTCTCCCAGGTCTTTTCATGGCAGAGGGAGTATAGTTGTTTGTGTTTTATTTTTTTTTTCCTTTTTTCTAATTGTACTGTACCTCGTATTGCATGTTTGTTATTTTAAGTATGATACTGTGATAGTGTACTGTATGCTTCTATTGTAGTTGTGCATGGCTTACTGGTGTGTTTTTTTTCTTTTTCAAGCGTACACTGCTTTGTTGCTTATTTTATTTGTTTCCAAAGATGGTTAAGTAATTGAATAAGCATAAACTTAACCCTTTGAAGGCCTACTTTAAATTTTTAATCCACATTCTGCAGTCGGGTTAATTTTTGCATATTTCAGGAAAATTGTACCCGTCTTATTCAATATGTTCTAATAGTGATTTTCCTTCTGCTATGGCCATGTATTATATACCATTTGATAGGAATATTTAGTCGGAATTTTGGATCCCGAGAGTTTTGGGCTCGGCCTGGAAAGGGTGATCTCGGAGGTCCTCAAAGAACTCCTGCATCAGATCAGATACTACAGGAGCTATGTTTGTTTATATCCTCCTGTCATCTTTGTTATGTTCCCTTGATGAGTGTTTAAAAATTGCTTAGTTTAAGGGTGAAACATGATTCCAGGGTGGGCTATGTGGCTTTTATGAATAATCTTCTAGCACTGTCTTCTTTCTTTTGTCCAGGATAATGGTGTGCTGTTCCTAATGAGCATCTTGTGTACTAGCAGTGAATGAACACAATATATTCTACTCAAGAGAAACCAGGAAGGTGAGTGCATTAATAACAGTTGTGGTCTAAGCAGTGAGAGTTAACTGTGTTCACTTTTTAATTAAAACCCAGGAGTGAGTCTAGCAGAGAGAAAAACAGAACCTCCCTATCGGAGGGTAACTATGTTTAAGAAATTCACAGAAGTATCGGCATGACCGTAGTGCTTGCATTATGATAAGAAATGTTATTTGCTTAGAATGAAATCAATCATTTGTTTTTAAAACAAAGTTAGTTTTACAAGTATTTGTTTCAGTAAGATGTCTGCTGCTCTTTTTGCTTTCATGCAATCGGATGATTCTCAGGGTGGGGTCTGACGAGCTACCTACAGTGTTGCCCTGAACCGTGCACCGAGGTTTCAGAACTCTTTGGTTTGGGAAGTAGCACTAAGGTCCAAGGACAGAGTTCTTCAGGGGTTAATGTGTTTGTGCAAATAAATCTAGACAGATGGTTTTAATTCATGAACTCTGCTGGACTGTCCAAACCCACACAATCAAATTGGTTAGGAAGCACAGTGTTTTCATGTCCCCCCTCATCCTCCTCTTGTAACAGATGGACAAGCCAAATTTTTATTTTGTACTTTTGCTTTTATTTGAAAATGGAGTTAGGCAGGGGCCACTTGGAAGAAGTACTCTAAAGGCTAGTGTTAAATTAAATCTCATTTGAGAGCACGGGGTTTGCTTTAGGAAAAACTACCAGATGGCTCCTGATTTTATAGCTCCCACTCTGTTGCCCAGAGTAGCTTTTGTTCTTGCTTTTCTTAGGGAAATCAAGGCCACGGGTCTGTGGAAACTGTGGAATAGGCGTTGTCAGCCGTAGCGTAACAAAACTTCCCCTGCTGACCTGGTACCATCTGGTAACTTTAGTTTAGATGCATGTTGCAAATAGTTTGCACATTCACTCTGTCCTTAATAAAATGACCACAAAGTTTATCTTCACCGATTGTCTTCTTTCAGCAGGTCTTCCATGGCCCCTCAGGTACCTGTTGCTGTCTGTTATTCTACATAATCATGCTTGCTTAGAATTTTTCTTTATTTTTTGGGTAAGAGACTGTAAAGCTTAGTAGCTGGTATGGAAGGGCAGACAGGATAGGTCATATGTTCTTTATTGCCTGTCATTTTTCTATGTTTAAATATTTTTTAGGTGTGTTTCTTTTTATAACTGAGATGATTTTGCTTTGTCTGAAAGCCACATTATTCTAACATCTTTTTTACATCAAACGGTACTTATCTCAGAGTCCATAATATTCTAAAATGCTAAAATATCTTTTCTGCTAAAGAACTTCAAGATGACTTTGAAAAGACACGGATGACTTGTGAGCCGCTACCTGTGCATTACTGACGAGGTTAGATTTACATTTCAGACCCCCATAGGCAGTGAACGCGAGGGCCATCTTCCATCTTCCTCCAGCTGCCACAGCCCAGATGCTTCCCTCGATCCCCTGTAACTCTTCTGTCTCTGCCATTTTCTGCTGCTTGCTGTGGGGCTGCATCAGAAGACCAAATGGCACAGACAGAACCAATGCTGTGGCATGCAGCAGACCTGCATCAGAGGCAGTTGTTTGTTGCTGTCTAGGTCTAAATCCAGGCCTGATAACTGATCCAGATTACCAAAAACATCTTAATCTAAAAAAAACACAAAGAAAGAGCCTGTGTGTGTGTCTAATATGTGTGTGTCATGGGCAGTGCTGGGAGCTGCACGTATGAGTGTATGTGTGTGTTTGTGTGTGTGTGTCATGGGCGGTGCAGGGAGCTGCACGTATTAGTGTACGTTTGTGTGTGTCATGGGTAGTGTTGGGAACTGCACATATGAGTGTGTGTGTGTCATGGGTAGTGCTGGGAGCTGTGTGTGTGAATGTGTATGTCTGTCATCGGCCGTATGGGCAGCTGCATGTGTGTGTGCCTCTCTCACTTTCATGACCCCCCCCCCCCCCCAAGGCTTCCTCCAGTATCTCTCTTTCATACTTCCACCTCCCCATCAGCTTTCTTTGTCTTTTTCTCTTTTTTCATTACCCCCCCTGCAGTCATTCCCTCACATGACACCCTTCCCCACCCCACTCTCCTCCGCCCCCTCCAAGGCTTCACATAGTCTTTTTCTCTCCTCCCTCCCCATCATCTCTTTTACTTACGGATTCTTCCCCCCTGGCTGCATCTCCAGAAAAACACAGGGGGTCACACTTCCTTCACCATGATGGGTTGTCTGCATGGTTGAGCCCCACAGTAAAGGAAATTCAAGTTCATCTCCCAGTTTGAAGACTCGTGAGATTTCAAACCGCAAAATGAAGCAATTCTTCCACCACGAGGCTCACCATGCACAGAGCCCATTGCAGTGGGGGACGTGTGAAATGTCGCATTTTCACTGGGATAGCATGCACATGTTTTTTTGCATCTGCTTACAGATGGACACAATTTCACTGTCACCTGAACCCTCAACAGTAGGAGCTGTGCATAGGGTTATCCTAAACAGTCTTTTTTATGTGATATTTGTTTGATCTTTTATTTTCTTGCAAAACTTTGAAATAATGCATTGTTTTCCAAGAGATTTGAGGGTAATCTGTTAAAGCATTTTCCATGTGTAAAGCCTTTATAAATTTATTCACAACTGGAGATAAATCTGGGACCAATTTTATAGATGTCTCTGTTGCCTTTGAAAAATACTCCTATTTTATAATTTTTATGAGTGCCATGTTGTAAAATAACACTCCACATATCCTGATCATTCTGGAATGGAAAATATTCCTTCGAAAAAGTTGTATAGTCCAACAAGTCTGCAAGCCTCATTGTGCCTGATTTTTAAAATTTAGTTTTTTAGGCAAATATTGTTAAAATGCATTGAGGTTTGTCTGCCTTTTTTACTGTATGAATTTATTCTGCCTTTCTGAAGTTATTGGAAATTGAAATCCATATACAAAAACCTGGAATGGGAATAACTAGATAGGTGATCAAATTTGCAGATGACACAAGAGGATTGTGAAAAATTGTAAGAGGTCCTTGATATATTGGAAGACTGCATGTTCAAATGGCAGATGAAATTTAATGTGGACATGTGCGAAGTTATGCACCTAGTAAAGAACAACCTAACCTATGGTTACACGATGCAAGGTTCCTCATTAGGAACCACCACCCAGGAAAAAGATTTAGGTGTTAGCATGGATATTATGTTGAAGCCCTCCATCCAGTGTGCAGCAGCGGCCAAAAAGACAAATAGAATGCTAGGAATCATAAGGAAAGGAATGGAGAATTAAAAAAAAAAAAAAAAAAAAAGGGTATTATAGTGTGTCTGTGTTGTTCCATGGTGCGACCACACCTTGAATATTGTGTGAAATTCTGCTCACCGTATCTTAAAAAGGATATAGTGTTATTAGAAAAGGTACAGAGAAGAGCCACCAAATGGTAAAGGGGATGGAAGGATTCCCCCTATGAGGAAAGGCTTAAAAGGTTAGGGCTTTACAACTTGGAAAAGAGATGGCTGAGGGGAGATATGATAGAGGTCTATAAAATAATGAATGGAATGGAACGGGTAAATGTAGATCAGTTGTTTACACTATCAAAATGCAGAAAGACTAGGGGACACGCAATGAAAACTAATATGAGAAAATATTTTTTGACTCAATACACAATCAAACTCTGGAATTCATTGCCAGAGGATGTAGTAACAGCTGTTAGTGTAGCTGGTTTAAAAAAGATTTGGACAAGTTCCTGGAGGAAAAGTCCATAAACCATTATTAAAGAGGACTTGAGAAATCCACTACATGCCCCAAGATGAGCATTGTGGAACCTGTACTTGTGACCTGGATTGGCCACTGTTGGAAAAATGATACTGGACTTGATGGACCTTGGTCTGATCCAGTATGGCATTTCTTATGATGTTATGATGTGCGATTTTTGAAAGTTGAACAAACTAACTAATTTGCTGGTTTCCCGAGCTTAGGTTTTCCTTACTTTAGCTTCAGTTTGATTCCTAGGATTTGGATAAAAAGCTCAGACAGTCAGGATTTGTTTTTCATGTTCTTGTGGTTGTGTTACTGGTGTACTGTTCATCGGAATAAAACCAGTGATAAAGGGAGGAACAAATGGGGTAATTACCTGGGGCTCAAGCTTTCGGGGAAGGGGTTCTTAGAGAGTCAGATTAAGAGCAAGAGAGTCTATTATTTCAGGGTGCGAATGAGAGGCACTGTTAATTTTGTCCTGAGTAGGACTAGACCCTGCAAGTAGTGTCATTGCAGTGCTTTCCTTTTTTTAAAAAATTTTTTTAATTTCACAATGCTTTATTAATAATAAAGTAGGTAATACAAAAAGTCCCCATCATAAGGGAAGTCAGCCGACTAATTGAAAATAATCTTCAAGAAACCACAAAAGCAATAATTCAAGAAAAAACAAGAGAAAATCAGAGCTCCTGATTTACATACAAATACTATACCCACATTTACGTAAACCAAGAGGCCAAAATAATTAAGCATCAGCCAGGCCAATTAACCCTATAAAGTCAATTAACCCTCTAATCTCTTCCCAGAAAGATAACCTTCCGATTGGACTGGGTCAAAAAACACAAATTTCTCATTCCCAAGATTCACCAAGCACTTACATGGGTATTTTAGGTCAAAAGAAACCCCCAAGGTCAAAACGCGAGTTTTTCAGGTTTAAAAACTCCTCCTGATGTTTTTGAGTGATTTTACAAACATCTGGAAAATCTGAATTATCCCACCACAAAAGGGAACATTCTTTTTTATGAAATGCAAATGCATCACCATATTTTTATCCACCAAAGAAAGAAATGAGACCGCTAATGTAGCAGGAGTAGGGATAATATCTTCCGAGGATTCTAAAAAAACTGGAAAATCCAAGAGCTCATTTATTTATTTAGCTGTATTTATGTCCCGCTTTTCACCAGGTCAAAGCAGTCAATTGGGGGATACATTTAACACGAGGGGATATGACACACATATGCTAATACTTACAGGGAACATGGGCAATGGAGGGTTAAGTGGCTTGCCCAAGACCACAAGGAGTGCCTATAGGACTAGAAATCCAAGTCCCTCTGGCCTGAGATTGCCGTCTCCAGGTGGGACTTGAACCCCCGGCCCTCCGGCCTGAAGAACCTTGTCCTAACCACTAGACCACTCCTCCCATATGACTAAATGATCAAATTGATCCTCACTTTGTGCTGCAGACTTGGTCCCTTGAGGAACATAATAAAGATTCAAAACTTTTATCAGTTCCATATCATTAATTTTCAAAATACTTAAAAGAAATTTTGTTAAAGAATAAGGGGGACAAGTAATGGATTTGAGGAAAATTAATAAACCTTAAGTTCTTTGCCCGAGCTGGGTTATCAAGAGACGATGATGGTGGATCGACAAACTGTCATGAACTGATGATGAAAGTGCAGCCCAGGCAAGAACCATTTGTCCCTCCAATTTAGAAACAGCTGTTACAATTTGTGATACTTTTTCCCTGTTCCGACATCTTAACAACCACATCATTAGAACACTGTGAAATCTGAGACAAAGAAGAATGAAGTGAGAATTCGGTACGTGTAATGACCTGCCATATGTCCTGCAGTGAAATTTCCTTAGGCTCACTGATTTTGTCCAAGGGAATCGAGAAGTTAAGGGGCTCTGGAAGAACCCCAGTCCAAACCAGAGCTCCCTCCTCCCCCATAGCAATCGAGGGGGGGGGGGGAGTTCGCCCTTTAATTTCCTCCTGGTTGGATGGAGTAAGACCCAAATTCACTGGAAGAGAGATGTCTGAGGGAGTATTCACTGTGCCAGAGGAAGCTTCAGCAACAAGGCCGGCAGTAGAACATGTCAGTCCAACAATTTTAACAGCTTTAGCCAGAACTGCCGGCAGCACTTTCTTCTTCCTTTTCCCATTCAGACCTTCCTCAGAAATAAAACAACTCTGGGCACAAAGGGGCTGGCATTCCCCTTTGGGCACGTGCCCACAGGTACACGGCCGCGTTCTGCGGCATGCCAAAGGTTTTTAACTTGACGGGGGTAGCATCAGCTGTTCAGCTCCTCTCTCTCATCCATGGCAATCAGTACTCTCCAACAGAGGCAAGCAGGAAAACAACAGAAGTTCCCCTGATCCACCCGTGGCGAGCCAAAGGTTCTAAACTTGGCGGGGCAGTGTCAGCTGTTCAGCTCCTCCCTCTCAGCCGCGGAAAGCAGCAGAGGTTCCTCCCTCATTGCGGTGCTTTCTATCAGTGCTTCTATTTCTACTGTAAATGCAGCTTCTCAGTTTCTCTTTGGCTAAGATCAAAGTGCAGGGTCTGAGCCATATCCAGAGGATGGTCCCATCTTTGCATTTTGGCTGAAACTTGAACAGTATCAGAAGACTGGATGGGTCAAAACCCCATGACCCAGTCCCACTTTTTTTATGACAATGGCCAAAGCAGAAGGATTCTAACATTTAAAAAAAAAAAAGTTGTTTGTAGGATTCAACATTCTGTCATAGTGCATGGACATTTTTGCATGCATATAAAAGATTATATGATGAGCTTCCTGGATTTCTGAATAGTTGATTAGCCTGATGGGTGACATTCTTGTACAAAAAAAACCATACACTGACTCACTACCACAACACTAGCCTTCCCACACTATTGACAATGGTGTGCTGTGTGTGGTTAAAACTTCACTTTTATGGCAGTGAATAGTAGAAAGTGAAGTACACTGTATGATTATAGCAAAGTCTGTCTAGGCTGCTTTTACTGCATTGATCTTAACTCTCCTGAAAAGTGTGGTGTTATTTACATAAGATGAGAACCTCTTGGGGAGCTCTCGGAGGGTCATGATTTCTATTGACTTGTATATTTATGTCTACCTCTGTTCTATTTGTTCTAAGTGTTTAAAACTTAAATCAAATGAAATGTTATTTCTATGTAGGTGGAAGATAGCTGTATTGAGAAAGTTCTTAAGGAATTATCAGCTTTTCTTCCTCATTTTAATTTTTTTTTCTGCGTTTATGTCTGCAAAACTATGTTTGGACTGAATTTTTGAACTGCATGGTCTTCCTACTTCTATTAAACACTGTCTCAGCAGGTGCTGCATGTTTATTGCTTTCCACCCCCTCGTCCCAGAGGTGGTTATCTTACCCATCATTACTGCAGGATGGAAAGTGGCTAGTTTGTTTATATGGCTTCTACAATTTGCTTTCAACTGTGTCGTGTCAGCTTTGGATATGAAATGCACATGCTTATGACATGGGTTCCTGCTCTTTGGGCTGGAAGTGCTACAAGAGCATTCATATCACTAGGATTAACATTTTAAAAGTATAATGGATCTCAGAAACCAGGAAGAATATCTGGAAGAGTTGAGAGATGCCGTATTTATTTGGGTTTAGTTCCCTCTTCATTGATTCCTCAAGGTGAGTTACACTGATAGAGAAGGGATGTGCAAGTCTCTTTCTCCACAGGGCTTATGATCTAAGGGGCCCTTTTTACTAAAGGTTAACAAGTGTTAATGAAAGTTAATGCATGTTAAGTGCCATTGCACCCGTAGACTTAAAAGGGGTGTGGACACTTACCAGATGTTAATTTTAATGCATGTTAAAACCTTTTGTAAAAGGGTCCTAATTTTGTACTTTTAAAAATTCTCGTGACTTCATTTCTTTTAGTAAAAGACAGAGGTTAGGATGTGAGATTGAAAACAGATGAGCAGGCATGTTTGGAGAGCAATGACTTAAAAACACAAATGCTGAATACGTTTGAGCTTGACAAAAGACCAGAGTGTGTTGGAAAGAGCACACGTGACAGTGGGTAGATGGAGCATCATTCACAGAGCTGAGGGTTTGCATGGACCTAACAGCTGGAAGTGGTAAAGCTATGGGGCTGGATGGGATACATGCTAACTTAAAGGAGGAGTTCAAAGATGTGCTGGTAGATCCGTGGACTCTTCAATTGATCTTAGGAGTAAGGAGTGTTTCTACAGGACTAGAGAAGAGTGAATATTATCCCTTTTTATAAAGGCAGTAACTGGGAAAAGGTTTGAGATCATAGGTTGCTGCAAAATTCAAAGGAAGAGTGTGTGAAACAAATTAGCTAAATGATTGGATGATGAAAGATGTGGCTCTATGTAGTGTTGTGGTGGTGTGCCTTGCAGTGGGAAGAGGCTTTCTTTAGAACACAGGCCAGACAACAGTTCAGGGAAAACAAAAGCAGTTTTATTCTGCCCCAGCGTGTTAAACCTCTACAAAGCAAAACCCAAAGCAGACCGCAGCCCGGGGAAAACAAAATCAGCTGTACTTCTCTCCCAGCTTGTTAAACCCTCCACAAGCTGATTCTCCCAGCCTTTCATCCAGCCCCAGTTAAAATTCCTATCTCAGAACTCTTTTGCACGGCTTGCCTTGGAAGGACTTCTGGCTCCACGAGCCTCTCTCCATCCTGCAGCCTGCTGGGTTCTTATTTTTTCCCTGTGAGCTACGTCCTCCCAGCCATGAACTCTGGGCTGCAGATTCTTTTAAAGGGGACTGTTGATACTCCCTTTGGAGGGGGATAGGTAACATTCTATAGACACCGTCACAGGTGCATTTTGATTTCAGCCAAGCTTTTATATAAAGAAGTGTGTTTTCCTTGGAGTGGAGGAGTGGCAAATTGCCTCAGGCCAGAGGGTCAGGGGTTCAAATCCCACTACAAGACAGCAACTGTGGGCCAGAGGACTGGGGTTTCTAGTTCCACAGATGCTCCTTGTGGCCTTGGGCAAGCCACTTAACCCTTCATTGCCTCAGGTACAAAAACAGATTGCGAGCCTTTCAGGGACAAGGGAAATATATGTACAGTACCTGAATGTACATTGCTTTGACTTTTAGAAAAGCAGTATATAAGCCTAGTTAAATTTAAAAAAAATAGTCTGCTTGAATGCATTGAAATAAAGGTCAGCAAAAATATTAGATGACACATTTTTATTGGAATACATATAGTTCTGGACCAATTTTCATGAACTACAGTTACTTCATCAGGCCAGAGCAGAATGAGCAGGAAAAGCCAGCGGCGTCCTTTTACTTCACTCGCTCATTCTATTTTAACCTGATGAAAGGGACATGGCTACCGACAGCTAATTCTGTGACGGACTGAGTATTTTTGAAAGCCATTTAACCTGTGGAAGACTTTTATGTACACAATACACAGGGCCAGCCCATCCATTGTGTGGGAATGTTGCCCGCACATGGCCACGCACTTCGACTGACCTCTGAACAGCCGCTGGAGTAAAGAGCAGTGTTTGCCTTCTCTCCCGCGGCTGCATGGGATCTAAAGAAGTCAGATAAGCAATGATATTTCTGCTCTTTAGAACGGTTGGTACATAGTAACATTGAGGTTACTGTATTTTATTGTTTTCAATTTGCATAAGAACGCTGCACTGTGGAAAGTTTGCCTTATTGAAGAGACAATCTTCAAACGTGGATTTTCAGAAGATAGAATTAAGAATTTTATAATAAGATATATGAATTGGAAAAAGACTTGAATAAAATAAATTGAGGTGTTTTTTTAGACTGGTGATGTATGTGAATACACCATATCCCCTATGGCTATGGTTGTAACACATGCCTTGTAGAGGGACAGGTAATGACACTCAGGTATTTTTTCTCCTCATTAGTTCCTTAGTACTAGTTTCTAGTACTAGTATTTTCCTTCACAAGATCTACTGCTTAGAAAAGATTGCTTTTCTAAGGCCTTTGTTTTTTAGTTTGTTGACCTTAGGCAGATTTTAGGTGGTTCTACTTTCACAGATAACCTTTGAAAAGAACTCCGCAGAACTAATGCATCAAGGGCTACCGCCTGTATACAATTCCAGCAGAGACCCTCCCAACATGCAGACTGCTGAAGATGAGATAAATAAACCTGTTAAGTTGTCTTGTGAAGCATGACGAGGGCTTTCAGAAGTGAAAACATTTCTGGCATTCCTTTTTTAGTTTTTGCAAGTCCTGTTCTTTTCAGTCTTGTCCTCCAATAAACTGAAAATCCTACCACAACAGCTATTAAATAAAAAAGAAAAAAAGTGACCAGGTTTCTTCCTTAATGGAAGCAACTGAGCAAAATAGCAAATAGACTGAAAGCTTGCTAGTCCTTAGCACAACTGAAACCATTTTAACAATTCATGACCTGCCTTGGAGATTTTCTGTTTTCATATTCACATGAATAGCAAATTCTAAAAGATCTGAAGCTTGTTCTTAGGAGAAGTCTCTTTGGGTATGTGGTTTTGCTCTCTGGTAACTCACTTTTTGCCATATGCTGATTGTTCAATTTATGGTCTGTACACTATTTGTTAAAGTGTAAATCTGTATTGTGTTCACACAGTGAACGTATAACTTAACATTTGCACTTCCAACAGTTAACGTGTTTGCTAGAGCTAAAGCTACTGGTTTAAGGATATGCTTGTAAAGGGAAGAATGAGGAGAAGGGATTTTGGATTTAATGGGTGCCTTTTTCTGTAATAATTCAAGGCAAGATATATAAGATATTTCCCTGTCACTGGAGGGCTTGCAGTCTAAGTTGGTACCTGAGGCAATGGAGGGTTAAGTGACTTGCCCAAGGTCACAAGGAGCAGCGGTGGGATTTCAACCCTGACTTTCCAGGTTCTTGTCTCTGTGTTCTAACCATTGGTTACTCCTCTTATTTATTTTTTTTGCAAGGTGGTGCATCTTCAGCTAACAATGCTAGGTCAGCCATACATTGCAATGCCAGTAGGAAGCTAAGTTCATGTAAGGACTCAAGTGAGGATTTGCTTGTAGCAGTGCAAACGTACTTGGTTCCCAAAGGGAACCTTCAGCCTTACACACCCTCTCTCACTTAACTTTCAGGCTTCTAGGCCTCCTCCCCCTGAGATTTTTGTTATTAAAATCAAGCATCATAATCATCCCAGCAGCATCTTAACCTGAACAATCCTGTAAAAATGCATTGTTTGCATCATACTTTTGAACTTATAGATACGAGATATGATCAAAAAGTATCAAAACTTGTTGCGTATCTATATAACAATACATCGAACCACGATGTCATTAAGCATGTAGTGACCTAGTTACAGTATGTGCTCTACATGTGCAAAGTATAGTGTTGCTGCAGCACATCTGTGCTTTTTTTTAATCACATGATGTTTGGTATTGTGTAAAAGCAGTTCATCAGATTTACGATGAGTGAAAAAATTGAACAGCGAATTTACATTAAATTCTGCCAGAAACTTGATTCATGAAGAGACCTAAGACAAGTTACAGCAAGTGTATGGCAATGAATGCATGAGTCGTGCTAGAGTTTAATAGGTATAAACATTTCCAAGAGGGCCGCCAAAGTGTTGACAGTAACGAACGTTCTGGAAGGCCATCCACGAGCAGGAATGAAGACAAAGTTGAAACAGTACGGGCCGCAATACGCATCAGTTTCAGGTCGGTACAGTCCATTCTTGCTGTCGATTTTGGGATGAGATGTGTGTTTACAAAATTCGTGCCAAAACTCCTGTCCCCTGATTAAAAAGATAGACTGTCTGCAGTCAGGGAGTTGTTGGAATGTGTTGAAAATGACTCGGATTTCATCAAAAAGATTATTACTTGTGATGAATCATGGGTTTATGGTTATGACCCAGAAACTAAGGCTCAGTCCTCACAATGGAAGATTCCAAACTCTCCCAGACCCAAGAAAGCCCATTAGGTGAAGAGCAATGTCAAGGTCATGCTCACAGTTTCTTTGATTACCATGGTATTTTTCATAATGAGTTTACTTCAAAAGGCCAAACCATCAATAAGGAATACTACGTCCAAGTTCTGACTCGTTTGAGAGATGCAGTTCATCGTAAGAGGCCAGAGTTGCACAGGAATGGTGAATGGTTGCTTCATCACGATAACGCCCCAGCTCACACATCACATCTTGTCCAGCAGTTCTTGGCCAAACACCAAACCAAGCAAGTCCGTCAGCCTCCGTACTCACCTGACCTCACACCCTGTGACTTTTTCTTGATTACAAAACAGAAATTACCACAGACAGGAAGGAGATTTGACAACTTGGAGACCATTAAGCAAAATTCGACACTGCAGTTTCACATCATAATGAAAGAGCAAGTGTGTTTTTATTGGAAGGGGACTATTTTGAAGGAGACTGTGTGCAATCAGTGTTATACTTATTGAGACTTGTATAATAACACGATACATTTTGATCGCACCTCATATCTGTATAAAATGAGTGCAGTTTCTAAGGAGGTAATAGCTTGCATAAGTGGACTTATGCAAGCTATTAACATGCATAAGTCCATTTTAAATGACTTGCGTATGAGGATGGACACTTAGGCACTTATTATTCTGTAAATGCGTGCATCAGGGCTGTACTGCATAGTTTTGGAGTGGGGCTTGGGTAGAGCATAGGCAGAGTACAAACTTGCGTGTTTCCTACAAATCTAATCACGGACATTTGCACCAAGTCTAGAGTTAGTGTAAATGGTTGCATCTAGATTTGGCATACATCTCTCACCATTTATACCCTTATTTTATAAAAGTAAATTACGTGCGTATTTCGCTTTATAGTATTAGTGTCAAATATACCCATGCGGAGGAGTAGCCTAGTGGTTAGAGCAACTGCCTAGTACCCAGAAGATCAAGGGTTCATTTCCCACTGGCACTCCTTTTGACCTTGGACAAGTCACTTTGCCAGCCTTTTCTTCCGAGGCAATGGAGGGTAATCTACTTCCGGTGATATATTGCCAAGAAAACCCAGAGGTTGCTGGGTCGCTATGAGTCAATACTGACTTTATGGCACTGAAAAACAATATAAAAAAATACCCATGATAATGTAGATTGAACTAAGCAGCAGTTATAGAATTACCCTCTAAAAGTCATTTACCCATTTACATAGACTATTTGAAAAATGCCGTAGAGGTGACTGCCTAGTCTTTCTTATGATTAAGCCAGCCCAGAGTCTGCTGAGCTTTACTCACATAGGCCTGGAAAGATAAATGACAAATATATTGCAACTGACCAATCTAAACAACTATTTTTCAACAATATAGCCAGCACGCCAAATTAGTTTATAGTTTACACAATCTTTTAGATGTCAGAAAGTAAGGACAACTTGGTGCACCCAGTCTTTGTGCGTATCTACGATACTGTCACAGGTGTCACATGATTTGTGGTTCTTTTATCACAGAATTCCCTACAAGGGTGACTTTATGAGGTTATCGAGCATTTTAACATGCACATGTCATACCTATTTTATAAAGTCAAGTACTTACAGCAGCCCTATTGCTGGTGCAAATGTTCGTGCATATTTATAAAATATGCGCACAAGTGTACACTGGGCCCAAGCTGTCTATATGAACACCCACGGTAAAAGTACTGTGGCCTTGTTGCACCACCCTAGGCAGTTGCCTAAGTTAGGGCCAGCACTCTTTTTGTAGTTGTGGGTTTTCAAATAAATTGAGGTCCGAGAGGCATAAGGCAAACACAGGAAAATTTATTGATTTTTACTACTACTCCATACAGAGCTTTTAGAAAGCTCAGCGCAAGGGCAAGAAGAAAGGAAAAAAAGGTAGGATTTCTTCTCCTAACACAAATAGCTTCTACCACTTCTAGAATTCACAAATCAGGCTTTCATTACTTCCTCCAGCCTTTAAACATAAATGCCAGTTTGCCCTTCTTGAAACTTTCCAACATTCAGAACAAACTTTCTGGCTTCATTCAAGGAAAAACATTTCTAAAAGCAAACAGGGCTTTAAAACACTGTCCAGCCTGTTTCTTTTCCTTTACTGGCTAATGCAGTTCTTTGAGCTTCACACTCTATAGTGCTCAAACACTTAACTTGTCTTGTGACACAAAGAACATTCCATTGCAGAAGATTCTGAGTCAATATTGGAAGCATAGCTTTCTGTCTCCATTTCCTCAACAGCTGACTCTCCAGTATCTTGGTTTAAACTTCTCCGTGTAAACCCAGGCTCCGCCCTTTCTAACAGCTCAAGAATTTTCTTCCAGCAAGACTTCTCCTTTCCTATAGAATTCTCAGCATACATGGGCAATTCTCTCCCTCTCATTAACTGGCTTACTGTCTGTAGCTGGTTTAACTTGCTGTTGGGCACAGGGTTACTCACGGTTCTGCTTGTAGCAGGTAAGCTTTCACCAAGCCTTTGGCTTGCAGTAAAAGTGTCCTCATTTAGGGCTCTCTCAGTTGGGAATCTCCTGCCTCCAGGCTCCAAAGCAACTCCTCTGCATTCTTGGTTCCTCCCTGGCTTATGGCTTTTTCCCCTGAGGGCTCTAGCAGATCTCACAGTGTCCTCTGAGGCTGGGCTTCTCATAGAAGTCTGTCTCAGCAGTTCCTTCTCCTCCCCTGGGCTGTCCTGGGAAACCTCTTTCTCTCCAGCTGCCCTGAAGCTCACTCCTCCTTCCAGCACGTTAGGACTTCTGCTGTGTTCTGCTACTCTGGTAGCTGCTACTCTGGTAGCTCCTCCCCTGGGAACTCCTTCTCTCCTCCTCTCCTCCTCACATCAACATCAACACCATCATAGCTCCTGTTACTGCCCTCCTCTTTTTGTAATCCCCTAGGGACTATCCCTGAACGTGTTTGAGCTGTAGCCTCGTGCTGCTTCCTCAGCTGGCTCTCATTAGCCTTACAGCTTGTTCCTGAGCTAGGGCGTGGCTTGCAGCTAGGAACTAGATGGGGTTTTTTCTGTTCAGGAGTAGTTTGAATTTCACAGCCCTGCTTCCTGTTTCTCTCCCTTAAGGTAAAAATGTGGGTTTTTTTCTATTTCTAGGGGCTCAGGAACATTTTGGCCACCACAGTACATGCCCTGGGCCTAATGCACATACTTATAGAATAACGACTGGCTAAAACATGCACGTAAAGGGCCATCTGGATATGTAAGTCATTGGCAGTACATGGTTTATGCATATAGATGGCGTGTACCTTTCCACAGCTCCTTATAAAATTTACCCTCTTTGTGTGTCCCAGGTGTGCTTGGAACTAGATCAGGGGTTCTCAACCCAGTCCTCGGGACACAGCTAGCAGTCGGGTTTTCAGGATAACCACAATGAATATGCATGAGAGAGATTTGCATATAATGCAGGCAGGGCATGCAAATCTCTCAAGCCTGTTCATTGTGGTTATCTTGGAAACCTGACAGGCTAGGTGTGTCTGTATCCCAAAAAGAAACGAGTGCTAGGCAGAATATAATTAAACAAGTACACAAGTTTGCCGCCTTATTTGGATTGTAGTACAGCTGCCAAATCTTGATCATTCCTCTGGTTTTTTTTAAAGTTCTCTTTAATGTTTTTTTTTGTTTGTTAAACAATTTTCTATACCAGCTTGCATAATCTAGCAAAGCCGCTTACAATAAAAAGGTATACACAATTAAAGCAAGCGTGTACATATGTGGCATATCTGCTTTTGTTGCAGATTTTCATGCTATCTGCAAACAGATGCACTCCCCCCTCCCTCCAATCAGTGTCCCTTATAAAGATATTGAGGACTGGGCCTACCTCTGATGCTTGTGGCACCCCACTGGTCACTTTCCCTTTGCCTGAGTGGACTCCATGCACTGAGTTGTGCGGCCCAATCATTTTTTTTGCGTAGTTTGTAATTTCTCTTCCAACTCTTAAATTGCCTAAATTTCTCATCAGGAACATTGTCAAAGATTTAATGAATTGGGATGCTGCACCCCTTGGTCTGCTACTCTGGTCACCTTTATCAATGAAATCAGTGACCCTCGCAGATTCCAGTCTTGATTTAGTTCTATATTTAAACTGAGCTACACGTTCAGAAACTTAAAGGTGCAACCATGTTCTATAAATAGCTATCACTGGTTTCCTTACTATGTTCTATGTTCAGTTACAACTAGTTAATTGTTAACTATTAATCTGTGTTGCATGTCAAGTTGAACTTGTTAACTTGTTCCATGTACACTGCTGTGACTTGTAGATACAATCAAAAATAAATAAACCCAGTACTCTGGTATTCAGAGATAAAATCCAAATTGAAAAGGAATACCGTTAATCCCAGACAGCAATCATTTCTTATTTTTTGTCGGGCATAAACCGCAAGAAAAAGAGGAAACCCCTCTCACTCTCACGCAGTACATGCCCCTTTTTTTAGAAACTTATTCAAACAGTTGCATTCATCTTGTTATATCATTGCACCGAGCACCCACCCAAAACGCTGACCTAACAATGATACTACAACATATATCCAAAAGCACCATCTCCTCGAAAGAACAAATAATCCTAGGAGACTTTAACCTCCCATCACTCCAAGACAAACAAGCAGAAACCTTCCTCAATGCTATGCAAGCAATGAACCTAACACAGATCATCCACGAACCGACGCATGAAGAAGGAAATACATTTGACCTCATATTCCTAAACATACAAACCACCACCTCAAGCACGAATTCAAAAATCACACGGATACCCTGGTCGGATCACTACCTCATCAACATATCCCTCAACTGCCAACACATAAACAACAAGGAAAACAAACAACACACAAGAAGATTTAAAACATTCAACAAAGAAGATTTCCTAGCTCGACCCTACCAAAACTCCAAACAAGCTCCAACAATATTGACGACCTGATCAACAACTGGAACACCACAATTTCCTCAGCATCCAACGTGAAAACAAGCAACAACAGAACCAGACACACCTCCACCAGAGCCCGATGGTTCACCCCCAATCTAAGGAAGCTAAAAACCAAACTCAGAAGAGCAGAAAGAAAATGGAGAAAAACCAAAACAGAGAACGACAAAACGAACTATATGAATGAACTACGCACATACCACACAGAAACGGATAAGGCAAAAAAAGTCTTCCATTCAAAGATCATAAACACATCCATAAACAAACCACGAGAACTCTTCAACATCGTCAAAAAACTAACAAAAATACCAAACCACTCCGACCAGCTACCAAACATCCCACGCGAACTACTCGCAAGATAATACAAACAGCTCCATCAACCACAAAATCCACAACTGGACGCTGAGACAACAACAACAAACCAACCCACCACTATAGTCAGAGACTGGAGCACATTCGAAGCAACCACAGAAGAGGAAATAGCATCCACCATCTCCCGCCTAAATACCACCACCTCCTCTCTCGACCCCTGCCCTACAGAATGGATAAAGAAAACCAAAGACGACCTGAACACACCATTAACCCACATTGTCAATAAATCCCTCAGCCAAGGGCACATGCCAGACCTCCTCAAAACCTCAGTCATTCGACCAACCCTAAAGAAGCACAACCTAGATCCCCTCGATCCCGCCTCCTACAGACCTGTAGCAAGCCTTCCATTCACTGCCAAACTCATTGAAAAAGTAGTCCAAAAACAACTCCAAGAACACTTGGACACCAACAACATACTGGACCCACAACAACATGGCTTCCGCCCACTCCATGGAGTCGAGACCCTCATGGCGTCACTAATGAACACCCTCATCATAGGTACCCAAGTCAAACACTCCGGATTTGCCATGATCTTCCTTGACATATCAGCCGCTTTTGACACCATCTCCCACAACATCCTCATACGCAGACTACAAGCAATTGGCATCAAAGATACTGTACTCCAATGGTTCTGCTCATACCTAACCAACAGACATCAACTGATCCGCACAAACTCATCAACCTCCCCCCCCCTTCCAGCAACACCAAGGAGTACCACAAGGATCAACACTATCAACCATGCTCTTCAACGTCTATCTGCAACCACTCTGCTCAATCATACAGGCACACAACATTCACTACCACATCTATGCAGACGACATAATGCTCTATGCACCAATTACAATCTCCAACCCATCAAACAAACACTTATCAGAATGCTTCACAGCAGTATCCAGCTGGCTACAAGAAAACAACTTATCCATCAACATAAAGAAAACAGAGGCCCTTATATTAACAAAAGACCCGGATTTCACACCACCCTCACACATCAGCATCGGGACCACTCAAATACAAATACAACCGCAGATAAGATACCTGGGAATCATCATAGACCAAGCACTCACACTTGAACAACAAATCAAAAAAACTACTGCTACAATATTTCATAAGGCTAAAACAGCGCAACGCCTCAAACCTCTCCTCGAACCACAAGACTTCAGAACAGTGATGCAGGCCCTAACACTCCCCCACCTGGACTACTGCAATATAATCTACCATGGACTCCCGGCCACCCATACCAACCCACTCCGGACTGCCTTAAACACCACAGCAAGGATTATCCAATCAGCAAAAAAACAGGACCACATCACTCCAATTCTGAGGGAGCTACACATACTCCCTCTGGAAGCACGAATCAAGTACAAGTCCACTTTACTCACCCACAAAGCTCTCAACCAAACCCAAACCTCCCAACTCCGCACGCTACTGACCCGACCAGCCCACAACAAAGCAACCAGATAAACCACCAACAACTCCCTCACCATCCCCCACAAAAGGACAAAATGCAATCAACGAACCTGCAACAGAGCCTTTGAACTGTACGCACCATCCATCTGGAACTCTCTACCGAACCACATCAGAAACAACAAGGACCCCCTATCATTCAGGAAACAACTAAAAACCATAATATTCCAGGAATACCTCGGACCAGAATCAAACACCCACCAATGAGACACTAGCTCAATGTCTATGTCTACGTCCCAAATATTTGTCAAAATCATGAATGTTGGCCCGCCTGGTGACGGCACATACCCTAGAATTGATTATTGTCATCCCCCCCTCGTTCAATGTTCCACCGCTTTGACCCGGTGAAAAGCGGGATATAAATACAGCTAAATAAATAAATAAATAAGTGTGGATTTTTCCAATGATTTATCTGATCGATCACTCACAACGTGCACGTTTCGAAGTGGAAAGCCTCTGTCTCAAGTGCCCCCGATTGAAAAAAAGTGTGTCCGTTTATCCAAACTGACAGAAAACGCCAAATCCTTGGCTAATAAAGGGGCATGTACTGCGTGAGAGTGAGAGGGGTTTCTTGAGGGGTTTCTTTTTCTTGTGGTTTATGCCCGACAAAAAATAAGAAATGATTGCTGTCTGGGATTAACGGTATTCCTTTTCAATTTGGTGACTTGTAGATACAGCAGTATAAAAAAAAAACCTGCTATATAAATAATTAAAGGACTTTATTTTCAAAAGGCTGATATACTTTTTCAGATCCAGTACTGTAAATGCAAATGGATTATACAGGTCTATAACTGCAGGCTGAGGACCAGGGCAGAAATTAAGGAGTGTACTGTTGCAGTCCCAGGCCTTAGCCCTGGCCATAGTCCACCCCCCCCCCCTTCAGCCCCCAATATCAACCCTAGCTTGTTTCTCACACCACCTTTAGCCCTGGCCATAGTCCACCCCCCCCCCTTCAGCCCCCAACATCAACCCTAGCTTGTTTCTCACACCACCTTCCCTTCGTATCTGTCCAATCCCCTATCCCCAGTCCCCATGTTAGTTCGGAGGCCACTTCTCCCAACTCTAGCATCTGATCCTTCTCTCCCAGTCATATCATCAACCCCCTTCGTCCACTCCCACCATCTGCCAGAGGGAGCCCTTTCTGCCATCCCTAGCTTCACGTCAGCTCTCAGCCTCATACCACCTCCTATCCATGGGCCCCTTCTTCCATCCCCACCCTTTAGCATCTCCCTCCTTCTCCCAGTCCTGCTCCTATTCTCCTACCTTCCACAACCTCTAAATTCACTGTTGAGTGACATGAGCTTGTTTTTTTGCTGCCGCAACTGTGCATATCTTACACCAGCTCTGGCCACTGGAACCATACAGGAGCCAAAAACAAAGAACAGCAACTTCCTTTTTCTTATGTGATGAAGGAAGTAGTTGTTCTCTGATTTTAACTCCTTCAGCAGTGCCAGCACCCAGAGCAGCTACCATTTTACCAGATACCATCAGGCAGTCTGATCTAGAATTGTCTAGAGCACTTTATGAAAACTGGTGTTACCAAGCCTGGCTGCTATCCGTCTCTCAGGTATTGACAGATTTTAATCAAAGGCTACAGACTGCCAGAGGAAGGTTTGCAATTTCATATTTGATTTCCTTAAGAACTCATGGATGAATATCATCCAATCCCAGTGTTTGACTAATATTCAGCAAATCAACTTCTTTTAGTACTCTTTCCAGTTTCAGAGTGATTTGCTTCAGTTCCTCTGAATTATCACCTTGAAAGGATGGTTTTTGTCTGGATACCTGCCCAGCCTTCTCTAGAGTAAAGATTGGTACAAAGTAATCATTTATGCTACTAACTCTTAGAATTGTGATCCTAAATGGGCTCCTCTGAAAATTTACTAGGCTGAGTGCCTACAATTATATACAAATTTCTTTAACTCCTAAATTTAGGAGCATAAAAATGGGTGGCAACGAGCAGATTTAGGGCAGGAAAAGTTATGAGTGTAGCAAAGATTTTTCAGCACTGTGCTCATAAATTAGGGAAATGAATGACAGGCCTAAATCTGTAACCATCTAAATGAAGATGAATTTTCAACTGAAAACTTAGAATCATCTTTACTAAATGTTACCAAGCAGCAACGGACATTACCATGGTGTGCCTGTCTCTATTGCTTTCTCCTTGAAATTGTACTTTCCCCACCCCCATAAGTACTGAGATCGGAAGGTTGAGGTCTGTTGGATGTGCCTTCTTTTCGTAAGGTACAAATAAATGACACCCATTCACGAGTCTTCTCCATGGCTGGTCCAGCCTTGTGGAATGCATTTTTTTTTTTTAGAAAGACTGAAAGCTTACTTATTTAAGCAAGCATTTTTAGGCCTGTGTCCTTATTGAGTTTTAACATCTGGAATTTAGCTTTAACCACAGGAGTGATTACAGTGGCAGATGTCATAAAGGAGAGTGTTCCACAGCCAACAATCATTAGCTGATTGGTTAATCTCCAGGAACAAGCAGGAATGTAGTCTTCACATATGGGTATCGTCGGTACCGACGGAGCCTGCGCGGGAACGCTCCCCAGCATCCAATTAGAAAGCTTTTGGGAGCATCCCACAGCACCTGCGTGCTGCCTTCCCGCCTTTCCCAACTGCCTCTCTCCAGTTCTTCGTTTTCCGCAGAGCCAGAAAATATTTCCCATTCTTCTTTTTTGTGGTCGCGTCAGCCTTCCTTGACGCTATACCGGTACCACCGGTTCTTTCTTTCTTTTTAAAAAAAAAAAAAAAATATATATATATATAGTTCTTTTTTTCCAAACTTTTCTTCCTCAGGTGCACGCACCATTTTGGGCCTTAGGCCCAAAATTTCCTTTACCATGGAAACCCCGCTTCGGGTTTCAAGAGGTGCACCAAGTGTGGCGGTACCATCTCCGTCACCGACACCCATGAGTGGTGTCTTAAATGTTTAGGTCCTGACCACTCCATTTCGGAGTGTATGGCCTGTGCCATGATGTCCAAGAGGAGTCGACAAAACCCAGCTGCTAAACTCAGCACCCTTTTTCCCTCCGATGCAGCATCTGTGGCATCGACGTCGTCCATGTCTTCATCTTCCTCCCATGGATCTCAGGTAACTAAACATAAGTCTGGCCAGTCCTCAAAGGGTAGATCTCCTTCCAAGCATCGAGATGCCTCTGGCGTTGCCCTTGAGGGTTCCGTACCAGCAAAATTGCCCCGGCAGGAGGCTTCGGCTTCCAAAGCATTATCGGGGTTCCAGGATGTTCTCGAGGCCTCAACCTCGGCAGAACTACTGGTGCCTTGCTCTGGGGTACTGGCTGCTATCTCCGGTACAGATACCCAGGCATTGGCAGCATTGATAGACCAGAGGTTCTTGGCTATTGAACGCAGTCTGCCGGCTCTCCTTGCTTCATCGACACCCTTGGAACCGCGTCGGACAGTTCAACCGGTACCGGTACCGATAGCATCGACATCGCTGTCTGCATTGCCGGCACCCAGTCATGCTGTGCCTTCTGGTACCGATTCCCCCCGGTCGGTACGGGTATCATGCTCTACAAGAGCATCCGGACAGGAGGTACTTTGAGTCCTCTGAGGAGTCTGAAGATTCTGACAGCTCCGTCGGTACCAGAGTACTTCTCCCAGAGGAGCCTTCCTCTCCTAAACGCAGGATGTCTCCTCCAGAAGATATCTCCTTTCAGGATTTTATCAGGGAGGTGGCTCGGGGTCTATCCATTTCTGTGGCTCCTGAAACAGAGCCCAGGGCACAAAGGAGTTGGAGATTCTACAATATCCCAAGGCTCCTAAGGAGGCAGCTACTTTGCCTATCCATGAGATCTTACATGATCTCATGTTGAGAATGGTGGGAAACACCTCTTACCATGTCTCCTCACTCTTGTAGACTGGATACCATGTATCGAGTACCTCCGTGTCCTGGTTTCCAGAAAGCTCAGCTTCCTCACCACTCTATTGTAGTGGAATCGGCTATGAGAAGGATCAGAAGTGCAAAGAGGCATGCCTCTAATCCTCCAGGACGTGAGTGTCGAACTTTGGATGCCTTTGGATGTCGTACTTTCCAGGCTTCCATGCTTTCTGCCAGGATCAGTTCCTATATTTTATATATGGGAATGTTCCTTAAGGAAGTCACAGGAGATTTAGAGGTTTTGAGATCTCTTCTCCCTTATGATGAGAGGCAGGATTTTCTCACACTGGTTAAACATGCCCAGGATGTTTCTAAGTTTGTCAACCATGCAGCTTTTGACTGTTTTGAGTGCATAAGCAGAACCTCTGCCATTGCCATAGGTGCACGTAGAATTGCCTGGCTCCAGGCATCCGATTTGGAGCTCTGGGTGCAGGATAAACTGGGCAATATCCCTTGTACAGTTGAGAATTTATTTGACAAAAATTGGCAAGAGAAAGCCAATGAGTTGGATGCTGACAACTCCACCTTGGATAGATTATCCAAAGCCACAGCTGATCCTGCAAGGAGGAAATCTTTCAAAAAACCATTATTCTCCAAAAAGAAGAGGTTTTATCCCTCTTATTCCCAGCAGGGACGTTCTGCAGGTCAACCTGCCCGAAAGAGTCAGCAACCACCTAAACAAAGGAAAGCAAAGACTGCTAAGCCTCAACCATCTCAGCAGTCTCAGCCTCCACAAGGCCTTTGACTTTCATCTAGAGAACTTAGCCTTCCTGGCTCTCAACGGACCAGAACCTTCCACCATTCCAGGAAGGTTGTGTCACTTTGCCCCCAGATGGGGGCAGATAACAGCAGAACACTGAACTCTCTCCATTATAAAAGAGGGGTACAAGCTTCACTTTCTGTGCATGCCCCCTCCCACAATGGTAAAACAGTTCAATTCTCAGACCTCTCTCATCAACCTGTTAGATCAAGAGGTCACTATGCTTCTTGCCCAAGGGGCAATAGAAGAGGTACCCATTCCTCAACAGGGTACAGGGTTTTACTCCCCCTATTTCCTTATCCCAAAGAAAACAGGGGGACACAGACCTATTTTGGACCTCAGAGAATTGAACAAATTCCTGTTCAAAGAGAAATTCAAGATGATTTCTCTGGGAACTCTGCTGCCATACCTTCAGAGTCAGGATTGGCTTTGTTCTCTAGATCTCAAGGATGCGTACACTCATGTTCTCATCCATCCAACTCACAGAAAGTTCTTTCGGTTCCTTTTTCAAGGAAAGCACTAGCAGTACAGGGTGCTTCCTTTTGGCCTGGCCTCAGCACCAAGGGTGTTTAAGAAATGCATGGCTGAGGTAGCAGCATTTCTTTGCACTCTAGGAATATTCGTCTTCCCCTACTTAGATGACTGGCTCATTCGAGCCCCACCAGCATCAGAGGCCAGGACTTCTCTATCTTGCACAATGGTATCCTTCAGTATTTGGGTCTGGTCATAAACATCCCAAAATCCAGTCTAACTCCCACTCAGTCTCTAGAGTTCATAGGAGCTTTGAATACCAAAAAGGAAAGGGCCTATCTCCCCCAGGCCCATTGCCTTCTCATGGTGCAGTTAGCTTCTCAAGCAGTGCTAAAACCTCATCTCACTGCCCAAGAAATGCTACAATTACTAGGCTACATGGCATCCACCGTGCATGTGGTTCCTTATGCTCGCCTCCATATGAGAGCAGCCCAGTGGACTTTATCCACTCAATGGACCCAGGTATCAGGGTGCCTGTCAGACAAAATAGCAAACACAAATCGCCTTATTTTGTCCCTCCAATGGTGGCAGTCCACTCAAAACCTGTTGCTGGGGTCCCCCTTTTCAACAACCTTTACCCCAGGCAACTCTCACAACAGATGCTTCACCAATGGGTTGGGGAGCTCGTTTGCAAGACCTCTCCACCCAAGGCACTTGGACTCCACAGGAGACTCATCTACACATCAATCTCTTAAGAGCTCAGAGCAATCTTCCTTGCTCTTCGAGTGTTCCACACCCTGCTCCAGCTACAAGACAGTCCTCATTCATACGGACAATCAAGTAGCCATGTTCTACGTGAACAAGCAGGGAGGAACAGGCTCTCTGTCGCTTTGCAGCGAAGCTTTGCGACTATGGGCCCTCGCCAGAGAGCATCAGATTCATCTTCCAGGCATCCAAAACTCTTGGGCAGACAGACTCAGTCGAGTTCTGCTTCCATACAAATGGTTTCTACATGCAGACCAGGTAGCCAAGATTTTTCAAATTTGAGGAACCCCGGACATAGACCTCTTTGCAAGTCCGTTGAATGCCAAACTTCCCCGGTTCTGTTCCAGAATTCCGGCTCAGGACTCTCAGGCCAGGGATGCTTTCCTCCTTCATTGGGGTCAAGACTTCCTTTATGCCTTTCCACCCATTCCCCTAATTCCCAAAACCCTGTTCAAGCCTCAGAGAGACAGAGGCCGTATGATTCTCATAGCTCCACATTGGCCACGGCAAGTGTGGTACCCTCTGCTTCTACATCTCTCTCAAGCTTCCACTCTGGAGTTAGGGTCTGCTCCAGATCTCCTATCTCAGGAGGACGGAATTTTATGGCATCCCAATTCCCAGTCTCTGCATCTCAGGGCTTGGTTGCTGAAGGCCTAGATCTTCATGATCTTAACCTTTCTCAGCAAGTAAGGGATATCCTTTATGCTTCTAGAAAACCTTCCACAAGACGCTCTTATGCTTTCAAGTGGAAAAGGTTTACCATATGGTGCTCACAGAAGGGTTTTAGCCCCCTTGCGATATCTCTGGAATCATTACTGGAGTATCTCCTTCATTTATCCAATGCAGGACTTAAGACTAACTCAGTAAGAGTCCATTTGAGTGCTGTTGCAGCTTCTTTCAAGCCTTTAAATGGATAACCTATTTCCTCCCATCCTCTTATAGCAAGATTTATGAGAGGCCGCCTTCTAACTAAGCCTCCCATTAGACCACCACCGGTGGCATGGGACTTATTTATTTATTTTATTTATTTACATTCTCTTATATACCGCGCTATTCTGCATCAGTGCGGTTTACATTGAACAAACTGAAATTACATTGAACAGGGCATTATAACTTGGAGATAACTATTTTACAGGGAACATGGGCTATGGAGGGTTAAGTGGCTTTCCCAAGACCACAAGGAGCACCTGTGGGACTAGAAACCCCAGTCCTTCCAGCCCAAGGTTGCTGTCCTCTAATGGGATTTGAACCCCCGAACCTCTGACCTGAAGTACCTTGCCCAACCACTAGGCCACTCCTCCACTCCCTGGTTCTTGGCCAGCTCATGAAGCCACCTTTCGAACTCTTAGCTACTACCTCATTGAAATTCCTTTCCTGGAAAGTTATCTTTCTCATTGCAATCACATCAGCACGTCACATCAGTGAGTTGTAGGCACTAGTGGCTGATCCTCCTTATACAAGGTTCCATCATGACAAGGTAGTCCTTAGGACTCATCCACACTTTATGCCAAAGATGGTCTCGCCTTTTCATCTGAACCAAGCGGTCTACCTACCTGTGTTTTTTCCAAGGCCTCATGCATCAAATGCAGAAAGGAATCTTCATACTTTGGACTGTAAAAGAGTTTTAGCCTTTTACTTACAAAGAACACAGCAACATAGAAAGTCCTCTCAACTCTTTGTTGCTTTTGTTCCTTCTCATTCGGGACTTCCAGTCTCCAAGAGAACACTGTCCAACTGGATTGCTCAGTGTATTTCCTTTGCCTATCAGAGTAAGAATCTTCCTCTGGAGGGCAATGTCACAGCTCACAATGTGAGAGCCATGGCAGCTTCAATGGCTCATCTGCACTCTGTGTCTATCGACGACATCTGTCGAGCAGCCACTTGGGCCTCGATTCATACCTTCACAGCCCATTACTGCTTGGACAAGGACTCCCGCCGGGATGCCTTGTTTGGTCAGGCTGTTCTCCAAAACCTGTTCCATACCTAATCAACTCCTACCCACCATCCCTAGTAGGATGCCAGAAATCCATGGTGGGGGGGGGGGGAAGTAGAGCCCTTTCACAGGGACACACAACTTCTGGGGTCTCTCCCTGGCATCTAAAGCTAGGGAGTCCCCATATGTGAAGACTAAATTCCTGCTTGTTCCTGGAGATAGCATAGTTACTCACCTGAAACAGGTGATCTCCGGGAACAGCAGGAATTTAGTCTTCACAACCCACCCACCTCCCCTAGGAGTTGTATCTCTCTATCTCTTTCTCTTTCCCTCTCTCTCTTTGTCTCAGCTTTAAACTCAACTGGAGAGAGGCAGTTGGGAAAGGCAGCACACAGGCGCTGTGGGATGCTCCCAAAAGCTTTCTAATTGGATGCTGGGGAGCGTTCCCGCGCAGGCTCCGTCGGTACCAACGATACCCATATGTGAAGACTAAATTCCTGCTGTTCCCGGAGATCACCTGTTACAGGTGAGTAACTATGCTTTCTGGTTTGTGTGTATGTTGTGTTGATATGTACAGTTGCGGCAGCAAAAAAACAAGCTCATGTCACTCAACAGTGAATTTAGAGGTTGTGGAAGGTAGGAGAATAGGAGCAGGACTAGGAGAAGGAGGGAGATACTAAAGGGTGGGGATGGAAGAAGGGGCCCATGGATAGGATGTGGTATGAGGCTGGGAGCTGACGTGAAGCTGGGGATGGCAGAAAGGGCTCCCTCTGGCAGATGGTGGGGGTGGATGAAGGGGGTTGATGATATGACTGGGAGAGAAGGATCAGATGCTGGAGTTGGGAGAAGTGGCCTCCGAACTAACATGGGGACTGGGGATAGGGGATTGGGCAGATACGAAGGGAAGGTGGTGTGAGAAACAAGCTAGGGTTGATGTTGGGGCTGAAGGGGGGGTGGACTATGGCCAGGGCTAAGGCTGCTGAGGTGGATAGGTAGACATTTGCCAGAGGCCACTGGGGTGCATGGGCAGTCAAGCCTGCACATAAATATTCCAATCATTTTTGTAAGTCTGGCTGCAAGATCCTAAGAAAATTTGTTGATGCCTGTGTCAAAGGAGGCAATACCTAATGCAGATCTGGTAACTCATTGAAGGATTGGAAAAATAAAGTAGGACCAAATGGTTGCTTTTCCCAGTGGAGAGAAGTAAACAGCGAGCGCCTCAAGGTTCTGTTCTGGGACCAGTGTTTGCAGATGACAAAAAATAATTCAAAATAGTTAAACAGAATCAGACTGTGAGGTGTTTTAGAAGGGCCTTTAGAGACTGGGAAACTGGGCAATATGGTAGATGAAATTTAATGTGGATAAGCGCAAAGTGAAGCATAATAGGTAAAATAATCCTGAAGATACAAACATAGTGCTGGTTTGCCCATTAAAAATTATCACTCAAGAAAAGGGTCCTGTGGCAATTTGTGGTTGACTGAAATCCATAGCTTGGTGTGCAGCATCCGAAAAAAAAAGGCAAATAGAGCATCGGGCATTATTCATAAAGGGACAAAACTGTGAATGTCATTATGCTTCTGCATGGCTCAGTAGAGTGACCGCAGCTTGAGTATGTAGATGTGGTCATTCCATCTCGAAAGTAATGTTATAAAAACTAGGAGAAATACCGAACACGTCAGCAAAAATGGTAAAAGAGGATGGCGTAACTCTTCTTTGAAGAAAGGCTACAGGTAAGGGATTTTCTATTTGGAGAAGAGGTGACTTTTTAAAAATTATTTATGAATTTTATACAGAATTAATCAAGCAAAACTTGTACAGAACAATAATACTTGCATATTATTAATATTAAGCAACATAACAGCATGGAAAAGCAAATACTGCAAGAATTATAAGTAGTCCCCCAAATGGAGGGGTAAGCCGAAGGTAAAGGAGAAAACCCCTATCACAGAAGTAATATATAAGAAGAAAATAAGAGGAGACAGTGTACCAAGGAGAACTAAATAAATTAGATGGAGTCATAACTCAGGAGAGGAGCTAATTGGTAAATGTAAATTAACAAAAGCAGAAAGATCCTCAGGGGAGAAAAAGACATATTTCTGTGCTTTATAGGTAATTAAACATTTACATGGAAATCGTAACATAAATGACGCACCAATTCGCGCTACCCCTGATTTTAATAGTAGGAAAGCCCTCCTTCGTTTCTGTGTTTCCCGCGCAACATCAGGGAAAAGGAATATCTTTTTCCCATGGAACAAACTATCTCGTTTTTTATAAAACATTTTTAACAACCATTCCCTATCTGAGGAAAGAGCTGATGTAACTAACAAAGAGAGAAGAGGTGACTTGACAAGCTACAATAGAGGCTTTATAAAATTGTACTGTTAAGTGGTATGGAACAAGTAGATAGGGAACAATTATTTAGAATTTTGAATAAATCTATGACCAAGGACATGCCATAAAATTACTGGAAGGAAATCTAGAAACAAATTTTTTTTTTAATATTTTTTGTGCACCATTATCTTTGGGATTTGTTTCTGGAGGATGTGTTGAGTCTTATAGTATAGCTGGATTTTAAAAGGGTTTGGACTAGTTTTTGGAAAACAGATTGATTTAAGCATTAGACCTGGGGAATTGTCGCCTCTTAATTCTAGAAGTGATCAATAGGATTTGCTGGGTACTTTCAAGGGCCATGGAATGACTACTGTCTGAGATAGGATGCTGGGTTCAGTAGACTTATGGTCAAACCCAGTGTTTAATTTCACGTCTTTGCATTGGCTCTTCTTATTGATGTTCACTTTCTAGCTCCACTCGTGGTGTAAGACCCTCTCCTGTTGTATATAGACAAACACTATGGGTGACCTGGTGTTTTCCAAGACTGAAATATGTCAGTCTGATCGCCCAGTAATTGAAACAGTGTCCTTCTGCTTATTGGTTATGTTTGGGGTTCTCAGCTGAGGCTTGACTTTCGGAAAAAATTGGAAAAGCTGCACTACAAGTCCTCTTATGCAATAGGGTAAAACCAGGATTGGAAATTCTGAGCCAATTGGCAAACCTACTTGTTTACACTGGAAGAATCAACAAACATAATTTTGGCTTAAGCTCAGAAAGATGAGTAATGCAAAAATAATTACCACTCTAAAGTTTATCTAGTTTTTAAACTTTACACTTCAAGGTTGGTCGTGTCTTTATAAAATCAAAATAATTTTCTCTACCAAGTTTCTTTTCCTTTTTCATAGCCTTTGATATTTCTATTTTTAAGCTAGTTTACCAATTCGTGCCAGACAGCAACATTTTCATTTTCATTTTAATGTTTTTATCAAAAGATTGGACTATTTTTCGAAGATTTTAAAAGAAAAAGGTACTGGACAAAGCTTTTAGGTGCATATATTGTGAAGGAAGATACAGAAACATCTTAGGGTTTTAAATGACTTTTACTGCCAAAATTCAAGGTGTTTTTCTGCCAAAATGTGAACAGTTGTCCTCTGTATAATTTGTCTAATTATGCTAGTAGATCACTTAGGGATCCCTCGCATAATACAATTTGTATTATCCTGACCAGTCTTTAACCCTATCCTACTCTGTACATACATATATTCGATTTTAATTTATGCCTGACCTATTTAACCAATGTCATAAAGTTAAAAACTGTTTCCTGCTACTTACTGCACACGTTCACTGTTAACTGTAACTCCGTTAATTTAACTTTTTTACCGTTCCATGTAAACCGCGTTGATTCTGGATGGATAAATAAATAAAATACATGAGTAGATTTCCTGCAAGTTGTGAAAGCTTTCGTTAGCATAACCAAGATTCCAACTACATCCTGCTAGACCAGTGCAGACTAGTGTGTGTCCCCCTGCCAGCAGATGGTGAGACAGAAAAATTCCTGAAGCTTTGTGACATCACTCTTGGTATAAAAACCCATCCCCCAAGGGGAGCTTCAGTATTTTCTCTGTCACAGCAGATGGTGGACTTCTCCTAGCTCCTGGCGTTCTCTGAGAGGAGATTTGGTGTCAGTGTAGCTATCTTTGGCAGTTGTGCACACTATAGTGCCCCTTCTTTTCTGACAGTTTTCCTTTCTTCACTTTTCAGAGCTGCCCCTGGTCAAGAGGACCAGTAGAACACCTCTGAAGGGAAGTGCTCCTGTTCATGAGGAGCAGTTGCAGGCTTCCGTTCTGAATGTTCCGCAAGCAAGACTTGTTGTTTTTCTAACTCCTTAAAGTTTGTTTTAAAAAAATCATATTCAAGTACCTGGTTGTTGAGGAAGTTGTCAGGCAGTTTTTTTCTTCTCCGGACTCTTCCTTCTTCATCTGTTTTTTTTCCTTTCTTCGAAAATAATGAGTGTTTTATTTCTTGAACAGTTCTTTTTTAAGGCAGCATCCCAACTATTTTTAGGTGTGCGCCTCCCTTCTTTTTTCGGCATGCTCCATTTTCTGCAGTTGCCTTTTTCCTGCTTCTCTTCACGTGGTCAGTTGGGGCTGCTTCCCGGCTCTATTTTGCTGTTTCTCGCCATAATTTTTGTGCCGTGGCTGCCCTTCTTTTTTCAGAGTCTGTTGATTTTTGACTCCCTGACTCTTCCTGTAACTTTTTCTTTTATTCTATTGTGAATATGCCTTCTTCCCTACAGCACTGCTTGGGCTGTGGGAAGAAATGTGTGCCTCCTGTGGTTCTGATTAAGGGGGTCCTCCTGCGTCTGCAGGTCCTGATTCTAGTAGCCCTTCCAGGTCTCTTGCTTTAGCTCCGTCTCGTTACCTCAGAGTGATGCTAGATCTCAAGATGCCCTTCCTCCAGTTTTGTTGCCTGAGCAGCCTGCTCACCCTCTACAACTCTATATTCAGCCTTTAGCTGACGGCCATAATCTCCAGTTTATGCAGCCATTCCATCAGGCCTGGGATATGTGGCACTCAAGGACTTCAGCTACTCCAACTGTCACTAATCCACCATCTAGAGAATGTTCCCATCAAAGTCTGGCTGGAGCTTCTTTAGAACTGGCCAAGGATACCGCCTGTCATCCAGGGGACCTGGCGCTCTGCAGGGGAAGACGGTGACTGTCTTTCACATGAACATTCTATCATTTCTGAGTCTGGCCAGGAAGAAGAAGAGCTCTTGCCATTGGAAGATGACCAGGAGTCTCAAGAAGATGGTCAGGATATCCGGTTATTCCGTAAGGAAGAACTTCCTACTCTCATTGCTCAAATTACAGAGGCTCCGCACCTCTCGGACTGTCACCCTCAGGCAGACCCCATCATTGTGGGCATCAGGAAACCTTCTAAGGCTTTTCACTTTCCCCTGGAATTACAACAGATGGTCTCCTTAGAGTGGGATTTTCTTGATATGTGTCTATGCTTTGCTCATTGTTTGGGGCATGTTTATGTTTGGACTTCGGATGATCTTGACAAGTGGTTGCGTTTCCCTAAAATAGATGCCCTGGATGCTGCAGTCACTAAACGCACAACCATTCCTCTGGTGGGTGGCACTGCCCTCTGTGATCAGATGGAGCTCAAGGTGGTCGGCCTCATCATTGATCAGCGGCGGTTGGAGAGCAGGCTTCTGTTTGCAGAGACCTCGTTGCACACACTCTGCTCTGATGGCTTCTGTCGCTTCCAGAGATCCGGCTTTGCCTCGTTTAGAGTCGGTCACTGCCTTTCTTGCAGATGCCTTTTATGACCTGCTGCGCTTATATGCTTGGTCTGTGGCTGCTGCTACAGTGGTTCAGCGTTGGCTGTTGCTCTGTTATTGGAATACAGATGTTGCTTCCAAATCCTGCCTTGCCAAGCTTCCTTTCAAGGACAGTCGTCTTTTTGGTGAGGATTTGGAAAAACATGTGAAGGATTTGGGGGAAGTCAAGCCTCAATGTTTGCCGAAGGATAAGCCCAAATCCAATTTTCATCATCCTTCCATGTTGTCGTCCGCGTCCTCATCTTATAAATTCCGCTTCAGAGAGTTTATCGCTACTGGCCTGGCAAATCCGGTTCTTCTTTGAATAGAGCTGGTTCTAAGCCTCAGTCCTTTTGGGATATTTGTCGCAACCGGGACAATTTCTTCTCGTCCAACAAGTTTTCTGGTTCCACCAAATCTTCCCATTGACGGTTTCTGAGTCCTTTCTGGAGTGCCTCCTGTTACAGACACTTACGATATTTTCTCCACAAGTGGACCCAGATAACATTGGACTGGTGGGTAAAAGTAACACAGGGTCATGCTCTCAGCTTCTCAGAGCCTGTGCTGAATATCTTCATCATCTCCCCATGTGATTCTGCAGCCAAGTCAGCGGCTGTACGTCTGACTCTCCACCACCTTCTTCAGCTCAATGTGGTATGCCCAGTTCCTCCCTCAGAAAGAAGCTCTGGTCACTATTCCATTTACTTTGTCATTCCCAAGAAGGATGGCTCCTTCTGTCCTATCCTGGATCTCAAGGGAGTCAATCGCTGTCTTCAGGTGCTGCGATTCTGGATGAAAACCCTCAGAACAGTCATTCAAGCTGTTCGACCAAGCGAATTTCTCGCATCCCTGGACTTGGCGGAAGCATATTTTCACATTACAGTCTGCCAAGATCATCAGCAATATTAACGAAATGGTCAACCGTTTCGTGGTCTTCGGTCAACATTATCAGATTTGTGCCCTGCCCTTTGGTCTTGCCATAGCTCCTCGCACTTTCTCCAAGATGATGGTAGTAGTGGCAGCTTCCCTGCAGCGCAAGGTATTTGGGTTCATTTTTATATAGATGATTAACTGATCAGAGCAACGAGTTTTGAGGAGGCTATTTCTGCAGCCTCTCAGGTCCTCTCCTTTCTGGACCATCTCAACTGGGTGGTTATTCATGCCAAAAGCACTCTGTGCCCAGTTCAGTCTCTGGAATTCCTTGGCACCTGCTTTGACACAAGAATGGGTCGCATTAAGACAGATGCAAGAAGCTCTGTGTTCAGATCCATGCCTTCTGGCTCCTGGCAGCTCCCACTGCCTGGGATTACCTACAACTCCTCGGCACTATGGCTTCTGCTGTCGATGTAATCCCCTTGGACCAATGTCACATGCATCTGCTTCAGTACTCGCTCCAGTCGCGCTGGTCGCCATCACCCAGGACTATCAGATTCATCTACTCCTTTCTTCAGTGGTTTGCTGCAATCTTCACTGGTGGCTTTGTCCTCATTACTTGCCGAAGGGCATTCCCTTGGAAATTCCACATTGGGTGGTGGTCACTACGGACACCAGCCTTGCAAGTAGGAGAGCGCACTGCCAGGGATCTTGGTCCATTCAAGAAGCCTCTTGGACCATCAATCTCCTCAAAGCCCAGGCTGTTCATCTGGCTCTACTCTTCTTTCAAGTCCATCTCCAGGGTTGAGCAGTCTGAGTACTTTCTGACAACTCCACCACTGTGACATCTCAACGGACACGGTGGAACCAAATGTCCCAGAGTGGCCCTGGAAATGAGTCTTATATTTCCCTGGACAGAATCCAACCTCCTGGCTCTTTTTGCATAGCACATTGTGGGAATGGAGAACATTCAAGTGGATTTCCTAAGTCGTCATATCCTGGATCCGGCGAGTGGCAGCTACTGTAGCTCCGTGGATGTTTGCAAACATTGTGCATCAGTGGGGTCATCCGACTTTAGACTTAATGGCCACCTCTTTCAATGCCAAGATGTCAGTCTTTTTCAGTCATTGAAAGGAACTGAACTTTCATGGCCTAGATGCTCTGGTTCAGACCTGGCCCTCGAACCAGCTTCTCTACATCTTTCCTCCTAGGCCACTAATCGGCCATGTACTTTGTCCGATAGAGTCACACTCTGGACGAGTAGTGCTGGTGGCCCTGGATTGTCCTCAGCATCCATGTTATGCCGATCTCTTTTGCCTCCGGCAGGAGGTACTCCTACCCCTCAGTGTCCAGCGAGGTCTCCTGTGTCAGGGACTGGCTTGGCTATTGAGCGGCGCTGCTTGCATCGCAAAGGTTACTCGCTGCAAGTAGTGGCCACTCTACTGCGGGCTCAGCTGTCTTCTACCTCACATGCCTATGCTCGGATCTCTGTCTTTTTATCTTCTTGATGTTCTAAGAGATCCCTCTCCCCTTGGCGAGTTGATATTCCAGACATTGTTTCCTTCCTTTAGGACGGATTTTATAAGGGTTTCGCCCTTAATTCTTTAAAGGTGCATATTGCAGCCTTGACATGCTTTTGAGGGCCTCAACATGGGCGGTCTCTTGCTTCTCATGTAGACATTTCCTGTTTTCTGTGGGGCACTCACTCTCTGAGGCCCCCACTCTCTGAGGCCCCCATGTGTCCAATTGTCCCTTTTTGGGATCTGTCCTTAGTTCTTCGTGTGCTCACCCGTGCCCCATTTGAGCCTCTCCCTAGGGCATCTCTCAAAGATTTGACTGCCAAATTTTTTTTTCTTATGGCTGTCACTTCGGCACGGTGCCTTTCGTAGCTCCAAGCGCTTTCTTGCTGGGATCCTTTTCTGTCTTTTTCCCCAGAGGGGGGGTTACCATTCGAACAGTGCGTTCTTTTCTGCCTAAGGTTCTTTTGGGTTTTCATGTCAACCAATCGGCTGTGCTTCCTTCCTTTAAGGAGCAGTCTTCGGGTGACAACTGAGTCCTTCACCTGTTGGATGTTGGCATTATGCTATTACCTCAAACTCACTAATATGTTTCGTCTCTCCAATCACCTTTTTGTCCTGGCTTCTGGTCCATGAAAAGGAGCGGATGTTTCCAAAATGACCATTATGCACTGGATCAAGCAGACCATTGAGTCAACTTATATTTTATTGAACAAACCTGTGCCTGTAGGTCTTCAGGCACATTCTACATGGGCCCAGGCTACCTCCTGGGCAGAATGCTCATGGGTAGCTTTGCTAGATATTTGCAGGGCAGCCACCTGGTCCTCCCTCTCTACGTTTGCACATCACTATCACTTGGATGTCCAAACTCAAAAAGCAGCTTGCTTTGAAGTCTTTGTCTTGGCTGCAACTGTTTCTTCCTGCCCTGGAGTGGTTTAGTTGTCGTACTCCCCACTAGTCTGGACTGGTCTAGCAGAATGTATTTGGAAGGAGAAATTTTACTTACCAATAATTTCCTTTCCTGGAATCCTGCTAGACCAGTCCAGGTCTTGCCCCTCTAAACTGTAGTGTCTGTCACCTAGCTAAGACTCTCTTTACATATCAGTGACATTGCTGTACCTCGCCATGTACATCCTTGGCCTTGTGGGCCTTGTTTCACATTGTTCAGTTTAGCTTGTTATAATAGTTATTCATTTATGAACTCATTTCTATCTGGTTTTGTGCTTCCTTGGCTGTTTGAAGTCTTGTTGCTTGTTAAGGTTCTACTGAAGCTCCCCTTGGGGGTTGGGTTGCTATACCAAGGGTGATGTCACAAAGTTTCACAAATTTTTCTCCATCTCGCCATCTGCTGGCAGGGGGACACAACCCACTAGAGCAGGATTCCAGGAAAGGAAATTATCAGTAAGTAAATTTCTCCATTATTAACAATGATGGAAAACACAAACCTTTTGATATTCCTAGTTGTTCCCATCACCTGCTTTTTATCTTCAGCGTCTATATGGCTACTCTAAGGAGCAGGCGACCTGGACAACTGCTGGGGGAACCAAGCAAAGGAGAAGGGTCACACAGAGATGAGTGTCATGCTAGCACCTTCTCTTTTCCTGTGCTCACATGGTCCAGTAATCACCTGTTTGACCTGAGTTGGGGCTTCATACATACGGAACACCTGGTGGTTCACATAGCCAATCAGTGAACCTGTATAGGGTGCAGGAAGAAGATCAGAGGTAGCAGTGCCGCGACAAGAGAAGCAGTCAAATGGGGCACAAAGGGGAGGAGGAAAAGAGGAGGGACTCCTAGAGCCATCATTATTAAGCCGTGCATGGCCCTGTGTCTGCATCATGGAGGCCACCTTGCTGCCCCAACCTGCTGTGAAATCGGAGGGGAACTCCCATTTGGCTGCTTGAATTGCTGTTTAGCCTGGCTATAGTCCTGAATGTAACCTACATTTTTGTTACCTGAAAGGTGTGATTTTTTTTTTTAAATACTGTATTGGGTTAAGTGAATCCCCGCAGTTCATAAACACCTAATGTGAAATAAACTACAGATAAAATTGCCCTACATTTTGTAACAATTTACATGCTAAGGCTTTGTGGTTGGACATAAGAAGGGAGGGGTGCTGGGTATGAACTAAGTGAAGAATTTTGTATGCTTATCTGCCAAGATGATAAAGTATAAATGAGGCGGAAGATAAAAAAAACCCTTGTGCAAGGAGTGATGTCATTTGCAAGCACTAGCTGGAATATATCCTTACCTGTGGATAGAAATAATTGGGCAGGCTGCAATAAGCCTGTTTCATTTGATTTATTACACTTAGCACATGGCATAACATAAAAGCTTGTAGCAAATAACGAGACTGATAAGGTAGACAAATGACTCAGAAGCCTTAAACTACCTCTCCTTTCCCGTCGTCCCCCAGCTGATCTTTTGTATGAGTTAACTTTATGGAGTTCCTTTTGCAAGAAATCGGGTAGATGAAAGAATTTCCTCTGTTTAGGAAGGCCTGTAAGTCGGAGCTGTGGCAAGCTGCTTTTGCCTGCTTCTCCTGAGCTCTGTTAGATATGAAACAGCTCTATTAGGTGGCGAAACACTGTCACAAAGCCAGAAGGATGCTGGGTTGCATACAGAGGAATTACCAGTAGAAAGGAAGAGGTACTAATGCCACTGTATAAGTCACTGGTGAGGCCTCACTTGGAATATTGTGTTCAGTTTTGGAGACTGTATCTTGCAAAGGACATAAGAAGGCTGGAAACGGTTCAGAGGAAGGTGACCAAAATGATTAGGAGTCTGCATCAGAAGACTTAGAAGAAGAGACTTTAAGACCTAAATATGTACACTCTGGAGGAGAGGAGGGTTAGGGGAGATATGATTCAGACCTTTAAATACTTAGAGTATTAATGAACAAACAAACCTCTTCCAAAGACGGGGAAGCTGTAAAACTAGAGGGCATATCATGAAGCTACAAGGGGGTAAACTGAAAGGCAATGTCAGGAAATACGTTTTCACTGAAAGGGTGGTGGATGCTTGGAATGCCCTCCCGATGAAAGTGGTGGGGGCAAATACAGTGACAGAATTCAAAATGATATGGGACAGATACGGTGGATCCCTTTAAAGCAACAGGATAAAATCAAAATAAACATAACTATCAAAATCTCAGTAAATAGGGGTGACCTACATGGAGCGGTAGGTACACCCCTAAACAAAGGCATGGGGAGGGTTAACCTGCACAAAGTGGCAGATGCATTTACTCTTGCCACCTTGGTGGGCAGACTAGATGGACCATGCTGGTCTTTATCTGCCATCATATATTACGTTATTATGTTTTATTACACTGTTCTACAAATTTTCAAAAATTGTTTACTTTAGAAATTAAATGTGCTATTTCTTAATGAATTTGATACATTAAATTCAAATATGATAGTGAAATTGGTCAATTAGCTCCTGTTTCTATGATATGTTGAATGTACATTTTACCACTATGTATGGTGAAAATCGAGCCTAAATCCTTATATGTAAATCAAAACCTTATTACAAATGAAACTTTGCACAATAACAAGCATGTTTTTATAAAATAAAGTTTATAAACGTACTTAGAAGAAACAGAGGAGTAATTATGTCTGCAATTTAACTTTCATTAAGAACATTTGTAAGCACATTCTAGCAAGTTTTGTTCTCATTCAGTGGCTTCACGACTCTTCCTGATCTGTTTCTTGTACTGAAGCAATGGAATATCCCTTGTCACTGTCCAGAAGTAGGCTGCAAGCATTGATGGGCTCCATTTACCCTGATACCTCTTTTCCATGGCTGCAATGTCTTGGTGAAATCGTTCTCCATGTTCATCACTTACTGCTCTGCAATTTTGTGGGAAAAAATCTAGATGAGAGTGTAGAAAATGAATCTTTAAGGACATGTTGCAACCAAGGTTTTTGTATGCCTTGAGAAGATCTTGAACAATCTCTTGGTAATTATTTGCTTTGTTTCCAAGAAAATTTTGTGTCACTGATTCAAATGCTATCCATGCAGCCTTTTCCTTTCCACACAATAAACTAAGAAATTTGTCATCTTGAAGAAGTGCACGAATCTGAGGGCCAACAAAAACTCCTTCCTTAACTTTGGCATCACTCAGTCTAGGAAATTTACCACTAAGATACCTGAAAGCAGGTTTAGTTTTATCCATCGCCTTGACAAAGTTTTTCATTAGTCCCAACTTGATGTGCAAGGAAGGCATCAAAATCTTGTTGCTGTCTACAAGTGCTGGAAACAGAACATTTTTGCTTCCAGGATCCAGTGACTGACGGAGTGGCCAGTCCCTTTTGATGAAATGAGAATCCCTAGCACGACTATCCCATTCACACAGGAAGCAGCAGTACTTGGTGTGTCCACCCTGAAGACCAAGCAAGAGGGCGACCACTTTGAAGTCACCACAGATCGACCATAGATGTTGATCATAGTTTATACATTTCAAAAGTTGTTTCATATTGTCATAAGTCTCATTCATAAAAGCTGCATGGCCAATAGAAATTGATGGTAGCAAGTTGCCATTATGCAGCAATACAGCTTTAAGACTTGCTTTGGATGAACCAATGAAGAGCCTCCAATCATCTGCATTGTAATTGATATTGAGATCTTCCATTAAACCTTTTACGTTCTTGCATGCAGCAAGATCACCTTTGAAAAAGAATAACACCAGGTCTTTCTGATGGTCCCGGAAAAAAGAAATTTGAATGTCACCAGCCAGAATATTCCACTGCTGTAGTCTGGAACCCAAAAGCTCAGCTTTATTCTTTGGGAGATCCAAATCCCTGACAAGGTCGTTCAGTTCACCTTGCGTTATGAGATGTGGCTCATTAGCAGTGGCCAGAAGAAACTCTGGGTCACGTGAGGTTGACTATTCACGACTACAAACGTCTTACTGTTCCTCGCTTGATTCTAATGATAATGATTCTGACATTTTGGGAATCGGCAACCCTTCACCATGAGGCACTGGGCATATTGCAGATGGAATGTTTGGATATTGCACGGTCCACTTGCTCTTTCTGGATATGCCTTTCTGAATTGGAGGAACCATGCATAAGTAGCAATTGCTGATGTGATCCGTGGGCTCTCTCCACATCATTGGAACTGCAAAAGGCATTGACTGCCTTTTCCATTCATCCATTGCCTGAGATTTGTTGCACATGTATTGCAGCATCTGTGTGGCGCCCAGCTCTTATCCTGATCTTCTATTCTGCAGCCAAAATATAAGTTGTAGGCTTTCTTAACCGCCACAGTCATATTCCATTTTTGTGATGTAAAAGTCACTTCACCACAAATATAGCAGAAATTATCTGCATTATTAACACAAGTACGATGCATCGCCGAATACGCTGTGATTGACCTATCGGCATAAGATAATGCAAAATAATTAATTTTTAATTTTTCTGCGACTAATACACTTTAAGATTTATACTATCAAATGATGCAAATTTAAATACTGATTGCATCATCTGGTTTTGGACAGATATTTCTATTGGTTGCAAGTAGAGATTATGCAATCTCATGCAAATGTTGCATAATACACAGTTAATGGCCCCTAATGACAAATTAATAGCATATATCTTAGCAACTAGACTTAATCAGCCATTTTCATTATGATTTCTGTGTTCAGCAGCCTTAAATTAGTTTAGAACAGCTGCTTTCATGGCCGAAGCATTTTGGCTGTTGAACAGTGTTGTTTGTTTTAAACTTATTGCATTTTTAATGGGTTTTATTTTTATTTTATATGTCATTGGGTTGGCTATAGATTGTTTGTTTTTCACAACAGTATTGTGAAAAATTTCAAGAGGACCTTGAGAAATTGGGAGACTGGGCATCCAAATGTCAGATGAAATTTAATGTGGACAAGTGCACTTAGGGAAGAGCAACCTGAACTACAGTTACATAATGCAAGGTTCCACATTAGCAATCACTATCCAGGAAAAAGATTTTGGTGTCATTGTGGATAATACCTTGAAACCCTCTGCTCAGTGTACAGCAGCCACCAAAAAAGCAAATAGAAAGGAATGGAGCCACAGCTATCCAGCCGCAGCTGAGCTCTACCCGATCAGGGCAGAGCTCGCTGCATGCCGCCGCAGCCAGCTTCAGCCGGCCCGACGCCTGCCCGCCCAATCAGGGACGCTCTCGGAGAGGATAAAAGAAGCGCCATTGGGCACTAAGCCACAGCCATCCAGCCGCAGCTGAGCTCTACCCGATCGGGGCAGAGCTCGCTGCACGCCGCCGCAGCCAGCTTCAGCCGGCCCGATGCTCACCCGCCCAATTGCGGCCGCCCTCAGAGAGGATAAAGAAGCGCCATCAGGCACTAGGCCACAGCCATCCAGTCATCCAGTGACTAGAGCAGAACTCGGAGACTAACCAACGCTGTCATCGATCCTCTAACTGATTCTGCCCTACAACTATCTACCAGGACTGAGGACTTCAATCTGCTCGTAGAACTTTGAGATAAAATGTCGCCTTTGAACCCGCCTGCAGAATTACTATATGTCTAAAGCGTTAGCCTTGAACCAGCCTAAGAATTACTGCTAGATGTACTGTGCATGATATGCCTGAACCTGTCTTAGAATTTCGGCCAGGTCTGCTCCCACACTACTCTTCAGCCTACTTTAGAACCACTACCAGAAGTCACCCATATTATTCCTGAACATACCATAGAACCACTGCTAGAAGAGCTACACGCACAATCTTTCCAAGCATAGGTGTGTCAACACTAGCACGGGCTACTGCAGGTATACACCCTAGTGCCACACAGAGTGGTTGCCCGATAGCCCCGCTTATCCAAACATCCGAACCACACCCATCCTGTACCACACAGCTACAACATAGACCCAAATCACCTGGCCCCCCCCCCCAAAGAGCCCATTAAAATGGCGCCCTCCCCCATATCTTTAGCCAGCTGTTACCTCCTCGTCAGCCTATTCCACAGCGCCCTCACCCTCACTTCCACCGGCAACCCCATACCAATTCTACGGCGTCCCGGGAGGAGATGGTCAGGTACCTCCTGCCAACCGGAAGCAGAACCCAAGCACACCCCATGCCCACACATACTCTACATCTTGCTCCAGCACGCTAAAAAATCTCAGCCTGAGAAGTGCCCTCAAACCAGCTATCTGAATTGCACCCTCATAAACGCTCGCTCAGCCTGAAAAAAATGGCCGATCATCTCCGACCTGATAACCTACTACAAGTTAGATATCCTACTGGTCACGGAGATATGGTTGACTGACTCAAACACAGTTATAATGAACCAACTCATCCCACCCAACTTCTCAGCCCACACCTGCCATAGAGCCAACCGCAGGGGTGGAGGAGTCCTCGACCTCACAAAAACAGAGCTCCAATTGCAACAGACCACAGCTAGCAGCAGCACACACTTGGACGCCATCACCCTAGCCAACAAACACATCGCCATCAACCTAATCTATAGATCCCCATCGCCCTCTCCAGATGACCTCTCAACGATAATCGACCGTGCCTGCAACACCAAGAATACACACACACCAAACTGGATCATGGGAGATTTCAACCTGCCTGCTGTCCCAGAAGCATACTCCAACGCCTTCATTAATGCTCTCGGCGAACTGGGCTACGATCAAATAATCAACGAACCCACGCACACGAAAGGAAACAAGCTTGACCTGATCTTCGCCCCACAGTCAGCCACACATCAGAATCTTATGCTTACCCCATCCATCACAGCAGTCCCATGGTCTGACTATAGCCTACTAAGATTCCAAATGCCCACTCAGCAGGCTCGCACAAGCAGCCACCCCACAATCATTGCCTATCACAAAGCAAAATTCCATCCCTTTGACAGAGAAGAGATACTCAGCAAAACCCTACTTCTCCTTGACCTCACAGAGCCTAGCCTTCGAGGGTATGCTCGCCACCTGGAACAATAGCCTTAACGCCATTGCCAACCGACTATCTGCGTACGCATCACCAAGAAGAAGGAAGACCGCCCCATGGTTCTCTCCCGAGTTACGAACATCTCTCCGCCACCTAAGGAACCTTGAAAAAAAAATGGCGACGCTCACGATCCAGCGTTGACCTGGGCACTTACACCTCCCACCTGAGTGGACACCGTAAGGAAGTCTCAGAGAGAATGAAACGATACCATGCAGAAATACTGCAGCGCTCCCTGAACAAACCACAGGACTTATTTAACTTGGTGAGGACCCTCACAAAGGAACCATCCCCCACCCAGCTAAGCACGCCAGAGCCACAAGAATACGCTGACTACCTACAGTCGAAAATAATTCAAACTGACAGACCAGCACCACCCGCCCCTGGGAACAGACTACACCATCCAACACCATTAACCACCACCTCTACACCATCAGAGAAAAACATCGAGGACACTGTCACTATGATTAACACCACCACAGCACCAAACGACCCCTTGCCCAGCATTCTGGATAAAAACACTGTGCAAGGAATTCAGCCCCTTCCTCGCCAAACTCATCAATCTCTCCTTTTCAACGGGTTCATTCCCACGAAGCCTGAAGCAAACGTCCATTAGACCACTCCTAAAAAACTGCAAATTGGACCCCCAGAAGGTGGACTCATACAGACCAATCTCCAGCATCCCACTAATGGCCAAAATAATTGAAAAGCTCGTCCAACAACAAATCCAACACCATATTGAGACTACCGCACCCTTAGACCCATGCCAACACGGGTTCAGGGAAGCGCACGGAGTTGAGACACTCCTGATCACCCTCTTCAACACACTAACCACCGGATTGGACAATAGCACAAGGATACACACTAATCTTTCTAGACATTGCTGCAGCATTCGACTCCGTCGACCATGATTTGCTCATAGGGTGCCTTGCAGAGAAAGGGATCCAGGACACGGCCTTAAGCTGGTGCAAATCATACCTGTCGGACAGATGGTAGCGCGTACTGACCAGCCCCACAGCCTCCAAACAGTTCCAGCAGAAGCAGGTGGTTCCACAGGTCTCCTCCCTATTGGCATTGTTCTTCAATATATATATGCAGCCCATCTGTGCACTCGCCCGCTCTTTCAACACATCATGCCTCGTATACGCAGACGACATCTTACTCCTACATGCCAGTTTCAACTGACCAGCCGGATTTCTCACCACTAACCACCTGTTTCGACGCTATCACCGATTGGCTCCACACGCAGAACCTCAGCTAAATTTCAAGAAAACTGAGGCACTATTCATCACCAGGAACCAAGACTTCTCGCCACCAGCAGCACTAAAATTAAGAGGTGCGGCGCTCCAAAGCAAACCCACAATCCGCTACCTAGGGGTCACACTTGACCAACAGTTGGATATGAAAGCCCACATAAACAATACGGTCAAAGCAATATACCACAAATTACGGACAATTCAACACCTACGACCTCTACTGGAACCAGACAACTTCAGGACAATCTTCCAGGCACTGGTCATCCCCCACTTCACTATACCAATGTCATCCTACAGGGCCTACCTAAAGCCACATTGAACCCACTGCAGCCAGCAATGAACACAGCCGCCAGAATATTACATGGAGCCGCCAGGAGGGACCACATAACCCCAATCCTGAAGCATCTCCACTGGCTGCCAGTACATTGCAGACTCACCTTCAAAACCCTACTGTTGACCTTCAAAGCCATCAACAGCATCACTTCCTCCTCCATCACAGACCTCATTTGCCCCACTCCCCCAAACAGAGCTAGAAGGTCAGTCGCAGCCAACTTACTAAGTATCCCTAGCAAGATCACAAAGTGTTCCGAAGCAACAAGAAACAGAGCCTTCGTTTACTATGCACCCACCTGTTGGAATGCCCTCCCACCTGGACTCCGGGCCATTACAGACCTTACCCAGTTCAGAAAGGCGCTGAAACACCACCTCTTCCTCCAGCACTACTCCCATAATGAGGATGGACAACAGCCATCTACCCTTAATCACTAAAGCAACCGCCCCAAAACACCTACAACGCACAGCCCCAGTCTGGCACAGTAGCACCACCGGACTCCCGGTCAGGCACATGTATATAGTCACTTAACCTGTAAATAGTAGCTAGGCAGCACGTTCGCTACTGTACTGCCATTGGCCCTACTGCCTAGCCTGTATTCTAACTACCTAAATGAATAGCCAAGCTACAGCATATCTTGTACATAGTTACCCCAGTTAGTCCAAGTTGCCATACCCTGTTTCTTGTAAGTCCAGTATGGGAGCCGCCTGTACTGTACAAACCTGCTGTTAACTGTAAACCGAGCTGACTTTAAAAAGCGCAGTATAGAAAAGACGTTAAATAAATAAATAAAACCAAGGATGATATAATGCCTCTGTATCACACCATGCTGCAACTGCATCTTGAATACTGTGTGCAGTTCTGGTCGCCATATCTTAAAAAGAGATAGTGGAATTAGAAAAGGTGCAGAGAAGAGTGACCAAAAATGATAAAAGTTGATGGAAACATACTACTATGAGGGAAGGCTTAAAAGGTTAGGCCTTTTCAGCTTGCAAAGAGATGGCTGAGGGAAGATATGATAGAAGTCTATAAAATAAAGAGTGGGGTGGAACAGGTAAACGTAGATCGGTTGTTTACTCCTTCAAAAAGTATAAGACTAGGGGACGTGCAATAAAGCTACAATGTAGAATATTTGAGTAATCAGATAAAATATATTTTTTCACTCAAAATGCATGCCTTCAAGTCAGTGCTTACTCCTGGTGACCCAGCAGCTCATGGGTTTTCTTGGCAGTGTGACTGGAAGTAGACTGCTGTGTCTTTCTTCTAAGGAAATGGAGGGCTAAGTGACTTGCCCAAGGCCACAAGAAATGCTAGTGGGAAGTGAGCCCTGGATTTCTTGGATACTAGGCCAGTGCTCTAACCATTAGGCTTCTACTCCACTCAACATGTGATCAAATTCTGGAATTCATTGCCTTAGGATGTGATAAAAACTATTAGTGTAGGTGGGTTTAAAAGAAAAGAGGTTTGGACAAGTTTCTGTAGGAAAAAGTCCATTAACCATTATGAAAAGTAGACTGGGGAGATCCACTGCTTACCGCTGAGATGATGAGCATGGAATCTGTCCTCTTTTTGAGAACCAGACAGTTACTTGTAACTAGATTGACCACTGTTAGCAACTGGATGCTAGGTTTGATGGACCTTTAGTCTGACCCAGTATGGCATATCATATGTTTTTGTCTGTTAGTATATAAGTATACAATGTTGAAATTGGTATGTTTTTGTTGTATAATTTCTGTCTGCCTGGTACACTGTGCTGTGCTCATTTTTGGATAAATGGTATTAAGCCAATAATAAATAGATAAAACAAAGATCTATTTATTTTATTTAGCTACCATATTTTTATAGATATCTTTATTTCAAAGTCAAAGTGGTTTACAGATTAACTGAACTTAACACACCTGTTCCAATTAGCCTTCTCTGGCCTGCCATCATCTTATCATTATCTTTTTTCCTTTATTTTCAGTTCTTTCCTGTGTGGTGTGAATGTTCTTTCCTAAGCAATTGGAGTTTTTTTCGGTTTCCTGATATTGTTTTATTGCCTTGCTGCTTCGATATGGCGGTATATCAAATTTTAAGTAAATTAACTAAATGCGAAAAATACTGTTAACTTCTAAGGTTGTAAGGAGTAACAGGTATATGTAATGGTAAGAAATAATTCAACAAGTATTAATTTTAAGTGGTGGAGTACCTGTGTGACAGGATGGAGATGTTTTGATTTTCACTGCCAAAGTGCTCGTGGAATAGGTTAGTCTTAAGTTTCTTGCGGAATTCCTTTAGATCTGCAATAGCTTGCCTATTCTCAGGAAGTACATTCCAGATGGTTGGTGCATAGAGTGAGAAGGCTCGGTTATGTTTATTTTTGAATGGCTAGCAGCAAAGTGGTTGACAAATTAAAATTTTCAATAAAAAGCAGAGCAGAAAACTCTATAATTATCGATAGGACTAGCTAGAGGGGATACAGAAAAGGCAGTAGCTAAGACAGAAAACCATTTATGAGTCTCGGGCATCTGGCGTTATCCCTCCTCTTAAAGAAGTAGTTTTTTAGGACTCTTAAATTTCTGAACATTAGATTCCAGTCTGGTTTGGCTGTTCCTCACTTTTAGAGAGGGGATGGTGAAGGTGTTTTATGTAGCAGTGATTAAAGGTAGTCCAAGGATAAGTTGTGGGATATTTTGAATATGGTTAATAGGACCTTGTTTTTTGTTAGGCTTATTATAGGAAGCCAGTGTAGCTCTTTCAGTATTGGTGTTACATGCTCAGATCTGGAAGTACCATATAGAATGCGGGCAGCAGTGTTTGGGCCATCTGTTGGTGAAGTGTGTATTTTGGTAAGCCTTGGAGGATTATATTACAGTAGTCAAGGTGTAGGAACATTAGGGTCTGAAAGACTTTTCAGAAGTCACTGACATCCAGTAATAGTCTTAGATGTAACATTTTTATCGTGTGGTATACAAGTCTTATGGTATTGCTAATCTGTGGTTGTAAGGTTAGGCGCTGGTCTAGAGTCATTCCAAGATACCATACTTCAGATTTAGCCTCTAGTTCTGCTCCTGGAATTTTCAAAGATATCAGAGGGTTAAATGTCTCTCTGGTGATAAAGATAACTTGTAACTTGTAATTCTCAGATTGATTATGCTTGGTAGTGTTGAAGCATTTTACCAAGGTGGTGCATATGGACTTTATGGTGGTGAAGGGTACATATAGCATAATGTTATCTGCATACGTGTGATAATACACACTATGAGCCTGTATAATTGCACAGATGGACTGTAGGTAGATGTTGACTAATAGTGATGATAAGGCAGAGCCTAGTGGGATCTGTTGTTGGGCATATAGTATGGCCTTCAATGAACCTATTTTGACTTGTTTTTGTCATCCTGCTAGGTAAGAATAGAACCATTTCAGGTTGTGTTATATAGTCCTAGAGATTGTAGATGTGATAACAGTATGTTGTGAAGAGCTGAATCAAAAGCAGATGGTATGTCGAGGAATATTAGGATGAATCCTTGATGTGGTTTTTCAGTGCCTTTTATGAGTCTGTCCATGAGTGCTGTCAAGAGGTCTCAGCTCTATGGTTAGGCCTGAAGCCATATTGTTGAAGGTCATGGGGTGCATGTGAGGTAATGTGATCCTGAAGCTGTACTGCCTTTTTCAATGATCTTTGCAAGAAAATGTACAGTAGGCTTGCGATGGATATGGGAACTGGGGAGCTTTGAGTCTGGTGAGGTACCCTTGATTACTGGATGAATAAAGGCATTCTTGAGGCTGGTGAACATGTAGCCTTGTGTAAGGGATAGCTGAGTGATCCTGAGAAGGGTAGGTACTAGTTCAGCATGGTCTGTTTTGATCCAGCTTACATGGGTCGCATGGGGAAGTAGTGGTATTGAGGCTGGAGATAATGCTCTTAAGTTGTTCCAGGGAGATTGATTTGAAGCTTTGCCACAGGTGGTTATGAACCAAAGTCCTGCATTGATGGGATTGTGCCTGCTGTGCTGGGTTTTGAAGGTAGTTGGCTAGCATTTGTGGGGGTAGATTACTGTCCCTTTTTTAAAAAAAATTGGGGCCCTTTATTAGTGATCTTACTATTTCAAATAGCTCTCTAGGGCAGTTTATCGAGTTCAAGATACGTTTGAAGTGATATTCCTTCATTTCCATGTTTGTCATGTCCCAGTATTCTTGTAGTTTGTACATCTAAATATCTCGGATGCTAATGCTTTTTCAATGGCGCCATCTCCTCTCTATTCGTCTGAGCTTGCGCTTAATACGGGGCTTGACAAACGCCAGGCTCCAGGTCGCCATGCAACTAAAAAAATATGACCTGACACCTAGGGCTCGGAGCACATGGACAGGAGTGTTCAGCCAAGACCATCTCTACTGCTCATAGAGATCCCATCTCCCACAAGCAGAATCGCTGCAATAGGCCACAATCTTGTGCTGTCTGCCTGCAGGGATCCCATCTCCCACAGGCAGAAGTGCTCGAGAACCATGAGCAGAATTGCTTGAGAAGGTCACAGTCGTGGCCAGTATCAGTGCTGTCTGCACATGAGAAATGGAATCCCTGCGGGCAGACAGGATGGTCCTGGCCACCAAGCACTTCTGCCTGCGGGAGATGGGATCCCATCTCCCATGGGCAGAAAGGCTGCAAGACCCGAAGGGTTCCAGAGTCTGATGAGCCTGCAGATAAATTTAGAGGCGGGGGGGGGGGGGGCTGCATACACCATTGAAAAAATGTAAAGGGGCAGTAGGTTTTACTAAATAATGGTGAAGGGATTGGAGGGCAGGGGGTGAGTGAAAGTGGGAAGGGAGAGTGGAAGAGAGTCTGAAGAGAAACAGAGTTGGAGGTTAGGGAAGAGGCAGCAGGAGGATTGGGGTTGGTTGGTAGAAAAGGGAAGAGTGCAAGGGTTTGGAGGGCAAAGAGATGAATGCATGGAAAGTAAAGGGCACAATGTGTATGTTCAAAAGGCATGCCTTCTCCACCACACATATGAAAACAACTTACCTCAACATCATATATACAAGCACGTACACACACACAAGCACCCCACTTCCACAACCAATGGAGGTGGTGGGGGAAGGAGGAGGAGTGGGGCCACTGCCTTCTGTTAGCGCTGAGCAGTAGTCCATTAAAAGCCCGATTTATTTTTTCCCATAAAAATGGGAAAACAGTCTTCATAAATTAGGCCCTAAGACCTAAAAAAGAAGCTGTGATGCACCTTTTTGGGGGATGGGGGCATACACTGTGACCTAGGTTTTGGTAGCCAGCACCTAGATGTTTAGGCTGGCTCTTAGATCTCAAGAAAATTTATCAAGGCCTGTCTTAACATCTCTTAGCCCTGCCGTGTACCTGATAGTAGTGTGGTGTTTTCTTGTGGTTCTGTTCATCTGGGGTGCTTTCGCAGATTTTTGTATTATTTTGATACAGTTATGAGGCAGTGTTTCATTGTTATCTGAATCCTGGCCAAGTTGTGGCGTGATTTTGTCCAAGCATACTTGCTTATCCAGTTTTAGGAATCTACAATTTATTGGTTTGTGGTTGGGTGTTTATATATGTGTGGGAGCTACGAGTGGTGCAGAATGTGATTGTTTTATGTTCAGACCCTGGGACTGGGGATATAGTCGGGGAGCGGAGTTGATTTCCTCTTGATATTTGCTTCTGTGTAGAAGTGAGATCTAGTATATTTCCTCTTTGATGGGATGGTTCGCTTCTCTTAATAGCCATCTTAATCCGGAAGTGTCCCAACTCAAATATCTTGGAGTCACGCTGGATTCAGCTCCTTCCTTCCAATCCATATTAGTTCGGTTGTGAAGCAATGCTTCTGCATCTTGTAACAGATCTGAACCATTTGGTCTTTCCTCTCTTCTACTTCCCTCATCATTCTTTTTCTTACCCTTGTAATTGCCAGACTCGACTATTGTAATGTTCTTTACTTTGGACTTCCCCACATGAAACCAAACGATCCAGCTCCTTCATCGTGCATCCAGATATAATCGTATTACCCCATTTCTCATAAAATCCCACTGGCTTCCACTCTCTCACTGCTCACAATACAAACTCTTTACTATTATTCATTAAACTCTTCATTCAGGTTACCCCTCATACTTATTTTCATTTCTCATCCCTTATGTACCTCCTCTTAGGTCCATACACACTAACAGTCTATATCTTTCTTCCTCCTCGCAGGCTGCCTAGGGTGTACCTGATGCTCTGCATTCCTTTTCTTGAACCCTCACTGTGGAATTCCCTTATGACTGAGCTTTGCTTATTTCTTCTACCATGAATTTAAGGCCTCTCTAAAAAATACACTTACTTCATAAAGCATTTGACATCCCTATTTCTGCCTCTTGTCATTTCTTATTAGCCTACTCTGTACTATGATTGGCACTGATCTCTCTGAGTTCTGCTTTCCCTTTCTTCCTTTATACCCTTCCCCTTTTTCCCCTTCCCTCCCCCTCTCTCCTATTTGTTCTTACCCCTTATTTTGCTGCTCTATCCTATTAATTTTGGGCATTCCTTTCATCTTTTAATGTTTTTATTGTACACCGCTTTGACATAATCGAAAGGCAGTATATCAGATTTTTAAATAAACCATAAACCAGTGGTTTTCAACACATTCCTCTGGTACCCCTAGTCCAGTTGGGTTTTCAGGATATCCACAATGAATATGCATGAGATAGATCTGCATGTACTGCTTCCATTGTATGCAGATCTATCTCATTCATATTCATTGTAGATATTTTGAACTGGCCTGGAGGTACCAGAGGACTGGGTTGAGAACCACTGCCATAAACTATTTGGTTGTATTCTAATGTCTCCATAGCCTTCATGAAGGATTTTGATAGATTAGTGGAGGTTGAAGAGAGGCTGATGTCACCTGTAAGAGGAGTTTGTTTGGTGTAGTGTGTCCACACACTACCTCCAAATGGGTTGTTAGATCTTAAGCTCTTGTAGTGGATGATCTATAGGCTAGGCATATCTATTGGATACTGTGAGCATATCTATGCCTTGTACTGTGTTATGATGTTGCAGAACTTTAGAGGTTTTCCAAGATAAAGACCTCTCCAGCTCTGTGGGTGATTCTTGAGCAGTTGAAGTCCTAGTTTGGTGTTAGTAGCTTGTTTATAAGGACATTGTCGGTGTTGGTGAACCAGGCCTCTGTTGCATATATGATATCGATATTCTGATCATAAAGGGAGTCGGTTAATATTGGGATCTTATTGGGAGCTGAATATGCATTGAGGAGTATATATTTTAGGTGGTGATAGTGAGATGTTATTTCATCACGAGATGTTGGTGTTGGTTCTTGAAGTTTGATCTTGATTAGGGCATAGGGTCTTCTCTTCTTGGTCTGTAGATGGGGGTCAACATCTCATGCCATACGTTATTATGAATAATTGGGATGATGCCTAATTGTGGTACCAATGAATCGGCTTGTGTGAGAAGTAATGAGAATTCTGTAAGAGTTAGCAGGATGGCTATTAATGGCATGGTTAGGATATAATCTATTTTATTTGAATATAAGTCTGCTGGCAGGTGCGTAACTAAGTTGTAGGAGGTTTTCCTTAACATGGGATCTATGTAGCAATAGTGGTCCTGGCTTAATCTCAGGAGTTGTTGTTTTATGAGGTAAGGCAAGTATTTGGAGGGTGCCAGTATATTAAATCTGTGAGCTGGGTTAGGACAGTATTTACTAATGAACGCTGTGGAGATTACACATACTTCTTGTGTTGGAGTTCTATAGGTAGCTGTTAGTGGAGTAGTTGGTTCTGGGTAAGTAGCGTGTCATATATCATTATACATGTGAACGGCTTGGTTCACACTAAGGGCCACGCCTATTGCTCCTTTGGCTTGGCCGGCCTGGTGTGGGCTCATCTGGGTGCAGTATCAGGCTTTGAGCTCTGGTGGCAGCGAGTGATGAAGCCTCCTGTGGAGGCGGAGCTTGCTGGCGATCATGGGGCCTGCTTGAGGGCACTGTTTAGTGTGGCTGGGGCTCTGGAAATGATCAGGCAGCTGGGATGGTGAGCTGCTCAGTGTTTTCTCTGTGCATGCAGTTGCTTGCAGTATGACAAGATGCCTTAAGAGCATAAGAACATAAGAAATGCCATACTGGGTCAGACTAAGGTCCATCAAGCCCAGTATCTTGTTTCCAAAAGTGGGCAATCCAGGTCACAAGTACCTGGCAGGTTCCCAAAAAGACACACAGGTTCCACAATGCTCATCGTAGGGAAGCAGTGGATTTCCCAGGTCCTCTTTTCACAGGTCTGCAAAAAAATTTTTTCGAGAGCTGTTTTGGTTATTCCACGTAATCTTTGTTTTTTGGTGCGCAATTACTGAACGCAAATTCCTCTCGAAATGCAAAGGTCATTTCCAACGTGGCCACTGCTCGGTATGTATCCATGTTTTAAATTTTTTTTTAAGAGCTGTTTTGGTTATTTCACGTAATCTTTGTTTTTTGATGCACTGCATCTGAAAATGACCTCCATTTTGTCATAGGATATCACATTTCCTGACAATTTAGGTAACAATGTTAAATAAGGCAATACCTCAAAATAAATGGAAATAGACTTATAAAATTAAAGTTTTATTACAATATTTTCATGAAAATCCTTTTTTGAACTGAAATGAGCTCACCTACACACACTAAACTTGATTCTTCTTCCTTGTGAGGTTCCTCTTGGTGCATTTACGCTTGTGAGTAGCATCTGGAATGTCTCTCTGAAGCATCCAACAGTAGTCTGCCATCATTGTACTGCTCCATTTTCCTTGGTATCTCCTTTCAATCTCTTTAATGTCTTGGTGGAATCGTTCACCTTGTTCCTCACGCACAGCTCCCAAATTTTCAGGATAGTAGTTAAAGTGGGACTGGAGTAAATGCACGTTCAAACTCATCAGGCAACCTAAAGCTTCAAATGCTTTTAGCATTCGTCCGACAATTTTTTTGTAGTGAGGATCTTTGTTATTGCCTAAAAATTTCTGTGCGACTTCTTTAAATGCAATCCACCCTTCTTTTTGAGGATCCGTCATGGTATTGACAAACTCTTGATCAACTATAAGCCTTCTAATGTCTGGTCCGACGAACACACCTTCCTTCAATTTTGCCTCCGACAGGCCTGGAAACTTGGTGACCAAGTATTTGAAGCATTCTCCATCTCTTGGAAGTGATTTTACGAATTGCTTTATCAATCCCAATTTTATGTGGAGAGGTGGTAGAAGAACTTTATGGGAAGGTACCATAGTTTCTCGGAGGATATTTTTTTCACCGACTGTTAGCACCCTCGGCTGCCAACTCTTCTTGGTCCAGTGATTTTGTCGGTCTCAACTGTCCCATAGACACAGAAAACAAGGATATTTGGTATACCCAGCTTGTTGCCTGAGCAGCATGCACAAGACCTTCAAGTCCCCCACACACTTGCCAACCATGGTCTTCATATTTAAGTTTACGAAGAACCAATTCCAAGTTCTCGTAGGTTTCCTTCAAGTGTACGGAATGTCCTACAGGTATGGAAGCGTAAAAACCGTTGTGGAGTAAAACTGCTTTGAGACTTCTTTTTGAAGAATCTATAAAAAGACGCCATTGCTCTGAATCATATTGGATTTTAAATTGACCCATCAGACCTTCGACATCGATGCAATAAACCAACTTGTCTTCCTGGGCGAAGTAAGGAACGAACTCCTTTTCATGATGTCTGAACCATGAAGATGACACTCCTGGCAACAATAAATTCCTGCTTTTCAGCCTTGATCCGAGTAACTCAGTGGCATCTTTGGGAAGATTCAAGTCTCTTACCAAATCTTTCATCTCCTCCTGAGAAAACAATTTTGGTCTTGTATCATCTTCAAAGTCAGAACTTGATTCGTCATCTGGTTCAGGTATGACTTCACCTTCATCAGAGCTAGGTATTGTGATGAGGTGAGTGCAGCCCAGCTAGGAAAAAGGGAAACAAAGAAGGATTTTTTTTCATTGCGGGGGATGGGAGCACAAAATCCTAAGCTCCATACTAGAAGCACTGAAAGAAACCTAGAGGGCAGAGCCAAAGGTAAGCCAATCACAGACCACAGGACAACCCTGCAGAGGAGTAGGAGGTCCAAGTGGGAGGAGCTAGGAAGGGAGTTGCCCAGCTCAACAGTTAACAGAGGAAGAACAAACAAAAGAGAGAGGCACAGTTTGAGTTTGCAGAGGCAGCAGGAGGAAGGAGCTGTGAGCAGAAGGTCCAGGAGGAGTGCAGGAGCAAGCACCAGTGGCAGCTGCAGTTCAAGCCCTAGCCCAGGTTCAAGTCCAATTCCCAGGAGGCACAGAGAGGAGAGATCTGAGGCCAAGCTGTGGAAAACCCTTGCAGCCAAGGAGAGCAGCAAATGGAGGAACCATTACAAAGGCAGCCAAGGAAGGTACGCAGGGAATGAGCAGTGCCACCAGAATAGTTCTTGCTCTGACTCAGAGGAGACTTTCAGACACCTGAAGCCTCAGCACAGCAAGAAGTATCTCAGGAGGGAGGTTAAGCAGGAGAGACACACAGGAGACCGGCTTGGGGGAGCCAAGGCAAGGCAGTGTGAGAGACTGTTTAACATTGCAAAGACTCTTAAGGAAAAGTTACCAGAGCACTTTCAAAGAGCACCTAGCTGTAGCTCAATTGAGAACATGGAGGTAGGCCCTGAAGAAAGTGTCATTGAGTCAGAAGCCTCTGAGATGGAATGTGAGCTGTGCACTAAAATACAATAGTATTGTGAGTTAGAATACAGTGAAATACAGAAGGAAGCTGTTGCAAGTTAAAGCAGTTTTCAAGAGTTGAAAGAGAAGAGTAACCCTGAAGACAAGAGGTTAGGAATCTCTCTCTTAGGAAGCAAAAACTGCAAAACTTCAGTGAAGGCCCAAACAGCTAGAACTGTTTGTATGGGGCGTGGCAACAGCAGGTTGGAAGCTGTGAAGAGTTTTTACAAATGCTTTTGTGTTTTGAAATATCAAGCAATTGCAGTGAAGAATAGAAACTGCTGTGAGTTTTGTTTGGACATTTTGATTTGGAGAAATTATCCTGTATTTCTTTTGTCTGGAAAAAAGTGCTTAAAGAATTTTTATGTTCATCACTTGCCAACTTTGGAAACCGAATAAAAATTTCCTGTGCGCTTTAAAATACCACTTGGTTTTCCTTATTGACACAACTACAACCCTCGAAGGGATACAGATGGCCAGCCGTCCCTACTAGGCAACCGCCTGGTAGGGGCACGAGCGTCACAGTATCTCTTCCAAGATAGCAGGGGGCTTGGGTACTGGTATATCTGTGCCATGGGGAATGGGACGAATTGCCGAGTGAAGATTGGGGTATGAAATGGAATGCTTCCATTTGGAATTAAACCCTTTCACATCCCATGAACAAAAGTAACAGTCATCACTATGGTTCTTGTGCTCTCGCCATTCCATAGGAATCCCATAACGGAAAGATTTTTTCTTACCCTTGAACCAGTTTCGGAGGGCCTCAACACACCGTTTGCACACTTTGAGGCACCCAGACTTTATCTTGATCTCCAATTTTTAGTCCAAAGTATGCAAAGTATACTTTTTTCACAAAGTTTGTAATATTCTGCTGTTGCTTCAACACTGTATATTCACCACAGATGAAACAGAAACTGTCTGACGAATTAATACACTTTCACGGAGCCATAACATAACGGTTGAAGAATGACGAGCTAACATGAATTGCGATGAAAAAGTGTGGACAGCCTAGAACCAAGAACCTGATGATGATTCATGCACAAGTGTGGCATGCAGGAGAGAGCAGCTCTGTGTCTGTACACGAGACGTCACAGTGCTGGCCACGCCCCCCTGCACTGACCGGAGCTGCTGCTATCAGCCCTGTGTCTCCCTCCCACTGGATTTTTCAGGAAAGATTAACCCCTTCTACCATTAGAAGCACGGTCTTAAAACTCGCTTAGCTTATGTATATATTGCTGACCATCAGATTTACAGTGCTATATTTTTTTTTACATAACTCGGACAACCCCTTTAAGGTTTTTTTTGCATTTTATATCTTAAATGCACTTATGTGAATTAATTAATAGTAATTTGAATTAATTAATAGTAATTTGAAAAAATTTGATAGATTTTAAGACAATTTTGCATGTTATAGCAAATCATGACGTCTAGGAGTTTTTTCAATATTTTATTTGTTTTCAGCACACCAAAATACATGGAAATTAGATGAAAATAATCAAACAGCTTTTTAGTCGCAGACCTGTGTAATGGTTTATGGACCTTTCCTCCAGGAACTTGTCCAAAGGTTTTTTAAACCCAGCTATACTAACAGCTTTTACTACATCCTCTGGTAACGAATGCCAGAGTTTGATTGCGCCTTGAGTGAAAAAATATTTTATTAGTCTTAAATGCATTACATTGTGGCTTCATTACATGTCCCCTAGTCATTCTACTTTTTGATGGCGTAAACAATCTACGTTTACCCGTTCCACTCCATTCATTAATTTATAGACCTCCATCATATCTCCCCTCTGCCGTCTCTTTTCCAGGTTGAAGAGCCCTAACTTTTTAAGCCTTTCCTCAAAGGGGTATCCTTCCATCCCATTTATCATATTGGTGGCTCTTCTCTATACCTTTTATAGTTCTGCTATATCCTTTCTAAGATATGGTGACTAGAATTGCACACAGTATTCAAGGTGTAGTCTCGCCATGGAACAATACAGAGGCATTATAATATCCTTTGTTTTATTCTCCATTCCTTTCCTTATGATTCCTAGCATTCTACTTGCTTTCTCGGCAGCCGCTGCACACTGAGTGGAGGGTTTCAACGTGCTATCCATGATGATGCCTAAATCTTTTTCCCTCGGTGGTGGTTCCTAATGTGGAACCTTGCATCATGTAATTATAGTTTGGGTGGTTGTTTCCTAGGTGCATAACTTTGCACTCGTCCACATTAAATTTCATCTGCCATATGTACATAAATTTTACTGTGGCCAGGTAGCATCCCTTTTGATTTTAGCCTTGCTAATTTGTCTGGAGATGAAAAACACTTTGGTAAATTTAAATATTTGAGTTGCTTATATGCTTGCATCTGTTCAGCATTTGGAGTAATGTGTTACATACTGGAAGAAACCCTTAAATCTGGTCCTTTCCTTATCATCCTGTAGCCAGACCATTCCAGATGAGTGGGTTATTCTCCCCTGCCAGCAGTTGGAGGTAGAATTGAGCAATTTTCAGTAATGTCATACTTGGTATATCTACTGGTGCAGTACTAAGAGAAACCAGTATTTGTCTTCCTCCAGCAGGTAGCAAGGTGTGTGGACTGGTGCAGTAGGGCAGATAGGCCTGTCTCCTATGGTCCTGACTTAGGTCCTATGGCCTGTGTGACTGAGACCTTTAGACCCATTGCTCAGAGCTTGGGTACACCCCTGTCTCTAGAGTCGAAACTTGTCCTGTGTCCAGTACTGTTATCCACGGGTTTCTAGCACTTGGGCCAGAGAAGGGGACAGGAGGGCCCCGGCAGGGGAGTTGGTAAGTTGGACCCAGGACCCTCTTCCCTCTTGCTGTCCTCTATCTGTATGCTTGTTTTGTCTTTGCTTTCTTTACGGATTTTGATTGTTTCCTCCCATCAAATTCAATGGGTTATATTTGGCTTGCCTTGTGATTGCAGTATAGCAGCTTTAAATTTATAAAAGCTTTTCTCAGTAGCTGGGCCTCTCAGATCTCCATGGGCTTCTGGGGCCCCCTTACTTGGGTTTCCCCAGTATTCCTTTTTCGCTACTCCATTTTTGCAGCAGAATTTGGTCCTTTTTTCGGCGGGCTCTTTTGATGGACACTCTTTTTCATTTGCCTCTTCAGTACTTGGGGGTCACAAGCTGCATTATGATGTGTGCCTAACTGTTTTTAGCTGTGGCTGCTATTTTTGGCTCTTAATGCGATGGAAATGCCCAGGGCACTTTTTTGACATGTTGGGACCCGCACAGGGAGTCTGGGGTTTATTGGCATTTCATTGTGCTCCTTCCCTGTTTTTCCTGCTGGTGGGTACTGCAGCAATTTGAGATGGCTGGCTGGTCACAGCAGAGGGGGAAGCCTGGAGAGCTTGCAAAGTGGCCTTAGCCTCAAGTCCATTGGCCCCGGAGAATTCCTGGGCTCCTCTTTTTCAACCGGCTTGAGCTGCAGCTCCTGAAACAGCTCAAGGGGTATTTTTATTCTCCACTTGCTGCTTGACAGCCCCCTTGATGAGGGTCCAAGGCCCAGGCCTCCACTAGGGGCACCTGGGGCCCTCAAGTGCTTTTGTTGTGGACATTAAGGGAAGTGCATCTGCTTCACCCTTTTACTTGTCCATTCCTCTGAGCGCCTCATCTTGTTTGAAGTGTTGTAGAGAAATCTTTTTCTCCAGAAGGTAGGTTTGAGGAGGATGGGGTGATTTCCTCATAGTGGAAATCTGCGATATCCATGATCTGCCTATTTCACAGACGATTCCTTCCTATGCTCTTTCAGAATACTATGGCAGCACTACATTATTAGAACCTGCTCTCGGGTGAGGTTAGAGAGCAGGCCTCTCCTTATGAGTATTCGACTTCCTGCTGCATTCATTCCTATTTAGCAGTTCATAGGAAGAAAGCTTCCAAGCTGGGCCATAGGAGCCAAGAGATCCTGTCTCGGCTATACCTTCATCCCAGGCAGAGCGGCCCAAGGGGGGTGCGGGGCCATGTGCGGAGACTCGGTGTGGGGCCTCATTTGCATAAATATATGCATAATGTTACCATACACTAACTTTTAGTAAACATGCCTCTTAATGAGTGTATAGATAAAGAAAGACTAAAAGATTTCTACATTACTATAATCCAGTGCCAACCGCCAGGCACATTAGGAACTACTACAAACACTGCCCATTTAGAACCCATAGCAAACCTGCCGTATCATAACAGCACTACTAGGACTCACAAAGCACCATACTCTACCTATCAAAAGGCAACACCGCAAATATTAAACCAATACATTTCAGAGAATAACAATACATGACCTACTGGGGAAAGAGAACAAGTGGCAATGTCAAATACATTACATAATGTCAATACATATTACATACTGGGGAATTACATAAACAGAATACCTCAGCTCAGTTACACATGCAGAACATAGACCATCACCAAACAAGGAATCACAATTTAGAAACAGGAAGACAATAATTAAACTGGGAACCCCAAAAGCCATACTTGAAATGTACAACACTGTAGAAATAAAACTATAAATTAATTTCCTCTTGTACTAAATAAAGCGCAGACATTAATGATGCACATTTCCCAGAGCTGACATATTCCAGTAATAAATTCAAAATAGAGATATTTTTCTACCTTTTGTGCATTTTTTTTCAGTTGCAATTGCTCCAACCACTTTCTTCTGTTTTTTTCATGTCTTCTGCTAACTCTCCATCGTCTTCTGTCCATTTGTCCTTTCTTCTCTATTCTAGTTTTTTCCTTTCTCTCTCTATATCTGCTTTAACATACTAATCTTTCTAGTAACCTCCTCAGCTTTGGGAACTGCTAACACCTAATCAGGTGTTAGTTCCCTCCCTACCCTCCCCAACTCCCACCCACCCCTAGTGAGCAGTCTTGCTTTATAGGGCACCTCCCCATTTAAGAAAGCACAGAGAATTGGACCACCACATTTTGAATATAGTTAAAGAGATTTAACTGCTTTTTCTCTGAAAGGACAGTTGGGAAACTGGATGGTACTTGGTAGATCTCTCTCTTTTGCTTTAACAGATATCTAAGCTCCACGAACAGAACAATGGCTGGGAAAAATCGTATCGCTAAAGCTGTTGCCCCCGTTACAGCTTCTGCCTCAGTCCAGACAGAGGTCCTAATGCCAGTTGAAGGACCGGTTCCATGTGCAGGGTGCCTGCATGCTGAAGCTCTGAGGAAACAAGCGGAGGAACTCAGAGAGGAGGTGCAAGGCTGAGGAGCATTCAAGACAGTGAGAAGCTTGATGAGATGCTTCTTGCAGCAACCAACTCTCCAGCAGAGGAGAAGATGGGTGCCAACAGAATGTCGATGGTTGGACACAAGTCACCAGGGCCTGCAAAATCACCAATCCAACTTCTCCAGCCCTTGAATTGAAGAACCATTATGCAGTCCTGGAAGTGGAGAAGGTGAAAGCATCCCTGGAAAGGGAAGAACCAGAGCTCAAGTACCCCAAAGTTGCAGAATCAGTGACCACAAGGAAACGAAGGGTAGTGGAGGTTGGAGACTCTCTTCTGAGGGGTACTGAGGCGTGCTTCTGCCGACCAGACTTGATGCCCAGAGAGGTATGCTGTCTGCCTGGTGCCAAAATCCAAGATGTTACGGAGAGTTTGCCAAGACTCATCAAGCCCACTGACTATTACCCAATGTTGCTAATCCATGTTGTAACAAATGATACTGCCAGGTATACCTTGGAACATATCAAAAGAGACTTCATGGCTCTGGGACAGAGGGTGAAGCAGTTAGGTACACAGGTGGTGATTGGCACATTCCTGCTGCAGTACCATCTAGAAGTAAGGAGATCATGGATTTTCTACAGGGAGAACTATTCAGGCAATTGGTAACAGACCCCACACGTGAAGGGGCCATACTGGACTTGGTGCTTACCAATGGTGAAAGTGTTTCTGATGTTGTAGTGGGAGATCATTTTGCATCCAGTGATCACCATATGGCGTGGTTCAGTATAAGGACTAGGGCTGTTAGAATCCATTCAAAGGTGAGGATCTTGGACTTTAGGAAGACTAACTTTGCCAAGATGGGCCAATACCTCAGGGAGTCGTGAGTAGGATGGGACAGCTGGGGGATGTAGAAAAACAGTGGGAAAAACTGAAAGGGGATATTTTAAGGGCAACCAACCTTTTTGTTAAAATGGTAAATAAAGGTAAAAGGAAAAGGAGACCGCTATGACTTTCGAAAGAAGTAGCTGAAACAGTGAAGAAAAAGAGGGAGGCCTTCATGAAATACAAGAGATCACAGAGAGAGGAAGACAGGCATCTGTATTTGGAAAAACGTAGAGAAGCTAGCAAAGTAGTCAGGAAGGCAAAGATTCAAAAGGAGGAGGAAATAGCCATGCAATAAAATGGGGGGCTAAGACATTTTTCAGATAAATTAGTGAGAAGAGGAAGGGCAAAAGTGGTATTGTCAGACTCAAGGGTGCAGGGGAGGAATATGTAGAAGCTGATAAGGATAAAGCGGAATTGCTTAACAAATATTTTTGTTCTGTGTTCACAGATGAAGAACCAGGAGCAGGACCTCAGAAAACACCCACAAACAGGAACAGAAGCGAGGGACATCTTTAACAATTTTCAGAAGACTGTGTTCGTGAGAAACCAGCTCAACTTAAAGTAGACAAAGCGATGGGACCGGATGGGATACACCCTAGAATACTGAGGGAAGTTGGGGACATTCTAGCAGCTCCACTGACTGACCTTTTCAATGCCTCGTTGGAGTCGGGAGTGGTGCGGAAGTAAGGATGTGGTTGAAAACTACAGGCCGGTTAATTTAACTTCGGTGGTGAGCAAATTATTGGAAACGCTGCTGAAAGAGAAAATAGTGAGGTTTCTGGAGTCCAGCAGATTACAGGATCCGAGGCAGCATGGATTCACCAGAGGCAGGTCTTGTCAGACAAATCTGATTGATTTCTTTGACTGGGTGACCAGGGAGTTGGACCGAGGGAGAGCCCTAGATGTGGTGTATTTAGATTTCAGTAAAGCCTTTGACACTGTTATCACAGGCGAATTATAAACAAACTGAGCACCCTAGGGATGGACCCTAAAGTTACTGCTTGGGTTAGAAATTGGTTGGGTGGGAAGCGACAAAGAGTACAAGTAAATGGAGCTCACTCTGAGAAGAAGGATGTTACCAGTGGTGTGCCCCAGGGATCTGTCCTTGGTCAGATTCTTTTTAACATCTTTGTTAGTGATATAGCGAAAGGACTGTCGGGTAAGGTGTTGACGATGCACAAACAGACTACTAGAGTTGGAGCACTGTGGTTTCCCAGTGAACAGGATAAAGCCCTCTGCATTCAACCTCATGGTGCAGAGGTGGAGACCTTCCAGTATTTTTAGAAGTCTTCATTCTATCGATTCATCAGCTCTCTCCACTATTGTCTCACCACCTCCTTCCTCTACTTTGTCTTCTAAGTCCGTTGATGAGGCTGTAGCTTCCTATAATGCTGCTCTCTCCTTTGCTCTTGATACCCTTGCTCCGCCCCTGCCATTTCCTGTGAGGCGCAGTATACCTCAGCCCTGCTGTCTTCGACTACACTCTTGTTTCCCGCTCAACTGAGTGTTTGTGGCTCAAATGTGCACATTTTCTGACTTTCTTCACTTCAAATTTATGCTTGCCTTGTTCCAGTCAGCCATCTCTTCTCAACTCTCTCCTCAAGGCACCCCTACCTCCGACCCCTTCTTCTCTTTCTGCCCAAACCCAAGCCAACTATTTCCATGATAAAATCCACACGATTACAGTTTAGTTCTCCACTAGATCATCTTCATCCCCTCTTCCTCCTCTTCAATACCCACTCTTCCCCTCAATCTCTACTACTCTTTCATCCTTTTCTAATATCTCTGAAGAGGAAAGCTCTCATCTTCTCTCCTCCTCTAAACTCACTACCTGTTCCTCTGATCCTATCCCCACCCATCTCCTTAACTCCTTCTCCTCCTCTATCGTCCCTTCCAATTCTCATATTCTGAACCTATCACTCTCCACTGCAATTGTCCCAACAGCTTTCAAGCATCCTCAACCTTAAGAAACCTTCACTCGACCCTACTTGTCCTTCTAATTATCACCCCATCTCCCATGCAGTTCTCCAGCATTGCCTTGAATTTCTCTTCTCTCAAGCCCTATTAGATACACTTCGATCTGGCTTTTGTCCCTTTCATTCTACTGAGACGGCTCTTGAAAAAGTCTTCAGCAATTTGTTCCTAGCTAATTTCAAGGGCCTTTACTCAGTTCTCATTCTTCTTGACATTTCTGCTGCTTTTGACGCTGTTGACCACCACCTTCTCCCCAACATTTTGTCCTCACTTGTTTTTTAGAGGCTCTGTGCTGTCCTGGTTCTTTTCTTATCTCTCCCATCATTCTTTGTGTTTGTTCTAGTGGTTCCTCCTCTACTGCTATCCCACTCTCATTTGGTGTACCCCAAGGCTCTCTCCTTTTCTCTCTCTTTATACCCGATCTCTTGGTGCTCTTATCTTCTCCAATAGCTTTCAGTACCATTTTTATGCTGATGACTCTCAGATCTTTCTCTCTACATCTGATATTTCTCGACACTCCAAGCCTAAATCTCTGCCTGCCTATCTGCCATTGCTGCCTGAATGTCTCGCTGCCATTTGAAATTAAACATGGTCAAAACCGAACTTATTATTTTTCCCCCTAAACCCTCCTCACCTCTTCCTCCTATCTCTATCTCTGTTGATAACACTCTTCTATTTCCTGTTTCCTCAACCAGCAACCTTGGATCATCTTTGACTCCTCCTTCTCTTTCTCCTTACACATCCAATTGATTCTAAAATCTGTTATTTCTTCCTCTATAACATCAACAAAATCTGCCCCTTCCTTTCTGAGCACGCTACTAAAAGTCTCATCCACTCCCTAACCACCTCCTGTCTAGACTATTGCAACCTCCTCCTTACTGGTCTCCCTCTGAGTCATCTCTCTCCCCCCCCCCCCTTCAATCTGTTCAAAACTCCACTGCATTGCTAATCTTCTGTCAGCTTCGTTATACCCTTCTTCTCAAGTCACTTCCTTGGCTCACCTTCCATTTCCGTATCCAGTCCAAACTTCTCCTTCTGACCTACAAATGTATTCATTCTACTGCTCCTCACTACCTTTCCTGTCTCCTGTCTCCCTATATCCCTCCTCATGAATGCCGCTCTTCTACTTGCTTGCTTCTCTCTATGCCCTTTTCTTCCTCTGCCATCTCCAGATTTTGTTCCTTGCACCTTGCTGCTCTATATGCCTGGAATAAACTACCTGAGTCTGTATATCAGTCTCCATCTCTGCTCCTTTATAAACCCATGCTAAAGGCTCACCTCTTTGAGGCTGCTTTGGATCCTTATTCCTTGCTTTCCTTCCTTTCCTTATTTGTACCCTTGTTCTCTGCTATTGCATTGTCTGTCTTGATTAGATTGTAAGCTCTGACAAGCAGAGACTGTCTTTTATATGTGTCTGTACAGCACTGCGGATGCTTTGTAGCACAATATAAATGATGAATAATAGTAGTAGTAGTATTCTTGATAGTCACTCACAAGAATGCCAAAGTGGAGACATTTTTCAACTGCAAGAAAGATCCATGGGCAGCAGGCTTGAATGCTCTGCTGCAGGAGTGCCTCAGGAGGGGCTCCTATAGGTCTTCCCCCCCCTTGCCCTTGGTGAGCTGTCTTCTGCATAGGCTTTGATCTCACTCAGGCTTAGAGATTCTAGTGGCCCCAGACTGCAGATCTACTGGACCTGGGTGCGGGATTGCCTTGAGAGACAGAGTGTGTTCTGTGGCTGGGGCTTCTAATGATGGAAGATCCCATTCACTTCTAGTTCACAGTTGGAATCATGAGAGGCATAGGCTGTCAAAGAAGAGTTACTCTGGGATGGTAGTAGACACAGTTCTCGGCCTGGCAGGCCTCTACTTCCTTGGCTTATGTGAGAGACTGGAGGGTTTTTGAGAGATGATTTTTCTCTCAAGCCCTGGAGGCCAGTAAGGCCTTTTTGTCCTTTTTGCAGTCCAGTCTTTACCAGGGGTTAGCCCATAACTGTCTCAAAGTTCAGGTAGAAGTTCTGGTGTGCTACCATGGGCACATTCAAGGGATGTCCTTGGCTGTGCACCCTGACGTCTCCCATTTCCTTAAGTGAGTGAAGCAGATGCATCCACTAGTGTGTTCAGTGATCCCTTAGTGGAGTCTCTTGCTGATGTTGAAGGTGCTGAAAGACTCCTCCTTTGAGCCCATTCTTGCTGTCTCTTTCAAAGATTTTATCCTCTGTGGTTTTCTGGTGGCTATTGCATCTGCCAGGTGGCTGTCAGAGCTGCAGGCCTTATCCTGCAGGAAATCTTTTTTTGGTCATCTCAACAATTTCTGTCTCCTTGCAGAATGTGCCATTCTTACTTCCAAAAGGTTCTATCTTCTTTTCACCTTTAACCAGATCATCACCCTCCCCTCCTCTTAGGAGGAAGATGTTTGGCAGACCCCTCTCTGTGTCTGGTAGACATGAGGAAATTATTGGTCAAATAACCAATGGTTACTAATCCCTACAGTTTCTGAGATCATCTTTGTCCTCTTTATCAGTCTGAGGAAAGGACAGGCAGTGGCCAAGTTCTCTACTGCTGGTCTGCCCGGGGACTATGCTACCATTATGCAAACTAGGCTGTTGCCTAGAGCTCTGGCCCTCCAGGAGCACCTATTGCCACTACTGCTGCCCCTCTTTGAGGCCTGAAGCAACAACAATGGCTTTGGAAACCATGACCCAGCACTTACCTAAACTCTCCGGCGCTGCATCGTGGCTTCTGCCTTCTATTATCTGTCGCCATCTGTACCAGTTCCCACATGCAACCTGCAGTGCTTCAGAAAAGTGCTTAAAGACAACCAGATATCCTCTGGAGACAGACCCAGGGCCAGTGCAAGGATTGGGGGCACCCTAGATGGGCCCTCTGTCCTGCTGCCCCCCTCCACCCCCATTGCTACTGCTGCTGCCCATATCCGGGGCCTGCAGTGGTGGCAATGGCTTGGAAACCACAATGAAGCACTGACCTAAACTCTCTGTTACTGCATCATGGTTTCTGCATTATATTATCATAAACCAGAAATCTGCATCAGAGAGTCTGGAAGCCTCAGATAATAGAAGGCAGAAGCCATGATGCAGCACTGGAGAGTTTGGGTAAGTGCTCCATTGTCATTTCAAAGCCATTGTCACCGCTGAAGGCCCCAGAGAGGGGCAGCAGTGGTGGCATTGGGAAAGGGGGAGTAGCAGGAAAGAGAACCCACCTAGGGTGCCTCCATCCCTTGCACCGGCCCTGGGTCTGCCTCAGTGTTTCAAGAGGGATACCAGGTTGTCTTGGAGCACCTTTGTGAAGCACTGCAGGTTGCAGGTGGGAGTTGATACAGATGGCACCTTTGGCAGGGCAGTTCTGTCCAGAGTATCATCTTCCTCCCACAATGGGTCCTGACTGCTTGAATATGTCCCACTCATCTAGACTGGTCTAGCAGGATGATAAGGAAGGAGAAATTTTGTCTACCTGATCATTTTCTTTCCTTGAATCCTGATAGATCAGTCCAGGGCCTACCCTGGAAGGCTTCTCCTACCAATTTGAGAGCTTTGCTGCCTCTTTGATTGTTAATCTAGTCTGTGTCTGACGCAGAGCTATTTACAGTAAGAGAGCCATGTTCCAAATATTAGTTTCAATTTATGGGTGGATATTAACAATGTTAGTTTCTTCTGAGGCTTTTCTGAGTTTATCAGTCTTCCTTACTGTTTAGGAAGTTTTATACTGGCTTCTCTCAGTGCTGCACTAGTGGATATACCAAGTGATATATGACAAAAAGTTGCTCAAGCCTGTCTCTACCTATTGGAAAGGGAACATAACCCACACATCTGGCTTGATCTAGCAGGATTCAAACAAAAAAACTGATCAGGTGTGTAAAATTGTTCTTATTGTTACAAAGTGGAAGGCAGAGGTCAATTTGTGTTTTGTCAATTGGTGTTTTTACGTCTACTGTCCTTGATGCTGGAAATTGACCAAAACATTCCAACTCACTCATCTTACAATTATCTACAATGGAGAAGTTTATTAACTGCAGTCTGTGACTAGAGTAGCTCATCCCAAAGAATCTAGAAAATATAACCAGACTTTGCAATCAGAAATTAATTTAAAAGTTCATGAACTACTGATGAATACATACAATCTAGAAACCTTTGTTCAATAGTATATAGGTGGATCATGAGCAGAGTTTATGGTTGGAGTCTGATTGTTTTGGCTCGTTTGTACAGTGAAGACCAGATTCTCGTTTTGTCTTGGAGTACCTCCTAGACAATCTTACTGTAGTTTTCAGGGTATCTACAATGTATAAAGATAGATTTGCATGCACTGCGTTCATTTCATGCAGATCTATCTCATGCATAGTCATCGTAGACCAGACTAATTAAGGGTTATCCAAGACCTGAAGAACTACAAAAGGGGACTGCTACTTCTGGAGAGAGATCTGCAATTGTAAATATTATTTCTGGGAATTTTTTCTAAATCTTGGCGAAAAAGGAATTCTTTAGATTAAAGCTGATTAATCTATGAACCCAGTCTATTTGTTAAATCAGTCAGGGATTAGTAGCAGCAAAGAGTTTGCAGTTTTGATTTAAAACACAGAAGAGAGCTTTCTGGTTAGATTTAGAACCCAGAAGAGAGCTTTCTGGTTAGATTTTGAACCCAAGACTCCCTCTATCCAAGCAAGGGCTGTGGGACTCCCCCTGGAGATTGGTCACAGATTACCATGTTGGTACCAATGACATAGGAAAATGTGGTAGGGAGGTTCTCGAGGCTAAATTTAGGCTTTTAGGTAGGAAGTTGAAATCCAGAACTTCCAGGGTAGTGTTGTCCAAAATGCTTCCCGTTCTACGCGCAGGACTCAAAAGGCAGGCAGAGCTGCAGAGTCTCAATGCGTGGATGAGACAATGGTGCAAGGATGAGGGTTTTGGATTTGTTAAGAACTGGGGAACATTCTGGGGAAAGGAGGGGCTCTTCCGAAGGGATGGGCTTTACCTTAATCAGGATGGAACCAGGCTGCTGGCATTAACATTTAAAAAGGAGATAGAGCAGCTTTTAAACTAGATAATAGGGGAGAGCCTACAGCCACCCAAGAGCGCATGGTTTGGAACAATGTATCCCTGAAGGATACTACCAAAAAAATGAAGTTAGGGCACATCAGCAGAGAGGTTCCAATAAAGACAAAGATAGCCCAAATGCCCTTGAGTACAGAGCAGACAGAGCTTAAAGATTCCAAATTATCCCTGAGTACCGATAACCAGATTAATATGAATAAAATACAGTCTCTAAAATGCTTGTATGCAAATGCTACAATTCTAAAAAATAAGATGGGAGAGTTAGAATATATAGCACTAAATGAGAAGTTAGATATGATTGGTATCTCAGAGACATGGTGGAAGGAGGACAACCAGTGGGACACTGATACCTAGGTACAAACTATATCGTAATGATAGAGCTGATCAAATTGGTGGAGGGGTTGCGCTCTTTGTTAGAGAGGGCATTGAGTCACAAAGGATTAAAGTTCTACGGGGAACAAAATTCGCTGTAGAATCTCTATGGATTGAAATTCCATGTAAAAAGGGGAAGGTGATGGCAGTGGGGTTGTCCTATCGACCGCCTGGCCAGAATGAACAAATGGATGATGAAATGCTCAAAGAAATCAGGGAAGCTAACAAAAGTTACAGAACGGTAATAATAATGGGTGATTTCAATTACCCCGGTATTGACTGGGTCAGTGTCACGGCAGGACATGCTAGGGAGATAGTTTTAGATGAAATAAATGATTGCTTTCTTGGAGCAGATGGTTCATGAACCGACCAGAGGGGAAGCCATTTTGGACTTAGTTCTTAGTGGAACACCAGATCTGGTGCAAGAGATAAGGGTGTTGGGGCCACTTTGCAATAGTGATCATAGCATGATCGCCTTTGATTTAATTAATGGAGGAGAGATGGTAAGGAAATCCACAGTACTACCTTTTAACTTTCGAAAGGGAGACTATGATAAAATGAGGAAAATAGTTAAGAAAAAACTAAAAGCAGCAGTTGCAAAGGTTAAAGACATACATCAAGCTTGGGTGTTGTTTAAAAATACTATCTTGAAAGTCCAGACCAGCTGTATTCCACACTTTAAGAAAAATGGAAGGAAGTCCAAAAAACTGCCAGCATGGTTTAAAGTTGAGGTCAGAGAGGCTGTTGTTGCAAAAAAGCATCTTTCAGGAAATGGAAGAAAGAACCAAATGACGAAAACTAGAAACAGCACAAGCACTGGCAAGTTAAATGCAAGGCATTAATAAGGCAGGCAAAGAGAGAATTTGAGAAGAAACTTGCTGTGGAAGCAAAAACGCATAATAAAGACTTTTTCAAGTACATTCATAGCAAAATCCTGTGAGAGAGTCAGTTGGACATTAGATGATAGAGGGGTAAAAGGGGCAGTAAGAGGGGACAAGGCTATAGCGGAGAGACTGAATGACTTCTTTGCTTCGGTCTTTACTGAGGAAGATGTAGGGATGTTACCCATGACTGAAGTGGTATTTAAAGGTGATACTGCAGAAGAATTGAGGAAATATCGCTGCACCGGGAAGATGTATTACAACTATTTGATAAACCTGAAGAGTAGCAAATCACCTGGACTGGATGATATACATCCAAGGATGTTGAAAGAACTGAAATATGAGATTGCAGACCTGCTTTTAGTAATCTGTGAACTTTCATTAAAATCATCTGTAATACCTGAAGATTGGAGGATCGTCAATGTAGCTAATTTTTAAAAAGGGTTCCAGGGGTGATCCGGGAAACTACAGACCGGTGATCCTGACGTCAGCACTGGGAAAAATGGTAGAAACCATCATAAAGAACAAACATACTCAACATGTAGATAATCATGGCTTAATGGGAGACCACCAACATGGCTTTAGACAAGGAAGATATTGTCTTACTAATCTGTTGTGTTTTTTTGAAGGTGTGAATAAACAGGTAGACAATGGTGAGTCGGTTGATATAGTGTATCTGGACTTTCAGAAAGCCTTTGACAAGGTCCGTCATCAGAGACTTCTGGCAAAACTAAAAAGTCATGGGATAGGAGGTGATGTACTATTGTGGATCAGGAACTGGTTAAAAGATAGAAAGCAGAGGGTAGGGCTAAATGGCCAATTTTCCTAATGGAAAAAGTTGAATAGTGGAGTACCCCAGGGGTCTATGTTGGGTCTGCTGCTTTATGACATATATTCATAAATGACCTGGAAAAGGGAGTGAGTGAGGTTATCAAATTTGCAGATGACACAAAACTATTTAAAGTTGTTAAAACCCAAGAGGACTGTGGAAAATTACAAGAGGATTTTGATAAATTGGAAAAATGGGCATCCAAATGGCAGATGAAATTTAATGTGGACAAGTGCAAAGTTATATACCTAGGAAAGAACAACCCAAACTATGGTTAGACGATGCAAGGTTCCACATTGGGAACCACCGCCCAGGAAAAAGATTAACACGTCATTGTGGATAACATGTTAAAACCCTCTGCCCAGTATGCAGCGGCGGCCAAGAGAGCAAATAGAGTGCTAGGTATCATAAGGAAAAGAATGGAAAATAAAACAAAGACTATTATAATGCCTCTGTATCGTTCCATGGTGCAACCGCACCTTGAATATTGTGTGCAGTTCTGCTCGCCATATCTTAAAAAGGATATAGCATTATTAGAGAAGGTACAGAGAAGAGCCACGAGGATGGTAGAGGGGGATGGAAGGATATTTCTATGAAGAGAGGCTAAAAAGGTTAGAGCTCTTCAACCTGGACAAGAGACGGCTGAGGGGAGATATGATAGAGGTCTGTAAATTAATGAATGGAGTGAAACAGGTAAACGTAGATCGATTATTTACATCATCAGAATATGTAAAGTCTATGGGACATGCAATAAAGCTACAGGGTAACCTATTTAAGACTAATAAGAGAAAATATTTTTTCACTCAATGTGTAATCAAACTCTGGAATTTGTTACCGGAGGATGTAGTAAAGGCTGTTAGTGTAGCTGGGTTTAAAAAAGGTTTGGACAAATTCCTGAGGAAAGGTCCATAAACCATTATTAAAAGGGACCCAGGATATTACTGCTTGACCCAATACAAGCATTGAGGAGCCTGCGTCTTTTGGGGAAACTGCTAGGTACTTGTGACCTACCTAGATTGGCCACTGTTGGAAACAGGATACTGGGCTTGATGGACCTTGGTCTGACCCAGTATGGCATATCTTATGTTCTGAGACCAGCTTAAGAAACGCTGTCAGCTAATAAGAGTACTTGTATACATCTGGTACCGATTAGTTTATGTGAGAGCCCAGCCAAGTGACCTTTTGAGTAACAACCAACTTGCTGTCTTATAAACATCATGTTGCCAATCACAGAATAGTATAGAAATTGACTTGAAAGGGAGGCTGGTCTTTTGCTCATCGGAAAACACTATAATACTTGACCTATTATGTACTGAGAGAGAGGAAAAATGCTGGCTTGTACATGATGGATCTCTTTGCCACTCCCCGGAAGCTGCCACCTTAAGTAGCTGCCTGGTTTGCCTAGTAGTTGGGCCAGCTCTGCACACTTCAATAATAAATAAGCAGTAGGGCATGCCCTCTGCTATCTCGTATCTCCGCCACCTCCAGTTCATCACAACAACTATTCAGGGTCCTCCGTTCCATTACTGCATTATCCTCCTCTGCGAAAAAATTAGAACCCGCTTGGATTAAACATAGAACAAAAAAACAGAAAATCCAAGACACACAGAAATTTCCCCAAATGGCTCAACCATATATTTTTGTTGGAGCTAGTCAGCTCAGTGTCAGGAAAGTAATCCAATGACACCACCGTGACCGCTCCTTTTTATTCTATAAATTTAAAAAGAAAATCCAAAACTTAGCTGTTTTCACAGAGCACCGCCAAAACGCCAAAACATCAAAGCATCTGATAGACGACGTGGCTCACGTTTCGGGTTTACACCAACGAAAAGAAACCCTGCTTCAGGTCCCACAAATCGGCAAATGGCGAATCTGATTTGTGGGACCTGAAGCAGGGTTTCTTTTCGTTGGTGTAAACCCGAAACGTGAGCCACGTCGTCTATCAGATGCTTTGATGTTTTGGCGTTTTGGCGGTGCTCTGTGAAAACAGCTAAGTTTTGGATTTTCTTTTTAAATTTATAGAATAAAAAGGAGCGGTCACGGTGGTGTCATTGGATTACTTTCCTGACACTGAGCTGACTAGCTCCAACAAAAATATATGGTTGAGCCATTTGGGGAAATTTCTGTGTGTCTTGGATTTTCTGTTTTTTTATCCTCCTCTGCGGCATCTTCCACATCTCCCCCCATTGCGCCTGACTCTGATTCCCTTGCCTCTTTTTTTCTCAGGGAAAATTGCATCTCTTCGCGCTACCTTTCCCTCTTGTCCCCCGCCTCTGTCTCCTTCTCTACCTCACTCTCCTTTGTCTACTCTTCCCTCCCTCCCCCCTCCTGGCAGTACTTTTCCTCATACTTGGAGTGTGTTTCGTCCCGTCACTTCAGTGGAACTTTCCACTGTCATTGCTACTTCTCACAAAACCACCTGTCCTCTTGACCCCATACGTTCTTCTTGGTTGTCAGACACCTCTCTTGCACTGCTGCCTTACATACTTCACATTTTTAATAACAGCCTTTCCTCTGGTGTCTTCCCCACAGCCTGGAAACATGCCCTTATCCGTCCGCTTCTAAAAAACCCTTCTCTGGATCCTTCCGTCCCAGCAAGCTGGCGTCCTGTATCAAATCTTCCCTTCCTGTCTAAATCTCTGGAAAAACTGGTGTTTGCTCAGCTGTCTGCACATCTGGATTCTACTCTCTCTCTCCACCCACGTCAATCCGGGTTTCGTATAGGTCACAGCACTGAAACTATTCTTACCTCCCTTCTAAGTGAAGTCCATCAAGCCCACGATCGAGGTGATCTCTCCCTTGTTGTGACTTTAGATCTCTCCTCTGCCTTCGACATCGTAGATCATCGTTCCCTCCTAACTCGGCTGGCTGACATTGGGATCTCTGGGTCTGTCCTTGCCTGGTTTCGGTCTTTTCTCTCCTCCCGCACTTTTTCAGTAAAAACCAGCTCAACCACTTCTTCTCCCCTACCCCTTCTGTGTGGGGTTCCCCAAGGTTCAGTTCTCGCTCCTCTTCTTTTTAACATTTTTCTTGCCCCGTTAGCACTTGTTGTGCAACAGTCAGGGATCTCTGGTTACTTCTATGCCGATGACATTCTTCTTGTTCACCACACCAGTTCCCTCTCACCAGACCTCTCTGCCCTCAATCTTTGTCTCACCCGTGTCGCTTCATGGATCAGTGATAACTTTCTCCACGTGAATCCCTCCAAATCTGCCGCGCTTTGGCTTTCCTCTAACACACCACCACCTTCCTGCTCTCCTCTCTTTCTCTCTACTCCTATTCCCTTAGTCTCTTCCCTCCGTTACCTTGGAGTCACTCTTGATTCCTCTTTCATTTCATCACCACATTTCTTCACTCATCCGTCGATCCTTCTTTTTTCTCCGTCAAATCCGAGCTGTCCGCCCCTTTCTCCCTTCCTCCTCTCTCACCTCCTTAGTTGTCTCCCTAGTTCTCTCAAGGCTGGACTACAGCAATAAAGTTTTAGCGGGCCTTCCTCAATATCAGCTTCGACGTCTCCAACTGGTTCAAAATACGGCCGCACGTCTGCTCACCTATTCCTCTCCTCACGATCACGTCACTCCCTTGCTTCTTAAATTACACTGGCTCCCACTCAATTTCCGCTTTCATTACAAGCTCCTCATACTTACTCATAAAGCATTGCACACTGACTCCCCTCAATACCTAGCCGATCCCATCCGTTTACAACCACCTCCCCGTCCGCTTCGCTCAGCACATGGTTATCGCCTCTACCTCCCTGCCCCATCCGCAGCTCACCTAGAAATTACACGTCATTCCGCTTTTTTCTTTCTGACCCCAGCCCTTTGGAACTCGCTCCCACCTACACTCCGTACTGAATTGTCCTTCCAACTTTTCAAACGCTTACTCAAAACCCATCTTTTTCAGCAGGCCTTTGACCTCCCAGACTCTTAGTACCATTTTCCTCACCACTGCCTTCTGGACCTCTCTCTTTCTCGCTCATCTGTTCTTCGCTGCTTCTTCCTGTCCTATCTGAATTAATGGCGTTCTTTTCCTTTTTCTACCTATATTGTTCATATTGTACACCGCCCTGACGCATATGCTTGGGCGGTATATCAAGCGATAAATAAAGATAAAGATTATTTTGGGCACTGGAAACTAACCTTTCATAAGATGTGGGAAAACAAAAAAATGATACAGCAGCAGAACAGTAATGTGATCTCCAGGAACAAGCAGGAATGAGTCTTCACATATGGGTACGTCGGTACCGACGGAGCCTGCGTGGGAATGCTCCCCAGCTTCCCAAAAACGGAAAGCTTTTGGGAGCATCCCACAGCGCCTGCACGCTGCCTTCCCGCCTTTCCTAACCGCCTCTCCTCAGTTCTTCTTTTCCGCGGAGCCAGCAGGTCGTGTTCCTGTCACCGCTGAAGAAGTTCTTTATTTTATTTTATTTCTTTGGTCGCGCGTCTGCCTTCTCCGACGTCGGACCGGTACCGCCGGTCTGTCTTTCTTTTCTCAAAAAAAAAATATATATAATAATAATAACATATTTTTCCCTCACTTAGTGTGTTTTTCCTCTTTGGGCCTTAGGCCTCAAGAGAAAATTTCTCCATGGAAAAACCAGCCTCCGGTTTTAAAAAATGCACTAAGTGTAGCGTTACTATTTCTGTCACCGACACCCATGAATGGTGTCTCAAATGTTTGGGTCCTGACCACTCCATCTTGGATTGTCCTTCCTGCTCCTTGATGTCTAAACGAGGTTTACAGAACCGAGCAGCTAAGCTCCATGTGCTGTTTCCCTCTGATGCACCTTCAGTGGCATCGACGTCTTCCAGGGCCTCTACTTCCTCCCATGGATCTCAGGTAACCAAACATAAATCCAGCCGGTCCTCGAAGGGTAGATCTCCTTCCAAGCATCGAGATGCCTCCGGGCTTGCCCTCGAGGATTCCGCACCGGCAAAACAAGCCCGGCGCGAAGTTCCGGCTTCCAAAGCTCCTCCTATAGGGTTACAGGTTGACATCGATGGCACGGCCTCGACCGATCACCTGTTAGAATGCTCTGGGGTACCGGCGCAACCTTCCACTACCGAATTCCGGGCATTCATGGCGTCGATGGATCACAATGTTCTATCTATGCAGCAGGCTATCACGGCCTTCATTCAAGCTGCGACGCCGCTGATACCACAGCAAAACCCGTTGTCGGTATCAGCTCCGGTACCGGCACCAGTGTCGGTACCGGTACCGACTGCATCAACATCAACCAGGATGCCGACTGCAGCGGTTCCCTGTCCAGGGATGCTCATCGGTACCGACTCGGTACCGATGACGCCCGATGTCGATACCGCTCGATACACGTATCGAGCTTTGGAAGAGCACCCTGACAGGCGATACTTTGATTCCTCTGAAGATTCTGATACATCGGAGGAGTCTCCTGAAGTATCCATAGCCCTTCCTGAAGAGCCTTCTTCTCTAAAAAGAAGGATGTCTCCTCCAGAGGACTTGTCCTTTCAAGACTTCATAAGAGAAGTAGCTAAAGGACTTTCTATTTCAGTAATCTCTGAGTCAGAGCCTAGAGCTAAAAAATTGGATATTTTAGGTTATTCTAAGGCTCCTAAGGAGGCAGTCACCTTGCCAATTCATGAGATTCTTTATGAGCACATGATTGACTTATGGGAGACTCCTCTCACTATCTCTCCTCATTCTCGAAGATTGGACACTATGTACCGTGTCCCCCCTTGTCCTGGTTTTCATAAAACACAGCTTCCTCACCATTCTATTGTGGTGCAGTCAGCTATGAAAAAGATAGAGTGCAAAAAGACACTCCTCTGCCCCTCCAGGAAGAGAATGCAGGACCTTGGATGCTTTTGGTAGGAAAATCTTCCAAGCCAGTATGCTCATTGCCAGAATCAACTCCTATAGTCTTTACATGGGGATGTTTCTGAAAGAAGTTGCAGAAAAACTGCACACTTTCCTCCCTTTTCTTCCAGAGGATAAAAGGGAAGAATTCCTTATTTGGCTTAAGCATACTCAAGACATTTCAAAGTTTTCCAACCGTGCAGCTTTTGACTCCTTTGAAGGTGCCAGCAGAGCTTCGGCCATTGCCATAGCTGCTCGCAGAATTGCTTGGCTCCAAGCTTCTGATTTAGAACCTTGGGTCCAGGATGGCTTAGGAAATCTTCCCTGTACAGGTGAAAACCTGTTTGGCAAAGAATGGCAAATAAAAGCCACTCAAATGGATGCAGAAAATTCTGCTTTGGATAGGCTTTCAAAGTCAACTTCCATTCCTGCCAAGAAAAAACCTTTCAAGAAATCTTTTTTTCAAAAAGGGCAGATTCCCTTCTACTTCTGGCCAACAATCATCTACAGGTCGCTTTGCTACTAAGCGTCAGCAACCTAAACAGGCCAGGCCTAAGTCTACAGGGGCTGCTGCAACTCAGCAGTCCCAACCTCCTCAGGGTTTTTGACTTGATGCTAGAGAACTTAGCCTTTCTGGCTCTAAAACAGCCAGAGCCTCTCACCATTCCAGGAAGGTTAGCTCATTTTGCTCCCAGATGGGAGCAAATTACAACAGAGCAGTGGACCTTCTCCATCATAAGGGAGGGCTACAAACTTCATTTCTCAAACCTTCCTCCTCACACCATGGTGAGACACTTCAATTCTCCAACATCTCTTCTCGACCTTCTAGGTCAGGAGGTGACTACCCTTCTTGCCCAAGGGGCAATAGAAGAAGTACCTCTTCTTCAACAAGGGTCAGGGTTTTACTCCCCCTATTTTCTCATCCCAAAGAAAACAGGGGGGTGCAGACCCATATTAGATCTCGGAGAATTGAACAAATTCCTATACAAGGAGAAATTCAAGATGCTTTCTCTGGGCACTCTCCTTCCATACCTTCAGAGTCAGGATTGACTTTGTTCTCTAGATCTCAAGGATGCATACACACATGTCCTCATCCATTCTTCTCACAGAAGGTTCCTCCGTTTTCTTTTCCAAGGAAAGCATTACCAATACAGGGTGCTTCCTTTCGGTCTGGACTCTGCTCCAAGAGTGTTCACCAAATGCATGGCAGTAGTAGCTGCATTTCTACGCACTCTGGGAATATTTGTATTCCCATACCTGGACGACTGGCTCATCCGAGCTCCATCCCAGTCAGAGGCCCAGACTTCCCTGGACTGCACAAGGCGCATTCTGCAGTATCTGGGACTTGTGGTAAACCTCCCAAAGTCCCAGCTCACCCCTACTCCGTCTCTAGAGTTCATAGGGGCCTGGTTAGATACTACCATGGCAAGGGCCTATCTTCCTCAGGCCCGTTGCCTATGCCTAGTACAGTTAGCCTCCAAGATTCAGTCAAAGAGCCATTTAACTGCCCGGGAGATGCTGCAACTGCTAGGCCACATGGCATCCACAGTGCATGTGGTCCCCTATGCTCGCCTTCACATGAGAGCAGCTCAATGGACTTTGTCCACCCAGTGGACTCAAGCATCAGGGGCTCTGTCAGACAAAATAGTAACCTCCAGGCGCCTCTTCTGGTCTCTCCAGTGGTGGAAGGCCACCCAAAATCTGTTGCTGGGGTCCCCCTTCCAACAGTTGTTGCCCCAGGCAACCCTCACAACAGATGCCTCCCAAACAGGTTGGGGAGCTCATCTGCAAGACCTCTCCACTCAAGGCACTTGGTCTCCACAGGAGGCCTATCTCCATATCAACCACTTGGAGCTCCGAGCAGTTTTTCTAGCTCTCAAGGTCTTCCATACCCTTTTCAGCTACAAGACAGTCCTCATTCATACGGACAATCAAGTAGCCATGTTTTACATAAACAAGCAAGGAGGAACTGGCTCTCTGTCGCTTTGCAACGAAGCTTTAAGATTGTGGGCCTTCGCCAGAGAGCACCAAATCCATCTCCTGGCCGTATACCTCCCAGGAATCCAAAACTCTTGGGCAGACAGACTCAGTCGAGTTCTGCTTCCACACGAATGGTCCCTGCACATGGACCAAGTACTCAGAATCTTTCAAGAGTGGGGAACCCCGGACATAGACATCTTTGCAAGTCTGTGGAATGCCAAACTTCCCCGGTTCTGTTCCAGAATTCCGTGTCAGGGAGTTCAGGCCAAGGATGCCTTCCTCCTTCACTGGGGTCAAGACTTCCTGTATGCCTTTCCACCCATTCCTTTAATTCCCAATACTCTGTTCAAGCTCCAGAGGGATCAAGGATCTATGATCCTCATAGCCCCACGCTGGCCACGCCAAGTGTGGTACCCTCTACTTCTACATCTCTCTCAAGCTCCCTCCCTAGACTTGGGAGCTGCTCCAGACCTTCTGTCTCAGGAGGAGGGGACTTTGTGGCACCCAAACCCCAAGTCCCTTCACCTCAGAGCTTGGTTGCTGAAGGCCTAGACCTTCAAGATTGGAATCTTTCTTAGCAGGTGAAGGATATCCTCCATGCTTCCAGAAAACCTTCCACTAGACGTTCCTATGCTTTTAAATGGAAAAGGTTTTCCATTTGGTGTGCTGAGAAAGGTCTTGACCCTCTAGCACTACCTTTGAATTCTCTATTGGAATATCTCCTGCATCTCTCCAATGCAGGCCTTAAGACAAATTCAGTAAGGGTCCATTTGAGTGCTATTGCAGCATCCCTTAAGCCTATTAATGGACAGCCTATTTCCTCTCATCCTCTTATTGCAAGATTCATGAGAGGCCTAACTTTAACTAAACCTCCCATTAGGCCTCCTCCGGTGGCATGGGACTTAAATCTGGTTCTTGGTCAGCTTATGAAGCCACCATTTGAACCCTTAGCCACCACCTCCTTGAAATTTCTTTCCTGGAAGGTTATTTTCCTCATTGCAGTCACCTCAGCTCGCCGCATCAGTGAACTGCAGGCCTTAGTGGCTAATCCAGCTTATACAAGGTTCCATCATGATAAGGTAGTCCTAAGGACCAATCCACACTTTATGCCTAAAGTGGTTTCGCCTTTTCATCTTAATCAAGAAGTGTATTTACCTGTCTTTTTTCCAGGTCCTCATGCATCAAGTGCAGAGAGGAATCTTCATACCCTGGATTGTAAGAGAGCTCTTGCCTTTTACTTACAAAGGACACAGCAACATAGAAAGTCTTCTCAACTCTTTGTTGCCTTTGATCCCTCTCATTTAGGACTTCCAGTCTCTAAGAGGACACTGTCCAATTGGATTGCTCAGTGTATTTCTTTCGCCTACCAGAGTAAGAAACTTTCTCTGGAAGGCCATGTCACAGCTCATAATGTGAGGGCCATGGCCACCTCTATGGCTCATCTAAATTCTGTGTCCATCGACCAGATCTGTCGAGCGGCCACCTGGGCCTCGGTTCATACCTTCACAGCCCATTACTGCTTGGACAAGGACTCCCGCCGGGATGCCTTGTTTGGTCAGGCTGTTCTCAAACACCTGTTCCATGCTTAATCAACTCCTGCCCTCCTTCCCTGGATGGATGCCTGAGATCCATAGGAGGAGGTAGAACCCTTCCCAGGGTCTCATATCCTTGGGGATCTCCCAGGCATCTTTAGCTAGGGAGTCCCCATATGTGAAGACTCATTCCTGCTTGTTCCTGGAGATAGCACAGTTACTTACCTGTAACAGGTGATCTCTGGGAACAGCAGGAATAAGTCTTCACAACCCACCCACCTCCCCTAGGAGTTGTATCTCTCTATCTTTCCTTCCTCTCTCTCTCTTTGTCTCAGCTTTAAAACTCGAACTGAGGAGAGGCGGTTAGGAAAGGCAGGAAGGCAGCGCGCAGGCGCTGTGGGATGCTCCCAAAAGCTTTCCTTTTTTGGGAAGCTGGGGAGCGTTCCCACGCAGGCTCCGTCGGTACCGACGTACCCATATGTGAAGACTTATTCCTGCTGTTCCCAGAGATCACCTGTTACAGGTAAGTAACTGTGCTAACAGGGTTCCCAGTTATGGGTACAGGAGAGAAATGTTTTCCCCAGATCCTGCAAAACAATCTACGTTATTTTTAAACTAAAGCTTTTAAAGAGAGTGGAATTTTCAAACTTTAAAAATACAGACAGTTGGAGCACAGATTGTACTCGTGCAGATCATTTTTCTGAACAACAATGAGCGTCCTGGAAAAATAGAGAGAGGCTGACCCCTTTTATTTTGGAAAACTGTAATCTAATTTACAGACTTAGTCTGGAGTCTGTTTTCAGTTTGCTACATATTTATTTTGGTAGGCAAAAATATGTTGAGAACAGAGCTTTAACTTGAACACCAGTGAACCATCTGAATTGAATTTGAGAAATAGCCAGCAGCAGCTTAGCGCAAATTGGAGGTTCTTGAAGTAATTTTAACCTGTTCGTTTGTGTGTTTATATCAGGGTTTCTCAGGCCAGTCCTGGTGTACTCCCTAGCCAGTCTGGTTTTCAGGCTAGCCACACTGAATATGCATGAGAGAGATTTGCATGCAAATTTGTTTCATGCATATTCATTCTGGGTATCCACAAAGCCGGACTGGCTTGAGAAATACTGTCAGCATCACTTTATTTAAATCAGTAGCTCAGTGCCATGAATCCTGCAAGTATACAATGGAATATAAGCCCAGTCAGACCTGCAATAAAATGTTTAGATGCCACGTCCTTTGTTTTATTCTCTTCAGTCTGTTGTTAAATCACTTCATCTCCTTGACTGAACTTCAGAGTCAAACAAATGGTCAGCTTTTGAACAGAAAGCAGGAAGGACCTTTCATCATAGAAATTAATTATGAATTTTAGATTTAAGTCTCCATTAATGTAAGTTACTTAATATCAGTGAAGTATTTGGATAGTAATTAGAGTATTAGTTTAAGGCTTAAGTTTACTGTTGTCTCTGTACATTCCATAATGGTGGGCGAGTAGATTTGCGCCGTCTCAGGTACATAGTTGTAAATATGGGCCCAGTTTTTAAAAGGGCCAATATTTAAACACCACGGCAATCAGCTGTAGTGCTTAAATATTGGTGGGATATTCAACGGCAGTGTGTCCAGCTAAAAGTTGCCACTGAATATCTGGGCTGGGCGGCGCCCTTCAGATATGTGCCGGCACTTAATTGGTTAGAGGGATTTTCTGGCAGTGCTTATCCAGGTTGTAACTTGGGCCCACTTGTCATGTGGTCTAAGTTGCCCAGATAAGTGCCAACTGAAAATCCCACTGACGGAATAAAGTTGTCACTTATCAGGATAGTGCAGATACTGTCCACGGACCACCCCTGAACTAAATAGTACCAGGGTGGTCTGTGGAGATATTTGGCATCACTCTGCAGACAGTGTTGCTGAACATCGTGGTCAGCACTCTTAATAGGACAGCCTCCCGTTTGCCATCCTGTAAAGTGTTTGCCTTTTATCTGTGTTGTCATTCCTAGTTAATAAATATTAAAAATACATAGGGCCTGATAATCAAATATATATGCTTGTAACTTTGAAACCTGGCAAATGAAAAGCAGGCCTATATAAACACAGAGGAAGATATTCAACAGCGGCGGTCAGCCAGAGTAAAGCAGCTAGTCGGCGCCGTTTTAAATTAGACCCGGATATTTAATGCTTGTGTCATATCTGGCCACTGGCATTGGTTATCCAGTATATGCAGATAGTGCTTTAGCTAACCGGGCAGCTGACACATTCAGCCACTGCTAGGTGAGCTAAACCAGCTAAACTTGGGCCAGTGTTTTGGGTACCTAACTGTACCCAGTTTATATTAACCAGCCAATAGATCAATAGTGCCACTGACCCAGTTAATATGAGCATCGTTCCCAGAACGCCCCAATACTATGCGGTTAGCATCAGGGTATACAGAGGCATTAAGAGGGGATATTTGGCAGCACAAAACAGTTGTGTGATGCTGAATATCTTGCTCACTGGCATTAAGATGGTTAGCAGGTCTGAAAACCATGTTAATCCTTTTAAATATGCCTCTCATAACTTTTAAGCTCTGAAATTTAATTTCTTTTCTGCTGAAAAAACTCCAGCTCTAGGATTGGCTGAAAATAAGGCACAAATAGGAGCCTGACGTTGGAGCTTAAAATTAATAGAAACATAGAAATATGATGACAGAAAAAGACCACATGGCCTATCTAGTCTGTCCTTCCATAACAACTACAACAGTCCACTTTTTACCTTTAGAGATCCTCTGTATTGGTCCCATGCTTTTTTGAATTCAGTTACTGTCCTCATCTCTACCACCTCCACTGGGAGACTAGTCCATGGATCCACTACTCTTTCCGTAAAGAAATATTTCCGCATATCACTCCTGAATCTATCTCCCTTCACCCTCATCTCATGTCCCCTCATAGCAGAACTTGCTTTCAGTTGAAAGAGGCTCTCTCCCTGAACATTTATGCCACGGAGGTATTTAAACATCTCAAGCATATCACCTCTATTCCGCCTTTCCTCTAAGGTGTACATATTAAGATCCTTCAGTCTGTCCTCATATGCTTTATAATGAAGACCACTAATCATTTTAGTAGCCACCCTCTGCACCGACTCCATCCTGTTCACATCCTTTTGAAGGTGCGGTCTCCAGAATTGCACACTATACTCCAAATGAGGTCGCACCAAAGACTTATACAGAGGCATTATCACCTCCTTTTTTTCTGCTAGCCATTCCACTCCGTATGCACCCAAGCATCCTTCTAGCTTTTGCCGTCGCCTTTTCTACCTGTTTAGCTACTTTAAGATGATCAGACACAACCACGCCTAGGTCCCGCTCTTCTTTAGTGGACAAAAGTACTTCACCCCCTATACTATATTGCTTCCTTGGATTGCTGCAGCCCAAATGCATGACCTTACATTTTTTAACATTAAATCCCAGCTGCCAAATTCTAGACCATTCTTCAAGCTTAGCTAGATCCCTCCTCATGTTATCGACACCTTCCTGGGTGTCTACTCTATTGCAGATTTTGGTATCATCCGCAAAGAGGCAAACCTTACCTGAAAGCCCTTCCGCTATATCACTAACAAAGATGTTAAAAAGAATCGGACCAAGGACAGATCCCTGGGGCACACCACTGATAACATCCTTCTCCTCAGCGTGAGCTCCATCTATTTGTACTCTTTGTCGCCTCCCACCCAACCAATTTCTAACTCAAGCAGTAACTTTAGGGTCCATCCCTAGCGTGCTCAGTTTGTTTATAATCACCCAGTATTATTTTGAATATCTTGCTCATAATTTTTACAATGTCAACAACATTTTAAAGGTGCAGGCTTTTGGGATTACTGAGTCCCTCAATCAGCAAAATTTTGTATCTTTATATTTCAACATTAGCTAGCCTGGAAAAACATTCTGGGGGGATATTCAAAGACATTTACACGGTTTGCAGACCTGCAAACCATGTAAATGCTATAACACGGTTAGTGCCTCGGGATATCTGTGGACAGCGCTGCTACACACCCCAATGCTACGCGGTTAGCATCAGGGCGTTCCAGGGTAGAGCAGTCGCTAACCAGGTAGCAGTGATATTGAGTCGCTGCCTGGTTAGCAACCTGCGGGTAAAGTAAGGTGCAGTAAAGGCTGGCTCAGTATCACTGCTGCCTGGTTAGCAACCTGCGGGTAAAGTAAGGTGCAGTAAAGGCTGGCTCAGTATCACTGCTGCCTGGTTAGCAACCTGCGGGTAAAGTAAGGTGCAGTAAAGGCTGGCTCAGTATCACTGCTGCCTGGTTAGGTTCCTGGGTCTGCGGCAACCCGGATGTTCAATGCTGGTGGCTGGATATAGCCCCAGCATAGAATATCCAGAGTTAGTTTTCAGTGGCAATGGCTAGCCACAACTGAATATCCACACACCCCCCCCCCCCCCAACCCCTTTCTCTTCCCAACTGAAAGCTTGGTCTTAAATTTTGGAGATGGCTCTTCTCCATAAGAATACCAGAAGTGCTTGCCTCATCCAAGTACAGGAAGTATTTCTGGTTCATGTGCCAGAAACAGGAGATTGTTTATAGTCGTAGAAAGCAGCTATAGCTTGCCTGCTCCTGACTCTAGGATGCATCGTGCGTTTTGCTGTTACATTAACATTCATTTCATGACTTTCTACAGAAGTTCACACATTTCTCTAAGAGTCTTAGGTCATGGGATTTTTTTTTTAATTAATGGTGCCATGCAAGCTTTCATGGGAAGGTAGAGAGAACAATGCTGTATTTTTAGGTGCATTTCAATTGATTGTTAGTGCCCTGTTAGGGAAGGTTTGTCCATTAGGTTATGGCTGTGGCAGAAAAGAGCAGCTGCATCAGCTATAGTGAAGAAGAGAAGCTGGCTGAAAAATCGTAAGGACAAGCTGGGAAGGGAAGGGGGAAGTGAGTGCAAAGGAGAAGTGAGGAACATAAGGAGAGGGAATGCAAGGAGTAGAGTCTAGAAAGTAGCAGAGAACTGAGAGCAGAAGAGAGTGCTAAGAAGAGCGAAAGGGGGCATGGACACTGTGAAACACCCTCATCTCCACCCACCATAAAACCCAAGTTAAGTGCTGTTGAGTCGATGTCAACTCATGGCAACCCTCTAGATAGTTGTCCTAAACTGTGTTCGGTCTTCACAACCTGCTGTTGTATCAATACATCTCATTGCTGGCCTGCCTCTTTTGCATTGACCTTCAACTTTGCTATGCATGATGTCTTTCTCTAATCACCTCTCTTCTCATGATGTGTCTAAAGTATGAAAGTCTAAGTCTTGTCATCTGAGCTTCTAAAGAAAGCATAAGTTTGATCTCCTCTAGTACTGACTAGTTTGCAGTTCGGGCAGTCCATGGTATTGTCATGCCCCAGCCCTCCACCTAGGGCTTAGAGGGATAGGGATGCCATTTACTTCCCTTTGTAAGAGGTCGAACAGACTTTTTCTCCAGTGAAGGATGCTGGGAATTGTAGTTCTAGCCTTCTAATAGGAAGTGTAATTGTGAACCGAGAGTGTAGTCAAAAATGACAAGGTTTATTTCCCCATAACGCAAACAAAGTTCAAGCATGTTGTAATAAGATACTTTTCAGGTATTCGCTCCAGGTCATTTACAAGCTGGGCTGTATGAGCTTTCACAGTCCTTACTTCTATGCATGTGCTTCAAAATAACAGATAAAGCAAAACAGAGCCTCTTCATTCAGCCAAAGTAAAATAACTTCTTTTACCTTTGTCTTGATTCAACAGTCAAATATAGAAGCAATAAGTATTCTCCTCTTACCAAGAGCAGGCTCCTACCTTCAACTTAAGGCTAGGCTTCCTTACTCAGCTCTTCAGGAGACTTTTACCCTCTCAGGTATTCCTTAGCTAATAGACTCAACACTATCAGCTTTACACAGTGTACAGTCCATGAGTTCCTCTGACTGCAAAGAATCTTGCTCAATGAGGTCCACCTGCATTTCCTCTAGCTCCGGCAATGCAGTGTCCTGCTCTGAAGCTTCAACGGATGTTCCAGGGTAAACCCTCTCTGAGGAACCCTGCGTTTCTCTAGAGTACAGCTCTCCCTGGTAAGGATAAGTTATCTCCGAGTCTCTGGTCACTTCCCCCTGGCTGTGCTCACCATTCTCCCTCCAGCTTCTGGGAAACAGTCCCTGTCTCACTTGCCTGAGTTCCTCTCTGGAGCTCTGCCACGGTCTCCTGTTCCAGGCTGGGCTCTGTGAACTCTCAGGCTGAGTCCTGGGCTTCCTCCTCTGAACTCTCTGAAACCCTTCAACAGGAACTGGGGCTTGAAGCTTTTCCTGCTCACTCTCTCTGAGCACTCCTCTCCTGGCTGTCTCCTCAGCTCTGGCTGTGGATGTGGTCCTCCTTCCTCCCTGTCTCCTCAGCTCTAGCTGTGGTTTATATCTCTGCCTCTCGGGCTGTGTCTCCTCTCTCTAGACAGGTGCATGCAATCATCATCCAAGCCTGCAACTACATCAGCAGAGCTTGGGCGTGGCAGCCTAAGTTCAGATTCCCTGTGCTTGCTCTTTCTAGGGAAACGCTGAAACCTGTGCACTGCAGGGATGTCACTTTTCTTAAAGGTAAAATTCTTAGTTTCTCCTATTTCCATAGGCTCACTATGGGCTTCTTTATCACAGTATACACAGTATTCTTCACCAGCACCATAATTCAAAGGCATAGATTTTCTTCCTCTCTATCTTTTTCACTGTCCAACTTTCAGATCCATATGATATTGAAAATGCCATGGCTTGGACAAGTCAAATCTTTGTATGGAGAGACACGTCTCTGCTCTTGAAAATCTTGTCCAGGTCCTTCATAGCCATTCTGCCAAGAGCAATGTGTCATTAGATTTCTTAACTGCTTTTGATCCAAGCAGGTTAAAGTTGTCAACTATTTCAATTTCTTCTCCATCAATGATGAACTTATTGATTTTTGCCATTTGTCAGGATGTTTGTCTTCTTTACATTAAAGTGCAGGTCCATTTTAAGACCATGTTCCTTGATCTTGAGAAGCGGGTGTTTCATATAGTCTTCACATTCAGTCAGTATTGTGGCATCATCAGCATAGAGAAGGTTGTTGATGAGTTTTCCACCATTCTTCATACAGTCCTGCTTCTCTGATTTGTTCTGCATATAAATTAAACAAGTAGGGGTAAAGTATGCAGCCTTGTCATACACCTTTGCAGATTTTAAATCAGGGAAGGCGAACACCAGTCTTGGAGTGCCACAATCCAGCCTGGTTTTCAGGATGTCCCTAATGAATATTCATGAGATAAATTTGCATCCACTGCCTCCCATTGTATGCAAATATATGTCATGAATATTCTTTAGGGACATCCTGAAAACCTGGCTGGACTGTGGCACTGCAGGACTGGAGTTTGTCATCCCTGTTTTCAACCCTTCTGTTTCTCCTTGTTCCGTTCAAATTGTTGCTTCTTAATCAATATAAAGGTTGTGCTTGAGAACTATCAGGTGTTCTGGTATACACATGCCTCTTAATGTGGCCCAGAGTTTCTCATGGTTTGCACAGTCAAAAGCCTTGCTGTAGTCTAGGATCCATTTCACATCCGCGATGATGTCTCTTGTTTCTCACCCTTTTCTGAACCCTGCTTGTACTTCAGGCATTTCGGGTTCCAGGTATGGTTGTAGTCTGTGAATGATCTTGAATAGAATCTTGCTGGCATGTGAGATCATAGCGATTGTGCGATAATTTCCACAGTCAATTGGATCATCTTTCTTCAGTATTGGGGGTTTTCCAGTCAGTTGGCCATGATGTTATCTTCCAAATTTCCTGACAGAGCCTTGTAAATATGGTAACAGATGCATTTGATTGCTGTAATACTTCAATATGAATGCCATCAATGCCTGGTGCTTTGTTCTTTGATAATGCTTTCAGTGCTGCTTTAACTTCTTCTTTCATCACCAATAGTTCCAGATCATAAGGTACAAGTTGAAACGGCTGTTGGTCCACTTGATCATTATGGTATAATGACACTATATTCTTTCTATCTTTTCTTGATCTTCTTAGCATCATTCAACATGGATCCTTGAGCTTCTTGCAGCATTCGAATTTGAGGCTAGTATTTTCTCTTTAACTCCACTACTACTACTACTGAGCATTTGTATAGTGCTACAAGAAATACACAGTGCTACACAGACATGTAAGAGATAGTCCCTGCTCATCAGAGCTTACAATCTAGTCAAGTTAGACAACACAGTAGGTGTAGACAGGGATACATCTAGGGGGAATGGTAAGGAAATACAAAGGAAATCAAGTGAGTCAAGATCCAAAAGCGGCAACAAAGAGGTGAGTTTTCAGCCTGGATTAGAAAAGGGCCACAGAAGGTGCCTGATGTACAGACTCGGGTAGTTTGTTCCAGGCATAAGGGGCAGCAAGGTGAAAGGAGCGCAGTCTGGAGTTAACAATAGAAGAGAAGGGCACGGATAGAAGCTATTTGCCAGAAGAGTGGAGTTTCTGGGGGTGTAGGGGGGGTATAAGAGAGGAAAGGTAGTGAGGAGCTGCAGAGTGAATACACTTATAGGTCAGCAGGAGAAGTTTGAACTGGATGCGGAAATGGATAGGGGAGCCAATGAAGCGACTTGAGAAGTAATATGAATATGATGAGGCTGGCGGAAGATTAGCCGTGCAGCAAAGTGTTGAACAGATTGAAGTGGGGAGAGAGAATTCAGCAGGAGACCAGCAAGAAGAAGGTTGCAATAGTCAAGACGAGAGGTGATTAAAGAGTGGATAAGTGTCTTAGTAATGTGCTCAGAAAGGAATGGGCGGATTTTGTTAATGTTATAGAGAGAAATAGTAGGTCTTAGCTATCAGTTGAATGTGTGTGGAGAAGGAGAGAGGAGTCCAAGACGACCCCAAGGTTGCGAGCCAAGAAAACAGGGAGAAGTAGAGAGTTATTCACAGAGACTGAGAAATGAAGAAGGGGGAGAGGAGGGTTTAGGGGGAAAAATAAAAAGCTCAGTTTTGGCCATATCCAATTTCAAGCAGTGGTGAGACATCCAAGCAGCAATGTCAGAAAGGCAAACAGAGATCCAGGTCAGGATTGCCAGAGAGATTTCAGGTGTATAGAGGTAGATCTGAGATAGTACTGAAAGCCATGGGAAGACACGAGTGCACATGGGACTGGGTATAAAGAGAGAAAAGAAGTGGACCCAAAGACAGATCCTTGGGGTACATCAACTGAGAGTGCAGGATAGCAGCAGAGGAGGATTCTCTAGAACAAACACTGAAAGAGTGATGGGAGAGATAAGAGGAGAACCAGGATAGTACAGAGCCCTTAAAACCAAGCGAGGACAGGGTATCAAGGAGAAGATTGTGGTCAACAGTGTCAAAAGCAGCAGAGAGATCAAGAAGGATGAGGACAGAGTAAAGGCCCTTGGATTTTGCCAGAAACAAGTCACTTGAGACTTTGGCAAGAGCTGTTTCAGTAGAATGTAAATGACGAAAGCCAAATTGTAAAGGATCCAGGAGGGCTTCAGAGGAAAGAAAGTCATGGCAACTGTGGTGAACCACACATTCAAGTAGTTTAGAAATGAAGGGGAGGAGGGAGATGGGTCAATCGTTAGAAAGACAGATAGGATCAAGTGAGGGTTTCTTGAGGGGAGTTGTAATTGCAGCATGCTTGAAGGCTGCAGAGACAGTTGCCGTGGAGAGGAATAGATTGAGAATATGAGAGATGGGGCTTAGGAGACGGGTGGGAATAGGATCAGAGGAGCAGGTAGTGCGTTTGGAGGAGGAAAGAAGGTGTGCAATTTCCTCCTCAGAGATCATAGAAAAGGAAGAAAGGGTAGCAGAGGTAGAGGGGGTATGTTGGGAGTGAATAGGGGAGGAGGTGAAGTAGCTGACTTCGTGGGGAATTGGAGGGTAATTTTGTGGATTTTGTCATGGAAATAAACAGGGTTTGGGCAGAAAGGGAGGGAGGGGTCAGAGGAGAGAGTTGAGAGTAGTAAAGAGACAGTGAGGGTCAGAGGCAAGAGAATTCATCAGATGGATGTTTTTTTTTTTTCCATGCAATGGTGTCTAGGCTCTGGTAGCAGGAAAGCAGCCAGAGCTTGCAGGAAGGCCCCATATGTTGTATGAGGATTCAATTTACTGTCTTTCGGTCTGTTATGCCATGACGTTAATTCCTAATTAATCCAGGAAAAAAAATGATTGAACAACGTTATGGAGTCACGGCTCGATTCAGAAAATTGGTGCTATAATATTTACAGGTGTTGCCATAAAAGAGACAATTCTAGAAGCTTTTACGTTTGGGGAAAATCATCATTCACGCCCGTAACCTGGCATACGTGCGTAAGGAGGGGCTTTAGAAAAGACACTACTTATGTATCTGGCCCCATGGCATGGCCGGACCACAGACATTTGGAGGGAGGAAGGGCCCAGAGTTAACATATGGGGGGGGGGATGACAATGGCCATACTGAAAGGTGTCGTCCTCCCTTCCCCCCCCCTCCCCCACCTGCATGCACTTACCCGTTCTGTGGCGGGAGCTAGACCTTCTCCATTTTGCAGTGGTGGTGCACATTAAACCTCACACATGCGACATGGACACTGCAGCTGCCAATCAGGAGAAGTCATGAGAGGTGCCTGAGGCCCTCAGCCCCTCCCTGGCTATGCCCCTGATCTGGCCTAATTAGAAGGGGACCTGTTCTGGGCATATGTCTAGAAGGACGCACACACAATTTTTATAATCGCATTATCCAAATGTTTCAAAAAATGTCCCTATCTTGCTTTACATCTGTTCGATGGCATAGATAAGTCTGTCTGGAAGGACTGAGCTGTGGTGGTACGATATTCTGCCTCTCTGGATGTTATAATGAGCCTTTCCTCTTGTCTCTTCTATTTCCTTGACTATCACTGTATCTCTTATTCTGTCCTATCTTATCAATGGCATTCTTTTCATATTTTCAGTATCATTTATGTAATATTGTAAACCACTCTGATGCTTTGGCCTGAGCGGTATATCAAATGTAATAAACATGTAATAAACATAAACATGGACATAATAGTCTTGTTTGGCAAGTGCTATGGCTGACTGGAAAGAGACGAGCGGGAATTTGAAGTGTAGAAAGACGGCAAGGGATCGGGATTTGAGTCACGCATGCTCAGCTGAATGGGCACAGGAACATAGCGTGTACTGGAAGAAAGGCTGTGAGGTTGAGAAAAACTGAACAATAGTGCAAGAGGTACAAATGAGGTAAAAGCACACTAACGAAGATGGGAAGTTCATGGGAAGGGAACTGCTGCATTACACGCTCTGCTTGGTACTTTTGAATCTGTCCTGTCTCTCTCTCTATTTATTTCAGTTTTTCTCAGCTGAACAACTTTTATCCCACCCACCCCGGCACCTCGCTTATTCTCAGGTGTACCTAATCCCCTGTGGGATATAATATATTTATTTACTATATACTGTAGAGAGGCAGACAGGACAGATTGAAAGTACCAAAAAGAGCTTGTAATGCAGCAGTGCTCTTCCCATGAACTTCCCATCATCGTTAGTGTGCTCTTTTACCTCATTTGTACCTCTTGCTCTATTGTTCAGCTTTTCTCAGCTCTCTCTTGCTCCTCTCCATAAATAACTGCAACTTTCTTTCTACTTATCTGGTCTGTCTGTGGAGGCCAGTTTAACATTTAATTCAATACCTATTCCAACTCTTGTCTCCATTGCTGCAGAGTTTAAAACATTTTTCCTGTCTCTGTTCTAATCTACCTGAGTGACTCTAAAACACCCTCATGCACATACATACGTTCTCCCCCAGCCTACATCTGCCCCGAGTTAGGATCAACACATCCCTCAATTTTGAAGACATCTTCACGGACATGCATACACGCATCATTGCTGAAAGTACATAGTACACATACACAGTAGCTCACAGCATACATGCCCCTTATACTTGCTCATACCCAACAGCAAGAAACATGGAGCAAGCACAAAAGATCTCTGAAGGAGACGAAGGGACTGTAGAGTTTAGTGTTTAGTGCAGATGGGCAGACTGGATAGGCCATTTTCTATGCTTCTATGCAACGCAAGTCCTGCAACTCTACTGAGGCACCTTACCATATCTCTCACTGCATCCCCATACAGAGATGCTTTCCTGTAAATGAAGAAAGCATAACGTGCCTTTGTGTTCACCCTAGAAGTGAACACTTTTCAAGATGTTTGTATTTGCTTTAGTAGAGCTCAGTAATTTGAGGAACAGGCAGATAATTGGACTTGACGGATGTTTAAATATGTTGACTATGGCAGCATCCAGTCAATGCTGGCTTAGTTGTAACACTGGTAGGTGGGACGTACCCCAAGCGAGGGTCAAAGACGGCAAGTTTGCAATAAGTGAAAGAGATTTTGTATAGGATAAACAAGGCCGTGGCTTGATTGGAACATGCCAAACAGTATAATGTACATTTGAGAGAAAGGGGGGGGTCTACCTGAGTCAAATGTTGTGGCCACTGGGTGATGCTTCAAAGTTCATATCTCTGCCTGAATCAGTTGTTTTCCTCGTGCCAGAGGAGTAGCCGCCTTGAACTAAGCTGGCCACTGCACAAGCTGTGATGCATGGGGGAGGTATTCAGCATCCGATTTAGATTGTAATTATGTTTGAGCTGACTAACTAATAGAAGCTACTAACTGAGTAAGACAAGACAAGATTCAGATGTGTGGGAGGGTTGGGTGAAGTTGCCAATAAGGTAAGTATGGGGTCAGCAGCCCCTGGGCTGCAGAGGACCTGCCCCCTTGCTCTTCCTCGATCACACCCGCCATTGCGATGCAGAAAGGGCAGTGGAGTTGTAAGAAACTTAAGATGACCCACTCATGTATTCCCATCATATGGCTCTTTTGAATGTTGCATTTTTGTTAGGAGGCATCATAAAATGATTAAACTAGGGAGAGCCAAAAAAATTATGTTGATATTTAAGGTTATGATACTTTGCAGTTTGAGTTTCTCCTCATGTAGCATCAGCACAGTCTTCCTTACTGAAGTGAAAGTTATCTGGTGAGGTTTTAGGGAAGGCTTTCTATTACTGAATTAAGGTTAGTGATGCCAAACCACACATTCCTTTAGTTCTTGGATTTTCTGCTTGATATTTGCCTAACCGTAGCTAATTTCTTCAGGAAGTTTTGTATACGTAGTTTATTTGGAATGAGTGCTAAATTTTTACATGTATAGACCAACATTCCCGCTAAGCAGCTTCGAACTATGTGGGGGGAGTCTGCTGCTGGTGTTCCTGGCAGTAGGGGGTTGGGACAGGGGTTAGTGGGACACAATTGCTCTTTAAATCATGAGGGATAGGCAGTTTCGTACCTGCCTTCCCTTCGCAATTTAAAGTGAAATTGTGTTACACTTCATCTTGAAGGCGCTTAGCGCGAATGTTGGAATAGACTGGATTTGGATGGTCTCATGACTACTTTTTTTGAAGTGCACTTAACAATAACAAAACACATGATTGCGTATTAGAAACACCCAAGCAGCCCAGAATATCAAATAAATAAATATATTGCTTGTCTGTCTTACAGTATTTCATGAAAGGTATAATGTTGTGGGGGGAGGGGCGGGATTGTTGCTTATTATGATTGTCCAGTTAGGTTGTTTTTCTTTTGGTTGAAAAAGGAATCCATTATGGGCTTCTCACCTTATTCATCGACTGAGGCTTATGTAATAAGGTGCTTCTTTATTCCCATTTTAATGTATTTTTGAAGTGCTAAAATAATTTTCATTGCAGAAAACGTTTTAGTGCACCAATATGGGTGCTGAAAAGTGCACTATTTTGCATGCTCTTTCCATGCTAATAGCCTGCACTTTTTACTTGATTTTCTACCAGAGCCCTAGAGGTGAAACTGTGTTTACTTCCCCTAGAATGAAATGGAAGTCAGTGGAAGTACTGAAGTCACTCACTGAGCTGGGCTGTCCAATTAGGCACTCCCTGGATTCAGATACTCTGTCTGAGCCTTCGGCACCCGGGAGACTCGCATGCAGACCCCCAAAGCTGAGAAGCCTGGGTCCAGGATCCATCCACTAAACTACCTTTCTCTTCTTAGGACTGGACCAGAGAGCATCCAATTTTTGTTTTCTTATTTATTTATTGAATTTTTAAACAAAACCGTAAGAAAATAAATTATCACAATCTTGCAAAAGAAATGAGTGTTACAGGTGAAAATAAAACCTAGAAACAATCAATAGATACATAACTGGTTCACTCTATCATAGTCCACAATCAAGGGGGAGGAGAAGAAAAAATATTAATCCAGGGCAGGAGCACCCTGGTCTATAAAAAGATAATTCTTTAAAGATCGTACAACAGGAAAACCAAATGGCCGTGAGGTACCCCGAACATACAACAAATAAGCAGAGGATATATATTATTCTGGAACATCCTTAAGAGATAACTTGGCATTAATAAAGGTAGCAGGATCAACAGAATTAGTGAAAAAATATCTAGTAGACTTATATATAACCAAGCATCTACATGGAAATCGTAAAAAGGAGGATCCTCCAATTTGCAACACTCAAAAACTGTTTCCACCGCTTCTGGGTATCTCTGGTGAGGTCAGGAAACATAGAAATATATAGACCATGAAAAGCCTCCAAACGCTTCTTGAAAAACATCTTCAAGAGCCATTCTTTATCTGAGACTAGGGCACATTGATCTAACAAAGTAGATGGTGTACACGAGTCTCCTCCTGTATCTTCAAGAAGGCCAGAAACATTCAGGACGTCAAAGTCAACTTTAGACACTTCAGCTGGAACCACAGAATCCTTCTTCCCACGAAGGAGATAGTATACCTTAGTCAATGGCGGAATCAGTTCCACTGGGACCTTCAAAATCTCCTGCAAATACCTCTTAAACATATGCAGTGCTGTTGCCCCTTGAATTTGTGGAAAATTTAAGACCAGCAGGTTAGCGGCCCTAGAGGCATTTTCCAACACGTCTAACTTATATCTAAGAATCCCATTGTCCTCAATCAAGGCAGAGGACATATCGGACAAAGTGTTTAGCTGAGTTCCATGATCATTTAAAGACTTTTTCAAGTACTCACAAGCAGAAACTGCTACCTCGATCTTACCAACATTCTCCTGGATGTGTAGCATGTTCTCTTGGATACGAGACGACAGAGCCATAGTCTGAGATTGAACGGCCTTGGAAAGACTAGCAATGGCTTCCTAAATAGACTCCAGCGTGAAAACATTTGGTTGGACCAGAAGAGGGGACGCAATCTGTGAAGGAGTGGAAGCAGACTACGGAGCAAGCCTTCCTTCCGAAAATGGTGTAACCAGAACATCCACCGTTGGCAATGTACCAGAGACCTCCCTGAAGCTATCGGGCCAACAAGACCAAGCTGTCAGCAAGCTCCCACAGCCCCCACCTTGGGAAACAACAGCATTGTAGCAGCTAGGGCTAGACTTGAAGCAGCAGGGCAATCCAGCGGCGTCCTCTGCACAGGAGAGAGAGATGTCTCCACATCCGACGGCAGCCCCGAAGTCTCCTCTCCCTGCGCTGCCAAGCTGGCTCGAACCTCCCGTCTCTGATCTGGAATAAGTTTCACAAAGTGAACCATTGGACCCACAGATGGTGGTTGGGGCACTGAGGGGAATGCCCTCAACTTCCCTTTGCGTTTAGGCATCCGATCAGAAAGAACACTCAGCGGCCATCTTGGAAATCTCCGCGAGCATCCAATTTTTAAAATGTAACTGTTAGTGATGTGAATTTAGTGGTTAGAAATGGAAGATAAGTTAAAAACAGAAATAGTTAGTGCACATTTTAGCTTTACTACTGTTTTTAGGAATATTTTCCATTTATTTCTGTTTAATGATTTGCATTTATTTAACTGCTTTTTATATACCGCCTTATCTCAGAATCAAGGCGATCTACAAGTAACGGGTTAAACAGAACTGGAGCTTAACATTAGGGTTGGCATGGAACGATGAAACATAGGAGCAATAATACATAGTAGCATAGTATAGTATAAGTTTTAACTTAATAAAACCATGCGGACAATAGTTCAGAGGAGAAGATGAACTTTTTCCCTTCTCTCTTCCCTTCCCCCTCCTCTCCCCCTCCCTACACCCCCCTTTTTTCCTCTTCTTCCCCCCTCCGTTTCCCCTTCCTTCCTTCCCCCTCCCTCCCCCCTTTTACCTTCTCTCCTCTCTTCCCCCTCCTCTCTCCCCCTCCCCATCCCCCACGCCCACCACCACTCCTTCCTTCCCCCTTCTCTCCCCCGCCTCTCCTTCCCTCTTCCCCTGCCTCTCCCCTACCCCGCCCCCTCCTTCCTCCCTTTCTCCCCCCTCCCCCCTTCTCCCTTTCTCTCCCCCCTCTTCCCCCTCTCTCTCTCTCTTTCTCCCCCTTTTTCTCCTCCTCCTCTACCCCCTCTCTCTCTCCCCCTCCTTCCTTCCACCCCCTTCCTCTCCCCCCCTTTTCAACCCCATCCTTCCTTCCTCCACTTGTTTTTAGTTGGCTGTGATTTTAGGTTTTTATTTGGCAATTATTTATACTTTTAGTCGTGCAACTTTTTAAAGGGTATTAATTATTTATCAATTTACCCTGCATATATTATTTATTTATTCATTCATGGATTTTAGTTTTCAGTAGGCACCTTATGAAACTAATAGGCTAGTACTTATCCATGTTTTTAATCATTGCACCGACGGGATATTGATGCTATCCTTTATGGCAACATATTACATTCTTTCTGGATGGTTTTCACTTTGGTTTTTATTTCAGCCCAGCATTCAGTGTACTTGGAGGTTGTTTGGGGTGGTGTTATGAGATATTGACATGATAAAGGTATGAATCAGGACTCCATGGCAGAGTTTCATTATGGGTACATAAGAACATAAGAACATAAGATATGCCATACTGGGTCAGACCAAGGTCCATCAAGCCCAGTATTCTGTTTCCAACAGTGGCCAATCTAGGTCATATGTACCTAGCAGTTTCCCCAAGAGACACAAGTTCCACAATGCTTGTACTGGTTCAAGCATTGATATCTTCGGTCACTTCTTAATAATGGTTTATGGACCTTTCCTCCAGGAACTTGTCCAAACCTTTTTTAAACCCAGCTACACTAACAGCCTTTACTACATCCTCCGGTAACAAATTCCAGAGTTTGATTACACGTTGAGTGAAAAAATATTTTCTTTTATTAGTCTTAAATAGTTTACCCTGTAGCTTCATTGCATGTCCCCTAGTCTTTCTATATTCTGATAATGTAAACAATCGATCTATGTTTACCCGTTCCACTCCGTTCATTAATTTATAGACTTCTATCATATCTCCCCTCAGCCGTCTCTTTTCCAGGTTAAAGAGCCCTAACCTTTTTAGCCTTTCTCATAGGAGTATCCTTCCATCCCCTTTACCATTTTGGTGGCTCTTCTCTGAACCTTTTCTAAAATCGCTATATCCTTTTTAAGATACGGCGACCAGAATTGCACACAGTATTCAAGGTGCGGTCTCACCATGGAACGATATAGAGGCATTATAATATCTTTTGTTTTATTTTCCATTCCTTTCCTTATCATACCTAGCATTCTATTTGCTCTCTTGGCTGCCGCTGCATACTGGGCGAGGGTTTTAACATGGTATCCACAATGACGCCTAAATCTTTTTCCTGTGTGGTGGTTCCTAATGTGGAACCTTGCATCGTGTAACCATAGTTTGGGTTGTTCTTCCCTAGGTGCATAACCTTGCACTTGTCCACATTAAATTTCATCTGCCATTTTGATTGCCAGTCTTCCAATTTATCAAGATCCTCTTGCAATTTTTCACAATCCTCTTGGGTTTTAACAACTTTAAATAGTTTTGTGTCATCTGCAAATTTGATAACCTCACTCGTTATTCCACTTTCCAGGTCATTTATGAATATGTCAAAAAGCAGCGGACCCAGCACAGATCCCTGGGGGTACACCACTATTCACCTTTCTCCATTGGGAAAATTGGCCATTTAGCCCTACCCTCTGCTTTCTATCTTTTAACCAGTTCCTGATCCACAATAGTACACTGCCTCCTATCCCATGGCTCTTTAGTTTTGCCAAAAGTCTCTGATGAGGGACCTTGTCAAAGGCTTTCTGAAAGTCCAGATACACAATATCAACCGACTCACCTTTGTCCACCTGTTTATTCACTCCTTCAAAAAAACATAACAGATTAGTAAGACAAGATCTTCCTTGTCTAAAGCCATGTTGGCTGTCTCCCATTAGGTCGTGACTATCTACATGCTGAGTAATTTTATTCTTTATGATGGTTTCTACCATTTTTCCCGGTACTGACGTCAGGCTCACCGGTCTGTAGTTTCCCGGATCACCCCTGGAACCCTTTTTAAAAATTGGTGTTACATTGGCGATCCTCCAATCTTCAGGTATTAGAGATGATTTTAATGATAGTTCACAGATTACTAATAGCAGGTCTGCAATCTCATATTTCAGTTCTTTCAACACCCTTGGATGTATACCATCCGGCCCAGGTGATTTGCTACTCTTCAGTTTATCTAATAGTTGTAAGACATCTTCCCGATGTATCAATATTTCCTTCAATTCTTCCGCACCTTTAAATACCAATTCAGTCATGGGTAACATCACTACATCTTCCTCAGTAAAGACGGAAGCAAAGAATTCATTCAGTCTCTCCGCTATCGCCTTGTCGCCTCTTAGTGCTCCTTTAACCCCTTTATCATCTAATGGACCAACTGACTCTCTCACAGGTTTTTTGCTACGAATGTACTTGAAAAGGTCTTTATTTCGTGTTTTTGCTTCCGCAGCAAGCTTCTTCTCAAATTCTCTCTTTGCCTGCCTTATCAATGCCTTGCATTTGATTTGCCAGTGCTTGTGCTGTTTCCAGGTTTCGTCATTTGGCTCTTTTTTTCCATTTCCTGAAAGATGCTTTTTTGGCAACAGCCTCATGTAGGTTAGTTAGTGCATTAGTGAGTTGTGTATGGAACAATACCACGTTTCCATTATGGTCTGTTTCTATGAGGTGGTGTTGGCAATTTGTATTATTGTTCGCTTCTTAGACACTGACACTATAGTTAACTCCTCTCTTTTTGATGGTGGCTGTAACACCGGTTGTATTTATTTATATATACAATGGTTCATGCTAAATTTTCAGGGTTGACACAGGTCCAGTGGCTGAAACTGTTATAAAGTATTTTGCATTTTCATATTGATTGTTTCGATAAATTTTGTGATTGTACCGGGATCTCTGACATCAGGATCGAGTCATCTGATATCGTGGTGGTTTCCTGCGGAAAGGAGTTCATATCAACGGTGCAAGTGTGGTCGTCCCAGGATTTTGAGTATCTATTTGGAACTATATAGTTGTTAGGTCTGCACGCTTTTCTGCTGCTCTTCACTCTCAGGTATGTATTTACGGACGGTCAGGGTCCTTTGATGTGGTGCAATTTGGAATGCTGTGTGTGAGTGGGGGTATTCCCTTTGGGGGTCCTTATGATATGTAGCTTTGTATTCTTTTCACATTTTTTAACATGCCACTTTTAAACAATATGTTTAGGAAATGTATTATTATTATTAGCTTTATTTGCCACCTTTCCATAGTTCGTCCAGTTTACTTTTTTCATAGTTTGTCCATGCCTAAGTGAATAAATCTAGAGTGAATGTTATAGTCTCTTGTTTTTCCAAGCGGTAAAGGTGATGGTTTTAGTATAGCCTGCCCAATTTCCACTCCTGTTTTATGATATAGGTTATCTTTCCGATCGGATATATGTTCAGCAATGAATGCTTGTTTACAGATGTTTTTTCTCCCCCTGTATTTACACGATATACCAAAAAAAAGAGGATTTGTTTTAGAAGGACGTATTCCCTTACGGTTTGTAGCCCTTTATACAGCACATCCTGTGTTTTTACAGTTCATTTTTATTATAATGTTTTTAGTTGTTTTATATTATTTTTGTTTGACAGTTTCATTTAGTGATTCAATTATTTGTTATTTATGCATACATATCTTAATTATTTATTGTTTTTATGTCTTTTAGCTGTATATTTTTTACTTTTATATTTGTTGACATTTTAACAACTCCAGAATCCAGCTTCTTACCTGAGGGAGGTGAGCGGCATGGCATGTTTGCAGGTCCTCAATCAGTACAAATGGATATTAAGTTGTAGTGGTTAAATCACTTGGCATGCAATGTGTAGAGCCTGTAGTACTTGTTGTTTTGTAAGAGGAATAATGAAGATGAGGTAGTCTTCATACAGACTTAAATTTCTTATTCCTGGAAGCCCTCGCTAGAGGATATTTTCACCTGAAGCTCTTACATGTGGTTGCAGAGGGCTGTTTAATAAACTGACACATTCGTAGTTTGACCTGTTTGCATGTTTCAATCGTTGCGAGTGAGCATTTGTAAGTTATGTGTTGGTGTATATTGTTTTCATTAATTGTATGTTTTGGCTGCTTGTAGGTGCCTATTTCAAGCTTATTTTAGAAAGACATATAGGTGCCTATGTATTAGGGGTAAACTAGCAGAAATTGTGCATAGATTGAAGCTGCAGACATTCCCATCTGCGTGGGAGCTGATATAAACATTAGCATGTAAACTACTTGGATAGTCTTGTAGTTCATAAAATGCAGGTGTGGATTGTGATTCTACCCATGCTCTGCCCCAGAGTATGCCTAAATGTGAATCTTGCAAAAGTATGCTCCGCCTTGTATGTACGTTTAAGCACATATAAAGACTTTTATGTACACAAAAAAACCCTTTGTTAGAAGCAGCCCAGAATTGCTTAAATTCAGATTAGGGACTGAATTTATAAGGGCATTTAAACCCTCTACTTCATGGTATTATAAATTTGGTTATGAATAGAAGGAACCAAAATGACTGAATTTAACAAGATCAACAGAATTAATCCTCAGCAGTTTTTCTGTTTCTTCTCTTTTCCAATAAATCTCTGAACAGTCTGTATCCAGTAGCTTTAGATTTCTTTATTCTTAATGAATAGCCAGAGCTAAGTAAATCGATCAGGGCTCTCTCAGTAGAACAAGGATGAGAGAGAAACTGGGCCATTATGATCTGTGGTGACAAAGCAGAATTGTTAGTGATACACTCAACAGACTGACTGTGCTTTTCAGAACCAGTCAAGCCTTTCCTCATGAGGAACATAAGCTACATTTTGTACTACATCCAAGACAGCTTCAGAAAAAGCACGTTCTGAGGCACACAGAAACTTTTCTTTAAAACAAACAAAGAAATTGGCTCCAAGAATGTTTGTTTAAGAAGTGCATGCTGCTGTCTCATGCACAGGGCATATTGGATCTTGGTAGGGAAGCTGCATGGTCTCATGTACTCACAAACCTTTAGGCTGATTTTTGTGTTGGTGCAATAAAAGGTATCCCAACCTTCACTCAAAAGCACTTTTTCATCCCAATAAACCTCTGCTGTATGCTAGAGATAGATGAAACTTATCAAGCTGATTATACGACAACTTCAGTGAGTCTAGCTTACGCAGGACTGATTTTGATCAAGGCCAGAAGAGAAATTGAAAGGAAGCTTGCCACGGAGGCATTTTATTTTCAAATATATTTGAAGCCAGAGACCTGTGATGGAGTCATTTGGGCCACTTGATGACAAGGGACCAAAGGGGCACTGAAGAAGGGCAAGGCCATAGCAGGAAAACTAAATTAATTCATTCTTTGCTCCTGCCAGTAACATCTGTTGATCGTGACACTTTAATAAGAGTCATGGATAAACCCCAAATAGGCTTTATACTTATCTTCCTAGATATCAAAGCAGCTTTTGACTCCGTCCCACATGATAAAATCCTGCAACAACTACAAGACATTGGACTGACGGAACACCCTAAACTGGTTCAGGTCGTACCTCAATGACCAACTCAGTCAGATGAGAATTGGCACCAAAGAATCAACAACATTCACCCTGTATCAAGGAGTCCCTCAAGGATCTGCCCTGTCATCTCTAATCTTCAATATCTTCCTCCAACTTCATGCACATTAATACAGACACACAATGTTCTATACCATGTTTATGCGGATGATTTAATGATATATGCACCTTTCTCAATCAGCAGCCCCACAACCACACACATCGAGGGAGCCTTCAGAGCAATTAAGGACTGGCTATCCAAACACAACATGACATTAAACTACAAGAAGACTGAGGTTCTGTATATGACTAGAAAAAACAACTTCACACCACCTCTTACAATAAACATCAGCAGATTCCAACTGAAGGTCAAACAAGAAGTCTGATATTTAGGTGTCTCACTGGATCAAGGCCTCATCTTCATACTCCATATCAAGAACATAGCAAAATCTATATAGTACAAGCTCAAAACAGTACAACAACTCAGATCCCTGCTTTTGACGCACCTGACGTCCGTTCAGTCATACAAGCACTTATTTTCCCAAACCTGGACTACAGTAAAATTATCCTGCAAGGCCTACTCAAATGCACACTACGCTTCTGCAACTTGCCCTTAATACTACTGCAAGAATCCTGAGCAAAGCATCTAGAGCTGAACACATCACCCCGTTCTTAAACAACTCCATTGGCTACCCGTCATAGAACGCATAAGATTTAAAGCACTCCTTACTATATTCAAAATCAACCGTGAACTATCAGCTGCATATCTACAATCTCTCATTAAAAATGTATACCAGATACCAGAACCAGAAGATCAAGCACCCGTAACATGCTATACACTCCTTCAACAATTACTGGAATGAATCATGCAACCTCCAGGAGAGCGTTTACATTATTCGCCCCAACCATCTGGAATGCATTGCCAGTAAACCTATGTTTCACAAATGACCTAATGGATTTTAGAAGAAAGCTAAAAGCCCACCTTTTCATTAAATACTTTGCTGACTTGACCTAATCACCAAAATTGAATGGACCTTTTCTTGGACACTTTGCACACCTTACACACCCAGTCTTGCTAATTGGTCTGAATGGCCTACATAACCTATGCAGCCCCACCCCCCTTAATGTCCCACTCAGCTCAATGTAATAGTTACATTTTCATAATGTTATGCTGATAGTTCCTGTTTTTTATGATGTTATATTAACATTGTTCTATTTAAAGCCCTGTTGGCCCCATTGTTTTATGTAAACTGCTTAGAACTGGAGATATAGCAGTATAGAAAACTGTTAAATAAATAAATAAATAAATAAATAACCCTTTAATGTCCAATATATCCTAAGAAAAAGTGGCCAGTGGAATGGTTTTGGACTATATATGCACACATATTTGACACACAAAAGAATCAAATCAAGACCAATTAAAAACTGGAAATAGTATAAATACTGGGACATTACCGAGACATGATTATTAAGCTTGAAAAGAAAAAGTTTGACCACTAATGTCCCATAACAAAACTCATATGTAACCAAAAATGTTTAGAAATATTTTTGTTGGAGTATTTGTAATGATTATTGGCACCCTTATAAACAATTCAAATCAGTTTAAATAAAAGAGCCACATTTCCACTGCAGTAAAATTAGACGCACCTGTGATCGTAAGTACTCACATGACCCGAATCAACCAATGAATGATGGCTCTAATATTTAAAATGGCCAAATTCACTCCCTGTTCTATTTTCACAATGGTGAAGACAAGAGAGCTGCCTGAGACCATCAGAAAATACATTATCAAACATCAAACTTCAAAGGGGTACAAGGCCACCTCCAAAGACCTGGGGACTCCTGTGTCTACAGTTCACAATGGGAAGAAGTTTTCTGCTCCTAGAACTGTCATAAACCTCACAGGACAGGGTCGGAGGAAGAAAATTAATCTAAGAAGTTTTCAAAGGTTAGTGCAAACTGTTCAGAAAACACCACATACAACATCCAAAGAGCTTAAGGCTGACCTGGAGCAATCTGGAGTGGTGGCTTCAACCCGCACCATACACTGTCCACTAAACAAAGAAGGACTTCATTGGCAAAGACCAAGGAGGGACCCCACTGCTCAAAGACTGATATAAAAAGGCACACCTGATCTTTGCCCAAATCTACCTTGAGAAACCACAATCCTTCTGGGAAAATGTTCTATGGACAGATGAAACCAAACTTGAGCTTTTTGGCAATGCAAACCAGTGATACATTTACAGGCGAAGAAATGAAACATAAGGAAAAAAAACACCCTTCCTACAGTTAAATATGGTGGAGGATCAATAATGTTGTTGGGCTGTTTTGCTGCCTCAGGAACTGGAGGCCTGGAATGTTTTAAAGAAATCATGAAGTACCAAGATATTTTGGAGCAAAATGCGCTACTTACTGTCAGAAAGCTGGGTCTGGGTCGAAGGTCATGGGTCCTCCAGCAGGAAATAACCCAAAACATACATCCAAAAGTATAAAGAATGGTTAAAAAGGGGAAAAATGGAGTTTTAAATTGTTTAGCAATGAATCCTGATCTCAATCCAGTCGAGAACCTTTGCAAAGAGCTGAAATCTGCCATCGGTTAAAGGAATCCTGGAAACATTCATGAACTGGAACAAACTGCAGTTGAAGAGTGGGAGAAACTACCATCAAACAGATGTACAAAACTTATAGATGGCTACAAGAAATGTTTGGAGGCTGACATCACTGCCAAGGATTGTGGAACCAAATATTAGTGAAGATTGCCATTAATCCTCTCTAGGTAATATTTTGGTATTTTTCTCAGACATTACTACGTCTACGTTACACAGACATCTTTTTTTCTGTTGTATACCTTTGAACATAATATTAAAGTATTATGATGACATACAATCGGAATATTTCCAATTATTTCTCAAGATATTCTACACAACATAACTAAAATACAAGGGTGCCAATAATGTTGACCACAACTGTACCTCTGTCTGCCTGAGCTCCTCCATGTCTGCTATTCTAGCCTCCAGAGATCGGACTTGTTCCCTGAGAGCAAGGAGCTCTTTGAACCTAATGCACACATAAGACCTCTCATCAGCATGTGACACTCAGCCCAAAAGACTGGATAGCTCCCATCTTGCTGCTGGTCTGCTATCTGAATCTTTGTTTTAATAAGCTTTGATGGGTACTTTTGTGACTCAGTGTATTGAGGGCCACTAGTTGCATTGCAGGGATTGGACTGAGAGAATTCCACCTGCAGGAGGAAGTTACATCTTTGCTCAGATGGCAGGGGACGGGAATGATCATCAGGATTCAGATTAGCATGCCATAGGAGCTGACAGATCCCACGGGGGTTATGGAGGTTGTTACATGGTAGAGAGGGGCATTGGTTTGATTAACAATGTCCTGAGGCTTATTGAGGTGGTAGGACAAATGCAGACACAAGCTATCATCTGTTTTGATTTTGGCAAGTACCTCAATTACAATAGCAGCATCAGGTCCCCTGGAAGAAGGGTATCAAGCTACAGCAATGACTTCAAAAACAGGTACAGAGGCGCGTTTTGACCTTATCTGCTATACTAAGTCTTGATGCTTTATGAAATGCCATAGCTGCCCAGGAGAGGGCTTATTTTTAGAGATTTGATGATTTATCAGAAGAAAGGTTGATAGCATCCAGTTGCAGGAACAGCAGCAGGGGGTTTATAGGAAACGCATACGCTAGAACTGGCTGAGATGAAATCTGCATCTGCCGTTCCTAAGTGGAGATGACTAAATTTCCGGTTTAGCATAGATAGCTGAGGTAGGAAAGGGACGTCCAAGTTAGAGTGTTCAGGATGTGGAGTCTTTTGTAAATAGCTCTAAGACTGCATGAGAAAAGTACCGGTATGTGTGTTTCGCAGCAAATGCAGTGGGAACAGGGATTTTAAAAAGAAACACATTTAAAACAAAAGTGGTATCAGATGGACAAACATGTACGTAGCAGCCCTTCCATGTGTAAGTGTGTTGCAGCCTAAGCATGTAAGTACTGGATATCATGTAATTGGACATCCACGGGGACCTAATTAAGAACCAAGCTACAAAACCAAAATTTTGGGTTTGAGGTGCTTTTAAATACCAAAGAGATAAGTATAGTTGCCTTCCCCCTAGCAATCGCCCCTCCAATGTCTAGGTCCAAATGAGCAGTTAGCTGGCATGCATGAGTCGAAACGTATAAATCCTGGCAAGCAAACTCTTTGACACATGCATTCATTGCCCTTCCAAAACAGAAAATTCACACACATTTTTCAAGGCCCATTGAGAATACACCACCTTCAGTATTGTGTGTCGGGCGTATACATGTGTAAATAGTGGATTTTTAAAAAGCTTGACTTTATGCGCATTTATATGGATAAATGGCATCTGGCCTTTTTAAAATGATCCCTTAAGAGTCTGGCTCAGGATCATTTTTTTCCAGCTCTGAAGAGAAAATTTGGATAAAAAAAAACCAAGCTAAGCTTAAAATTCTTGAGTTTTCCTAAAAGTATCATTTCTCCAGTTGATATGCATAAGAAATAAATGTGGGGTATGCTCAAGATTCCATGTGAGGCCATTTCTCTGTGACTAAGGCTTATTTTCTCATACTGCTGTCCCACGAAGTGTCAATGCCCAAATCTGAGAGATTCTCTGGATGTTTTCCTGCCGGTGGAGAGACTGATCGGTGCTAGTCTTGTGGCTGCTTCCACTTTTTGAGCAAGATATATCGATCTAGAGTTATGCAGTTTCTTGCCATACAGTAGAGCAGGAACTCCTCTCCTGTAGCAGTGGTCTTCATTAACCACTTCCTGGCAAATGTTTATTATAATTGATTTTGGGGATCCCCATCAAAGAAGGGTATTTTTTGACGCTCTTAACCCTAGAAGGATTGGGCAGATTTCTTTGCGTCTTGAGTTGCATTTGATGAGTTACAGATGTCAATCATTAATAATGCCCTCCTGTTTCCTGGGTTTAATGTGGGTTACTAGAGGCAGTATTTCTCAAGCCATTCCTCTTAGCCAGTCTGGTTTTCAGAAAATCCACCAGAAAGGTTTGCATACACTACTTCCGTTGCATGCTCATCTCTCTCATCCATATTCATTGGGCCTGATATTCGGCACTGGCAACTAGTGCTGCTAAAGCGATAGCCACCAGTGCTGAAACTTTAAACCCAGATATTCAATGCAGGGACCATAGCCAGGCTCTGGCATTGAAATATTTATTTTATTTATTTTATTTAATGTCTCTTCTATACCGTGCTATTCCAATCAGTGCGGTTTACATTTAACAGAACCTTATACAATGCAGTCGGGGCTGCATTGTATTTACAATAAACAGGAACTATAACTTGGACCTAAATATTTGGGTTGCCCGGATTGCTGTGAAGCTAACCAGGCGGTGGCGATATTTAGCCACTGCCCGGTTAGCTTCTGTGGCAAAGGTTAGGCAGGGTTTCCTGCACCTGTCTTTAGCTGCATGTCGCTAACCAGGCAGAGGCTCAGTATTGCGACGTTAACCAGTTAGTATCAGGGCCTGTAGGGGAGGCATCTGAGGTTATCTATGTTGACGCCACTGAATATCCCACAGAGGGCATTTACACAGCTTGCAGGTCTGCAAACCATGTAAATGTTTTGAATATCTCCCCCCCCCCCCCGCCATTGTGGATATCCAGAAAATCAGACTGTGTAGAGCAGGGGTTTTCAGCCCAGTCGTCGGGGAACCCTAGGCCAGTCAGGTTTTCAGGATTCCCAGAATGAATATGCATGAGAAAGATTTGCATGTTCTGCCTTCATTGTATGCAAATCTATCTTATGCATATTCATTGTGGGAATCCTGAAAACCTGACTGGCCTAGGGTTCCCCGAGGACTGGGTTGAAAATCCCTGGCGTAGTGAGTACTTCAGAATTGGCTTGAGAAACACTGAGAAATGTTTAAATATTTTTCTATTCACTCAGAAAGAGCCCTGGGGCGAGATATTCAGTGGCGGTGGCTAGCACTTACAAAGCGCCCAGCCATCACCATTGAACACAAACCCCTTGATATTCAGTGCCGAAGCCATATCCGGCCACCAACATTGAAGATCTTGGTCACCGCAGAAGCCGTAAGCTAACCAGGCAGCAGCGATATTGAGCCTCTGCCCGGTTAGCTTCTGCAGTTACTCAGGCCAGCATTTGCTGTGACTTAATTTACCTGCAAGTCGCTAACCAGGCAGCGGCTCAGTATTGCCACTGCCTGGTTAGTGATGCGTGCCACCTCTGCTCCGCCCCGAAATGCGCCTGACATGCCCTGATACTAAGCGCTTAGCATCAGGGCATGTAGCAGCTGCACCGGCGGATATCCAGTGGCACTATCTGTATCCAGCTCAGCGGCATTTACATAGCTTGCAGGTCCGCAAACCATGTAAATGCCTTCAGATGCCCCTCCCCTTCCCCATTTCTTGCCAGGTATAATCTTGCCATGTGAGTTACATTCAGGTAGGGTAGCTATTTCCCTTTCCCCAGTGGGTTGATAATCTGAGTTTGTACCTTAGCCAATGGGGAGTTAAGTGACTTGCTCAAGGTCACCAAGAGCATCAGTGGAATCTGAACTCTGACTTCTCTAACCACTAGGTTACATGTAAATTTAAACATATGATAAATGGAAATCACAAAATCTCCCAAGTAGAATGTTAATAGTTATTGAAAAAGAATGGAGAATACAACAGAGAATATCGCAGTGCCTCCATTGATTCATGGTACAATCAAACCTTTAGTTTTGTCTGTAGTTCTGGTCACCCCAGATAAAAAAAAGATAGACCTAGAAAAGGTACAGAGAAAAGAGATGGAATCCATAGGTGATGGGCCTTTGACTTGGAAAGCCTGAGAGGGGATATGGCAGAGTTCTGTAAAATCCATGAGTGGAGTGCAGGAGATTAATAGGAGCCAGTGGTCAACCCTTTCAAATCGTACTAAGGGCCATGTTTACTAAAGTGCACTAGCTGGTAGTGCAGGGTTTGGCGTACAGTAAGAGCACCTTGATAAAAAGTAGCATGGGTCACCCAGGTTGAAAATGCCATGCTAACCGGGTAGCGCATATTGGATTAGGGATTGGGCAGATCGGGGTGGAATGTAGGCATTGATGGCAAGTCGTGATTAGAATGGGCATTAGCAGTCTGTTTTAAATGTGCTTGATGCCCTTAATGCAAGTGCATTAGCTCAGTGGGTGACATTAACTGTACCCACATACCAGTTTGCTGCATTCTTTGCACCATGTTAACACAAGTGGATGGACACACCTGTCCCCTGAAGTTAGCGTGTGCCCCTGCACTAGTAACACAGCCCACGTGCACATTATTGCCACGAGCTGTAGTAAATATGCCCTTCTAAGACTAAGAGATACTCCATGAAACTATAGGTAGCACATTTAAAACAAATTGGAGAAAGTATTTTTCACGTACAGTTAAGTAGTGAGATTTGTTTCTGGAGGATGAGGCGTTAACAGGAGTTTGGACAGGTTACTGGAGGGAATCTATAAGCCATTAGCCATTTAGACTTAAAGCTACTGCTTATTCATGGGCGTGAGCAACAAGAAATGGGCATACTGTTTAGGATAATGCTGGGTACTTACGGTCTGAATTGGCCATTGTCAGAGACTGTATGCTGGGCCGTCTCACCCTGCATTTGCATACCTTATGTTCTTAGGACAGTCTTATCATTACAAGGACTCTTTTTCTGTTAATTATAATTTTGAGTTATGAAAATGATGCCTCTCCCACCCCTATTACAAGCCAGAGAAACATAATGAAAGGTGAAAGTGACTTAATTACTCTATTAAATTAGGCTACCAACGTTATAGCCCGTTTTTAATAACAGAAGTAGTTACGATTTTGAAAATAAAGAAAAGATGATGTATTTGAGGTAAATTACACAAGCCTCACAAGCAGCTAACGTGAACTTTTGGTTTACATTGTATCTAAGAAGAAAAGGTTTGCTTCTTTTTGTTTTGTTGTGCATGGAGGATCTATACCCTATTTTGCTTTTCAGACATTCCTCATGAAAATTTGCTTCTATTTTAATGGAAGATGAGAACTATTTTGCCTCAACAAGTCTTGCTATGTTGCGATTTATGTGAAATTGCTAAGGGCTATATTCTCCTTAACTGCATTCAGACTATTACTCCATCCTGGGTGCCAATATTACCTTAACAGTTTGAAACCTTAATTTAACAACCACGTGTGATCAAGAGGTTTTTACTTATAGTTGACCATTGTGTGTTACGTTATTAAGAACATTGTTGTAAGTGAACTCCATATCTCTTACCATAGAAGTGTGTGTGGAAGCCATGGTGGTTTCATTGGCTCTCCCTCCTATTCTAGACTTCCCCGGGTGGAACAGCTGTGGCTGATGTCCTCGTTCCTGAATGTCTCGTCTGCAGTAACTTAAGTTCTTGCTATTCCTCTACTTTAGTAAAAACAAAGTATATGAGAAGCTGTCTGCAGAGCTCTTGGAACCTTGCATTCTGGGGCATGAAGTTTTGGATCTAGAAATACCACCAGCAGGGTTCCCTTAATCTCCTCACATCTGTACAGTGAAAATACTTTCACCAATTTGTCTTAAATGTGTTACCTCTTGGTTTCATGGAGTGTCCTTGAGTCTTAGTGATATTTGATGTTAAACACAAAAGTTATTAAAGGGGTGACGCACATACATGTTTCATAAAACCATTTTCCCTTCAGAAAATAGGCTAGTAAAGGACCTTTTAAGAAAACTGTGATGTTTTTGAAGACATAACCTGTAGAGTTCATTCTTAGTAAGATTCTTTAGGAAAAATGTCTACTACTACTACTAGTGCCACGCACGCAGCGCTGCACAGCTAACCTACAAGAGGTAGCCAACATACAAGAGACAGTCCCTACCCATCAGAGTCATGCTCATCGGAGCTTACAATCTAGTTAGCAAAGTGCAGAGCATTAGTCAGTTCTGCGGAAGGTACGATGTGGTATAGTTTGGTCTAAGGTTTGGTCGTAAATGTAGACGGGGGTCAGGGTAAGATGAGGATGGAAGTCAGGATCTGAATGCTATGGTGAAGAGGTGGGTCTTCAACCTAGATTTGAAGAGGGCCAAGGAGGACGCCTGGCGCACAGACGCAGGTAGGCTGTTCCAGGCGTATGATGCAGCAAGGTGAAAGGAGCGCAGTCGGGAGTTCGCGGTGTGGGTGAAAGGCATTGATAGAAGTAATTTGTTGGCGGAGCGCAAATTTCGAGCTGGGACGTAGGGAGAGATAAGAGGTATTGAGGGGCCATAGAGTGAATGCATTTATAGGTCAGCAGGAGAAGCTTGAATTGGATGCGGAATAGGACAGGGAGCCAGTGAAGCGACTTGAGAAGAGGAGTAATGTGTCTACAGTGATTCTCTTTAAGCGGTATATTTTAACTATTGCATTGTTCTACACACGGTATCTTTTTTTCATGCTGCATGGAGTCTGATTAAAAATTACAGTAATAAATGTCAGCAAGTATTCAAGTGCATGGCTGTTAAACAAGTGTCCTTTAAACATGTTCTTCACTAACACATTCACTGTTAAGCTGGACCGGTGAATTTGAATAAGAACATAAGGGCCCCTGGTTACTGAGCTGTGCTAGCGGTTTAATGTGGGAATTGCCACATGCTAACAGCACAGTGCCATGTTACCAGATAAGGAGAGATGACGGAGGCAACCACCACACCTGTCGTATACACAGTACAACAACAGAGGCTGAGAATGGCAACGCAACAACGTACCTGCAGAAAACATTTTTTAAAATATTTGTATATTTATTGAATTTTACAAATACATTACAAGCATTAACACTTGAATATGGCAAAAGGCAGAGCATTGCAACCTACAATTCAAAGAAAAAGGATACAATCCCAATAAGAAGAAACCAAAACTCCAACGCCTGAGCCCACAAGCCCAACAAGAAGGAGGTACCGAGAAAGGAAAACATGAGGCATATCAAATGGGAAGGAAAGCATAGAAAAGCTGCCTGACCTGCAACCCCTTATCCCAATGCTGCGAATTTAGTCATAGGACAACTGTATCTTAAGAAGAGCCTGGCAAACGAGAACTAATGAAGACCACCAGCTGGGGGGGGGGGGGGGGGATCAAAAAATATATAACTTGTGGACTGTAGCCTAATGAGGTATTTACATAGAAATTTTAAGAACAATCCCTCCAGCTAGACCACTGCCGGTTTAAGTAGGAGGAATTCCCTCAGTCTTCTCTGAGTCTAATGGGCTACATCCGGATAAATATGTACCAATAACCCTTTAAAGGGAATAGAGGCTTATGAAAATACAAATTAAAGAGCCATTCTCGATCAGACGCAATACTAATAATATTAATATAATAGCAGCAGAGACAGAACCCATATCAGATGATTCAAGTATATTAGATATATTTAAAATATCAGCATGTTGTAGCTCAGGGAGAGAATCAACAGAGCTCTTCTTCCCAGAGAGAATGCAATACACTTTAGATAACAGTGGCTGAGATTTGGGTGAGATGCCCAAAATCTCCGCTAAGTACTGTATTGCTTTAGCATATCTCTGGCATAGACCAAAGGATATCGTGGAAAATTGATTAAAGGTAAATTCATAGATCGAACTTGAATCTCCAAAAGTTTAGTTTTAAATTTCATAGCAGTTAAGTCCTTTGAGACCAATGAATAATAGTTCTCGTGCTTTTGAACATCCAACTGCAAGGACTTAACAGTTTCCTTAACCGAGTCCAAGTCACTAGCATTAGTATGCAACAGAACCGCATTAGATTGAACCTGCAAAGCAGTTATGTTAGTCTGCTGAACAAGTACTTCACCCAAAGATGAAAATGCAGTCCAGATAGATTCCAGGGAAAAAGTTGAGACACTCCAAAATAAATGAAAAAGTCAAGTCTCAACTCCGCGGTCACCGGAGTGGCGGGAGGGGGAGCCTCCCAACCCACTGGCTTCTGTCACATCCTCCATCTCATTCTTCATGCCTCCCTGGCCCTTGTCCCCTCCTGAGGCAGTGGCGACTATCTCAGCCGCCAACTGAACCGCCAAACCTGGCCCAGCTGTACTATCTCCTACCGGAAGAGTGACGTTCCCCAACCTAGGGTCAGCACCTCTGGAGACACCTAGGCAGACAGAAACGGCAGATAGAGCAGGAGGGGGCCGCAGCACCAGTGAAAGATCACAACCGGAGGAAGACATTGGGCTCTACAGCCCGGGTGTTGACCCACCTGGAAAAACGACATTTGCTCTTGTAGATTCTCCAGATGAGTTAGAGATGCATCCACAGGACCTGGCATAGAGATAAGAGAAGAAGAAGGGGACTCCACAGACTTAGAAGGCGGTTCGCAGGTCTTCCCCTTCCTTTTTGGCTTTGCAAGAAAACGTGTCTGGCGACACAGCAGCCTAAGCAGCCTTCTTGGATCCCCCCCATAATATGCAGAAAACAGTTTTTGAAGATTGCCCATAATATCAGCCAAAAATATTTAAAACCTGCCTGACTTTGCCAAGTTTCAGTGAACCTTATCTTCTGTTTTTACTAAGGAAAGTCCTGGAGAAGGACCACCTGTAACTCCCAAATATAAAACTGGGAATGAAGTAGATACCACACCATTCACAGAAGATGATGTGTTAGAACAACTTGCAAAACTGAAAGTGGACACGGCCATGGGACTGGATGAGATACATCCCAGGATACTGAAAGAGCTCAGAGAAGTTCTTGCAGGGCCGTTAAAGGATGTTTTCAATAGATCCTTGGAAACGGGAGAGGTTCCTCAGGACTGGAGAATAGCTGATGTCATACCTCTACACAAAAGTGGTGACAGGGAAGAAGTGTCAAACTACAGGCCTGTGAGCCTTACCTCAGTGGCGGGAAAAGTAATGGAGGTGCTCCTGAAAGAGCGAATTGTGAACTTTCTCAAAGCCAACAGGTTGCAAGATCCGAGGCAACATGGTTTTACCGAAGGACGATCTTGCCAAACAAATCTGATTGAGTTCTTTGACTGGGTGACCAGGGAACTAGATCAGGGGCATGCGATGGATGTCATCTACCTGGATTTCAGCAAAGCCTTTGATACTGTTCCTCATAGGAGGCTCATCAATAAACTCAGTAGCTTGGGGATAAATCCCAAGATGGTAAATTGGATCAGAAATTGGTTGACTGACAGATGACAGAAGGCTCACTCGGATGAAAGGAAGGTGATTAGCGGGGTGCCCCAGGGGTCGGCACTGGGCCCGGCACTGTTCAATGTATTTGTGAGTGATATTGCTGAAGGACTGCATGGAAAAGTCTGTCTTTTTGCAGATGACATGAAAATTTGCAACAGAGTTGACTCCTCCGAGGGAGTGGTTAACATGAGGAATGATCTACAAAAGCTGGAAGAATAGTCTAATGCTTGGCAATTAAGATTTAATGCGAAGAAGTGCAGAGTCATGCACCTGGGAAGCAGAAATCCAAGGGAAATGTACGCGATAGGGAGCTAGAGATTGGTATGTACAGATCAGGAGAAAGACCTTGGAGTGATTATTTCTGAAGATCTCAAGGTGGCAAAAAGGTGCGACTAGGCGGTGAAAAAAGCCAGGAGGATCTTGGGATGCATACGAAGAGGTATTACCAGCAGAAAGGAAGAGGTACTTATGCCACTGTACAAGTCACTGGTGAGGCCTCACCTGGAATACTGTGTTCAGTTTTGGAGACCATATCGTGCAAAATATGTAAAAAGACTGGAAACGGTTCAGAGGATGGTGACCAAAATGATTTGGAGCCTGCGTCAGAAGCCTTATGAGAAGAGAGTTGAAGACCTAAACATGTACACTTTGGAGGAGAGGAGGGATAGGGGAGATATGATTCAGACCTTTAAATACTTAAAGAGAAATAATGGGCATAACATGAAGCTACAAGGTGGTAAATTGAAAGGCAATGTCAGGAAATACTTTTTCACTGAAAGGGTGGTGGATGCTTGGAATGTGCTCCCGATGGAAGTGGTGGGGGCAGACATGGTGACGGAGTTCAAAAGGGCATGGGACAGACACAGTGGATCCCTTTACAGCAACAAGAAAATATCAAAATAATCTGAACCATCTAATTCCTTAACAAGTAGGGGGTATCCTACATGGAGTGGCGGGATCACCCCTGGCAAAGACATGGGGAGGGGGGGCCTGCACGGAGCAGCAGGTGTACCTACTCTTGGCATCATACTGGGCAGACTAGATGGACCATACTGGTCTTTATCTGCCGTCATTTACTATTTTACTATGTTACTATGTAAGGTGCAAGGATACTAAACACACAATCAGTAGAAATTACATAAAACTATTGAATAGCATTCTATATATTAAACACTGAAAGGAATCTTTCATGGCTTTACCCATGTGCCAAACAGGATATAGAGGGTAGTTTTATAAGGAGCTGTCTAGTTTTAGATGGTAACTATGTGTCTAAATATCTATATTTTAGTCATTTCTGTATGTAAGTGACGTCTTAGGAAATACTGAGTACATAAGAGTTGTCAGAGGGCTGCCTGGGTGAGAATGTTCACAGTCTTGGCAAGTGCATATATCAATATGATTTGCAAGGGATTGTGGGAAATGCAGTCCATTCACACCAGACACAGCCACTCACAATAATTAGTTGTGCTTGAGTGTAAAGCCAATAAGATATTTATTTATGGGGTTATTTCTCCCAACACAGATATGCTTGGTAGCACATAAAACTGGATACTTGCTTTCAGTGTTAAACTTAGAAAAACAAAATCAGGAAAACAGCTGACCTTGTCAGGCAATCAAATCAAAAGAATAAAGACCTGGTTGGTAACAAACTGGTCTTTTCTGTAGGCTCTATCTAATATTTTCTTAGCAGTGTTTCAAACAACAAGCAAAACCCACAAAGAAGGGAAAAACTGTTCTTTTCAGGTTAACTTCTTATATCTTCACACATAGACTCAGAAGTGATTCCCTCAGAGCTCACAAGCAATTAGGTAAGGCTCAATTGCTAGCAGTTACCCAGCTGAAACCCCTTAGCTGGCTTACTTTCTACTGCTTGGCTCAAAATCCTATGCAGGAGCTTTTCTGAGTAGATTAAAGAACAAGTTTGTATTTCTTTGTGATGGTGGTTGTACTTTGTAACAGAAAATTACCAAAGGAGTTTAGACAGAGAGCAATCCATATATTCACAGCCTGTATCTAAGACCGCTCCCCCTTCTTCAACAATCATGGGTTCAATATCATGGATTGGCACAGAGGAATTTCTCAATGTAGCCCTCTCAGGAGAATACTTGTTTCCCTGCTGTCTTTCAAGGTTATAGCTAGGGCATAGATCAGTGTTCATACCTGAGCTTCCATTGCTGTTAGAGTTCCTCTCTAAATAGCCTGGCCAGTATGTAGTCCAGTTTTTATGTCCAGCCTTCCAATCCAGATCCCTGGACACTGGATCTCTCTTCACATACCTTCTGGCACGGGTCCTAGGGTCCCTTCCACGTGCAGCCGTCTCCCTCACAGGTACCGTCTGGAGATTCCTAGCTCTGCAGCACCATTCCTCTGGCTTTCCCCAGTCCAATGGTGTATGCTGGCCTTTTGAATGTCTCCCAGTATACGTACTGCTCTGGACTCCTTTAGACCTCCCAAATGCTTTTCTCTTCTTTCTTCCAAAGGGTTTCTTGCCCTCTCTGTCCGTCCGTTCTGGCTTCTGCTTCTGATGATCCTCCAGATGATGAAACTGAGGATGAGGATCTCCCAGATGAAACTGAGGATCAGGATAATTCTCTGTAGAATAAACTCTACCTTTATTCTGCTTTGATGAGTGCTCCACCCTAGCACAGCGCAGCTGTGCTGAATCAGGCCCTGCCCTTTGAGATGAGTGCTTGGGGATTACCTCATAGCCCTCTTGATTGAACACACGTTTCCCCACTTCAGCTCCTCTAATGGCTGTTGGAAACCTGGTGCATTCTGGGACTGGTAGTCTTTTATGGGAAAATTCTGTTTTCTTATTTCTACCAGAACTGACAGGTTGCTTGTTCAGAGTCACTTCACCTTTTCTATAGCTCCTTCCTGAGCTATGATAAGCTTCCTTATCACAGAGTACATCCGTTGTTTGCATCGTGTGTAGTTTCACTGTGGGTGTCCACGTAGGTGGTTGGGGTAAGGCGTAGTCAGTGTGAGTAACTGTGTGCATTGATTATAGAAAAATATAATTTATCTGCATACTTGAAAAAAATATTAGGCATGGTCATTTCAACCAGCTCTAAAGTGTGTAAGTGATCCCACCTGAATTTATGGTGTGTTCTCTGCTACTAATGCTTCTATTTTATAAAGTCAAGCATGCTTAAAATACGCACATGAAAATTTGTGTTAACTAGACATGACTTTATGAAACTACCCTCCTCAGTCATATTGAATGGAGGTAATGAATGGGTGCCCAGCAGGTTCAAGAAAAAGCTTTACCACTGTTGCCCAAGAAATAATGTGTCTTAATCTGTTTAAAATATCTTTAAAACAACTGCTTTAAAGAAAAAATGTTTAAAAAATGCTTTGAGGAAAAGAATTTTGCAAAAGAAGGGAACCAACCAGATCTGGAGAAGGTAACTTATAGGGATGCAAGGAGCTGCCTAGTTTTAGACAGTAACTATGTCCTAGTATGACGGTGATCAGTAGGAGACTGATAACATACAGCTAATACTGAAAATTCAGAGTATCTTGGGAGATAAAATAAAATGACAATGAGTAAAAAAGACATACACCAACTGCACCATACAAAGCATTTTTAAAACCCAAAAAAGGGACTCTGCAAACTGATACTTGTGTGCACAGGCTAAAAGCGCTGCTTGAAAACGGAGCAGTTTAAAGGTCCTGTTGCCTAGCAACAACCCAACAGCAGGAAAGGTGCAAAGCTGCCAAGCCACTGCTGCACCAGCAAGAAGCTTGACTCAACTTGGCTAAAAGAATTGGATAAAAACAGCCTATGCTACAGAGGTTATCAGAATGCACAGCCAGTGATTCCCCTTTAAAAAGAAAAAAAAATGTTCTATGGTGGAAATAGTGCAGCTGCGAAGATGCCCCCGCTTCCCCATTCATTACCTCCATTCAGTGTGACCTTATATGCTGTTTGTAGCGGGGATGGAAAAGCCATGAGAGATTCCCTTTTGTGTTTAATATATGGAATGCTGCTTGATGATGTAGGCAGATAATCTAGAGGCCTTTGCACAAACACAGTAGAGTTCGCCAAAGCTTGGACAAGTCAAGCCGTTTTGAAATTGTTTTGGCTGATTTTACAAAGAATCTTTGAGTTTTCTGCAGTTAAGTTGTCACTTTGTCCTCTTTGGCTATTTATTTATTTGTTTGTTGATTTAACAGATTTTCTATACCACCTTAGGGCCAAGGCGGTTTACAGAGAACAGCAATCTCAATTGAGATACAGTTACATAGAACTTAAGGGAGATATAACTTGGAGTTAACAGAAACAGGGGATAGCTTATTTCAGGGAAGGGAGATCCTGATTATCTTGTAGGATGTTATGTGATTTCATTTGAACCTTTAGTAACTTTTTCAGTTCTTGAGTAGTCTGCGTGGATCTTATGGGTTCTGGGAGTGAGTTCCAGATTGAGGGGTCAAAGAGGGTGAAAGCTCTGTGGTTCATTTGCTGGGTGCATTTTGTCTTGAGGAGTGGGACAGCTAGTAGGTTTTGGGTCGTTGATCTTTATTGGCAGCCCATGTAAACTCTTGAGGGTGGTTGTGATATGTTGATGTCTGGAGGTACATGTTAATATTCTGGCTGCAGTATTTTGGACTAGTTGAAGCGAGTACGAGTGCATGTTTTGGAAGTCCCTGGTACAGGATGTTGCCATAGTCTAGGTGTGTGTTATGATAGATTAGAATACTGTTCTGTAGTCTTTGTGGCGAAGTAGTGGTCGTAAGTGTTGGAGTGATTTCATTTTAAAGTATGCAGTGTTCACTGCCTTCTTGATATGGGAGTGCATGTTGAGGTTCTTGTCATGGGTTATACCCAGATATTTGATTTCATCTTTTATCATAATTTCAGTATGATGGAGCACTAGCTTTGCTGGTGGAATGAAGGAGGAGTCTCTTGTGACCAGTAGTACTTCGGTTTTGCTGCTGTTGACTACTGGGTTTAGGCTTGTGAAGAGGTTGGTAGTGGCTCAGAAGTAGTCTGAGATGGTAGAGAAGTCAGGAGTTAGGGTGTGAAAGGACATGTAGAACATCAGCATATAGGTGAAAATGCATGTTGAATTTTCTGAGCAGGTCGCAGATGGGTTGGGTGTAAATGTTGAAAAGAAACGCCGATAAGGCTGATCCTTGGGGTACACCTTGATTTAGGCTGAACTGGTTGGATTTAAGGGAGCCAATTTTTACCTGAAGTTGTCGGAGAGGTATGAAGTAAACCAGTTTAATGTGCTGTTGTGGAGGCCTATGTCCCTAAGCCTGGCAAGAAGAGTGTGGTGAGAGATGGAGTCAGATGTGGCACTGATGTCAAGGAATATCATTGTAAAATCTTAATGTGGCTTGTCGAGGCTCTTGCTGTTGTGTTTTGTTAACAGTTAACATGCTGCCTTGACTGTCAATGGTAATTAGCACACATTAACACTTAAAGACAATATGTTAAATGTTAACACGATAACAGCTTGAGGAGAGGGGACAAAGTGACAACTTCCTTGCAGAAAACTATATCTGAGAGAAAATAGGAGGTTCTGAGGGATATTGATTGGAAATAATAAAAGGATGTACTTTAAGTGCCAGGCTAGAGGGGAAGTTTTTCAAAGGCATAATTAAAAAGCCATGTCTTAACACCTTTTTAAAATGTTTTGTAGGAAGATTTTGATACACAAACCTGTAGAGAGTTTCATAATCTTGGCACTAGATAACCAAAAGTGGTACTTGTGGAAGAGGATAAATGTTAATTTAGATTTTGAAGGGGATGTTCTATGATCTGAGTGTAAAGGAATTAGAAGACAGTTAAGATAAATCACTGCTCCTGTATAATAGACACAGTGGGCTAAGATCGAGGTCTTACTGCGAGCCAGTAAGACACATCTCTGTGATAACTGCACAGCAGCCTGTCCAGACTTTCTGGGAATACCAGTAGCACGTGTTAACTGAAAAATCTTAGATCATTTTAGTAAGTCATAAATCTCTTGAAGATTCTCTTTCTCAGTGGCTCATCCTTATTGATGCTTTTATTAATGCCTTCAAATTCATTAAGCCTTTGGCAAGTCCCAGATGAGAGAGTCTTGATTAAATTATAAAGTCATGGAACAGGAGACAGTGTAGTATTGTGGATCAGGAACTGGTTAAAAGATAGAAAACAGAGGGTAGGACTAAATGGCCAATTTTCTCAATGGAGAAAAGTGAATAGTGGAGTACCCCAGGGATCTGTGCTGGGCCCGCTGCTTTTTAACATGTTCCCATTTCCAGGTCATTTATGGATAACAGGTGAGGCGATCAATTTGCAGATGACACAAAATTATTCAAAGTTTTTAAAACACTAGAGGACTGCAAAAAATTGCAAGAGGACCTTGATAAACTGGATGACTGGATTTCCAAATAGCATTTGAAGTTTAATGTGAACAAGTGCAAAGTTACACACTTAGGGGGTCATTCTGACCTGCGAATAGTGGGGGTGGACTTCCAACCCCCTGCTTAGGGCTGGCACATTACTCTGGCTCCAGTGCTCCCTGCATGTACAGAGGGTTTGTGCAGGGCGTGATGGACGGGGGAAGTGCAGAGGCAGAGCGAAGGCAGTGCAGGGGAAGGGCCAGAAGCCGGGACATACAGAGGCAATTTTGATCGTGCATCTGTACGTCCCCCGCCATCGACTTGGACATCCAGCTTATTCATCCCCAAAAGTGGAATAAGTGCCAAGCACTGAACTGGCTGTGGGCTGGATGCCCACCTGCATCATTGTGCTGCCTCAGGAGTGCTCCTGCTGCCCGATCCCGGTCTTGGGAACCCCCAGCAAAGGTCAGATGGTGGGGAAACGGGGCCGCGCTGTGTCGGGGCCATTGATTGCTCCAGCTGGATGTGCCAGTGCCATGGTGACTGGATGCCGCTGCACCAGCTACAGTGTTGCGAGGACTGGCCGGGCAAAGCATGGGATATCTCACTCATAGAAACATAGAAATATGACAACAAAAAAAGACCACATGGCCTATCTAGTCTGTCCTTCCATATCAACGACTACAACAGTCCCCTTTTTACCTTTAGAGATCCTCTGTGTTTGTCCCATGCTACTTTGAATTCAGATACTGTCCTCATCTCTACCACCTCCACTGGGAGACTATTCCACGGATCCACCACTCTTTCCATAAAGAAATATTTCCGCTTATCACTCCTGAATCTATCTCCCTTCACCCTCATCCCATGTCCCCTCGTAGCAGAACTTGCTTTCAATTGAAAGAGGCTCTCCCCCTGAACATTTGTGGCACGGAGGTATTTAAATATCTCAATCATATCACCTCTATCCCGCCTTTCCTCTAAGGTGTACATATTAAGATCCTTAAGTCTGTCCTCATATGCTTTATAATGAAGACCACTAACCATTTTAGTAGCCACCCTCTGTACTGACTCCAACCTGTTTATATCCTTTTGAAGGTGCGGTCTCCAGAATTGCACACTATACGCCAAATGAGGTCGCACCAAAGACCTATACAGAGGCACTATCACCTCCTTTTTTCTGCTAGCAATTCCTCTCCATATGCACACAAGCATTTCTCTAGCTTTTGCCGTCGCCTTTTCTACCTGTTTAGCTACTTTAAGATAATCAGACACAACCACTCCCAGGTCCCGCTCTTCTTTAGTGGACAAAAGTACTTCACCCCCTATACTATATTGCTTCCTTGGATTGCTGCAGCCCAAATGCATGACCTTATATTTTTTAACATTAAATCCCAGCTGCCAAATTCTAGACCATTCTTCAAGCTTAGCTACATCCCTCCTCATGTTATCTACACCTTCCTGGGTGTCTACTCTATTGCAGATTTTGGTATCATTCGCAAAGAGGCAAACCTTACCCGACAGCCCTTCCGCTATATCACTAACAAAGATGTTAAAAAGAATCGGACCAAGGATAGATCCCTGGGGCACACCACTGGTAACATCCTTCTCCTCAGAGTGAGCTCCATTTACCTGTACTCTTTGTCGCCTCCCACCCAACCAATTTCTAACCCATGCAGTAACTTTAGGGTCTATCCCTAGGGTGCTCAGTTTGTTTATAAGTCGCCTGTGAGGAACAGTGTCAAAGGATTTACTGAAATCTAAATACACCTCATCTAGGGCTTTCCCTCTGTCCAACTCCCTGGTCACTCAGTCAAAGAAATCAATCATATTTGTCTGACAAGACCTGCCTCTGGTGAATCCATGCTGCCTCAGATCCAGTCATCCGCTGAACTCCAGAAACCTCACTATTTTCTCTTTCAGCAGCATTTCCAATAATTTACTCACCACCGAAGTTAAACTAACCGGCCTGTAGTTTTCAACCACATCCTTACTTCTGCTTTTGTGTAAAGGCATCACATCAGCCTCTCTCCAGTCCTTTGGTACCACTCCCGACTCCAACAAGGCATTAAAAATGTCAGTCAGTGGAGCTGCTAGAACATCCCCAACTTCCCTCAGTATTCTAGGGTGTATCCCATCCGTTCCCATCGCTTTGTCTACTTTAAGTTGAGCTAGTTTCTCACAAACACAGTCTTCTGAAAATTGTTCAAGATGTCCCTCATTTCTGTTCCTGTTTATGGGTGTTTTCTGAGGTCCTGCTCCTGGTTCTTCATCTGTGAGCACAGAACAGAAATATTTGTTAAGCAATTCTACTTTATCGGCCTAGTGGTTGTGGCAAGGTACTTCAGGCCGGAAGGTCGGGGGTTCAAATCCCACTAGAGGACAGCAACCTTGGGCCGGAAGGACTGGGGTTTCTAGTCCCACAGGTGCTCCTTGTGGTCTTGGGCAAGCCACTTAACCCTCCATAGCCCATGTTCCCTGTAAAATAGTTATCTCCAAGTTATAATGCCCTGTTCAATGTAATTACAGTTTGTTCAATGTAAACCGCACTGTTGCAGAATAGCGCGGTATATAAGAGAATGTAAATAAATAAATAAATATTCCTCCCCTTCACCCTTGAGTCTGACAATAACACTTTTGCCCTTCCTCTTCTCACTAACATATCTGAAAAATGTCTTATCTTTCCATTTTATTGCATTGGCTATTTCCCCCTCTTTTTGAATCTTTGCTTTCCTGACTACTTTGCTAGCTTCTCTAAGTTTTTCCAAACATAGATGCCTGTCTTCTTCTCTTGTATTTCATGAAGGCCTCACTCTTTTTCTTCACCTTTTCATCTACTTCTTTTGAAAGCCATAGCAGTCTCCTTTTCCTTTTACCTTTATTTACCATTTTAACAAAAAGGTTGGTTGCCCTTAAAATATCCCCTTTCAGTTTTGCCCACTGTTTTTCTACATCCCCCATCTGTTCCCATCCCGCTAACGACTCCCTGAGTTATTGGCCCATCTTCGCAAAGTTAGTCTTCCTAAAGTCTAAGACCTTCACCTTTGAATGGATTCTAACAGCCCTAGTCCTAACACTGAACCACACCATCTGGTGATCACTGGATGCAAAATGATCTTGCACTAATAACATCAGAAACACTTTCACCATTGGTAAGCACCAAGTCCAGTATGGCCCCTTCACGTGTGGGGTCTGTTACCAATTGCCTGAATAGTTCTCACTGTAGAGAATCCAGGATCTCTTTACTTCTAGATGATACTGCAGCAGGAATGTGCCATCATCGGAATTGGGGACATGCATGGCTGTCTAAGTGACCTGATTCCACAACCGTGGGAACGTATAGCTCTTCGGTTGCGGAATCAGGAACAAATTGGCCCTGTACATCTTTTGGCCTTCTGGATGGCCCAGACGTGCCCATTTCAGAATCAGCCTCTTAGGGAAGAACAACCTAAATTACAGTTCCACAATGCAAGGTTCCATTTTAGGAATCACCACTCAAGGAAAAGGTCTGCACATCATCATGGATAATACCTTGAAGCCCTCTTCTCAGTTTGCAGCGGTGGCCAAGAAAGCAAATAGATTTCTAGGAATTATAAGGAAGGAATGGTGAATAAAACAAAGAATATTATAATGCCTCTGTATTCACTCCATGGTACAATCACACCTTGAAAATTGTGTGCAGTTCTGGTTGACATACTGTATTTAAAGAAATATATAGTGGAATTAGAAAAGGTTCAGAGAAGAGCCATCAAAATGATAAAGGGGATGGAAGGATGCCCTTATGAGGAAAGGCTTAAAAGGTGAAGACACTTCAACTTGGAAAAGAGACAGCTGAGGGAGATATGATAGATGTCTGTAAAATAATGTGTAGCGTGGAACAAATAAATGTAGAAGGATATGCAATAACGCTGCAATGTAGCACATTTAAGACTAATCTGAAAAAATATTTTTTCACTTATTGTGTAATGAAACACTGCAATTCCATTACCGGAGGATGTAGTAAAAGCTGTTAGTGCATCTGAGTTTAGGAAAGGTTTGAACAAGTTCCTAGAGGAAAAGTCCATAAACCATTTGGATATTCTTTCCAATTTTTGAAAGATTTTTGTTTTAATCGCTTTTTCACCTCACCAGTTAATCATGCTGGCAGTCATTTGGTCATCTTTGACTTTTTTTTAATTCATGAAATATATTTTTTCCAGGATGGTATTTTTAACGTGTCAGTGCCTCGTGCACTCTTCTAATCTTTTGCAGCCACCCCTTTTAGTTCCTTTCCTTTAACTAATTTTCTCATTTTCTCATAGTTTTCCTTTTTAAAATGCTACTGAAGTTGATTTTCCTTAATGTTCTCCTTCTAGTCAATATATCATATGGGAAGGGATTATGATCATTGTTGCCAGGTGGTTCCTACCACCAGTTGACTACAACTCAGGGGCAGCAGAACGCCTATTTGATTGGTGGAGCCAAGTGCTACCTCCGAGTTCCTGTGGCTGATTGTAATGCGATTCACCTGTGGTACTAGCAGCAAATTGCTTAGTGCAAGTGTGAAACAAGTATACTTTTAGTAACACTGAGGGAGGACAATTTTCAGATGACTAATTTATTTGCAACTATAGCAACATCACCCTGCAATTACCCGATCCTAGCTCTGGATCAGGTCAAATTAGAACCATGTACTATCCTCCTACCTGGCCTTGTATGACATGCATATATACAGTACATATTATAGACTTGCAATAGATTAATGTTGAAGTATGATTTCTAGACACTGAATCTGCTACAAATAATTGCCCCAGATGGCCACTGACTCATGTGATTTGCTTTGTTCCACCTGATTTTTGGGAACCAACTGGAACACAAGGAAAGGTCTTGGCCAATGAGAAGGGAAGAAAAATGGGAGTTTCATTTCAAATCACACAGGCTGAAGAGAAATGAAAGTCCAGCCAAGAGGAGTAATAGGAAGGCCCAGTATCTGCACTGTTTCCCCCCAGTGAGTGAGCCGAAAGGAGCAAGTTTCTGTGCAACTTATCTGGAGGTCAGAAGTAGAGAGAGAGAACCTGTTTCCTGGCCTTTCAGAGAGTAGAGCATCAGCTGAAACTCTGCTGTAGTCCCTTCACCCAAATCTCCTGCAGCTAACAAATTAAAAACAGGCTTGAATTGCCAGGATATAGCAGCGGAAGTTCCTGCTGGTGTGTGGCATGCATCTCCTTGCTAGCTATTCTTTCAGTTGGCGTCTGAGCAGAGAAAAATCTACTGTTGCTTCATTATGTGCATACACTATTGCTACAAATTCCTTTAGAGACACAATTCTGCTGGTGCCAGCCAAGAGACGTATCCGAGAATTCTGTGATCCCCCTGCAAGAGGAAGATTGCTGGGGAATTAAGCCTCATCACTATAATCATTTAGGGATGTACTACCATAAAGTCTTCTAACAAAGAAAATGTTTCTGAAAGTAGAACTGCATCAAGATCAAATCCTCTAGAGGTTAACTGAGGGTTTTGAGTTCCTTTCCCTGCCTGTGTTTTTATACTTTTGAACTGTATTGAAATTGGACTTTACTTTTAACATTGCTTCAGCATGAGCCCACTGCTCGATCAATGTCTTTGATTTCTTTGGAGTGGAGGAGTGGCCTAGTGGTTGGGGCAAGGTACTTCAGGCCAGAAGGTCGGGGGTTCAAATCCTACTAGAGGACAGCAACCTTGGGCCGGAAGGACTGGGGTTTCTAGTCCCACAGGTGCTCCTTGTGGTCTTGGGCAAGCCACTTAACCCTCCATAGCCCATGTTCCCTGTAAAATAGTTATCTCCAAGTTATAATGCCCTGTTCAATGTAATTTCAGTTTGTTCAATGTAAACCGCACTGATGCAGAATAGCGCGGTATATAAGAGAATGTAAAAAAAAAAAAAAAAAAAAAAAATTCCCCCTTGATTTCTTTACAATCAAGCAGTGGAATTTGTTTCCGGAGGATGCAGTGAAGGCATCTAATAAATTTAGGTTTAAAAAAGGGTTTGGACAAATTGTAGGCATGAAGTTCATAAACAATTAAGTCTCAGAATTCTACCACTCACTCCGGGGGAGGGGGCACACCGAAAAATGCATCTTTTCTCTGGTGGCCTGGATTGGCCTCTCTCAGAGGAGATGTGCTTGATGGAACTTTGATCTGACCCAGCATAGCATATCTTATGTTCACATGGCTGAAGTGAACAGCTTAGTTTATGTATTTGGAATAGAATTTGCAGTCCTAGGACAGACTATTTCTGAAACAAAATTTACATTGTATAGTATACTGGTATATGCTTAACTTTTCATTTGAAACTATCCCCTTGCACTCCCCCCTCCCCCCCCCCCCGACAACCCGTTCTTGACATAAAAATCCAGTTGTTTACTTTGGTGTGTTCACTAACTGGCATACAAAGAAAGAAAAGTGGGTCAGGTTAAAATCCTCCCTTCAGGAGAAGCAGTGCCGGCCCAAGGGTCTCTGCCACCTCCCCCTCCCCCTCCCCCTCCAAGCCATGCCACCACCCTCCACTGCCGCTGATTCCATTGGTGGGATGGCTCGGCTTGGTGCAGTGGTCCGTGGCAGGCCATGTGCTCTGGCACACTTGGCCTACCGGTTTTGACCCCCCCCCCCCGGCACAACTTCCTATCAGAGGGGGGCTAGAAGCTGCAGCCCACGGGTGCCAAAGCACATGATGGCCTGCCACCTACGGAGGTCGTCTTCAATAGGCAGCCGCCTAGCCTGCCTAGTGGACGGGTGAGCTCTGAGGAGAAGTTGCCCTAAGAAGCCCATTTATCGAGGAGCCATTTATGAGTATGGAGGTAACACCTCGAGGGGGGAGAGGGCTATACACAAAAGAGAAAGAAGAAAGTAGATTAAATTGGGGGGAAAAAGAAAAGAAAATCTGTTGAGGAAGAAGCACTTCCATTTTTTTAAAATTTTATACAGCAAATAACAGTATGTGAATTGTTGCTAATGAAATTTTTTGCCATGCTCTTTTTCTTTTTTTTCTTTTTTTTTAACTTTTCTGTTTCACTACCTTCCCACCGTGACTTTTATGGGCAATCACTCCATTAAGTAGAAAAGTGTGATAGATTATGACATGAGGAAATTACATCTGTTGCTGTGGAAAGTAGATCAGGTCCCCGATATGGGCTGTAAAATATTCCTTGCTGCAGGCGTAAGAGATGCAAGCAGGGTTTGTCCCTAGGTTTCACTTGAAAGATACCAGCTGTGTATGGAACATATCCCACTGGTTATAGATATTTTGGAATGTGTGGTTTTTTTCTTTCCTTCCAGACATCATCTTGCTATAGGCAATGCCCTTGTAACAATCATTTTTACTATGATTATGCTTAGGCTGAAATCTCACATTAGCTCCATTTACAGTCCATGTGGCATATAATGTAACATTATTCACCTCTTAGTGGAGTTAGTCATTGGAATGGCATGGCAGTTTGAGTAGTTTCTTGTGCTGGAGAGTTCAGACTTGTTTAGCTTAGCCTTAGAGCATTAAATGAGCTTAGAAGACTAATGAAGAGCCCATCTTTTATGCATTTACTAGGCATTTTGAACTTTTACTGCTGGAGAATCTAACCACTAGGACTAGTAGGATTATATACATCACTCATCCAAAACTATCTTAAATGTCAAACATTAAGGAATATTTTGACTCCATGTTTGTTTTTAGGCACATTTGTCAATGCTAAAATGCTGATTGATGATGGTCGGTCTAGATGTCCATTCATCCATGAGCTCATCCACTGTGGCTGCAAATTGCTATGGTGCTTCCCCACTAAATGTGAGGGGGAGATACCAAGTTGGTTCCAATTGGTCCATTTTAGGGACCAACTAAACCCCAAATGCGCCTAGGTGTTAAACAATGCGTAACTCTCTTTCCAGCTTATTTTGTCTGAATGGGTAGCAGATGTTTGTTTGTTACATTTGATATACCACTCTTAACGTATGCAGCAGGGCGGTGTACAATAAAAACAAAGGATAGTAAGGAAAAAGGAAAAGAATGCCATAATTAGACAGGAAAGAAAAGAGCGTTCATTCGTGGGGGGGGGGGGCATTCGCTTACTACCTCAAAGGAAGAGCATCCATCAGAATGTCTATGCAGCTCTTTGTCACCTTTGACCCTAACATAATTGGCATTTCAGTCACTAAAACTTTATTTAACAGATTTTTTTTATACTGCCTTATTAATTCAAAGCAGTTTACATGAAACAAATACAGCAACAGGCTTTGACATAGAACACAAGATAAAACATGGAGTTTAGATGGGGTAAATGTACATTTAACAGTTGTTAACTGTATACAGATACGTTGTAGTGATGTGATGTGTTACTACTGCATTCAAAAGTTATCTGCTATTTATAGATGTCTCATTGCGATAAGGCACATGTTCAGCTAGGTGAGACCATAGTATTCCAGGAAGAGATGAGTTTTTATGGTTTTTCTGAAGTCCAGAAGGTCTTTGATTTCACGTATTGGGCAGTCAGTTCATTCCATAGCTGGGGAGCATACAAGGAGAAGGCTCTACTGACTGCAAGTTGATTGCTTTGCTGTTTTGAAGTATGGTGGAGTTTCCAAGAAGTTGATGTCAACACCTCTTCTCATTCTGGTTGGGCGCGCTTTCGTGATAAGTGGTTGAAGAGTCACTGGAGATAGGTTGTTTAGTATTTTGAAGATGATTATTATGTTTTTGTATTTAGTATGTACCGTGACAGGGAGCCAGTGTAGTTGGTGGAGTGTAGAAGTTATATGAGTGTATTTTGCAGTTCCAGTGATAATTCTTGCTGCATTTTTTTGCACCAGTTGCAGAGGGAGTATTGTTTTCTTAGGTAGGCCATGATAGATCACATTTCAATAATCAATTATGGGAGTTACTATGGTTTGGCATACTGTTCTGAAGTCGCTGTCAGTCAGTAGTGGTTTCAGTTTGTGCAGAGTTCTCAGTTGTAGTATGCTGATCTGGTGGTTCTCTTTACGTGTGGCTAGAAGCTGAGTTGATGGTCGAAGGTTACTCTGAGATATTTGACTTCTTGTTTGTTAGAGTATAGTCCAAGATCTTGATTGAGTCAGTTGGGGAGAATTTGGTATTTCTGCTGATATACATCAATTCAGATTTTTTAAACTTTATGGAAAGATTTTGTCCTTTGAGCCATTTTGACATTGATTCAAGGCATGCTGTGATTTGTGAATAATCCAGATCATTGATGTTTGGGTGAATATCATGATATCATCCACATATATTCTGTAGTGGAAGTTGTGTTGTCTTATTATGTTGCAAATTGGTTGAATATATATATTGAATAGCAGTGCAGAGAGGGCCGAGCCTTGTGGTATTCTCTGGTATTGTGTGAAAGCTTTAGACTGACTGGTTTCTCTCCTACCTGTCCCACCGTATCCAGTATGTGAGAACCAAAAACAGTCTAGTACTGTACCATTTATTCTGACATCTTGGAATCTTTGTAACAGAGTATTGTGGTTAACAGAATCAAAAGCAGCAGTGATATCTATGAAGCATAAGATGAAGCCATGTAGTACATTGTCTATGCCTGTAACAAGGGTGTCCATGAGAGATGTGATAAGTGTTTCTACACTGTGATTTTGTTTAAATCCGTACTGGTGGGGGTCCACCGGGGCGTATGTGTTTATGCGGTCTTGTAGTTGAAACTGTACTATCTTCTCGGTTACCTTGGTTACAAATGTGAGACTTGATATTGGGTGGAATGAGCTCGGGTCCTTTTTATTAAGGCTATTGTTCTTCAGGACTGGTCTAATAGTCTAATAGAAGCTTACTTGAGTTGCGGAGGTAGATATCCTTGAGTGAGTGATGATTCGATGATTTTTTTGTAGGTAAAACTTCAAACCGTCGGCTCTGCTAGGCACGCCCGCACAGACCGGCCGGCATCAGTGACAGGAGCAGGAAGGTAAGCTCCTCCCTGCTCCCATCACCAAGGCCAATCGGGCCCTGAGAACACTACCGTGGAAAACTTCAAATCATCGGCGCTGCTAGGCGTGCCCATGTCTGGCGGGCCCGTGCCTGAGGGCCTCGCCAGAGAGCCCTTTGGCGTGGCCCTTAGGCGGGGACCATAGGGACCAAAGCGCGCAAGCATCAACACATCACCACCGGCATCTCAAAGCAACGCGTCTGAAACCAAATGCTCCCTGGCAACTCTACAGCTCGCTTTCTTTCACTCACCACCTCCCATACCAAATAAGCACCCACCACTGCTACCGCTACCCATAGCCTAATGACGCCATTGCTTCCCTCTGCTCCCTCACGACCACGTCCACGTCCACAACCACATTACCTGCAATTACCTCTGCATTCAACCTGCCTCCCTTTGCTTGAAATGAGCTTACTTCCCATCATCTGCACTGATCTGGCGACGCACCACTTGCGTTGAACTCGCTCCCTTTGCTTGCACTGAACTGGCTACCCACCACTTGCACTGAACTGGCTACCCACCACTTGCGCTGAGCTGGCTATCCACTTGCACTGAGCTGGCTACCAATCACCTGCATTGAACTCGCTCCCATTGCTTGCACTGAACTGCCTATCCACTTGCACTGAACTGGCTACCAATCACCTGCATTGAACTCGCTCCCATTGCTTGCCCTGAACTGGCTACCCACTGCTTGCACTGAACTCACTCCCATTGCTTGCACTGAACTGGCTACCCACCGCTTGCACTAACTGACTACCCATCGCTGCACTGAGCTAGCTACCAATCATTTGCATTGAACTCGCTCCCATTGCTTGCATTGATTACCCCATTAATCCTGCTACCCACTGCTTACATTGAACCTGCTGCACAGGCCACAGTCTCCCCACTACCCACTGCTCGTATCCTAACCTACACTGCATAGCGTGCAGTCACCACTTGTAGCCTAACACATACGACATAGTGCTTAGAATCCGCAGCCATCTCACTGTTTGTATCTTAACCTCATTGCTTGTATCGTAACCTTATTGTATAGCGTGTACTCCCCACTTGTAACCCATCATATACTGCACTGTTTGAACCCGCAGCCATCTCACTGCTTATAAGCTAACCTACGCTGCCTAGCCCCCACTACTCCCCTTCCATGGCCCCACATCACATTGCCCTTCTCTTCCTCATTCTCCCCAACTGCCTCCCCTCCTACCAACACCCTCACCCCTCTCCCCCTACTCTCCCTCTACCTTCCTCACTTCTCCTTCCATCCTATCCCCTAACCTAGCATCTGCCCTTGAGCTTCATCACACCCTCCCCCTCATCCAACCAGCCCCTCTCTCGTTAAGACAACCTCACCCTCGCTTCCGCCGTACTGCCTCCACCTTACCCCACTCTCTACTACTACTCCTCCTTCTCTCATCAGGTAATATCAACCCCAACCCTGGCCCCCCTCGTTTTCTTTCACATTCTAAGAAGAGCTCCTCACATACCTTATTCAAGCTCATCCACATCCCCCTCCTCTCCCCTTCCGCGCTCTCTCACTCTCACCCCAATCTCTCAACCAGAGACTTCGACCCCAACCCCGTCCCCTCTAGAGTTCTGTCTCACTCTAGTAAGAGATCCGCAGGTAACCGATCTAACATCATCAATATCCCCCTTCCTCTCCCCTCACTTCCCCTCCCTCATGTCCTTCCTCGACGGCACACTCACCTAGAGGCACCAACCCCATACCCTGGCCCCTCTTGACCTCTGTATGACTCTAGAAATAGAAATAGACCCCCACACAACAGCCCGCCGAGACCATGGTATTACTCTAAAAAGAAATCCTCACGTAACTTATCCAACCTTATCCATATCCCTCTCCTCTTCTCCCCCCCCCCCCCACTCTCCCGTTCTCATGTGCCCTATGGAACACATGCTCTGTCCCGAACAAACTCGCCTTTACTCATGATCTCTTTATCACTAATGCGCTCCACCTCCTTGTCCTAACTGAGACCTGGATCCCCCCGGACGATGCTGCATCCGCAGCTGCTCTCTGCCATGGCGGCTACCAGTTCACCCATACACTTCGATCCACTGGCCGAGGTGGTGGTGTTGGGCTTCTACTCTCTCCCTCTTGCCAATGCCAATCCCTCCCGCTGCCTCAATCGCATTCCTCCCTCTCCTTTGAAGTCCACTCCATTCGCCTCTTCTCACCACTTCCCCTCCAAGTAGCAGTCATCTATCGCCCACCCAACAAATCCAAATCCGCTTTCCTTACCAACTTCAACTCCTGGCTTTCCATCTTTCTGGAGCCCTCCTCCCCCACTCTTATTCTTGGAGACTTTAACATTCATGTTGATAACCCCTCCGATCCCCATGCTTCAAAATTCCTCACCCTCACCTCCTCATTCAACCTCCAACTTTGCTCCATGGCCCTACCCACCTGCACGGCCACTGCCTTGACCTGATACTCTTCTCTAACTCTTTTCCCTCTAACTTCCGCAACTCAATCCGTCCCTCACGTGCCCATCACTTTTTAACCTTTAATCTTCAGCTCCCGCTATCTCAACCTCGCCCCGTCTCCTCTCACCTATTCAGAAACCTTCATAATATTGATCCCCTAACTCTCTCCTCCACCATTTCCCCATCTCTTTCCCTCATCATGTCCTCCAAGTCTGTCGACGAGGCATTATCCTCCTATAATACTGCACTATCCTTGGCTCTTGACACTCTGGCCCCACCCACCCCACATCCGGTTAGACGTTCTGCCCCCCAGCCCTGACTTTCATCCACAACCCGCTATTTACGCACCTGTGCCCATTCGGTGGAACATGCTTGGACCAAATCCTGCTTCAAATTCATGCTTGGCTCTTTCCAATCAGCCATAGCACTTGCCAAACAAAATTACTACATCCACCTGACTAACTCCCTTGCCTCCGATCCTCGCCGCCTCTTCAATACCCTCAGTTCTCTCCTCAAGGTGCCCCCGCCCCCAGTCCCGCCCTCCCTCTCTGCCCAAACCCTAGCCGACTACTTCCATGACAAAATCCACAAGATCACCCTCCAATTCCCACCTCCCTCATCTTCCTCCCCCCTCCTCAGCTCTCCACCCCCCATCCACACTCCCTCTGCTACCCTCTCCTCCTTCCCTACAATCTCCGAAGAGGAAATTGCACTCTTTCTCTCCTCCTCCAAACCTACCACCTGTTCTTCTGACCCTATCCCCACCCATCTCCTACATCCCATTTCCTCCACCATTGTCCCCTCCATCTCCTATATCCTCAACCTTTCACTCTCTACTGCAACTGTCCGCGTTGATTTCAAACACGCTGTTGTCACACCTCTCCTCAAGAAACCCTCACTTGACCCCACCTGTCCTTCTAACTATCGACCGATTTCCCTCCTTCCCTTCATATCTAAACTACTCGAATGAGCAGTCCATTGCTGCTGCCTCGACTTCCTCACCTCCCAGGCCCTCCTGGACCCACTACAATCCGGCTTCCATACCCTACACTCCTTTTAAACGGCTCTTACAAAAGTCTCCAATGACTTGTTCCTTGCCAAGTCTAAGGGCCTCTACTCTGTCCTCATCCTCCTCGACCTCTCCGCTGCCTTTGACATTGTTGACCACAATCTTCTCCTCACCACCCTCTCCTCGCTTGGTTTCGGGGGCTACGTTCTGTCCTGGTTCTCCTCCTACGTCTCCCATCGCTCCTTTAGCGTATGTTCCAGCGGCTCCTCCTCCTCTCCCACCCCGCTTCACATCGGTGTACCCCAGGGATCCGTCTTGGGCCCCCTCCTTTTCTCTCTCTATACCCAATCCCTTGGCATGCTCATCTCCTTCTGTGGATTTCAATGCCATCTCTATGCCGATGACTCCCAAATCTACCTCTCTACACCCAATATTTCTCCATCAATCTAGACCAGGATCTCTGCCTGCCTTTCTGACATCGCCACCTGGATATCCCATCGCTGCCTGAAATTGAACACGACCAAGACTGAGCTCCTCATCTTTCCCCGCAATTCCTCCCCTCCTCTTCCCCCCTTCTCAGACTCCGTGGATGGATCCACGATCCTCCCTGTTCCCTCAGGCCACAATCTGGGGGTCATCTTTGACACCTCTCTCTCCTTCTCCACACATATCCAGCTCGTAGCGAAGACCTGCCGCTTCTTTCTGTACAACATCAGCAAGATCCGCCACTTCCTGTCTGAACACACTACCAGAATGCTCATCCACTCTCTAATCTCCTCTCACCTCGACTACTGCAACATACTCCTTGCTGGTCTTCCCATGAGCCATCTCTTTCCCCTTCAATCTGTGCAGAATTATGCTGCTTGACCAATCTTCCGCCAGTCTCGCCATGCCCACATCACTCCTCTTCTCAAGTCGCTTCACTGGCTCCATATCCAAGCCTGCATCCTATAAAAAATCCTCCTGCTGACCTACAAATGTATTCACTCTGCAGCCCCTCAATACCTCTCATCTCTTATCTCTCCCTACGTCCCCACTCGGCAACTTCACTCCACTAACAAACTACTTCTTTCTATGCCCTTCACTCGCACTGCTAACTCCCGACTTTGCTCCTTTCACCTCGCTGCACCCAACGCCTGGAACAGCCTACCTATGTCTATCCGCCAAGCACCCTCTCTGGCCCTCTTCAAATCCAGGTTAAAGACCCACCTCTTCAATGTCGCGTTCAGATCCTGACTTCTATCCTTCATCCTAACCTAACCCTCATCTCATGTCCGAACTGTCCGAACACACTACCTAACACTTTTAGCGTGTAAACCCATATTGTACTTTACTGATTGTTATGACTAGATTGTAAGCTCAGACGAGCAAGCCTCTGATGAGCAGGAACTGTCTCTTGTATGTATGTCGGTGCAGCGCTGCGTGCGTGGCGCTATATAAGTGTTAAATAGTAGTACCGCTGCACCGTTAGACCCCTGCCAACATGGTTTTAGGGAATTCCATGGAGTGGAAACTTTTCTTACCACTCTCTTCTGCAAGATAATCACCAGCATTGATGACATCCGTCAAGGATTTGCTCTCATCTTTCTGGACATCGCTGCAGCTTTTGATTTAGTAAGTCATGAGCTTCTCTTAGGACGACTAATTGAGAAAGGCATTAATGGAAGAGCGCTTGAATGGTGCAGATCTTACCTGTCCGGAAGATGGCAGCATGTTTGTTCTGGAGGGATAACTTCAGAACCCTTCCACCAAAGCCAGGGAGTCCCACAAGGATCCTCCCTTTCTGCCCTATTGTTCAACATTTACATGCAGCCAATTTGTAAGATCATCCAGTCCTTCAATGTTGATTGCATGTTATACGCTGACGATGTCCTGCTTTACATACCCTTCTCTACTGAACATCTGGACCTCTCCCCACTGACGAGCTGTTTCAATGCAATATCTGACTGGCTTCTCTCCCAAAACCTCCGAATACAACATAAGAAAATGGAAGTACTCTTCATTACGAGGAACCCTAACTTTACCCCACCACAATATCTTAAAGTAAAAGAAGCTGAGTTACAATCTAAACCTTCGATACGTTACCTGGGAGTCACTTTGGATCAACGCCTGGACATGAAGGCCCACATAGGAAACACAGTCAGAGCAGTATACTACAAGATCCGCTCACTTAGGCATTTACGATCCATGCTGGAACCAAATGATTTCAGGACAATCTACCAGGCATTGATCATTCCTCATTTTGACTATGCCAACGCCATCCTACAAGGTCTTCCCCAATCCACCTTGAACCCACTGCAGCTCGCCAAGAACGCGGCAGCAAGGGTCCTCCATGGAGCCTCCAGGAGTGACCATGTGACGCCTCTGCTGATACAGTTACATTGGCTACCCATCCAGGCTAGAATCATTTTCAAGACCTTGTTACTCACTTTTAAAGCTGTTAACAAGCTCTCCTCTGCATCCTTAACTGCCCTCATCCATACCACATCTCCAAATAGAGCAAGAAGATCCACGGCTATAAACTCTCTAAAAGTTCCGAAAGCACTAACAGATTGCACTACATCTACAGCCAATAGGGCCTTTAGTCTCAGTGCGCCAAGATGCTGGAATGCATTACCCCCAGGTATCTGGGCTATTAAGAGCCTAACACAGTTTAGGAAAGCCCTCAAATTCCACCTTTTCAACAAGTACCTCATAGAGCCCAACGACACCCCTTTAGAGTCCAATGATACAATTCGCTAAGCAAATATACGGTATCTTAATAACACGCCAAGACAGATACTCTAACCCTTAGTGGTGCATATGTTCTATGAAACTCCTGTTCATATGACTCTATGTAGCAAGTTTTGTAAATAGTTTACCCCTGTTATCCAAGTTTTTTGCCCTGTTATCTGTAAACTCATACGTGTTAACTGTACTGAGCATTTTTGTTCCATGTAAACCGCGCTGATGCTGAGGAGTGCGGTATATAAGAGAATGTAAATAAATAAATAAATAGTAGTAGTAGGTATTCTTTTGTTTGCTTAATACATGGGTAAATGGGTGAGGTTATTGTGTTAATATTGGTTATTATAGCATCAAGCTGTTTTGTTGTTGGGATTTGAAATGTTTCTCATGTTGCATCTGTGATGTGCTGTAAGTTGGATTTGCTTGTTTTTCAAGTGGTGTCTGAGAGTACTTTAGTTGTATGAAGTCCATCAGGTCTTGTGGGGATATGGAGTTTGGATCATCTGGTTCCATTGGTTCTTTTGTCAGTCCATTTACTATAGTGAAGAGCTCCCTCGGTTTGTTACTAGATTTCAGTATTAGATTTGAGTGATACTCCTTTTTGTAGCTATCTATTGTTTTATGGTATATGGCTTGCATTTTGTTGTATTTTGTTAAGTGGTGTTGGCTTTTAGTTCACTACGAGAGCCTCTCCAATTTCCTTAGTTGCTTCTTCTGTTCATTCATTTCTTTCGAGCACCAGGGGGCATTGTGTTTCTTTCTGTTGTTCTGGATTGGTTTGTCTGGTGCGACTAAAGCATTGTGAAGAGCTTTGTACCAGTTTGAGATGGTGGTGTCAAGGTCTGTTGTATTTTGCTCTAGTTCTGGTAGGACTCCTTTTAAAAATATATCTTTATTGAAGGTTTGGAATCTCCTTTTTTCCTTGAGGTTTGGCTCAGAGGTGTCTGTTATTAACGGGGAGGTTATGGAGAAATTGATCATGTGATGGTACGACCATGGGATTGGGATGACTGATATGTGTGTCACAAGGTCTTTGATAAGTATTGGTTTGGTGCAAAGATAAGGTCGAGAATACCTCCCTTCGTGGGGGTTGGGGAATTTATTATTTGGTTGTATTGAAGGTCTTTCATGGCATCCAAGAAGGTATCTCCTACCTGAGCAGGCAGAGATGGGAGATTAGGATCTCCTAGGATGATGAGAGGTTTATTCTGGTTGGTATGTGAGCAGATTTGTTCCAGAATGGTTGTGAGTCCATCATCATTTGCACTTGGGGCTCTGTATATGAGACAGAGTGCTAGTTGCTTGTTTGAGATAGCTATTAAGTTGCTTTGCTTGATTTGGAAGGAGGAGATGGTATTAAATTTTAGTTGCGACTTTGCAGTGATTAACACACCTCCTCCCCTTCGTGAGGGTCTTGTGGCATTGTATATTGTTGTGAGGTGATTTGGTGAATGTTAACAAATTGGCTGGCATCCTGCATCCAATTCTGTTACAAACTAACTAGTAGTATTCTAAACACTAAGGTAAAATCGTATCAGATCAGCGCTACTGCAGCTAATGTAGCTCTTCCCGAAATCTGTTCAACTGGATAATGTTTGCAAAGAAGTGGCCTGTTCTTCACTACATAGCATCACCTCGCACTATGCTTGGACAAATCCACAATAAGACCTTGCCTTTGGTCAAGTTGTGTTCGCAAATCTGTGTCTTGAGTGCCTGATTCAGTCCTATTTTGTCAATTGAAAAAGCATTGTTACAGATTATTTTCCCTAGATAACAGGATTGATCAGTCACACAATCAAATCCCACCTTTCTGTGGGTTGCATTAATTCTTGAACTATGGAGCAAACATAGGCGCTGAGGAGACTTGCTGTGCATGGGGAGTTACAGCTAGGTTCTGAGGTCTGGATGGGCTGTTCCATTTCAACAGTGTGTGATATCAGTCACCCACTTGTGTGCCCAATCAATCCTGCTGTCTACAGAAAACATCTATTAAAGGTGTGCAACAATGATCTACCTACTGAGCAAATTAAGAAAAACTTGGAAATATACCAGATGAAAAATGGACCCAACACTACTACTACTAATCACTTGTATAGTGCTACAAGGCATACGCAGCTGACATTAACAGTAGTCCGTCAGAGCAGCTGTTGATATGTCTATGGATGTTAGCTCACTGACCCAGCAGGTTCACCCCTGACCTGCAGCCCTTGGTTTTGTGGTAGTCAGGCTGCTGTGGTCAACTGCCATGTGAGCTGCACCATGCAGTCCCTCCAAACAGGTGTCCTAGGCACGTGCCTCAGTATTCAGCTCACATCTCCAATTGCCCTAATATTATTCTTACGTGTCTGCGCTGCTTCTGCCTTTCAAATTTCCTAAGGCTCATGTCCAAACTGTGCAGTCAGAGTGCACAGCATGGCGCATGCAGCTAGCACATGGTCAGAGGCTGGTGTTAGCTGCGCCTGCGCTAGTGGCGTGGTTGTGTAGCTAGCACAGGACTATCATACTCATCCCAGCCACATGCCCTGACTCCATCATCTCCACTTTTAATCCTGCTTATTCACGCACTAGCGTGAGATTTTTCGCACAGTCGCCTTTGGGCTGCCACATGACTCAAATGCATGTAAACCCTGTGCTACTGGCTAATGCACTTTAGTAAACATGCCTCTTAGATTGTAAACTCTGGAAAGGCAAGAGCCAAATATTAAATATATAAAATAAAATAAGCTCCACTACTATTTAGAGTCAGATTGAATGATTTGTTCTAGTCCGCAAAATGTATTTATTTTGCTTCCTAACCATCAATTTTTTTATTTTTTATTTTTATCAATTTTATTTAAACTTTATAGCACCAAACATCACATACATAATGAGTCAATGAATAATGCAATACAAGAGCTTTATAAAAGAAAACTCCCCAAACCACTCCCACCCCCTTAAAAAAAAGGCAGTAATCCCTGAAAAGAAAAGGAAATATAGCAACTAGACAAATGATCATGTAGAGATTTCCAGATCCTTTCAACCTTAGCTAAACAACCGGAGAATACAGACGCAGCACCCTCCAACTTACAAGTCAAGCAAACTGCATGCCACCAGCTCATTACATTTAAATGGGATGTGGCTTTCCACTTTTTCAATATGTGTGGTATAGCAAGAGAAACCATAATATTAAAAAGCCTTCTATCATATTTTGTAAGTTTTTCACTCGCACACTGTGAGCGAAACAACACTATCAGCAGTGATAAATTAGTATGCAGACCAAAGACTTCACATAATTGACTTCCACATCCCACCTCAAAAGTCTTGACATGAGAACAGTCATATATCATCTGCACCAAGGTCCCCACCCTCCACAGCAGATCGCCAGTATTTGTTGGTTTGCAAAAGCCCGGCTCTGCAAAGTCGAAGAGGGGTCCAAATATGCACGGTGGGCCAAAAAAAAATAACGATTGTGAAAGACTACTAGACATGTCCCAATTGATTTCATCCTAAGAGATGCTAGCATCAAATTCCCAAGACCTTCATAGTCCCAGTAATGAGGAACCTTTATTACATATCAACAGTCCATAAAAATTTGAGGTAGGTCTGCCCTCCACCTTGGCTTTCAAACATAAACTGAGCAAATCTGATGGTGGACAAAACCCTCTTGACCAAGGTGAGTTCTGCATCAAGCTCGGGCGTGTAACCCTGGAGGCCTGGAATAGCGACAGCCCATTAAAATATTCCTGACTTAACCATCCCACTCACATCCAATAGACCAGCACTATGAATCCCCTTATCTATCCGCTCTTTCCAAAAAATTTTCCTCCCCTCAATTATCACTATAAATTTTCAGACACCGAGTAAGGAGAAGCGCAGCATGTATCCAGTTCTTTTAGCACTTTGATAGTGCTGATCAAGCGTGAGGAACCTAATTTGGAAAGACAATCATTCATTGTTGGCAACACCTTTAGCGAAAAAAGGCCTTGCAAGAACTTTTTCCATCTCTAACCATGGCGATGGGGAATCATCCGTAAGCCAGTCCGCAGCATAGTGCAATGGCATGGGGCTGTGTGATAGGTTTTAAAATCCAGAAAGCTTACACCACCTTTTCTTCTTGGCATTTTAAGTGTGGTTAAGGCTATACATTGAAACTTAGAAACTGACGGCAGAAAAAGACCAATGGCCTATCTAGTCTGCCCTTCCATATCAACTAGAATAGTCCCCTTTTTACTTTTAGAGATCCTCTGTGTTTGTCCCATTCTTTTTTTAATTCCGATGCTGTCCTCATGTCCACCATCTCCACTGGGAAACTATTCCACGCATCTACTATTCTTTCCATAAAGAAATATTTTTGCATATTGCTCCTGAGTCTAACCCCTTTCACTCTCATGCTATGTCCCCTCATAGCAGAGCTCGCCTTCAATTGTCACGGAGGTATTTAAATGTCTCTATCATATCATCCCTATCCCGCCTTACCTCTAAAATGTACATATTAAGATCTTTAAGTTTGTCCTCATATGCTTCATAACGAAGACCATTAACTATTATAGTTGTCACCCTCTGCATCAACTCCAACCTGCTTATATCCTTTTGAAGTTGCGGTCTCCAGTATTGCACACAGTACTCCAAATGAGGTCACACCATAGACTTATACAGAGGCATTATCGTCTCCTTTTTTTTGCTTGCCATTCCTCTCCCTATGCACTCAAGCATCGTTCTTGCTTTTGCAGTCACCTTTTCTACCTGTTTAGCTACTTTAAGATCGTCAGACACAATTATGCCCTGGTCCTGCTCTTCTTTCGTGGACAGAAGTACCTCACTCCCTACACTGTACTGCTCCTTTGGATTTTTGCAGCCCAAATGCATGATCCTGCATTTTTATATATGCGGCATCTTCTGCCTCCGTAGAAACCCTGATAAAATCCTTTCAACCTGCACATAAAAAGATAGCTGGCAATAGCCCAGTAACATTCCCAGTTTATACACGATGCTGGCGAGAACCATCATCTTGATGGAGTCTAACCATGTCCACCATGACAAGCGCGAAAGGGACCAGGACTGCAATATATATAAATTTTTTTTTAACTCTGAGCATAACATCACAGTTAAACATAATAGTATCAATAGGGTTTGAACAAAAATACACCCCGAGGTATTTGATTGTATGTGGTGTTCATTGGAAAGGGAATTTCCTCAGGTCCTCCTGCGTGGCGAAATCATTCATTAGTTAGGTTTTAGTAATATAGAAACCTATACATCATGTTTCTATTTAACGTATTCAATTACTCGCCTTCCCACAAGGAGCACCCAAGGCAAAAGGCAATAAAACAAAGCACAAATTATTAAACCCAAAGATAGTAAACAGGCAGCCTAAGCCACATAACTTAGTGATGGCATCTAGAGTCCTGAAGATTGTTATACTATCCTCCGAGCCACAATACCAAGATGACATCTAATAACAAAACATGTGTAAAACCATGTGCATGAAGTTATTTCTAAACTTGAAATGTCCCCAAACGCTTACTGTTGAAAGTATCACAACATCAATCAAACAGCTGTTCAACTCTCACCATAAAATTATACATTTTTAAACCCCCTTTGCCCCCCCCCAAAAAGATTTTCTTTGTTTTTATGTAAAACAGTTACCTGATGTAGATAAGGTGAAACAATGGCCATGTGGACTCTGCTGTTGGGGTTTCTGAAGAGACTCTATCATTTAGCTTTTTAAAAGAGTGGTAAAGAGCCATTGAAACAATAAAAGCACAGTGCAGAAGTGTGGAAGTAAAAGATCAGTAAAATGCTGCAACAGTGATGGAATATTGAAAATAGAAAATAAGGTGGGGTTTTTTTTTTAAGACCCATGATAGAGACAACATGGGCTCTTGAAAAATAATATAGGGTGATTTCTGCTGTCTCTTTCTTACTTATATAACCAGTAGCTGATTAAAGGTGACAGGTTTTTTAAACATAAAAATGAAGAAAAATTATTTGGGGAGGGGGGTTAAGAGGTGAACTGTTGTTTGGTTGGTGAAGTTATTTCTTGCCACAAGAGAATCATATTGGATGCAACTCACCCAGAACTTTGGTGGCTGGGCACATAATCAAGTTTTTAATAAGCACATAAATTGATCTTTCTTTCCTGGGTACTTTGGCTAAAGTGTAATAGCCTTGCGATATAGAATGGGTTTGTACTGGGATCTGTGCCAACGTTTAAAATCTGCAATTGCTACCTTAGATTCTAACTATCCTAGGAGATAATAGCTAAGGGTGGCATCAGGAATTCATTGCTGACTGCTGTTTTCTGTAAAAGAACTGTATCAGTGCGCAAACATTTGTGCATAATTAGTGAGGGATCTCCATCCTGCTCCAGTTCAGAGAATGTTCATTCCTTATCATTCCAGTGGAGTATCTTAGCATTCTGATGAACCCTGGCTGGTCGTCGGTGAGACATTTCCTTCCAAAATGACCAGTGGGATGATCCAGCCCACATTTCAGGGAAGACCAGAAGGCTAGGGGCCAGACGGGAGGTAGCTTGCTGAAATGTTTTTCTGTAACTGAGCAAGGAAGGGGAAGAAAGTGCCGTGCTCGGGATCGATGGAGTCTGCTGCCTGTGCATGAAATCTGCATAATGCACTTTCACAACAACTAGGTCCATTCTGGAGCTGGATGACACAGTACTGAGAGAACATTTTTACTCGGGTTTTATAACTACGATAGCGCTTAACCAGTTGAATTAAGGATTTGAAAGCCCTCTGAACTTTCGAAAGAAGGAACTGAAGAATAGAGAATTTGCCAGGTTTAGCACTGGAAGATTCTGAACTGGATTGCTTCACACTGACTTGTGTCTCTACAAAGTTACTGTTTTTTGAAGACAGCAAATGGTGATGTGATAAGTTTGGTTAGGGTGCAGTCATCTTTGTTTCGGAGGATGGTGAAAGTAAGTTTTTAAAAAAGAAAATCTTTATTATCCTGTAAGACTAAAATGTGTATGTAAGATTCTCTGCTTTGTGCTTTATCCTTTTAACTTATGTGCTTTTTTAAAAATACACTTAAAAAATATAGATTTTACAATAGTGGTCACAAAGGCAGCATCAGATACCCTGCTGTAAAACTGAGATCAAAGTTTTCAGTGTTTTAATGGGCAGATGACATAAATAATTTCCATACTGAATTAGTTGAAGCAAAATTAAGTTAACATTCGCTATCATAAACAGAGTTAGAAAATCAAATTATCTCTCTGCTTTCTGTGGCAAAAATATTCCCATTATGTAGGCTAACGTAGGAATGTAGACGGTGCTCACTGCTTTTTTTCTCTCCGTGTCTGTTGATGATGGTGTAGTCCTGGAGCCTAGTTATAGGCAGAGCTGGTTGAGTACTGTCTCTATCTGAAAGGTACTTCTCGATGAAGGGGAGGATATCCTTAATGTCACAAAAGAGCCTCCATGTCTTGAATGACTCCCCATCTATTTTTTTGGAAACAGTGTCTCGGACATCACCTCATAGGTTATATATTTCCTTGGGATATGCAACTATTACTACTACTATTGCTAATTTCTAAAATGACACCAGGTGTATGTAGCACTGTCCAGATACATATAAGACAGACGGTTCCTTCTCAGTAGAGCTTACAGTCTAATCAAAATAACTATATATGACAAATGAGATATTCTAGGGGAATAGGTGAGTTTTTAGTTTGGATTTGACTATGGCCAGAGAGGAAGCATGATGCACCAATTTGAAGTCTGTTCTAAGCAGATGGCATGGCAAGTTGAAAGAGTAGAGATGGGTGTTATATATTTGTGAGCACCTTCACCATTTCTATGTCTCAAAATAAACAAGGCATATTATATAGTAACATAGTAAATGATGGCAGATAAAGACCAGTATGGTCCATCTAGTCTGCCCAGTAAGATGGCAAGAGTAGGTGCACCTGCCGCTTTGTGCAGGCCACCCCTCCCCATGTCTTTGTTTAGGGTTGAACCCACCGCTCCGTGTAGGACACCCCTATTTGTTGAGAAATTAGATAGTTCAGTTTATTTTGATTTTATCCTGTTGCTGTAAAGGGATCCACTGTGTCTGTCCCATGCCATTTTGAATTCTGTCACTGTGTTTACCCCCGACACTTCCATCGGGAGAGCATTCCAAACATCCACCACCACCCTTTCAGTGAAAAAGTATTTCCTGACATTGCCTTTCAATTTACCCCCTTGCAGCTTCATGTTATGCCCTCTAGTTTTACAGCTTCCCTGTCTTTGGAAGATGTTTGTTTGTTTATTATTTCTCTTTAAGTATTTAAAGGTCTGAATCATATCTCCCCTATCCCTCCTCTCCTCCAAAGTGTACATGTTTAGGTCTTCAAGTCTGTTCTCATAAATATGTTTTTCTGTTTCACCTTTTTTGTTATTGGATAGGCAACTGTCTAGGTTTTTGTTTCTGTGTAAATTATCACTTTTGATGTTTGTAATATGTTTATCTTGATATGATATGTATTTTATAATTTTAGGATAGCCCTGTAACAGGTAGCTAGTCGAAACGTGGTCATGTTGAGTACCCACTTTGTGATTTTGTTTCGTTCATGCAATATTCTTTGTATTCAATGTAGTAAACGGTTTATTTTGCAATATTTTTATGTTGGATTTTATTATTTTATTTTTTATTAAGTTTTCAAACCAAGGATTTTTTTTTTTTGCTTTATTGGCATACTGAATGCTGCTTTGCTCCTTTGTTTTGATGTTTGTTATATTTTAGCCATTTTTGCATTCCATGATGCTGCCTACCATTAAGCGTGTGTCTATCTAGCTGCCCATTGGTATACGTAGATTTGTTTACATAGGCACAAACAAACCTTTGCATAAGGACATAACATTAAAAAAGAGGCCAGAGCAAGGAGCTGTGAACTGAGGCGGGTGGAAACTTTCCTACAAGAAGAGGGGCTGAAAGATGTGAGTGGCACAGTAGGGAGGAGTAGGCCCCCATCTCCTGATTAAAAAGCTGTGGAAGCTCTGACCAGTAGGGAGGCCAAGTCACCTGATGAAGGAGAAGTTGCAGATGATGTGAGCAGGGCCAGAGGATAAGAGCCCAGACTCATTCGATCTCTCTGTTTCTGAGTGAGCCCAGACTCATTCGATCTCTCTGTTTCTGAGTCCATTTTTCCATCTTTTCGGGTCTCTCTAGCTGGCATCAGTCTTTTGTGGGTAATAGGGACAGGCAGGAGATTCTCTGGTAGTCTTTTTTTTTTTTTTTTAACAGCTGAGACTTGTAGAGGAGGGTGGCTTTGGGAACATTTATTTCAGGATGTTTACAGGCAGAGGAATTTTAAAAGGAAGGAAAACGGCTACTGGGATAATTGTTTTTAAATATTTTTAACCTTGGAGAGACAGAGAAACTGTCATCTCCACTTGCACAGGCAGAAGAAGTGACCCTGGGCTGATCAAAGGTGGGGAAGGAAAATGAGGAGGAGGAGATTAAGGGTAATAAGAAACAGAAAGGAAGGATGAGAGTGAAAAGGGAGGAGGAACTAAAGTGTGGGGGAAGGCTGATTCATCTACGTAGACGCTTCTGAACACACAACCTCCCCTTTGTACGCATTCCCCACCATTCCCTTGCCAACCCACAATTCAAGCAATCCCCGCCCCCCCAGCTATTCGCTCACACATAACCCCATGTTGTTGTTAAGTGCTGTTGTGTTGATGTCGACTCATTGGGATGACCCTCTGGATAGTTGTCCTAAACTGTGTTCAGTCTTCAATTAGGCGGCTCATTGTTGATAGAGTGGCATCCATAGCTGCTGTTATTTTATCAATCTATCTCATTGCTGGTCTTCCTCTTTTTCATTGACCTTCAACCTTACCAAGCATGATGTCTTTCTCTAATGATCTCTCCCTTCGCATCATGAGTCCAATGTATGAAAGTTAAGTCTTGTCATCTGAGTTTCTAAAGAAAGCTTAGGTTTGATCTCCTCTAGTACTGACTGGTTTGTTCTTCAGGCAGTCCATGGTATACACAGTATTCGCCGCCAGCACCATAATTTAAAGGCATTGATTTTCTTCCTGTCCAACTTTTGCATCCATATGACATTATTGAAAATACCATGGCTTGAACAAGTCAAATCATTGTATAGAGAGAGACATCTCTGCTCTTAAGAATCTTGTCTAGATCCTTCATAGCCATTCTGCCAAGAGCAGTGTGTCAGATTTTTTTTTGACTGCTTGCCATTTCTTTATTTATTATTGATCCAGCACATTAAAGTTGTCTACTATTTCAATTTCTTCTCCATCAGTGATGAACTTACTGATTTTTGCCAGTTGTCAAGGTTTTTGTCATCTTTACGTTAAGGTGCAGGCCCATTTTAAGACTATGTTCCTTGATCTTGAGAAACAAATGTTTCAGATCATCTTCACTTTTAGCCGGTATTGTGGTATCATCAGCATAGTGAAGGTTGTTGATGAATCTTCCACCAATCTTCGCACCTCAGTTGTCTTCATACAATCCTGCTTTTCTGATGATTTGTTCTGCATATAAATTAAACAGGGGGAAAGTATGCAGCCTTGTCCTACGCATTTGCTGATTTTTAAATCATTCTATGTCTCCTTTGTCCACTCAAACTGTTGCTTCTTGAGTAATGTAAAAGTTATGCAAGAGAACTATCAGATGTTCTGATATACCATGCTTCTTAATGTGGTCCTTGGTCTGAACCAGTATGGCATATCTTATATTCTTATGTTACAGCCCATGCAGTTGCTTATTACCATTGCATTCATAAACTCATTGACCAGGCACACTCCACCCACCCTTTCACTCAGGCTAAAGTGTTGCTTTGTGCAATGCTTAAAGTATGTACTTTTCAATTTACTGTTTTGTTACCCTGGGGAAGTTCAGTGTTGGTGACCTCTCACTGATCCCTTAGGGTGACTGATTATGGTATATAAAATGTAGATGCCCAAAGATTCAACTCTTTGTGATTACACCTTGTGTCCTGAGGAAAGTATATGGTGCTGGTTTCCCTCCCTTTGAAGGGATACAGTGTAGCTAGAAGGAAATAGAGCGAGAATATAACAATTAGCAAGTAAAAGAAGATGTGGATAACTGTCTTGTAGAGAAGAGGACTTGAGGTGCAACTGGAATTGGAACCTTTGTTAGATGAATACGTGAACTAAATTACAGTATGTCAGCTGTAAGGTAAAGATGAGCAGATATTTTCAGGTAGAAGGAAGGAGTAAGACAAGGATGTAGCCTCAGTCCTTCCCTTTTTAACATTTACACTGATCTCTCTACACTAGTGCTTCTCAACCAGTGTGCACGGCACACTGGTATGTCTTTGGAAAGTACTTGGGGTGACTGATAAGGGCATGGTTATACATGAGTTCATGAGGGCGTTGCCCCATTTCTATTGGACAGTGTCTTCTTTATAATCCAGCCTCTCTTCTCTGAGCCAACATGCATAACAAAGGCAAGCCCGCTACTCTTCCTGTTGAAGCACATTTCTCTTCCATTATAAAAAAGCATTTATTTTCAGATTAGAATATGTAATGCAGTGCTCTAGTAGCTGTTTGGCTTCTAGAGTAAATTAGATGCGCTGAAACATAGCTAGAATCTCTAACTTGCAATATATCTTCTACATAGAACTGATTGTGTTGACTAATTTTTTTTTGTGCATAAAATCTCTTGGTGGCGGGAGCAGACCAGATGCCACAGGCAATTACTTAAGAAGATATAACTACCTTGCTTCAGTCCTCTGCATCGCCTCCACCCATCCCACTAGGAGGCTACATAAGTAGGGGATTTTGGGAAGGACGTCCAATTTAAATTAGAGACATCCAGGGCAGGAACATGCAGAAAAACTCCAGGTACGTCTAGGATTTCAGGCTGATTTCAGGAACATAGATGTGTCCTAAACTTGGATGTGCATGAGAGTGGCCATATAGATGTCCCCAGTAGGGACACCTGGGTTGGGAACGTCCATCCCAGGCAAGCTAACATAAGGAGACGTCCAGCAGCATAGTAAAGTGAAAACATGAGCCGCCATTTCTCATCCGTGTTCACTGACATAGTGTAAAATACAGGGAGGTGGTAGTGTAGCTCCTTCTCCACATCGTCCAGTCATTTGCCTGACAAAACGATCTCTTTTCAGATGCCGGCTCATGCCTTCAGCAGGTGTAACTTTAGACGCGATTGGGGATTTCTAGGGGATTTCTGCGATCAGGCGGGGACATCCATGTTCTTAGGAACAGCCCAGCCATGCCTCTGCCTTGCCCCTTTGAGACCCGGATGTCCTCTCTCTGGAAATGTCCACAGACACAGCTTCTAAAATGGCTCCAGGGACATCTCTGTGATTTGGACATTTGCACGCCCTTTTGCAGACGGCCAAATCGCAAATAGTGCTTTTAAAATAACCCCCTTAATATCAAATTTAAATGTAAATTCTCAGCATACCTTTATCATTGAGACAAAGAGACTAAAACCAGCCTTTATATTATAAAATGTTTTGGGGTTTTTTGGCCTACTTTCTGAAGGCAGAGGAGGCTTTTGAGATTGCTGTGTGTACCCTGTTCCCTATAATTTTGTTTGATGGTCTATCCTCACAAAACTCTCAGAACATGTCAGGGGAGACATGAGGAGTCTGACAGGGCATATGTGCAGAGCATGTACACGTGTGTATACCAGAACGTAAGCTCTTTTAGTTCTGGGTGGAGCATCTTGTTTAGGTTTGTGAATAATTCCAAAAAAGGAGAGTTCCTCCTTGGCATAACAATCTCATTGAAGTCTTAAACTTTTAAGATGCATCAACTCTGTAGGTATGCAGGAGTATTAGAGTTGCCAAGGTTCCCAGTTACAGAAGGACGGCTTTTTGGGCAGTCCTGCTTTTGAACTTGCATCCCAAAGCAATATGGTATTTGTTTTGATTCTGCCCATTGCAATCAGTGCTACAGTTCCAAAAGTGCTTCAGGATATGGTTGTTAGAAATCCTTAGAATTCTGGCCTCTTCAAATTGGGTAAATTGGCAGCTCTGAAGTATGCACATGGGTGCATTGTTACCAGTGGACTTTTCTAACCCAAATTTTCTTCAGAGAGAAATCTAGTGTTCTGCTCATGTGCTTACTCACGGGCTAATACAGTAAAGTGTTTTGCACACAAATTCTCAATTTTTATGCACAATTATGAACGCTACCAGTGCAGAAAGGAGTTTTGTGGCTGGGCTAACTGTGTGCAAAGCCTCGAGTAGACAGTAGTGCACAGCACATTTAAATCCATGGTAATGAAGCATTTAGCTCTTCAATGCAAATACGGAGAAGTGTGCAGAAGGCTGAGCTCAATGGTGGGATGTTAATGCAAAGTCTGAGAAGAGACGTAAAGGGTTAGCTGATATGTCTGCGGTCAGGGCTAGTGACAAATGAATACCGGTTTCTTCTCTTTGTCTTGAGCATACGACACCCACAACTTTTTTTCTGGCTTTACTTAAAGGGAGTGGTGAAAAGGGCGGTAGGGGATTAGGAGCTGAGGAGGCGATATACGGGAACAGTGTTGTGCACATGTGCTGGAATTCTATCTGGTGCAGAAACATAATATTGGTCTGTGCAGGATAATACCCGTGTTGATGAACCACTGATCATCTCCGAAAGAAGTGCCAGGGGGTTTTTTGTGCACAAGAAATAGCATACAGCAGCCTCATCACCTGTCCTTCCGCCCCATTCTTAGCACCCCACGCCTCCAAGATCAGCCAAGAATCTTTTGCAGAGCTCAGTCCCGCCACCAAATGCAAGTCCCTCTGTTGAACAGCATGAAACTTCCCCCAGCTCATCTTCTCCTTTCCTGTGACTAGAGCTTCTAACACTGCACCCCCACAACCTTCTCATTGACTGGAACCTTCCTACGTCTTTGCTGCTAGTGTTACTGGAAGCAGGCAGGGCAGGCTCTCTTGTGGGGAGAGGGAGGGTTAAACTGCTGCAGAAAGAGATCTGAACTCTCAAAAACGTCCCGGCACTTCAGCCATTCTTATTTCCAGATACGTAAGTGAAATTCTGTACAGTCCTGATAAGTCAGATACTTGGCAGCCCTATCCTCCTGAGTCCTGAGCACATCTGACAGGGCCGGCCCTCCCTAAGCTTTTGGACCCTAGACATGTGCCTAATTTGCCTGTACCTTAAGCCGACATGTATGGCAGAGATGCAAGTTCAAAAGCAGGAGTGGCCAAAAAAAAGTTTGGTCATACTGCAACCTTTGGCCAGAAAGCCTATGATCCGACTTCCATGGTGATAAGAGAACTTGCCTGAATTGTATTTATGATTTTAATATTCTGATATTGGTCTGAGAGCATACACCTCTTTGGGCAGACAGCTTCTGACCCAGAAGCCTCCTCCCCCCCCCCCCCCAAAATAACTTTCAGGTCCCTAATTCCCCTGCCCACTGAGATTCTGAATACTCCAGTACCACCCCTCCCAGAGTGCTCCAGTAAAAACACAGAATTGAATATCTTACGTAAAATTTAAATTTTGTTTTATATGTGGAGGAGTAGCCTAGTGGTTAGAGCAACAGCCGACAATCCAAAAGGTCTGGTTTTGATTCCCACTGGCACTATTATGGCCTTGGGCAAGTAATTTTACCCTCCACTGCCTTGGAAGAAAAGGCCTGGCAATTTACTTCCCATCATACCTTGCAAAGAAAACCCAGGGGCTGTTGGGTTGCCAAGTCAGCATTGACTTGATGGCACTTAAAACAAAAAAATATCTGTATTTATACACACCCATATACATTAAGAATGGGTTATTTGGAAAATTGCTTGTCCACCCTCTCTGCAGATTAAACTATACTCTGCTGTTTCTTTGAGGTTGTGTGGCCCATCTGGACCTATTGTTTTGCTTTGACTGCAGCTACTCATTGCCTCCCCCCCCCACCCCGCCCCAAAGAAGCTGTTGCCCAAGGTGACGACCTAGTTTGGCTAATGGTTAAGCTGGCCTCATTATTAAATAAACTAACTCCTATGGAAATTCCCTAGAGACTTCCACGGTCTCTCCCCTCCACTCCAAGTCCAACCAATCATGTTCATTGTAGATGCAACAGACCCATCAGGTGGGTGAGAGCTTGAGACTGCACCAAGGGCCACAGAGTGGTGTTTTCATTTTTTGGATCCTGAAGGGGCGGGCCTAGTTAGGAGATGATCCCTCACTTCTGCATGTCTTGAGAGTAATTTTATAAAGTTCTGCCTAGTAAACATGCATTTTCATATGTCTGTGTCAAGCCTATTTGATAAAGAAAAGTATGTTTCTAATTTTCTTTATAGCAATATGGCATAAGTGGCCAAATATGCTCATTAATCGAAAGCATGAGCACTTACACCAACCCTAGAACTGGTGTAAATGCCATACCTAGATTTTTAAAGAACACGCGCAAAATATTTTATAATTTATGTGCATACTTGTGTTCCTCACCCAAATTCCACCCATGCACATGCCTACAGTGAGGTATGCACCATAGGTCTGATAAGTGTGCTTTCAGAATGTCGAATGTCTCAGTTACATGCGTAAATTACTAAATACCATGATTTATGCACATAAATAATGCCTAACCTTATAAAATTACCCTCCTTAAGTCTCACCACTCAACTCTACAAACTGACCATAACCACTGAGGCTCTGGTTAAAAATATCATACCCTGGATGAGTCGAACTCAATTCATCCGTTACTTCACAGTCACTCAGATGGGAGATAAATAAGAAAACAAAAATCTGTGCTTGCTGGAAATCTGTACTTGTGACTTTTTAAACTACTTCACTATTCTCTGATTCTTACTCCAGAGACTGGCGCTCAGGCTTTACACTACTCTTCTCTTGGTGAGCTTCCTCCTAGAACTTCTCCTTCTCCTTCTCCTCTCATCGAAAGACAAGTGGTGCTCCACTTGCTCTCTCATGGCGATGGGCTCCTGTGGTGTATAAGTTTGTGAAGTAAGAATTACTCCAGAGATACATTTTACTCAAAGCTGGTTCCTTCTCTCCTTCCTTACAACAGGTCTCAGAACTCTAGCTAGATGCAGTAACTTTGGTGACATCTAGTGTCCATCACAATATTACATCTCCCTTCCCTTAAGGTATCATGAAACATTTACAGAATAACAAACTTGCATAAGCATGCAGAGGATCACTATATTCATGTGTCACATGGACAGTTACAACTCCAGTCTCTGAGGAGGCTTCACGATGTGACCAGAACTAGTAATATGCATACCATTGCTCCCTGATGCAATCTCTGTGACTTCATTACCAGATCAGTGTCTGTAGAGAGTGGTAGAGAACTGCTTTGTGGCTCCAGCAACTCCTCAGGGCTATCAACACTTGCCTGATAGTTGCATCAAAAGCTTTTAAGGATGATTAGTATGCTTTAATAGTCAACAATCACTTGTAAACTTACCTCTGTCTTTGCTTTGCACCTGGTATGACTGAAATCTGTAGGCCAGCGCTGATGCTGCTGAGCTGCTGGATGCCTCCAGGTTTTGGCATCATGGCCCTGTCTCCTCTTTGCAAAGTCGATAGCGGTCTGCAATTTATGTTGAGCTATTTTGATTGTCTCTGTTGCTTATGTATGTATTCTCTTCTAACTTGATATAAGCTAATGGCCTGTGTTTGCAGATGGTTACCTGTTGAAGGTTCTTGTTAGTGTTGTGTTATGCTGTTGCTTTTGTTCATTTATTGTGATCATTTTATATTTTTATTACTGTTTGTTCTATGTTTTATTTATCTGGATGCCGCTTTGATGTTGGTTTATAAAGGAAATTAGAGTAGGGGAGAGTCATTGGGCAGTCATAGTTGGAGTGCCGGAAGAAGCAGTCTGCGGGCAGGACAGCCCCCATGTCACTGGGGGCCTTTAATGCATTTAAATTCCACTGCTGCTAGGCACACAACTGTTGACACGTGGCTGTGGCATGACCTAAGGGGCGTATATTTATTTATACTTTTATTTTTGTTTTTAACATTTGTTTTTATTTATTTATTATTTATGGTTTTGACTATGGTTTTTATAAATTGTATATGTATTTAACAGGTTTATTATATACTGCTTTATCATTTCAATCAAAGTGGTTTACATTGAAACTTAAACTTGGTAAAATACATTAAACAGGGACATTGATAACTTGGATTTTTCTGAGGCAATGGAGGGTTAAGTTACTTGCCCAAGGCCACAAGGAATGCTAGTGGGAATCAAACCCTGGTCTCTGGATTCCCAAGCCAGTGATCTTAACCATTAGGCTGTATTGTTTTTTTGAAGATGTATACCCCTGAGGAAGGCTTCAGCCGAAACACGTTAGTGTTTTTTTACATAATAAAGCACCTGTGACCTCCACGTACCACTCACCTCTTGTGTTTTCTCTAACAGATTTTACTACATGCTCCAGTATTAAATTCCAGAGTTTAATTATTTTCTCTTATTATTCTTAAATGGGTTATATTGTAGTATAATTTTGTGCTCCCTAGTCTTTCTACTTTTGGATGGCGTAAACAACCAATCTACGTTTACCTGTTCCGTTCCATTCATTAATTTATAGATCTCTGATTTCTCCCCTCAGCCGTCTCTTTTCCAAGTTGAAAAGCCCTAACCTTTTAAGCCTTTCCTCATAGGGGTATCCTTCCATCCCCTTACCATTTTGGTGGCTATTCTCTATACCTTTTCTAATTCTGCTTTATCCTTTTTAAGATAAAGCAACCAGAATTGTACACAATATTCAAGGTGTGGTAGCACCATGGAATGATACAGAGGCATTATAATATCCTTAGGTATTATTCTCCATTCCTTTCCTTATGATTCCTAGCATTCTATTTGCTTTCTTGGCTGCCGCTGCACACTGGGCAAACAGTTTCAACATATTATCCATGATGACACCTACGTAAACCTTTTTTCCTGGGTGAAAGTACCTAATGTGGAACCGTGCATCGTGTAGCCATAGTTTGGGTTGTTCTTTCCTAAGTGCATAACTTTACACTTGTCCACATTAAATTTCATTTGCCATTTGAACGTCCAGTCTTCCAGTTTATCAAGGTCCTATTGCAATTTTTCACAATCCTCTTACGTTTTAACAACTTGAATAATTTTGTGTCATCTGCAAATTTGATTACCTCACTCGTTATTCCCATTTCCACGTCATTTATGAATATGTTAAAAAGCAGCAGGCCCAGCACAGATCCCTAAGGTACTTCACTATTCACCTTTCTCCATTGAGAAAATTGGTCATTTAGCCCTACTCTCTGCTATCTTTTAACCAGTTCCTGGTCCGCAATAGTATACTGCCTCCAATCCCATGACTTTTTAATTTTGCCAAGGATCTCTCATGAAGGACCTTGTCAAAGTCTTTCTGAAAATCCAGGTACAGTATATCAACCGACTCACCTTGGTCTACCTGTTTGGTCACACCTTCAAAAAATATATAACAGATTAGTAAGACAAGACCTTTCTTTGCTGAATCCATGTTGGCTTTCTCCCAGTAAACCATGACTATCTACATGTTCAGTAATTGTATTCTTTGTAATGGTTTCTACCATTTAGCCCAGTCCTGACATCAGACTCACCAGTCTGTAGTTTCCCAGATCACCCCGGGAACCCTTTTTAAAAATTGGCGTTACATTGGTCATTCTCCAATTTTCAGATACTACAGATGATTTTAATGATAGTTCACAGATTACTAATAGTAGGTCAGCAATCTCATCTTTGTTCTTTCAACACCCTCGGATGTATGTCATCCGGTCCAAGTGATTTACTACTCTTCCGTTTATCAAATACTTGTAATACATCTTCCCAGTTTATTGATATTTCTTTCAATTCTTCCGATCTGTCACTTTTAAATACCATTTTCAGGCATGGGTAACTTCCCTACATCATCTTCAGTAACTTCCCTACGTCATCTTCAGTAAAGACTGAAGCAAAATATTCAGTCTCTCTGCTATTGCCTTTGTCTTCCCTTAGTGCCCCTTTTTACCCTTCTCTCATCCAGTGGTCCAACTGATTCTCTCACAGGTTTTTTGCCAATGTGTTTGGTCAGAGTCTGTTGTATGAAAGAAATATTCTTACAGTTATCAGATGCTCTCTCAGAAAGGGAACATACCATGTGAAATAATTCTTTTGGTTGATTAATGAACCTTGAATTTTGTGGTTCAGTAATCCTTTTCTGCATAAACTTCTCTGATACACATCTGATAGTGCCAAATATTCTGCCTTTAAGATCTCCAGTTTGCTTTTACGCTGTTCCCTTTCTTCTTTTTTTTCCCCTTGATTTTTTAGCATATGCAATTCCTCAGTAAGCCAGGCAGCATAATCAGGACCGTACCGAGCCCTGTGTGAGCGGTGCAGCCGCGCAGGGCTCAAAGGCTTAAGGGGCGCATTTCAGCTGTCTGCCGTTGCCTGCCACTGCCACTTTTTCTTCTCTCAGTGGCGGCAGGCAACGGCAGACGGCTGAAATGCGCCCCTTAAGCCTTCTCGCAGCCCGCTAAGCAGATCTGTCCCTCCCTCCTCTAATGCGGCGTCAGAGCAGGGAGAGACAGATCCGCTTAGCGCGCTAGCGACTTGCACATCGGGTGCGCCTCTTCTCTCCTGCCCCCATCCAGAAAGTGGCTAGATGGAGGTGCGGGTGGGAGGGGTGCGCGCCCGACGTTCAAGTCGCACAGGGCGCGATTCACGCTCGGTACAGCCCTGAGCATAATTAGCACACGGTTTTGAGTGACCTTTTTGGAGCTAAGTCATCTAATACTGATTCCACCGACATATTCCAAACATTCAAGTTCTTAACAAGGATTGAAATACAATCCACATCTGGGATCAAATCATCCAGTTTTGCTCTGATATTTTTTACAAACTGTTTTAAGTTTACTTGTGTCCTGTGCTGCCTAATAAGATGTTTCTTTGTATTGTGCTAACAGAGTCCAAGACGTGAGATATGTGCTAATTTTGTATCATATTTCTATTATATGAATGTTCTACTGGCCTGTTTTATGTGTCTATTACTGATACAGTTTCATATAACAACTGGACATTTGAGCAGCATTTATTTCTGACCAGTAAAACGAGCCTCTGCTTCTGGTTTTGCGTTTCTCAACTGTCCTGTGCCCTTGATGGATTTGTTTTGTTAATTTACCTTTTATGGATTTGAGTATTACCTATCTTTCTCTTTTTGGCAGATGAGATTGTCCATAATAAGTAATTTCATGAAAATTCCAAATGCAATGGGCATGAATGTCATGATGTTGACTGACCATTACATATGGCTTTTAGATAATCCTAACAGCTGAGGGTCCATTTACAGTTGCAGCTTTGAGTTGGGTTATTTTCTTGTCTGAAATGAGGGAAGCAGACATGATTAAATGCACCCATGTTTGACATGCCTCCTCCATGTTGCTCTAGAGGTAATCAGCTTAGGGCAGCTCTAGTCCTGGAGGGCTGCAAACCAGTCAGATTTTCAGGATATCCCTAATGAATATGCATGAGATAAATTTGAATGCAATGGGGGCAGTGCATGCAGATATATTTCATGCATATGTAATAGGGTTATTCTGAAAGCCTGACTGGTTTGTGGCCCTCCAGGGCTGGAGTTGGAGACCCCTGGCTTAGGGTATCAGCAACTGGAATTGTATTATATCACTGGCGTAAATTCCATCCAAGCAGCCCCTGCAATGTGAGGGTGGGCCCAGGCAGAAAGAGGGCAAACAGCAGCAGTGCGGCAAACTTACTTTAACATGCTTTCTGCGCTGCTCCACTCTTGTCAGTTCGCTGCAGGGAGCGCGAGCCCAGCGGTTGTTCCTCACCGGGCCGAAGTCTCGTGATAGCATCCATACCGCAAACTTTGGCCCGCCAGGCCCACGTTCACTGTGGTGAACTTACAAGAGCAGAGCAGTGTGGTAGACATGATAAAAGTAAGTTTGTCATGCTGTTGCTGCTGCTGCCGCCTCCACATGGGGGGCCCTCATTTTAACTTATGTCACTGTGTTATGTGACTTGTCTTTTACAAGAATTTCATACTTCTGCAGTCATAACATTATCCTTTGCTGATAATTTCCAAAAGCTCGTGATCTGATTCTACAGATGCTTTTTGTCCATGGATGGCTTGATGCAGACATTCATAGCTGAAGAAAATGGCATGAATTTCTTTTTCAGTTCAGGCATAGTTGATTTTGTTGTCCATCAGTGTCTTCGAAGCGTAAATTATGAGCTTCCGTTCTTGCATTTATGCTACTCAAGTCCCTGCCTAGAAACAGCAGCCTGCATAGTCTCTTATCTTTCTATGCCATAATTAGATTTGTGAAATTAGATTTTCCATCTTGTCAATTGTCACCTTGCTGTTACTTTGAAATGGCTCTCAGGGTAACAGAGTATCAACAAAATGTGGAAAGACCTTGGGTAACTTGCCTTAGCCAAATTGTTTCCACTTCAGATTTATTGTTTTGTGGCTGCATATTAGAAATTGTGCAGTTGTTTTCTGGGTTTGTCTTGAGGCCTTATGCTAACAGAATGAAATCTAAGCATTTTACTTCACTAGCCCTTAATGTGCACTTCTCTGAGTTTAGTTAGACACACTTTTCTCGGAAGCATGGCTTTTAAGTTGACTTGTTCCTTTACACTTGGGCCCTGTACTAACATGTCATCCATATATGCTACAGTTCAATGGAAAACTGGTTGGTGGTGTAAATGATGAAGCAATTTGTTAAAGTATGCCAGGACGTGGAGGTAATTTAGTTTTGGTCACCTAGTGAGTTCCTGACTAGAGCCTGCAAGATACAGCTTTGATACCCCATTTATTACATTTAAATAATTTACTTTTTGAAGATTTTAGTTTTGAACTACTAAGGAAAGGTATTTGTGTATGTTTTACTTTTGGACCATTGATTTAATGTGCATCAGAGCTTCTGGCCTGCCATCACTGGGAGAGAAAAGCCTGCTTGCGAAACAGATTCCTTTTTTTTTTCTGTAGCTTTCCTGTCTTTGCTATGTCCACTATTGAATGGAGTCCCCAGCCTAGGATCTGTGCCCTCCCTTGAACCTAACTGCAAAGGATGGTGTTTCACCAAGTGATGCTGCATGCCACTATTAGACAATGGTCCATTAGCTCCTCTCTTCCAATGGTCTTCCTACAATAATGTCATTCTGCACACGGTGGATCCTGCAGCGCTTTAAAATGCCTCCACATCTCTAAAATATTATGAGACTTCCTCACTACTACTTTGGGGGAGGGAGAGAACTACTGCTGCTGTTGAACCAGGAGTCGAGGACAGAGAAGAATCCTACCGCTCTTCGCGCTCTGCTCTACATGTGGAGTGCTCTTGGCCCTGGAAATGTTGTTTTCTGCCTCCCCACCACTTAACATTGACAACATCCTCCAGACCCTTTTCAGCCATGAAACTTTCAATATCTGATGATTCTTAAGGAAACCCTTCACATCAGGATTCATCAGGTTCTGCATCTGCCAGAAAGCAACAGAATACACTTTTCAGTAGAGAATACGGCGCGCACCTGCTGCGGTTCCCTGTTGGCTTTACCTGTGCTGCTTGTCTCCAGTTCCTCCTCTCTACACCATCTTTGCCTTGCTTTACACCTCAGTGGAGATTGTAATTGTGAGTTGCACTGGAAGCCTCTTAAGAATTTACTCTAACTTAAGGGAACTACAGGAAAGCATACTCAAAGAATGCCCTCTATTGCTCTCTGCACTTGACAAATGTTATCCCTAGCTATTTCACCTGCCTTCTCTCATTCTATAACCATTTCACTCCTACCCCGCTCAAGCATTGTGAAATGACATTTTATAATTGCGAAGTGACATTTTATAAATGATGTCCAAGTCCAATCGGGGGCATCCAGGGCAGAATGTGCTGAGAAGCACCAGGGACATCTGTTTCCGCTCGATTTTAGTAACGTAGATGCCTTGGATATGGATGTCCGTGCCTGTGGCTACATAGGCTCTCCCCCTTAGGAAAGCATGGGGTAGGGATGTCCAGCAGCATGGGAAAATGAGCCCTCAGTGCTCATCAGTATTCATTATTGGCATGGAAAAGATAGGAGACATATGTGTACCACCTTTTCCACGCCCTCCAGATGGCTGGCTGACCAAACAAGCACGTTTCTGATGCCTATTCGTACCTGGATCAGTTATAAGCTTGAAAAAGGCTAGGGACGTTCAGGCATTACTGAAATTGGGCAAGGTGTTCAAGTTCTGGGAATGCTCCAAACACGCCTACACCACATCCCCATTCAGACTTGGATGTCCACAGAGTCAGCTTCTAAAACGATTCTACTACCTATCATTTGTATAGCACTACAAGGTGTATGTAGCGCTGTCCAGACAGCCCCTGCTCATCGGAGCTTGCAATCTAATCAAGATAGACAACACAACAGTTGAGGACAAGAATATCTATATTTATCCAATTATTTGATATACCACCCAGGCAGTTGCATCACGGCAGTTTAGGATATAACTAACAGAGCTGCAAAGTCAGAAAAGGAAAGGGAACACCATATAATAACGGGACAGATGAGAGAAAGGGAGAGGGACAGAGAGTGAAGAAGAAAAAGGGGGGGGGGGAAGGTAGTTGGGGAATCAAGGTGGAGCTGAGTCAGGAAAGTTGAAAGCCCATTGAAACAGAGGAGTCTTGCGTTGTGATGTAAATTGTCGGTATGAGGGTTGCAGGCGGAGTGTGGAGGGTAGGGAGTTCCAAAGTGCCGGGCTGAGGAAAAAGAAAGCGGAATGACGGGTGCGCTCTAAGTGAGCCTGAGATGGGGATGGTAGGACCAGACAGTTTGCATAAAGAGCGGAGGGGTGGAGGTGTTTAAGAGCCTGATGAACTAGTGTAAGGAGTTTGTATGGATTCTGAATATACAGTATCTAGGGGAGTGGTAAGGAAGCATATAGGAAACTAAGAGGATGACTCTGTGGACGTCTCCGGGCTTTGGATGTCCAAAGCACAAATAGGTCTTCTACAGTAACCACCATAATGCAATCACTCTAGGCTGTAAACTTTATGAAATCGAGATTGCATTGTTTGTGTGTCTTTACAGCACTGTGTAATGCAGTAGTGCTTTGGAAATATAGTAGCATAGTAAATGACGGCAGATAAAGACCAGTATGGTTCATCTAGTCTGCCCAGTAAGATGGCAAGAGTAGGTGCACCTGCTGCTCCGTGCAGGCCCCCCCTCCCCATGTCTTTGTTTAGGGGTGAACCCACCGCTCCGTGTAGGACACCCCTGTTTGTTGAGAAATTAGATAAGTTTATTTTTATTTTATCCTGTTGCTGTAAAGGGTAGTAGCGGTAATACTAATGTTCCTTTTCTATGGAGCTGGAGAGTGTGTGATTTTCACAAATCACTTGTCTCTGCTTGTGAGACGGATACACTGACGGCTGTCAATCAGCCCTATCTTTCCTCTGTGCCACTCTGACTGCTCTTCAGCCTACCAGCAGGCAGACTCAGTTATTGCCCTATACCAGCTGCAATGCTGCAAAAGTTATAAAATGTTTTCCTCTTTCTAGAACAAACCTGTGTCAGTCACTAACACTAAGCCCTCTGTCCTGTCACTGCTGAGCCCACCAAGTTCCAAGTGAAGAACATACTGTAGTCGTCTGAATCAAATAGCTAAGTCCTAAGATTTGTAACTAGACATATACAGTTATATCTGCTTAAATCCCAAAAGTATATGCCCCTCAGCTGCCATGGCTTCCATCGAACGTTTCAATGGGATGTGAGCCCATAGGGATTTAGATGATTTCTTAGACCAAGGCCATTTAAAGAATTTTCTTCAGGATCAAAAGTGGATGAAACACCTTGTTTCCTTTATTCTGACATCCTCTTAAGTTTTTGTTGTTGGGGGGACTATATTGGGGGATATTTACTAAGTTATTTAGTCAGCTTTGGTTGCCTTTATACATTTGTGTGTTCAAACTCTGTCTGCAGTAAAGTATGATTTACCTCGAGTAGTACTAGTGAAATGATTTGTTTTCTTATTCTACTTTGTTGATTTACAAGGTTATTTCAATAAAGAAACCCCAATCAAAGGAGAACGAACACTAATGTATGCACTTTGATTTGACAAAGGAAGGTTGCGGAATTACTTACTAAATCACTTTATGGATAATAGTTAATCTCTAAACAAGTGTATGGATCTTTATAAACCGTATGAATCACTGTGGCTAACATTAAAAGATAATAAAAGCAGGTCTAATCTGCATTGGAACCGTGTATATTTATAGAGCTCTGTGGTTCTTTGAAGATGAATAGGATATGCACAGTGCTTGATCCATTTTTATTTCAAAGGGTGCCTTGAACATGCTTCACTTTTAACAGCAGTAAAACAATCATTAATATGCAGGATGAGATATGGTTGTGTATGGTTGCAGTTTTTGGTTGGGGGGGGGGGGAGCAAGGGGAATCAGATAAGCTAGAGGCTTGGTTTTCCAGGAAGTGTATGGAGATTAACTATGTCAAGGGATGTCTTTTTAAAGAATAAAGGGTATGTTTGGGATTCCGCTTTGATCCAAGAGTAATAGGGGATTTTCAGAAGAGCAGGAAAATATTGACTTAACACATGGATCTCTAAATTCAGTGCTAGAAGGCTGCAAACTAGTCTGGTTTTCAGGCTATGCATAAGATATATTTGCCTACATTGTCTCTATTGTTTGCAAATATCTCATGCATATTCATTGTGGAGATGAGATTTGTGGACCTGTAATTTAATGGCAGTAGGAATTGTACTAGCCTGGGACACTCATATTAAAAGATCAATACCCCTGTACCTTACCTTTGAACTATTCATCCAGTTTCATTCAGATTTGTGCCAGAGATAATCGTGCATCCAACTACTGTCTTCCCAATCCCCTTTTATGAATATGTTGCTTCAGTCAGTCGCTTTGAGTTCCCACATGCATACTAGCATCTCTCTTTTGACTAGTTTGGCTTTATGCTTCTTTAGTAGCAAGTAGGATGCAAATGTCACTCAGAGGTGACCTCATAACTAGTACAGCTGGTGACTCGTCCTCTAAAACCTTCTGGTGGACCCACACCTGATTGCTCCACCAAGTACAATGATATCACAGAGCTAGAGTGTACACTGGTCCATAAAGTCTATAACTGGAACATTCCCAGATCAGAGGGGCAGATATGCTCCTGACAATGTTGTGATGTTGCCTTGATGCGCCATGGATTTATGCATTATCAGTGCATTTGGGGCAACACCATAGCTCCCTTTAGTAAACTGGCCCTTACTCTCCACATCTGAGCCTTCCCTTTATAACTACCATTCCCAAAATCTTGTTTGTAAGACTTCAAAGAAATGTTTCTTCTTTATTCCAGAATAACCACACAATGGGATATTTTTGCAAGTGTTAAATTGCATTTTTTACTACAGCCACACCACTCTGAGTGGGCATGATCTTGTTTGATCTTGGAAGCTAAGCCAGAACGGGCCTGGTTAGTACAAGGATGGAAGACCACTCAGCATACCAGGTGCTGTAGACGTATTGTGTGGAAGAAAGGCCTGGCAATCTACTTCAGGCTGCACCTTGTGAGGAAAACACAAAAGATAGTCACGTTATATAAACTGTCCACAGGGCTGCCAGGAGTTAACATCAATTCAACAGCACTTACTCACCCCAACCACCAAATGGCATATTTAGTTATTCTGAAAATCGGACAATCTCTTCTGTCTCACAGAAATATCTTTTCTCACACTTGCCTTTTTCTGTTTTTCTCCTTCATTGCAGTTCATAGTCTTTCACTTCTCCTACTTATATCTTGCTTTACACACAATCTCACACATGCACACAACAGGATAGAAATTGAATACAAATTAGAGGTTTCCAATAGGGGTACCTGTGGATTCCTGTAGCACCATGCACATGCTTACAGCAGTCAAACTGAGTAAATGTATTCCGGTGTCGCAAGAAGGATTTTTAGAATTCTGCAGTGTAGATTTCCAAGGTCTAGGAGGAGAGTTAAGGGCCTGTCAGTGTTCACTTCCCATTAAGCAGACCAAATAAATTTCTGTAGGTAGCAAATAAGAGAAAAATGCAGATGAGAATCTTTTTTGGCAGCATATGATTAGGGCTAGTGAGGGTCTCCTGACATTGACACCCTTATGGGATTCCAGATTTTCACAGATTCGGGACTTGTGAGACCATGAATTTCCTTGTTTACACCTTCAGTAAAAGGCTGTGCAGTCTTAATTTTAGAAACTAAGTTTACTTTATGCAGTTAGACAAAGTCATAAACTAAAAGGTGCATATAAATGAAACTTTTTATGGAGACTGTCCTGCCAGTACAAGACCATAACCCTTGCTACAAATTAAGAATTATTTATTTCAAGGCTGCATAAAATAGACACATTTAGAGTTAAATGAGTTACTTTCAGAGGTTTCTATGGGACAAACTGTTACTTTCCATATCTTAGTACTGTGTGAAAGAACTGGGCTTTTGTCTGCATTTCAGGCACACTGTCTAAAAAGCTGTAGGCCGGAGAGAAAATGCTCGAAAAGACACACAACAGAGAAGGCAGGTGAAGGAGGACTACCAATTCAGAGGTTTATTTATGGATATTAGAACAAAAGATCTGATTGATATACTGCCTGTAACTTCTCTGCAATTTACCACAGCTCTGAGTCATCTTACACTTGACAACCCTGAGGTTCTAAATAGAACGAGAGGTGGTAATCTAAAAGCTTTATTGAGATTCAATACAGAAACATACAGAATTATAGAAGAACAGTACACAATGGGGTGAGGTTATTACTGATGCACACTACCCAGTTGAGGGACTTTGGGTGATCATGTCTGAATTCAAGGTAGTAAAAGAGTGTGATGAGAGTTTCAAGAGCCAGAAGGATGCAGGCATAGCCAGTAGAAATAGGTGACAACCCCTATATAGATCATTGATGAGACCTCACCTAGAATGTTGAGTCTAGTTTGTAGGTATAGCTGTCCAGAGGGAAGCAATCAAACTGGTGGGGGAGCTCTGAGAGAGGGTGAGCCATAAAATATGCTGGAAGATGTAGTCCCTGTGAGTTCTGAACTGACAGGAAGTGAGCTCACTTTGGAATCAGGTAGTCTGGGAGCTGTAGTAAGGAAGCAGCTTGGGTTCAGGACACAGGTGAAAAATAATGAAGTAGTGGGGGAGGGGGGAAGCTAAGTAGTCCTGGTGAACAGAAGAAAAGTCTAGACCAGTGATGGCTAACCTTTTTGAGCCCGAGTGCCCAAACTGCCGCACAAAACCAAAGAATTTCCTCAAAGTGCCAGCACGTCCATTAAAGCCTCATTTGCATAAGGTGCCTCATTTGCATAAATATTTGCATAATGTTACCATACACTAACTTTTAGTAAACATGCCTCTTAATGAGTATATGGATAAAGAAAGACTAAAAGGTTTCTACATTACTATAATCCAGTACCAACCGCCAGGCACATTAGGAACTACTACAAACGCTGCCCATTTAGAACCCATAGCAAACCCGCCGTATCCTAACAGTACTACCAGGACTCACAAAGCACCATACCCTAACTATCAAAAGGCAACACTGCAAATATTAAACCAATACATTTCAGAGAACAACAATACATGACCTACTGGGGAAAGAACAAGTGGCAATGTCAAATAGGAATTATATAAACAGAATACCTCAGCTCAGTTACACATGCAGAACAGACCATCACCAAACAAGGAATCACAATTTAAAAACAGGAAGACAATAATTAAACTGGGAACCCCAAAAGCCAAACTTGGAATATACAACACTGTAGAAATAAAACTATAAATTAATTTCCTCTTGTACTAAACAAAGCGCAAAAATTAATGATGCACATTTCCCAGAGCTGACATATTCCAGTTAATAAATTCAAAATAAAGAGATATTTTTCTACCTTTTGTGCATTTTTTTTCAGTTGCAATTGCTCCAGCCACTTTCTTCTGGTTTCTTCGTGTCTTCTCCTAACTCTCCATCTGCTGTCCATTTGTCCTTTCTTCTGTCTTCTTGGGTTTTTTTTTTCCATTCTCTCTCTACATCTGCTTTAACATACTAATCTTTCTCCTTTTGCTCTTTCCTCATTCCTATTTCATCTACTCAAAATTTACCCCTCCATCCTCAATCCCCACTTATTCTCCCAATACCCGGCCAATTGTAGATTTTTTATCCCTCCCACACAAAATATTTTTCCCCTCTCCATTTTACTCTCCCAGCCCCATCCCATTCTAATCCTCCCCCAACACCAGCTCCCTTCTAGTTCCAGCCTCACCCAGCATCCATTCCCTTCTAGTCCCTGCATCAGCCCATTTCCAGTCCTAGCAGCCCCCCAACCCATTTCCAGTCCTAGCAACCTCCCAACCCAATACCAGTCCTAGCCCCCCCTCATCAACCCACTTCCAGTCCTAACCCCCCATAAGCCCATTTCCAGTCCTAGCTCCCCCATCTATTTGCAGTCCCATCCGAGTCCCTCCATCAGCTCATTTCCAAACCCAGCCCCCCATGAGCCCATTTCTAGTCCTTTCCTAGCCCCACCATCAGCCCATGTCAAATCCTAGCTCCCCTCCACTCAGCCCATTTCCAATCCAAGCCCCCCATGAGCCTACTTCCAGTTCTAGCCCCTTCATGAGTCCATTTCAATCCAAACCCGCACCACAGCCCATTTCCAATCTTAGCACCCCCCCAACAGCCAATTTCCAGTCCTATTCTAGCCCCTCCATCAGCCCATTTCCTGTCCTAGCCCCCCTCACCCATTTCCAGTCCTAGCTCCCTCCCCCTCACAACCCATTTCCATTCCAAGCCCCAATCCCATCAGCTATTTGCAGTTCAAGCCCTCCTTCCACTCAGCCCATTTCCAGTCTTAGCCCCCCCATAGCCCATTACCAGTCCTAACCCCCCCATCAGCCCATTACCAGTCCTAACCCCCCCATCAGCCCATTTCCAGTATTAGCCCCCCCCCCATAGCCCATTACTAGTCCTACCCCCCCCCCAAATCACCATCACCATCACCATCACCAGCCCACTTCCAGCCTTAGCACCCCCCATGGCCCATTACTAGTCCTAACCCCCCCCCCCATCAGCCCATTTCCAGTCTTAGCCCCCCCCATGGCCAATTACCAGTCCTAACCCCGGCCAATTACCAGTCCGAACCCCCCCCCCCTGGCCAATTACCAGTCCTACCCCCCCCCCCGGCCAATTACCAGTCCTACCCCCCCCCCCTGGCCAATTACCAGTCCTAACCCCCCCCATCAGCCCCTTTCCAGTCTTAGCCCCCCCCCATGGCCAATTCCCAGTCCTAACCCCCCCCTGGCCAATTACCAGTCCTACCCCCCCCTGCCAATTTCCAGTCCTTCCCCCCCCCCGGCCAATTACCAGTCCTAACCCCCCCATCAGCCCCTTTCCAGTCTTAGCCCCCCCCCCATGGCCAATTACCAGTCCTAACCCCCCCATCAGCCCTTTCCAGTCTTAGCCCCCCCCATGGCCAATTACCAGTCCTACCCCCCCCCCCATCAGCCCATTTCCAGTCTTAGCCTCCCCACCATAGCCCATTACCAGTCCTAAACCCCCTTCCCCCCTATCATCCCAAATTAAAAAAAAAAACCCCAAACAAAGCGGCTGCTTCTGCCGCGGCAGCCTCAAGAGCTCTGCCGCGGCAGCCTCAAGAGCTCTGCCGCGGGGCCCCCCCCCTGCCCGGCAGAGCCTCCCTGCATCATCTACCTTCAAGTCGCAAAACGCGGGCTTCTTTCAGAGCCGCGAGAGTTTCCTTTCTCGCGGGAGAGCCGCGAGAAAGGAAACTCTCGCGGCTCTGAAAGAAGCCCGCGTTTTGCGACTTGAAGGTAGATGATGCAGGGAGGCTCTGCCGGGCAGGGGGGGGGGGCCCCGCGGCAGAGCTCTTGAGGCTGCCGCGGCAGAGCTCTTGAGGCTGCCGCGGCAGAAGCAGCCGGTTTGTTTGGTTTTTTTTTTTTTAAATTTGGGACCTTTTAAATGCGGACCTTCCCGCGTGCCAGCTGCAAGGCCTTCGCGTGCCACAGCTGGCACGCGTGCCATAGGTTCGCCATCGCTGGTCTAGACTCTTTGCAGAAAAGGAGAGAGAGTGAGATAATAAAGCAGAGCCACAAGATAGATTTATGAAGCAAAAGCACTGAGGTGGGAATTGCTGGCTTAGTTGTCAGAGCATGATAGGGAGGTAGGAACTTAAATGTTGTTGGTTAAGAAAATAATAGATCTTGGGCAGGAACAGAAGAACTGAATTGGATTTAGCTGACACCTTTCTCTGAAGAATGTTGTCTTGTTATATGGGATTCTAACTAGAAACTCTAGGGAAGCCTTCACCTGACGTTTTACAGTGTCTACTCTAGACAGATAGACCTTCCTTAGGACCGGAACTGTATCTAAACACCTTGCCTTGCTCTAGACCAGGAATGGGCAAACTACGGCCCGCGGGCCGTATACGGCCCGGTGGACCTTTTAATCCGGCCCGCGGAGCGCTAGCTAATTTATTCATTTATTCACCTCACTTTCTAGAGGACGCAGCGTAATCTCGCGATGGCCGGCTAGTGTAGTGCAGAATCCCAAAATGAGTGGGGCAAAGAAAAGAAAAGTGGACAGTGAATGCAGAGTGTTTAATAAGGAATGGATAGCAAAATATTTTTTACGGAAGTCCGATCAATGGCTGTATGTCTCATATGCCAGGAAACTGTTGCGGTTTTCAAAGAATATAATATCAGCCATCATTTTGCCACGAAGCATGCTAACTATGCTAGCAAGCAGTCGCCCCAAGAACGGGGGTCTACAGCTCGGAGGTTGATGGCTAAATTACAGGCTCAGCAAAATTTATTTCAGACAAACTGCAATTCAAGAGTCAAGTACCAAAGCAAGTTTTATGCTCTCATTCAAATTAGCAAAAGCTAGTAAACCCCTCTCTGAAGGAGAGTTTTTGAAAGAATGCATGATAGAGACCGCAGGTCTTTTGTGTCCAGAGAGCAAAGACAAGTTTGAAAAACTCAGTTTATCACGCAGGACAGTGACTCGTCGTGTGGAACTGATTGATGAAGACATAACAAACAAGTTAAATAATATTGCAGAGTCCTTTAAATTATATTCGCTAGCACTGGACGAAAGTACAGACATAAGACACAGCTCAGCTCTTAATTTTTATCCGAGGGATTAGAGACAGTTTTGAAATAACAGAGGAGTTTTTGGCCATGGAGCCACTTAAAGGAAAAACACGGGGAGAAGATTTGTATTACTGGGTGTCTGCTGTCATCGAGAGTATGAAGCTACCTTGGAGTAAACTTGCTAATGTCACTACGGATGGATCTCCAAATTTAACTGGAAAAAATGTGGGATTGCTGAAAAGAATTCAGGATAAGGTGAAAGAGGAAAACCCTGAGCAAGAAGTTATTTTCTCCACTGCATCATACACCAAGAATCTTTGTGTAAATCTGTATTACAGCTTAGTCATGTTGTGAATCCAGTTATAAAGCTTGTTAACTGCATACGAGCAAAGGGGCTTCAGCACCGTCAGTTCATTGCATTTCTGGAGGAAACCGACGCAGACCACCAAGACTTGCTTTACCACTCTCGTGTCCGCTGGTTGAGTTTAGGCAAAGTGCTTAAACGAGTGTGGGATCTTAAAGAAGCGATTGATACATTTTTGGAGTTAAAGGGGAAGTCTGATGATTTTCCAGAGCTGAGCGACAAGAATTGGCTGTGTGACTTTGCGTTTGCTGTTGACATTTTTTCTCACATGAATGAGCTTAACGTCAAGCTACAGGGAAAAGACCTGTATATTCACGACATGTATAGTAATGTAAATGCCTTCAAAGCCAAGTTTACTTTTTTTTCTAGGCAAATTTCAAAGAAAAACTTCTCTCATTTTCCCACACTAACCACACAGGAAAAGGCCATCCAAAATGTGAATAAATATAGCAAATCACTGAATGACCTGCATGAAGAATTCTGCCGTCTGTTTTCAGATTTGGAAAAATTGAAAAGTCACTTCAGCTGGTGGCCTGTCCCTTGTCACAAGACCCAGAAACAGCACCACAAGAAGTGCAATTGGAACTAATCGATCTTCAATCTGATGCAATCTTAAAGGAGAACTTCCACTCTCTTCCACTAAAAGAGTTCTATGCCTCACTTAAAGATGACTGTTTTCCAAACCTCCGGGGGATGGCACAGAAGATTCTGGCCTTGTTTGGCTCGACCTAAGTGTGTGAGCAGACGTTCAGCATCATGAACATCAATAAATCCCGTCACAGATCCCAGTTAACTGACCAACACCTCAGATCTATTCTGCGAATTGCAACAACAAAGCTATCTCCTGACTTTGATGCCTTAACAAAAAAGGGAGACCAACAACACTGTTCCCACTAAAATTGAAGGTACTATTTTATGAAAGAAATACATTGCATAAAAGTTTTGTAAAATAACTCTTTTTATGCTTTTCTACCTTAAATTAATCTAAACATTTAATGTTACAAATTTAAATTTAATTTATATTAATTCACACATAAACACCGTCCATCTACTCTTGGTCCGGCCCCCGGGTCCAATATATGAACCCATTGCGGCCCTCGAGTCAAAAAGTTTGCCCACCCCTGCTCTAGACAGATAGACACTGGAAGAAGTAACTACAGTTCCACTAGGAGTACAGCCTGGTTTAAAGTTGTGCTAGAGGTTTGTTGTGGGTTACGGATGTTACTGACCAGGGGCCCAAAGGAGTAACCTTTGAATTTAAAAGGTTAGATAGCCAAACCAGAACTGCGTTTAAAAGCAAATTGAAAAATCAGTTGTATAAATGGAAGCTGGGCTCTGTGATTTATAGGAAGGCTAAATTCTCTGATAGAGCTAGATATACCAGGAGCAGCAATTGAAAGATATGATTAGGGTAGCTGTATTGGTTGTTAGTGAATGTATGTTGTTGAAAGCTACATGCTGCAAGAGAGCTGTTAAAGCTGCAATCTGCAGGTGGGATGAGAGGATCTAGTAAATGCTATGGTTTGAGGAAAGCACTTTACTGGCTTTATTAGATGTGCACGGTGCTAATTAAAAGTACTGGATAGCACATTTCCCATTGGACAAGCAGAAGAACCTGATAAAAGTTATAAATATATAAATAGTACGCTTGTGTCTTCCCTCATCCATAAAGAGTTTTAGTGCTGAGTTCCTGATCCAGAGAACTAGACTAGAGGTATCAGACTTGACAATACTCTGAAAAAGATAAGAGACGGGGGAGGGGGGGGGGGGCTAGGAGCAGGAGGGAAAATCACAGAAACAGCCAAATCCTTTTGGTCCAGTATATCGTGACATACTAGTGTTTCCCAGGAAAAGCGTAGCTGTGGAGGAAAGCCTGCTGTAGTCGACGCAGCCTCACAAACCGCGGTCCTTTATCTTTCCCTGATGGCACTCATCTCCCTCTCCCCTGCCCTCCCAGACGGTGCAGCATCTCCCATGGGACGAGGTAGAAGAAGCGGCCACACAAACCGCGGCCCTTTCATTCACTTTTCCTCAACAGCGCTTCTCCTTTGGTTTGTAATAGCAAGAGACGCTTAAGGTGATCTCACTTCTGCTGCATCCCCAAGCAGAAGAACTGAAGTCATAAGTTGGCCATGCTGCCACAAGTTGAAGGAAGAGTACCGCTGAGGAAAAGTGCTGCGATTTGTTTGACTGCTGCTTCTGCCTCATCCGACGGGAGCAGGACCGGCTCCCAGAGTTGCTTCATGTTGTTAGTGCCCCAGGCACTCAATATTATGCCCCCTCCCTTCAGCTAATCCCCTCAGCTAATAATCAATTGTTTAGCTTTGAATGCCCTGCTTTTTGCCACCTCCTGAAGCTTCTGCACCAGGCAGCTGCCTGGTTTGCATAATGGTTGGGCTGGCCCTGGACAGGAGATGCTGCACTGTTTGGGAAGGTAGGAGACATGGCAGAAGGGAGATGCTGCACTGTTGAGGAAAGGTAAGGCAGAGATTTTATTTTATTTATTTATTTAACAAAAAACCGTTTATACCACAATTTCCAAGGATCAATTGCGGTTTACATGGAACAACAGTGTTGAGAGGTACAACAGGTCCATGCTCAATTACCTGGAACAGCAAATAGCTATAAACATAATGATGATAAAACTATCATCTGAACAATTGTTTGTGTGTAACACAGAGATAACAGTAGAACTATATATACAATTTTGTCTAGTTGCGAGTCATAAGTTGTAGTGGTGGCAAGTCTTAGTTATTTTGTTGCATTGGTGCTAAGTTATTCACTTGGTCCTGTGTGCCGAAGTGTGTATTGAAAAGTTGTGTTTTGAGATACTTTCTAAATGTTAGTTGTCACGCCCATAGCCCCTTACATGTGTATGGAGGGGCGTGCTTATTATATAGAGTTCCCCAATTAAGCAATGTTCCAGACTGGCTAGCTTGCAAAGGATTCTGGTAATGGTGGTCCAGTCATACGGTGCTTGCCTTGGAGGTCAATGAAAACAATTGTAGTTGGCTCGAGTGTAAGGCAGTGACAGAATATTTATTTATGAGGTTAATCCAAATGCACACAGATTCACTTGGTAACACCTTAGGATGTATTCTCCAGGATTTTATATTCAAAATAATAATATAACTGAATGGTTAAGCAAATAGCTTGTAAAGTCCATTAACAGAAATTCTCTCTGTCACTGCTGACAAACCTTGCTCAGCAGTGCCGGTGTAAAGGAAAGCCAAAAATAGTAAAAGCTTCTTCACAAAAAAAAACAGCTTTTTACATTCTCAGTTCAAAGCACTTTTGTATCCAACATGTGCATAGCCTGAGCTGTGTGCTGCTCTGGTACCACCAGGTGGCTAACAAGCTTCAATCAACAGCTCTGCTCGTCTCTGCACAAGTATTTACACAAACCTCTAGTGCCAGTTACTAGGACGTTTCCTTTTATGTTGATCCTACTTTCAGGATTTCTCTGTGCTAGCAACCTTGCATAAAGAACAGTCCATGAGACTATTGTCTCCCTCTGTAATTATGGCTTGGTCTTCTACTTGCATAGGTTCTATGTCAGGAGCTGGATCAGAGGGCTTTATTAACTGACCTTCCTTAGGACCGAAACTGTATCTAAACACCTTGCCTTGCTCTAGGTTAAACAAACATTCATAGTTCCTACCTGAGTTGCTGGCATTAGGGAGGAGTAGCCTAGTGGTTGGGGCAAGGTACTTCAGGCCGGAAGGTCGGGGGTTCAAATCCCACTAGAGGATAGCAACCTTGGACCGGAAGGACTGGGGTTTCTAGTCCCACAGATGCTCCTTGTGGTCTTGGGCAAGCCACTTAACTCTCCATTGCCCATGTTCCCTGTAAGTATTAGTGTATGTGTCTCATATCCCCGCGTGTTAAATATATCCCCCAATTGTGTTGTTACCGCTTTGATTGAAGGATAAGGCAGTATACAAAACTGTCTAAATAAATAAATTAGGCTGTCCTTTCAAATATTTTGGCCAGTATGCATTGGAGTTTTTATAACCTGTCCTCCAGTCTATATTCCTGGACCTCAGGGCATCTGCTCCATACCTCTGCTTAGGGTTCCTAGCTGCAGTTCTCCAAGCCTTTGGATTTCCCCAATCCCTTGGAACTGGCTTCTCCCAGGAATCTCCCCAAGAACATGGATCTCTCAGAGCTCTTCTCTCCTTGCTCTCACGCTTGCCTTCAAGCCTCCTCTCAGGCTTCCTCTCCGTCCCAGGCTTTCCTTCTCTGCCAGGCGGTCCTTCTCTTCTTGGTCTTCCTTCTCTGCCAGGACTAAGCTTCACTTGTCTCCCAGGCTTTCCTTGACTGCCAGGCTTTCCTTCTCTGCTCTCTGCATATTCTGTTCTAGTTTTAAAGTTCCCAGTTTCCAACCCCCTCCCTTGCAAACCTTAGGTGTTGCTGATCAAAGTCTCTCCTGGCAGCTGAGCAATTAGGAGTGACGTAAGGGTTTCTCAATCTGGGCTTAAACTGCTGCACCTCATCTCCACTAGAGGCTCTCTGCAGGCCACTGCAGCCTGGAATAACCCGTCTTAGGTAAATATGGAGTTTTATTCCTGTGACCTGGCACAACAGGTCCCTTGATTAGGGTAAATTAACTTCCTTTAACACTATGCTCTGGGCAGGTCCCTCATCACATAGTAGATCACAATTATTTGTCTTAGATGATCAGGGAGGTTATTCCAGAGAACATAAGATATGCCACACTGGGTCAGACCAAGGTCCATCAAGCCCAGCACCCCGTTTCCAACAGTGGCCAATGTAGGCCACACGTACCTAGCAATCTCACCAAAAGACACAGATTCCACAATGCTTCTACTGGGTCAAGCATTGATATCCTGGGTCCCTTCTTAATAATGGTCTATGGACCTTTCCTCCAGGAACTTGTTCAAATGCTTTTCAAACCCAGCTACACCAACATCCTCCGGTAACAAATTCCAGAGTTTGATTACACATTGAGTGAAAAAATATTTTCTTTTATTAGTCTTAAATAGTTTACCCTGTAGCTTCATTGCATGTCCCCTAGTCTTTCTATATTCTGATAACGTAAACAATCGATCTACGTTTACCCGTTCCACCCCGTTCATTAATTTATAGACTTCTATCATATCTCCCCTCAGCCGTCTCTTTTCCAGGTTAAAGAGCCCTAACCTTTTTAGCCTTTCTTCATAGGAGTATCCTTCCATCCCCTTTACCATTTTGGTGGCTCTTCTCTGAACCTTTTCTAATAACACTATATCCTTTTAAGATACGGCGACCAGAATTGCACACAATATTCAAAGGTGCAGTCTCACCATGGAACGATATAGAGGCATTATAATATCTTTTGTTTTATTTTCCATTCCTTTCCTTATGATACCCAGCATTCTATTTGCTCTCTTGGCCGCCGCTGCACACTGGGCCGAGGGCACTAACATGTTATCCACAATGACGCCCAAATCTTTTTCCTGGGTGGTGGCCCCCAATGTGGAACCCTGCATCGTGTAACCACAGTTTGGGTTGTTCTTCCCTAGGTGTATAACTTTGCACTTGTCCACATTAAATTTCATCTGCCATTTTGATGCCCAGTCTTCCAATTTATCAAGATCCTCTTGCAATTTTCCACAGTCCTCTTGGGTTTTAACAACTTTAAATAGTTTTGTGTCATCTACAAATTTGATAACCTCACTCGTTATTCCACTTTCCAGGTCATTTATGAATATGTCAAAAAGCAGCGGACCCAGCACAGATCCTTGGGGTACACTACTATTCACCTTTCTCCATTGGGAAAATTGGCTATTTAGCCCCCTACCCTCTGCTTTCTATCTTTTAACCAGTTCCTGATCCACAGTAGTACACTGCCTCCTATCCCATGACTCTTTAGTTTTGCCAAAAGTCTCTGTTGAGAGACCTTGTCAAAGGCTTTCTGAAAGTCCAGATACATTATTTCAACTGACTCACCTTTGTCCACCTGTTTCTTCACACCTCAAAAAAACATAACAGATTAGATCTTCCTTGTCTAAAGCCATGTTGGCTGTCTCCCACTAGGCCATGACTATCTACATGCTGAGTAATTTTATTCTTTATGATGGTTTCTACCATTTTTCCTGGTACTGACATCAGGCTCACCGGTCTGTAGTTTCCCGGATCACCCCTGGAACCCTTTTTAAAAATTGGTGTTACACTGGTGATCCTCCAGTCTGCAGGTATTAGAGATGATTTTAATGATATAGTTCACAGATTACTAATAGCAAGGCTTGCAATCTCATATTTCAGTTCTTTCAACACCCTTGGATGTATACCATCCGGCCCAGGTGATTTACTACTCTTCAGTTTATCTAATAGTTGTAATACATCTTCCCAATGTATCGATATTTCCTTCAATTCTTCCGCACCTTTAAATACCACTTCAGTCATGGGTAACATCCCTACATCTTCCTCAGTAAAGACCGAAGCAAAGAATTCATTCAGTCTCTCCGCTATCGCCTTGTCGCCTCTTAGTGCCCCTTTAACCCCTCTATCATCTAATGGACCAACTGACTCTCTCACAGGTTTTTTGCTACGAATGTACTTGAAAAAGTCTTTATTTCACGTTTTTGCTTCTGCAGCAAGCTTCTTCTCAAATTCTCCCTTTGCCTGCCTTATCAATGCCTTGCATTTGACTTGCCAGTGCTAGTGCTGTTTCCAAGTTTCGCCGTTTGGCTCTTTTCCATTTCCTGAAAGAATGTTTTTTGGCAACAACAGCCTCTCTGACCGCACCTTTAAACCATGCTGGCAGTTTTTTGGACTTCCTTCCACTTTTCTTAAAGCGTGGAATACAGCTGGTCTGGGCTTCCAAGATACTATTTTTCAACAACACCAAAGCCTGATGTAAGTCTTTAACCTTTGCAACTGCTCCTTTTAGTTTTTTCTTAACTATTTTCCTCGTTTTATCATAGTCACCCTTTCGAAAGAGGACTGGTGCGATGTGTGAGAAGGCCTTGTTTGTTGTCTTTTTTGCTTTCCTGAAATCTGTTGGTAAGGAGAGTTTGTTTTTTGTTCATAGTGCGTTGTGTTTGATTGTTTTCCCTAACTATGAGGGTTTTTAGATGTAAGGGGGCGATGTCATGAATAAGTTTAAATGTTGTTACACGTATTTTGTAAGATATACGGCAATGTATAGGTAGCCAATGGAGGGCATATAGTGTGGGTGTGATGTGTTCCATGGCATTGATGTTACTGGTTATTCGAGGTGACACATTTTGGGCTATTTGTAGTCGTCTTAGGTCTTGTTTGGTGACGCCATGGAGGATGAAATTTGCAAAGTCTAAGTGAGGGGTAATCATGGCTTGGATTATTATGGATCTAAAATCATGCGGGTGTAGAAATGGGTGGAGTTGCTTGAGGAGTCTGATTTTTATAATACATTTTTCTTGTTTGTTTTATGTGGGCACTGAAGCTGAGGGAGCGGTCAATTATGACGCCTAGACATTTCGCTTCATTTCTGATTTGAATATTGATGTTGTTGATTGAGTTTGGGGGGAGAATTTTTGGTTTTGTGTGACAAATATTGCCTCCGTTTTCGAGAAGTTAATGTAGAGGTTGTGGCTCTTAAGCCACGTTGTAATTTCTGTGATACAGGTTGTCAGGACATTCATTGGGGGGTTCAAAATATTCCACAGGAGGTATAACATTGTTGTCTGCGTAAATATGATAATTTACGCAGAAACGTCTAAAGATAGTGCAGATGAGTTGTAAATATATATTAGAGCAATGCAGAGAGAGCAGATCCCTGGGGGAGACCTTGTTGTTTATATTTTTCTGATATTTGTTGTTCAATTCTGACTTCTTGGGTTCTGTCCGTTAGATATGATCAAAACCATTTCAGTACTGTATCTGTGATTCCCAACTGTCGTAGGCGTGTTATCATTGTTTGATGGATGACACTATCGAAGGCTGCTGTGATGTCAATAAAGATTAGAAGGAAAACATTTTTTACATTGTCAGTCCCTTTAGCAAGAGTGTCAGTTAAAACTGTGAGGAGTGTTTCCACTCCATGGTGGTGTCTAAATTCGTATTGCTGATCATCTTGTGGTGCATGGGTGTCGATATGTTCTTGCAGTTGAATCTGTACTGTTTTTTCCATAAGTTTAGCCAGGAGTGGTAGACTGGAGGTTGGCCTATAAGAAGTTAGGGAACTTTTGTCGCTGGACTTGCATTTTAATATGGGGCGGATTTGTGCATGTTTGAGGGGAGCTGGTAGGTAGCCGTTCTGCAGTGATAAGTTTACCTTGGGTAGGATGAATAAAGAGAGTTTAGGGGTGGATTCTTTTATCCAGTGTACTGGACATGGGTCTAGGTATGATGTGGTTGTGTTTAGTTTAGATAAGGTGTGTTTCAGCATGTCTTTATTTATGGGGTAGAATGTAGACCATTGCGTTATTTGTGTAGATGAGATTGGACTTTGTGTTATTGTTGAGGATGAAGTTTGTTTTAGTTTATTCTCGTAGTAGGTGGCAAGGGTTTGGGGTGAGATGACCTGTTCAGTAGGGTTTTTGTTGGCAGTATTGTCAGTCAGTGATTTAATGATTTTAAAAAGCTCTCTTGGGCAGTTGAGGGCTTTTGTTAGTTGACTAGAATAGTAATGTTTTTGGCATTGTTTATACGTTATCTGTATATTGTCAGGGTGTTTAGGTAATTGTCAAGGAGAGTTTTAGTTTTAGCTATGCGCCATCTGCGTTCGGCTTTGCGTAACTCTGTCTTCAGTTGTTTTATTTCTGGGTTGTACCATGGCACATTTTTTCTGTTTAATCTTTTTGTGGTTTGTTTTATATTGTGAGTTGAGGTGGCTACGATGGATATGGTGGAGTTCCATACTGCAAGGGCTTTGTCAAGATCTGTTGGGTCTAATAGTAAGTGTAGTATGATATGATTCAAAACTTCTTCCTTGTTAAAATTTTGAATCTGTTAATGTGGTGAGAGTGTGAAGGCTTGTTCATGGCAGAGTCAATTAGTGGTATTTGAAATTTTATTAGATGGTGGTTTGACCAAGGGATGGGTTGTATTTGTAAAGTTGTGGGGTCATATGCATTGTTTAGGCATTTGGGTAAAAAGTTGAGATCTAGTGTGTTTCCTTTATGATGTGTGTTTTCATTTATGGTTTGTATATAGTCCAACTCTTCAGTGTTTTTTATGAATGCTTCAGTTTGTGAGTCAGAGGTAGAAGGTAGGTTTAGGTCTCCGAGTAATATTAGGTGTTTTGCCTCAGTGGCTGTACCCAGGAGTTCTATCAATGTGTCCAGGTTATCAGGACTTGAGTCTGGTGGTCTGTATATTAAGCATATTTGGAGATGTTTTATGTTTATAGTTAGAATGTCTACGTTTTCAATGTTATAGGACTCTGATAGTGATGATGCTGCACTTATGGGGGGAAGGGAGAAGTAAGATGGTAGATGCTGCACTGTTGGAGAAGGGGGGCTTGAAGATGCTGCACTTTTAGGGAAGGGGAAGGGAGCTTAAAGATGCTGAACTGTTGGGGAGTGCAAAAGGAGAGATACCCCCCCCCCCCTCCCCATGGTACAGTAAGGGAGAAGGGGAAGTGAGAGAAGAGAGATGATGGGTTTGGGGGAAACATGTGGGATAGAACATGGAAGGTTGTCAAGGAGAGGAGGATGGTGAGTGCAGAGGATAGAAATGTGGCTATTAGTAGTGTGTGAAAGATGGAAGAGAATAAGAGGCCAGGGAAGGAATGAGACAGGGCAAATGAGAGCAAGGGAGGAGATGAGTGAAGATGATGGAAAGGTGATGGGTGGGTGAAAAATTTTAAAAAAGTAGTAGACTGAGGATTGGAGGGTGAGGCAGAAAAGAAAGATACGGAGGAACGTGCTAAAAGGGAAAGATCAATATACCAGTGACAAATGTAAGGCGTGAATGGAAAAATAAGGTGAACAGAGGCGAAATGAAAAATGGACAGTATGGAAAGACAGAGAAAAGCAGCAAAGTGACTGGGACCAACATAATTGAAAAATAGAAAGTCCAGACAACAAAGGTTGAAAAAATATATTATTTTACATTTATTAACTGGATTGTGTTTGCTTTGGGAAATATGGATTGCAGATATCTTTGTATTTTATTCAGTACAAGAGAAAATGAATTTATTTTTTCTTCACTGTTCTTGGGGGCTTCCAGTTCAATATTTTCTTCATATTCCTATTTCTAATTGTGATTCCTTCTTCTGTATATGGTGAGAGTCTGTGTTTTGTGCTTGACCGAAGTGCAGTATTCTTAGTGTGTAGTGTCTATGCAAAAATTTACGGTCGCCCCACTTGTTCTCTTTTACCAGTAGTTAAATATATTAATTGTTCTAGAGCCCATTGTAATATTTATAGTGCTTCCTGTTCATAGGTAGGGTTCTTGTGGTTTGAATCGTAGGCATCGTAGGTACTGCTATGGTATGGCAGGTTTGCTATATGTATATTGAGTGAGGTTTTCTATTTCACAGTGTTACCAATAGTGGTGAAATTTAGATTTCTGTTACTCAGACGGCATGAGAATTGGAATATTTCTTTTGTATGGTGAATTCAATGAAGAAATGTCTACTTCTGCTTTGTGTCTGTTTGGGGGAAGTAGGGTTTTTGTGGATGCCGAGGATGTTTCCATTTAACTCCTAAGAACTGCTATACTGTGTCAGATCAAAGGTCTGGTAGTGTCGATGTGTACAATGTGTCACACATGCAAGCGTCGTCGGGGCTGTGTCCCACCAGAGAAAAGGTTGAGAACCACAGCTTTAGACTGGGTATAAATAATGCACAATTTATTCTCACTCTGAAATTTTCTGCAGCTTTTGGTTGGCTTGCTCTTGAGAGAGTCTGATTTGCTACATAGAGGCTCATTTTATAACAGGGCACCTAGGCTGAGGCAGCCAAAACACACCTACTGGTCTTTGTAAAATACTAGCGTAAGTGGTAGAGATGATGCCTTAAATTCAGGCATGAACGTTTACATCTGCTCTATAGCTGGTGTAAATAAATGTACAGGAAATTTCAAGTACGCATGTAGATTAAGGTATTTGATAATGTGTGTACTTGTGAACTTCACCCAGACCATGTCCCAGCAATGCCTTCAGGCAAGGTACACATGTTCATGCCAACTGAGTACTTTTATACTGGTCAGTATCCCCTAAGAGGCCATTAATGTGCATAAACTGCCTTTAATGGTGTGATAAAATTACCTCGGGGGGGGGGGGAAATCACATCATGTGGTGAGTAGGAGAGAGATGTGATTTCCCCCCCCCCCCCAAGGTAATTTTATCGGGAATCTCCTGCACTTTTAATGGCCTGAGAGTAGAAAAGATCCCTGCTTTTAGCCCACTATTCGTGAGATAATTGTTTTGGTACTTTGATGCATTGTGTCTGTGAAGACCATGCTGTATGGCATCAAAAAGTGCCAAGAAGGAGAAAGAGAAAATGTAAAGGGTATGGATTCCAAGATGGTAGAGAATAATGGGGCTTCCATCCCCAGAGCACAGGCCAGACCATATCTTTAGTAGAGTTGACGGTAGTGGTAGTTGGAGCATTGGAGACAAAGTTTGAGCACCTGGAGTGGGTGGGACAGGCACTGACTACTTTTCATCATCAGATAACTGAGGCTGAGTCCCAGATTTCTACTTTCAAAGATGAGCGGCAGCATGTGTCACAAGAACTTGCCATTCCTAAGGACAAAGCGTAGGCCCTGGTTTCAGAAAGTTTGTATACCAGAGATGGTTAAGGAGACAGTTAAGCAGTGTGGTTGAAGTCTGCAAATTGAACATCTGCACTGGCTTGACTTGTGCTTGTAGGAGAAACTCAACCATGAATAGTTATTGCGAAGTTCCTCAATTTTGTTCAAAAATAGGCTGTTTTGAGAGCAGCACAGCATCAGCAATGACTGGAGCATAAAGAGATGTTCATATTAACTATCACCTGATCGCTATGTTATGTTCTAATTTTCACTTATTACCTTCTATACCTATTCTCTTACATTTCATGTAAGCATTAACTTTTGTTCTTATGCTCCATGTAGTAACTGTTCTTCATTCCATATAAGTATTATCTATTGTTTACACTGTTAACCTGCAAACCACCTTGACACTTTGATAAGGTGGTATATAAGAGTAGCTAAATAAATATTGGAGGAGTAGCCTAGTGGTTAGAGCAACTGCCTAGTACCCAGAAGATCAAGGGTTCGATTCCCACTGGCACTCCTTGTGACCTTGGGCAAGTCACTTTACCCTCCATTGCCTTGGAAGAAAAGGCTGGCAATCTACTTCCGGTGATACATTGCCAAGAAAACCCAGAGGTAGCTGGGTCGCTATGAGTCAACACTGACTTGATGGCACTAAAAATAAATAAATAAATAAATTGGTGTTTCAAGACTATTCTAGCAGGCAGATGCAGTGCAGAAAAATGTATTCATCATGCTGCTCTCAGCTGTTTGATCGTAAAGTGCATTTTGTATTCAAATACTCTACAAAGCTGCAGATTTTCCATAATGGGATTGTCATACTTTCAACACCCCAAGTGAGACAAGCAAGATGCGGGAGCCCTGTGGGAAAACCTAAGAGTTTGGTAGACAGACTTTTTGGGACGTGTGCCTTTGCATGTTGCGTTTTGGCATTGCCTTGAGGCATGCCTGCAAGTTCTACCCAACTCAATTAGTCAAATGACTTGGATTGTCTGATGTTTCTTTTGCCATTGCTGGGCCAGTGCAACTGGACTCTGTCATGGACATAACTCATGTTATTCTTTGATTGACACCAATTTGTTGGCTTGGACATTGAAAAACGAGCCTTGTGTTGAGACCCTTGTATAGAAAATAATTTGGCATAGACACTTATGCATTTTTAATAGGCCTAAACCTAAATGACTGTGCACCTCCCAATGGAAATGCAAGATGCATAAACTGCGTGTTGACAGTAATATGGAATGATTGGAACATGTGAGTGGTGAGGGAATCGGTTTGGGGAGTATGTGTGAGTGATAGTGTGCAGCTGACAACATTGAGAGAGCCTATGAAACCCATTGCTGCATAATCAGGAAAGGTGAGGTAACGTCCTTATCTTCTGGAGTAGTGATTGTACATATATTTTGATGAAGGGCTGGAGTGGGAGGGGATAATGTGTAAGGAAAGAGGCTTGGGCTAGGTGGGGCGCAAGGTGGTGTGTTAGTGTTGCAGTGGTTATGATCTATTTGAGGGGTGGTGTGTGAGTAATGTAGGGAATATTTGGAGTTGATGGGCATTTGCCAGATAGAACTGTAATTTAATAAACTACAATTGGAGTCAGCTGATAGGGTCGTAGAGTGCTGGGTATGTCTCTGAATGAGACAAGTTGGCTGCTAATACTTGCTGACTTATTTGAATAACTTGGGCAGTGCTGGGAATCGGAAGGTAATTGGGGGAGCATGTTGGGGTGAAAATTTGGGGAAATGTGATAGGTGAGCTGGGGGGGGGGGGGTTAGAAAGGATGGTTGGATGAGATGTGGCAAGAGGTGCTTAGAAAGAGTTGAATAGTTGAGATTGTTGCAAGGATGGTAAGAGGGGCCTGGTCACCATGATGGCAAGGAGATTAGCTAATAATAGTAGAAGGCATTCAGAGAGGGCAGAATAAGAGGTGGGAAGGTTGGACTGCTGCCAGAGTACATGTGGGCATGGAATGGGTATGAATTAACACTGGATTGGGAATCTCCTTGGGGGGCCCTAGCCATGGAGGGCTCTCTGGATCGTGTAGGTTGTATTGTGCGAATAGAGCATGTAGAGACCCTAAGGGATGATTCCCCGAAGAGTAAGGATAATCTCTTGGAATGTGTGTGGGATTGATTTTCCAATAAACTAATCCAATATTTTGCAGACCCTAAAAAGACACGGAGCAATGGTGACATTCTTACAAGAGGCATCTGACAGATGCTAAACATGCCAAATTAAAGAGGGTAGTAGATTGGAGAGGTTTATGGCCTATCAGCTGAGAGCAAGCAGGCAGCAGTAGCAATATTGGTACATAAGAATGCAGGATTCACTCTGCAGCATGAAGTAAAGGTTTAAAGGCTGCTATATTTTTCGGGTTGGGCAATTCCAGGGCTGCCGTTTGGTGTTAGGTAACGTCTGTGCCCCAAACAGCTATGACCCTGAATTTTTCATGCTTCTGGTACAGAATTCGTCTTTGCTCAATGTATTGCATCTGGTGTGGGAGGAGGTATGTTAACTGTGTTCTTGAATAGTCAGTTGATAGAACTCAGGGAATATCTGTGGGAGTTATGCTTTGCTAGATACTTGGAGGGTCATCCACCCCACAGATTTAGATTTTCCTCATTTATCTACAGTAGAGTCCATAGAACATGGTCTCCTGTTGAGTATACATTGATTGCAGAAACCTTGTTCTATGAAGTAGCAGTTGCCCAGAATTGGGCCTGTGGAAATCTGATCATGAACCTGGAATGGACCATGGATAGCTACTGCCCACACTTCTTGGAAAAGGATGCTATGTTTCAACAATTTTTGAGGGACAGTGGGAGGAGTTTGAGAGAACTAATGGGTGCTATAAGGGGAATCCATCATTTATTTTGGAAATCTGCAAAGGCAATGCTTAGGGGATCCATTGTAGGCTACATTATTAAGCAAAGAGAGGAAATGTTATAGTGAGTGCTCACTTTAGAGAAGCAGATGAGGCAGGTTTGGAAGACCTATGCATGGCACCCCACAGAGAAAGGGCAGGTCACTCTTTTGTGGCTCCAGGCTGAGCTAAATACCGTGCTGCATGAGAGGGCTGAAATCTCTATTTAATCACCATTATAAGCTCTATCAATATGGGGACAAGCTTGGTAGACTGCTTTCCTCCTTGATTAAGAGTAGGAAGAAGAATAAACAAATATGGATGCTACAGGATAGCCAGGGAATGGGGCATAATGCACAGGAGAAAATTGGAAATTCTTGAAAGACTTTTTTGCAGTCTTTTACAGAGGAAGCTGATGATGGAGTGTGCAGCCTGGCCTAAGGTCATTCCAAACAGCTTGAAGTTCTTAATGCACTCATTATGGCCTTTCAGGTGCAAAAAGTGTGCTCAGCCCCTGGTCCAGATGGATATAGTGGGGAGTTTTATAAACTACTGTTAGACAAAGTTAGCATTCCTTTGTGTGGAATGTATACCCAATTAATTGAAATGGAATATTTTTCTTCTGGCACCAATTGAACAGTCATCCCAAAACTAGGAAAGGACCCATGGTGTCCAGTATCCAATCAACCCATCTTGCAAAAATGTCAGTAGTAAAATAGTTGCCAAGATATAATGATGGATAGAATATTGCAATTCTTGCCACTCTTGATTCATTCTCAGACCAGATTTGTAAAGGGTCAGAAAATTGCTTTGACTCTAATCAGGGGCGGCTCAAGGCAATCTGCTTCCTGAGGCGAAGGATGAGATGGCGCGCCCCCCGTAGAGGTAGGCGGGGCTTTTTCAAAACTCCAATCAGGGACTGAACCAAACCAAAAAGCTGATTAGATTATATGGAAGAAATGCAAAATGTTTGCACACCAAGGAACTAAAAGAGAGCGAGAACCACAGCACAGTTCATAAAACTAAATTATAACTCATTTTTATTTGGTTGTTGTAAACTGCATTATGGTTATTACCTTTTCTTTTTCAACATATATTTTGCATCCACAGAACCCCCTTCAACAATGGTTGCAGAGCAGAACCAGGACATTCACCCACAGAACTCAATATCTTAAAACAAAAAAACCAAAAAACCCTGATTCTGATCATCTCACTAACAACAACAAACATTCTCCATTACCAGGCATATTGTGAACTAATACAAAACCCTACATCAAAGTCACCGAGTATCTATAGAGCAAATCTACCATATCATACCAGCACCAACTTCCAAAACTCACATAAGGAGCCCACCAAAATAAAGCGTCACTGTAAATACTACAGTGGACCCTGGAACATCCATACACCTGTTTGAAAAGCTGAGCAAGTCAAATTACAATAGTACAGTGTAGATCTTTATGTACAAACTCTGTTAACAGAACACCTGGGCTCAGTCACACACTCAGAACACAGACGGAAGCAGTGGGGTGAGTTTGACTCTCAGCTGCAGGTATCCCTGGTAGAGCTTGCGGAAGCAGTGGGGTGAGTTTGACTCTCAGCTGCAGGTATCCCTGGTAGAGCTTGCGGAAGCAGTGGGGTGAGTTTGTCTCTCAGCTGCAGGTATCCCTGGTAGAGCTTGCGGAAGCAGTGGGGTGAGTTTGTCTCTCATTTGCAGGGTCCCCTGGTAGAGCTTGCGGAAGCAGTGGGGTGAGTTTGTCTCTCAGCTGCAGGTATCCCTGGTAGAGCTTGCGGAAGCAGTGGGGTGAGTTTGTCTCTCATTTGCAGGGTCCCCTGGTAGAGCTTGCAGAAGCAGTGGGGTGAGTTTGTCTCTCAGCTGCAGGTATCCCTGGTAGAGCTTGCGGAAGCAGTGGGGTGAGTTTGTCTCTCAGCTGCAGGTATCCCTGGTAGAGCTTGCGGAAGCAGTGGGGTGAGTTTGTCTCTCTCATCTGCAGGGTTCCCTTGTAGAGCTTGCGGAAGCAGTGGGGTGAGTTTGTCTCTCAGCTGCAGGTATCCCTGGTAGAGCTTGCGGAAGCAGTGGGGTGAGTTTGTCTCTCATTTGCAGGGTCCCCTGGTAGAGCTTGCAGAAGCAGTGGGGTGAGTTTGTCTCTCAGCTGCAGGTATCCCTGGTAGAGCTTGCGGAAGCAGTGGGGTGAGTTTGTCTCTCATTTGCAGGGTCCCCTGGTAGAGCTTACGGAAGCAGTGGGGTGAGTTTGTCTCTCATTTGCAGGGTCCCCTGGTAGAGCTTACGGAAGCAGTGGGGTGAGTTTGTCTCTCAGCTGCAGGTATCCCCGGTAGAGCTTGCGGAAGCAGTGGGGTGAGTTTGTCTCTCATTCGCAGGGTCCCCTGGTAGAGCTTGCAGAAGCAGTGGGGTGAGTTTGTCTCTCAGCTGCAGGTATCCCTGGTAGAGCTTGCGGAAGCAGTGGGGTGAGTTTGTCTCTCATTTGCAGGGTCCCCTGGTAGAGCTTACGGAAGCAGTGGGGTGAGTTTGTCTCTCATTTGCAGGGTCCCCTGGTAGAGCTTACGGAAGCAGTGGGGTGAGTTTGTCTCTCAGCTGCAGGTATCCCCGGTAGAGCTTGCGGAAGCAGTGGGGTGAGTTTGTCTCTCATTCGCAGGGTCCCCTGGTAGAGCTTGCAGAAGCAGTGGGGTGAGTTTGTCTCTCAGTTGCAGGTATCCCTGGTAGTGCTAGGTATATCACAGGATTCTGAGGTATTAGCATCTGCTTGGAATGGTGACCTGGGGTTACAGCTTACCAGGAGGATCTGTTTGAAGTACTGACTTCTATCCCTCAGCTGGAGGTCAGTGTGGGCTTGTGGGATATGCAGTATAAAATTGTGCATAGTACTTAATTTAGCCTGTATGGGCTTTCCGTACAGTTCTTCTGGTGTCTGCGCGGTGCGTCAAGTATAGTGCGGGGAGGGCTTCATTGAGTCATATGTTTGGGGATGTCCTCTGATAGAGGATTGCCAACTTTTTGAAAGAGAAAAACCCTCTACATGTCGTGCCTGTGCTCTGCCCTGCTTCCTTGCTTCACCCCCTGCCCCACCCTCTATAATAACTGCATTGATGGCAGCGGTGCAAGCTTCAGGACCTGCTGGCCACATTGGGGTGGGGATGAAAGTGGAGAGCACAAGAGGAGTTGTCAAGTTCTCCAGTTCAAGCAATAAGATTTTAAGCCAGTCCTGGATTTCTGGCAATCTCATTCTGATCTATTATGGGACCTACAGCATTGATTCCAATGGGAAAATCGGGGACTACAAATATCATGCTGCATTGCAATGCAAATTTAAAACCAGAACTGGCAAAAATTCTCACTTGTGGAACTGAGTAACTTGGAAACTCAGATTCTGTATCCACAGAACCCCTCCCCCAGCACCCCCTTCAAAAAACAGTGCAGAGCAGAGCTAGGATATTTCCCCCATAGTATCATCTGAAGAACAGCAACACAAACCCTCTCAGTGCCAGGCATATAATGGAGTAATACAAAACTCTACCAAAACGTCACTCAGTACCTTGAGCATATCCACCATGCGAACACTAGCCTCCAAACCTCACACACGAAGATCTCTTCCTAGGAAAAGGCAGCACATTAAACGCTGCACAGAGCCCGGGCCTAGAACATCAATACTCCTACTGAGAAAGCCGAGCAAGCTGGGATTAATATGGACCATTACAGAGTTGCCAAGTTACGCAGTTCCAGGAGTGAGACTATTTGCCAGTTCTGGTTTTAAATTTGCAGTGCAATGCTGTGTGGTATTGGTAGTCCCCAATTTTACCTGTTGGAATCAGTGTTGCAGGTCCCATAATGCATCAGAATGAGATTTTCAGAAATCCAGGACCAGCTTAAAATCTCATTCCTGGAACCGGGTAATTTGGCAACTCTGATGCTACATAGAAAATCCAAGCTAATAAACCTGGCCCCAGTCACACACGCTGAACACAGACAATAATGCAAGCGAGGTGTGTGTGGAAATACTGAATGGCACTGTACTGCTGAATATTGCAGTCAGTACTCTTATCTGGACAGCTTCCTGTTGGCCATCCAGCTAAGGGTTCTGAAGACATGCCCCTAAATTACAAAGACTGATATAATCCAGTCACTAAATTGAAATCAAAGTTCTTTTTTTATACCTTTTGTTGTTTGGCCATTTAATCTCTAATCATCTTGAGCTCTGGTTTCTGCTTTCTTCTGTCTTTAACTTGCTTACTAAGATCTCCAGTCCACTTCTTTCCCCTCCTTCACTTCCTTCCATCTATATTACTTATCTCTTCCTTTCAGTGTTCTTCCATTTATTCTCAATTTCTATCAACTCACATTTCAATCCTCCTCCTTATTGCCAGTCCTCCATTTTCCTCTTTTTACTGCATCTAGCTATCACTTTTCAGCTCTTAACAGGACCCTTTCCCATCCTTTAACTAACTATCCCCCCTTCTCTCTGCCTCTTCTACATGTCCAGCATTTATTCCCTTCTCTCCTCCCCCATCCAGTATCTGCAGTCTCTTCCTCCTCCCCATCCAGTGCCTTCTCCACATTTTCTCACCCCATCGCTCTATGCCCAGCATTGTCGATCTCTTTCTGTATCCCCCCACCCATGTCCAGCATCTTCCATCCTTCTCTCCATATCCAGGATCTCCTCGCGCTCTCTCTCCTCCCCCCCTCCCACATATCATCCCTCCCTATCACCCCCTCTAGCTCCAGCATCTCTCCTCTCTTACTCTCATGTTCAGTTTCTCTCTCTCTCTCCCTCTCCCTAGCACCCTCCTTAAATCCAGAATCTCCCCCTGTGTCGAGCATCTCCCTTCCCCCCTCCTCCCTCACATCCAATATCACCCCTCCCCCCTCTCCAGCATAGTCTGCCTTTCTCTCGATAACCCCCATATGCAGCATGTCCTCTCCATTTCCCTTTGTTCACGCCCCCTCTGTCGCGCCCCCATGCCAAACAACTTTTGTCTCTCTTCCTTCCCCTTATTCAGCCTCTATTATCTTTAGTATGCCCCTCATCACCACTCAGCAGAATATTTTATCTTTAAAACCCCCTCCCCCAACCCCACACCAGTAGGCTCAGCATCTTTTATTTCCCCGCCTTGAATTGTCTCATCTTTGCCGCTGCCACTTCTCTCAAACCCGGTGGCAGCGGCAATAAAATCCACAATAAATGCGGCAGTGGGACCTTTGAAACATCTGCGTCAGAGGGGGCGGGACCAGCAAGGCCTTTAGAGTACGGGGATGTTTCAAAGGAGCCACTGCCACATTTAGTGTGGATTTTATTGCCGCTGCCGCCCAGTTTGGGTCTGGGAGAAGCGGCGGAGATGATAGCACGAGATGGGGAAATTAAAGATGCTGAACACCGCTTTTGACCCTCAAGTCACATAAAAACTAGCCAGTTGGCATCCCTGCTCTGATATGTTTTGTTTGGCAAGAAATCCATGATATTGTCCAGGGTTTTGCGAACCCAGTTCAAAGGTCAGCCTAGAGCAATCTTATTTGCTAACTGTCCTGAGCATTTTATACAGGGCACAGGGAGGAAGTCATGAGTCACGAGGGCATGGTTGATTGGCAAAAAATAATTTTGCGACATTGGATAGGGGCCGAGTGCTTCTCTTACTGGCAGTGGAGGAACACTACACCCGCTTTTATTGATGGATAGAAAATGGGCTCTTGAGCACTGATTGAGGTGGGATATTTTTATGCATATATGGGGGGGGGGATTATTTGCAAGTTTTTCCTCAAGAATACAAGGTTTGATACTTTATACCTAGTGGGGGAAGTTGCCCCTGTCAGAGCTCAAGGGTTGGGGGCTTTGCCTGCTCTTGTAGTGGGGGTTAGAAGGGTTGCTGGTGGAGGGATAGATGGTGGTCAGACTTTGGGTTAGGGAAGATCTGGCGAATAGTAGTAACAGTGTTTTGGTTTGGGGAGAGGTATTCAGAGATAGGCTTAAAGGTTTTGCAGAATTTTTTCTTATTGTGTTCTCTGGTTCTGAGTGGGGGCTTTTGGATAATTATGGCTCTCAGTGTTGAGTGCTATAAGAGCTGGAGGAATTTGACTGTAGCGGCTGTTAAATTGACCACAATGCGCACAGGAGGGTGATAGAGTTAATGCCTAGGGGATGAGAGTCTTTTCTCAGGGCCATACTGGGGGTAGTGTGATCATAGAGAGTAGTTTGTTTGTGTATCTCCTTCCTCCTTTGCTGCTTCCGTGGGAGGGAGGGGGGAGCTGCTGTCTATATTGAATGTAATTTTGAGTCTACTGGATCATATCAAGTGTAAGGAAAACTACACGTCAGGCCAAGTGTTTGGCAATGTTGGTCATGTAATATGTGCTGATTACTGGAGCTCTGATTCTTGTTGGGGGAAGAGGGGACATTATGGGGCTGCTTTTATAAGGGATGCGTGGAAAGTTATATGCTAGTTACACATGCAAGTCTGTATTGCGGAGCTACTCAAATCCAGTCCTGGAGGTCCGCAACCCTGCAGGTTTTCGGGATATCCCTAATGAATCTGCATTAGAGAGATCCTGCCAACCTGACTGGTTTGTGGCCCTCCAGGGCTGGATTTGGAGACCCCTACCTTACACCTCTGTCATTTTTAAGATTGTGAGTGGGCAAGGTGCAGATGTCCAAGACATCAAAAGGTTAGATAGAATTTGTCACATTCCTCCTTGCTTCTCACCACCACCAAAATATTGTCTTATTAGGTGTAAGGCAGGGGTCTCCAAATCCAGCCCTGGAGGCCCACAAACCAGTCAGGTTGGCAGGATATCTCTAATGCATATATATCTCATGCGTATTCATTAGGGATATCCCGAAAACCTGCAGGGTTGCGGACCTCCAGGAATGGATTTGAGTAGCTCTGCTCTATTGTAAAGGACAACCTGTGTGAATGGGCACTTATGCGTGCGCTTACAGAATAGCGACCACTTAAGTTCCATAACATGGGCTTTCCTTTAAGGTGCACACAGGGGCAGAGCTTGAGAGGAACAGAGGTGGAGCCTAGATTTATGCAAAAAAGTTATGAAATATAACACACAGTTTTTTGTAAAATCAAGGAGCGGATATGTCTGCTGTGACTAGATGGAGGCATGCCTTTATGCCTTTATTTTATAAAGTAATTCGCACGCGTACTTCATGTTATGAAATAGGCCCCAAATATGTGTGGTAGTTTTATAAAATTCCTTTCACATAAATGATGAAGTCTTGTGTTGTATTTTCTTAGAGTTGCTGTTTCTGTAGAGCTCTACTAAGTTTGTCTTTGCTGTAGCATGAAGAACTTTAAGCATGAAATTATCTCTAGAGTACTGAGGAAAGGTTAATCATCCTCTGTTAAGAAACCAGTTCAAGTGAAGGCCAGAAAATATTCCGAATTGGATTCTCAGATCTTAAATGAGCTCTTGTTTGCCAATTGCTGGCTATATGAAGTTGCTGTGATGAATGAGTCATGTGGATGTTTTAAAGAGCGGCAGTATTATGAATGTGGAGAGAGAATTTTGTGCAAATAACACAATATAGCTCAAAAATATCACAGTGACTATAAGGAAAATCTGAGTCTGTCAAAAATGTTGTAACCCCGGAGGGGAGGAGCAAGATGGCGGCAGTGTGACTCTACCGGCCGGATCACACTTTCTGTAGGGTCTGTTTGTTGCTGCGCCGTGTCCCGAGGCTAATATGGGCCGGAGGAAGAGAAAGCAGGCTTACCTTCCCTCGGGGGAACCTGCTTCTAGTGCTGCGGCACAGAGGACTCTCCAGATGTGTGGTTTCTCGGGTCCGGTGGAGCGAGCGGCGTCCTCAGCGGGTCCAGAGGGATCTTCGGACCTGAGCACGGTATCCTGGGTGTTTCTTTCTCCGGAGCAGCGGGCCCCCCCCCCCATGCCCCGGAAGCGCTCTGGCCATTAGTGGTGACTCTCCTGCTGGCGGGGTGACGAGCACGCCGTGACAGGAGAGTGTCGGGGGCCCTTCTAGTGTGGCGAACGCTCCGTGTGGGGACCCTGGAACCCGAGTTTGACCTGGAGCTGGCCCAGAGGTGCTGGGTAGCTCTCTCCGGGGAAGTGAGTCTCCACCTTTGCGATCAGGTGCTGGAGTGTTGGTGAAGCCTGCAGTAATTACAATGGAGGTGCTATGGGAGGCTCTTGCTACAATCAATGCTTCTTTGGAGAAGTTTGTGGTTTCGGTGAGTTCTGAATCTGTCTTTGTGAAGGGTCAAATTCAACAGTTCTCGTCGGTACAGAAGGAACAGGAGGGGAAACTGGACCAGTTGGCTGCTGAAATGGAACATTTCCGCGACTTACACCAGGCCCACGTGAAAGATCGGAATGTGAATATGAGGAAGTTGGAGTACTTGGAGAACCAAGTCCGGAAGAACAATTTAAGACTGGTTAATTTTCCCAAGTCTCCTTTATGTTCCCCTCTGGAAATGGTTCGTAGATACTTCCGGGAGGTTTTAAAGATCCCTGAGGAGGCTCTACCACCATTAACCAGAGTTCAATATTTACTGGTGGGTACTGGTAGTCAAGGGAATAATAATAATCTTTCCCGGGGGCCTCTGGGGACCTTACGGGGTTCTTAGAGAGCTCGTTGGAGATAGTCACTGCCCGTACCACCCTCCTTATTACGCTTGCCCTCGAGTCTGATAAGGCATTAATTTTCCGTTTGTATTTTAGAAATTTCCAGGAACAGTTTTTGGGAGCAAATGTAAGGATTTTTCCTGATTTAGCACGGGGTACCCAGCTTAAGAGGAAGGAATTTCTGGGATATAAATCCCGGGTACTTTCTCTGGGCGGGTCATTTTTGTTAAAGTTTCCTGCACGTTGTTGTGTTACATATGATGGGAAGTTATATATGTTTTTTGAGCCCTCTCAGCTCCTGGAATTTCTGGTAGCTAGGGAAGTGATTGATGTGAAAGTTTCCTCCCCTTTGGCTGACGCATAAGTCTTACATTGCTAATTTTTTGCTTCATATTTTCTTTTTTCCTGATTCCTCCCCTCTAATTTTGGGTCTAATATATGGTATTCATAATGAAATTGTTTCCTGTATATATTGTGTAATATTACTTACCATTATTGTATTACCATTGTTTCCTGTCATTTAACTATTTGGTTGTTAAATGAGAAAATTTAATAAATATGAAAAAAAAAAATATGTTGTAACCCCGCATTGAAGAAGGGGCCTTTTTACTAGAGTGTATTATGCGGTTAACGCATGATTTTCTGTGTGTTAACTGCACACTCGGGCCCATGGTAACAGCTACTGTGGCGGCATGAGACAGATTTTCATGCTAATAGCCGGGTGGTGCAGTAGGGGCAGCAAGCGGGTGTGGTGAGACCATTGCACTTAGCGCGTGGGTACATATCGCTGCTGTCAATGTTACCATTAGTGTGGTTTCACCTAATGCTGTCTTAATAGGGGAGGTAAGTGCACCCACAGTAATAGAGCCGTGCATCAGGGTACTCATCTACATGTTAACTGTCAGGAACAAGCTGGTTATGCCCCTGTCAGTTATGGTGTAGGATTTCCACTTAACACAAGTTAGTTGTTGCACTAAGCACATATTAAGTTCGAAAATCTGAGTCACTTTAGTAAAAGTGCCCCATAGTATGATGATTTATTCGCACATGTACAGAAAGATAACATGGTGCCAGGTCTGCCCCATAGATAATTTTCTTTACTAAAATGCCTGTTTACTGTTACATGTTTCATCTCACTTCACCCCTCTCACTGTATCTTAAAGTGTCCTGAGGAGAATTCAGCAATGGTATGTATGTAATTTAAAAAAAAAAAAAAAAAAAAGGGTAAATCAAACTGGCTTTGCGTCTTCCTCTCCCGATGCTGCATCCAATTTCGGGTTTGCCTCTTAACCAGCTTGTTGCTGTTTGGGATTAGAAAGGTAGGGCTTGAAATTGATGTCCCAGAAGTTTTCATTCATAGCTGCCAAGGCTTTTTATATTTTACGTGGTCCTTGCCCTTCTCCCTCTATAATCCATTCACAGTGGCAGTCCTGAATAGGGGCCACAGAAACCACAGCTTGCTTGCTTTGGGAATCAGGTACCTTGAGTACTACTGTAGGTGTTGCTGTTCATGGTAGCTGAGATTCTGTCTCTTGTGCCTTAGTCCTGCAAAGGAGCTTTTAATTAGAGCTGCCAACAACCTGTTGGAAGAAGCACGTCAATTTCAGCTGGTACAAGGCCAAGAGGAAATGCATAGTGAATTCCTAAACTATTACAGAATGGAGGCTTAGCCATTTAAATAAATAATAATGAATTATGACTAGAATTCTGTGATAAATTCAGAATCTGAGATCTCTAAAATGATTTACACGAAAAGATTATACTTGCTTTTCAGAAGCATAGAGCAGACCTTCGTGTTTTCATCTTCCTAAGATCAGTGGTACCTGCCTGTTTCCTCTGGTTCTCTTTGTTGATCTTCTAACTCATTTCTATTTTTTTGGCCACCACCCTATTAATATTTGCTGTTTTTATAATAAGTGTAATTAGGCATGCACTTCAGTGTGTGCATTTATGGTCTATTAACTGCAGACGCACAGTGTTAGGGCATCACTTATCTGAAGCTCTATTGACAGGAAATTTTCACGCAGAAAAAAATCACTAGCCTTGATTCATCATCCAGAAGAACTATTATCCAAGAATTGGTTGTTATCATATAATTACATAGAAACATAGAAATTGGTTCTTCAGAAAGCTGGTTCTTCAGAAAGCTGCTGTTATTTAATTGTATTTGAAAACTCCTATCTAGGGCACCCCTCTTGAACGGCCTTGGTCCTGAGCATTTCAGATACATGGTTCATCAGAATACCATTCATCTTCCACTGTTAGTGCAGCCATAATATAAATACCTGCTCAGGGCTGCATGTTCTGTTGGCCTCTCCCATGTCCTGTTCCCAAAAAGGTATCGGAATACTTACTGATCTATTCAAAGTGTTCCAGTGAGAGACTTGCTCCATTTTCAGTTTAATTTCACAAGGCTTAAGCATCAGTCCTGGTTTTAAGATTTCAGCATCCGTAGGCAGGATCAGAGGGTGAGGACATAGATCTTCCCTTGTAGCTTGGAGAGCCAGAGGTCCCCTGGAGAATGGAAAACAAGAGTGATAGTGTTGGGCCAAAGTGCCGCGATGGTTCCTCTTTGGCCTGGGTACTTGTTGCTGTCAACATTTGTTGCTCTAGGCTGCTGCCTAGATTTCCTCTGCCTTTAAGCTGGTCCTGTTAAGTATATAGGACAAGAAACATTCTGACCAGTATGGGCCTAGTATTGGAAATTCACTGCCAAAGGTCATTACAAGAGAGAGTGCCTGGAAACAGCGTTGCCTTTGGGCAGACAAGATTAAACTGGTAGTATAAAGGTTTTGATAAGAACTTTATCTTTTTAAAAACAAGGCAAATGCATCCAAGATGACCATAGCTGTATAGGTTTTGCATGTATTTTCTTTTACAATATCTTTGTTTGCCTTTGCTTCCTCAGACTGGCATGCAAATTAGATATTGGGGGGTCATTTTAGAAAGGATTTCCCATGTGTAAAACCTGTCCTGCTTACAGAAAAGCGACTTATAAAAACCATGCAGCTGTATGGGTGCGAATAAGTATGCATGCTCATAAAAATATATGTAGGTATTCCCAGGGTCACGGTTGGGGCAGAGTCTCAATGTATATGCCTATTTTATAACATATGCAGAGTATGTGCCCCCAACTTCATCCGCCTTGGAGCAGGTGTACATTTGTGTGTTTATTTGCACGTGCTCTTGGTGCTTATTTTTTAAAGGCACATAAATGTATATTTTCTTGATAAAATAGGTGCATTTTCAAACATTTTTAGGCACCCTGTTACAGAGTTGCCCTCTTATTTAAATGATTTTGCTTAAGCTACCCATCGCAAGCAGGATCAAATACAAGGTCCTGCTCACCATTCATAAAATCCTAACCCGCCAATCAGCAGACAGACTCCTACCCTTATTAGCGACCAATAGTTACACCGGACCCAGGAGAAAAACCACAGCAAACACTCTAGAAACCCCCACAGACAAACCCTCAAGTAGCCAAAGAGCCAATAGCAGAGCCTTTGCTCTATATGCTCCCACCCTCCGGAACTCTATACCGCCTCAACTAAGAGCCATTCAGCTCGCCAGTGAATTCCATGTACTCTGCTTTTCTTAAAAAATTATGGACCAAGCACAGATTAGAGAATGATGCTCATAGGACTCTGCTACTCACTACCTCCTTGTAAATAGTTAACTTTAACTTTAGTTTATCAATGTTTAACAATTGTTTAGAACATGTTCCTTGTAAGGTGCACTTTACTGTTCTAGTCGCACTGTTTTTGCACTGAGTTATATGTAAACCGTCTTGACTAGTAGTAGAAAGACGGTATAAAAAAGAGGTTAAATAAATAAGCTCCCATCAGTAAATAGAACTTTGATGAATAATTCTGTAATTTTTAAGTAAGAATAAGAGTCCCACTAGAACATAGAACATTATGACAAGCAACCACCTGTGAACTTGGAGCAAGGTTGATTGTCCATCAGTAGTCTTAGTTTAGTTTCCTGAATCTCCGCTGTTTTGACTTTGTTGTGATTCAGTTCTGATGGTTTCTGTAAAATGTCAGACTTTGGCTTGTGTGTTAGGATAGGAAGATCTTTCCTCAAGAACTACTTTCATATCCCCCCCCCCCCCCGACCATGAACCAATCACTCATCCTTAAACACTACACATTGAGCTGTATGTAGTTTGTCATAAGCACATGACATTGTACATAGTAACATGACTAACCTATTCCTCCCCCTCCCTTGTTTAAATATTTGTTGTATGCTGGTTAAATGTTCCTTGTGTATTGTTGAGTTGCATTGTAAACCACTTTGACTGAAGGATAAGGCAATATAAAATACGGTTAAATAAATAAATTAAAATATTCTGTAAACTTAGTAATAACTTTGACAGCCTGTGCAGTTTTTACCAACAGACTGGTTTAGCTGTTGGAGGGGAAAAAGTGATCTAGCTGGCAATCCTACCCAGTAGTTTCCTTGATAAAAATAATTGAGCCCAAGTCTCCCTGTTGGACAGATAATGTCTTTGCTTGGAGTCATCTGAATGACTGCAACATGCGTAATTTAATTTTCTGTGGATCTTTATTTTACCGGATTATTTGAAATAACTTGATACAGGAAAAATGTTTAGTCGGCAATCCATGGCTGCTATTTCTAGTACTGTACCGAATCTCTTCAGGGCCTTCACTAAACCAGTACGCTGCTGGCACCAGGATCATGCCATGTTAGTGAAGTGAGGAGGTGCAAACCGTTTTGCTACAGTATGGCCCTAAAAGCATATGTGAAGTTAGAGGCACTTGGGCTTCAAGAGAGCTTGACTGCTGCAGAGTGAGTCCATGTGGAAGACATTCCCATAGGTGAGGGAGAAGCGCTGAAACTGCTCAGTCCGAAGGAAATCTCGGGGAATGACTAACCCAAAAGAACTGACAGGCAGTGAAAGGGATCAGAAATGTAGGTGAAGGAGCTGGATGTATATTTACTGCATACTGAAACAGTGTTTACTCAGTGCTGTAAACTGAGGTCAGAAAAACTATCTCAGAGTAATATGTTTTGCACAAGTCTTCAGTAAAGTTACTCAGAGCACAAGGGTATTAGGTGCTCTAGGTGAACATTAGGCCATATACCCCTCCCTCAAGCTTTTGATAATTTGACTCAACAATCATGATCATCAAAACACCACCCTTCCCACAACAATCCTGTAAAAATGTATAATTAGCTTTGCTTTGTATGTCTTGAATGTGCCCACTCTCCCTGTGGGTAAAAGAATATCCTGATGGCTTTTTGAGTTTGTGAGGCTCTCAAGATCTATTGTTTTACCTTGACTGATGCTGCTGTTTGCTGCCCCTCAGTACCTAGACTTGCCTAATCGTTGAGCCAGTCCTGCAGAGTGCCCTGTAATCAATTTCTATTTGTGTTGAAGCGTGCAGTTCACATCTGGGCATTGAAGGGAGAGAACCAACCCCTTTGTGCTGAATTAAGGAGGGGAATTTTCTGTAAGCTCTTAGGAGTGAGCGTCTCATAAATGGCCGAACCTGAGATAAGGCCCCCCCCCCCCTTAACCCACTACTTGGGTTTCTAGGGTGCTATTACAGACTACCATCTGCAAGAAGAAAACTAACGTGTTTATGAAACTGCTTTATTAGATTTAATGTATTAGAAATTTTAATGAGCAGCATAGTGGGAAAGGGCCAACAGGTTTTTTTTTTTAATTGTATTTTTATAATTATTTTATTGAAAAAAAACAGAGGGAAAAGAGAGGTCTGACTGGAAACTACATCTCTAGCCTGAAAATGGTGTCCCTTTACTGGAATATCTTGGCAGTGTTTAAATGGTCTTTTCCATTCTTTGTTTCTTTCAGGTTTCACAACACCAGTCTTGGCTGCAATGCAAGATAAAATACTAGAGCGTACAGAAGCCTTATCCAGGAAAGAAGGTTGGTGTTAACTCCATGCTTAAAAGAAATTGTGCCGAATCTCAGGTTTAACTATCTCAGAAAAAAAGGCCCCTCTTAGTTTAATGGAGAAATGTGAGTAGCAATAGATAAAGTTACCAGATGTCCCTAGATTTTCAGGGATTGCCCCCAGTTTTGAGGTAGTGTACCCGACTCCATGGACTATAGCTATTATAATTTTTATATTTTGGTTTTAATTCATCACTTATTACTGTTTTTATGTTTTGCTTTACAAGTTTTGTTTAATATGTATTTAATATGTTTGTTTGATTACATTCAGCCATAATACCCCTGATGAAGGCGAATGTGAAACACGGCCTGTCGGGTTCCTGGCAGTTTCCCCTGTTATTAGGACTTAATAAAATTGTTTTCCCCCTACTGCCACGCTATTGGACTGGTTTCTTCTGCTCACGTGGCAGTCTCGTTTGTTGGACTAGTACCCAATTTCAGTGAGGACAGAGGCAAAGGACATTGCTTGTCCTGCATACCTTCTAATGTAGTCTTCATAATCCTGGTAGGAAAAAATGTAAAATTAACCTCCTTTCTGAAAAGAAGAGGAATTTTAGAAATCTATAGAATATTGATCTAGATGTATAAAATAAAGTTTAAACATATATGTATGTACACGTGCTCATAACTCAAGAAGGGCTGCTACTGTCTTTTATAAACTTTTGGAATTACCGAATGCTATTTAGACTGGTCATTTGGAAATATATGGGAAAGGATGCTCAGGAGGAAGGACCACTGCCCCACCTAGGCCAGCTGAACCCTACCCAGGTGGCCCCGATTTGCTCTCCAAAAATCTGGTAACTCTACCTGTAGAGCAGTCCTGATGCCCCCGCCCCTTTTAAAACATTCAGAATGAATTATATTTGTCTTTGTTGTGGCATTAACATTTTTAGCGTAGCTTAACCCAGGGTTAGTCATTTATTTTTGGTTACGTGGCAAAAAAGTGGCATTATCACCATTAGCGGGATGGCCATGGATTGGGAGGTGTCGTTTTGTATTGTGGTAAAGGGTTTGCTTGAGGTCACTGAGTGACATTTTGCATCTTAAGGACAGTGAGAGGAGCACGCCCATCTGCTTCCAGGTTCACTTTCGAATACCTCTGAAGGGTTCTGGGGGATGGTGCTTGGGCCTCAGAGTCCCTTAATCGGGATATCTGGGAGTGGGGCTCAGATCACCACTTCATTCAGGTAGTGGCAGAGACTCAGGTTACAACTTTAGTTTGGACTTGATGCAGAGGGACTAGGGGTACCCAGGTCTTTTCTTTGAAGTTTAGCAAGATAGGGATGGGTTTGCTTTGGATCATGGAGCCCTTGATGTTGACCTAGTGCTTGAATTAGCTGCATCTCCTGAAATGTAGTTGTTTCAGCATTAGCCAATGAGTTAACATATATCACATTACTTAATGCAGTTTGCACTAATCTATTTTAATATTCATAAATTGCTTTACATATGATGCAGCTTTTTTCCAAATTAATCTATATTAATCTACTAAAGTGCATTAAATAATATAAGCATTATTAAATAGACTTCTTGACTTGTTTCCACATCGTCCAACGTTGTTTTCATTTATTTTAATCTGTTGAAAATTATTCATGAAAATCATTTCTATGTGAACTGCTGCTGCTGCATTTGACTTAGAATCAAAGACTCAATTTATTTTTGTCTGTTTTATCTTCATTAAGAACTTAGCACCAAATTTAAAATTCTGGTTGGCAAACTTGATTTTCAGGGTTTTTTCCTAAAATTTGATGATGACTGGTGTGATTTGGGTTGCCTTCTGTTCTGGTTGATTGGCCCTCCAGGGAATGAAAAGAATTGACCAAGTGCTGTGTTTAGGCCAGAGTTCAGAGCACGTATTGTGTGTTGGCCCTCCCTAGACCCTACAGAACAGGAGGAGCTAACAATTGGGCTTTATTGAGTGCAGCTTGGAGAGGGGGGAGGAGGTGAAAATCTCATGGTCTGTCTGCCACCTGGGTGGAGAGTGACAAGATTTAGAAAGTAATAGTGCTGCCCTTGCCTGTATGTAGTGTGCAGGAACCATTTCCATCACAAGAGGCAGCGAGGACAATAAAAGCGAGCTATGCTGTGAAGAGCTGGCATAATCATGCAGCCACTTGGCCTTACTGAGGGATCTGCAGTTAAAAAAAAATGGATGAATCGTTTAAATAGCTGAGAACGTCAAGTAGTGTATGCATCATTGGGATTTAAAAAAAAATCTTTTTGTAGAAACAAAAAAAAGGCATGGGGGGAAGGTAACCTGCGCAGAGCGGCAGATACAACCCTAGTCACATTACTGGGCACACTAGATGGACCATGCTGGTCTTTGTCTGCTGTCATTTACTCTGTTACTATGTAAGAACCCCTGCACTCATCTCATGTTACACTTTGCTCCAGCTCGCTATTTAACGTGGCATATAAGGAAATCTTATGGTAAACCTGGGCTGAAACGCACACTCCCACCAGCACTTAGTAGGTACCATGCTGTGTTGCTTCTCCAACACCTCCTACTTCTGCAAATTTGATTTATTTCATCATGTTTTGGAATATACTTTAGCTGTTGGCGCCTGTGGCCCACACTGTAGCTCCCCTTTCTGCGGCGCATGCAGGCACAGCAGAGGCGAATCAGCCAGTGGGAGGAGAGAGAGAGCTGCATGTGAAGGACTTCAAGAGAACTTCACGAGCGCACCAGAGAAAGCTCAATAACTGAGGAAAATAGATGCGACCATGAGTATGCGACCATGAGTATGCTTAGCTAAGTTGCTGTGTTAATTTGTGCTATATTTAGTGCTAGATTAGGTAGAAAAACTTTGAGGCTCAATAGGTGGGTGACTGGGGCTCTCAGGAAGGCAAAGTCCCTGTATCTAGGAAGGAAAAACTGTGCTGGGAAGAGAGGGACCGTCCATAATAACAGGATTAGGAGGGGGCATCTATACCTCGGAAGAGTCCAGCGGTGTCCGCCTATGCCTGCTGGTGCCCATCCATGAGAAGAGCCATAAGTGATTGTACTGTGCAGCAGCCACCGTGAACCAGGCTAAAACCATGAGTAGCAGCCGTCACCGGCCATCTTACTGCCTGTGGCAAACAGCATAGACTTAATAAAAATTGTTGGGCCCTTCCTTTCTTTATCCTTTTCTTCACATGCTGCTACGAATCCCATGGCCTCAGGGGCAGAAAGGAAACTAAACTTGTAACATTTATGGGCAGCAGAGGTAAATATGTTTGGGGGGGGGGAGCATTCAGGAAAACAAATTGTTTTCTTCAGCAAAGGCAGTCAGAGGGATGGATTTGGCTTTGGATCGCTTGTACTGTGTGTGGCAGTGGTTGAAGATGGACTGAGAGTTCATTTGAGATTATTGAAAGAAATATGAGTAAGGAAAGGATGTCTCACCGCCGTCTGAAATCAAACATGGCCAAAACTGAGCTTCTTATCTTCCCCTTAAACCCACCTCCCTTCTTCCTACCTTCTCTATTTCTGTGGATGACGCTACACTCCTCCCCATTTCCTCAGCTCACAACCGTGGGATAATCTCTACAGTACTCTCTCTTTCTTTATGCACATCCAACAGATGGCTAAAACCTGCTGCTTCTTTCTCTATAACATCAGCAAAATTCGTCTCTTCCTTTCTACACACAATACTAAGACCCTTATCCACTCAATAGTCACCTCTCGCCTTGACTATTGTAACTTGCTCCTCGCAGTCTCCCCTTGAATCATCTCTCTCCCCTTCAATCTGTTCAAAACTCAGCTGCACGGCTTATCTTCTGCCAGTGTCGCTATGCTCATGTAGCCCCTCTTCTCAAGTCACTTCACTGGCTCCCTATCAGTTTCCGCATCAAATTCAAACTTCTCCTACTGACCTACAAGTGCATTCATTCTGTGGCTCCTCACTACCTTTCCTCTCTTATTTCACTCTACACCCCTCCTCAGGAGCTCCACTCCTCTGGCACATCCATTTTATCTGTGCCCTTCTCTGCCACTGCCAACTCCAGACTTCATTCCACCTTGCTGCTCCATATGCCTGGAACAAACTACCTGAGTCTGTGCATCAGGCCCCTTCTCTAGCCCTTTTCAAATCCAGGTTAAAAACCCACCTCTTTGAAGCCGCTTTTGGATCCTGATGTTTCTCACGCTCTTGTCCACTACTTATGTGTATCTTACCATACTCTAGTCCCCAGTTTCATTATGGGGGGTCATTCCAAAACGCAAATAGGCCACCTGGACATGCAGGATAGACATTTTCCTTGTGAAAACATCTAGACCCACATTCCTAAACCACACAGCCCTGTATGTACACGGCTTAAAAACAGGGATCTCAGAATGTGGGTGGGAGTGAGCGGAATGAGGATGTGGAAAGCACATTCAGGAAAGGCCTGTGTATGTCCTGAGTGTTTCCCATGGATGCCTACATTATACCAGCAGCAAAGTGGAATAAGGCCAGCACTTAGAAAAATATCTGCTCTCAACTTCAGCATGTCCCATATAGATGAATGGCTGTGACACACCTGTGTCTGCTGTCTGGAATAGCACAAGATGCAGCTGTAAAGAATAGAATGCACAGGTAAGGGACGTTTGTAAGGTTAGGGAACAATAATAAACACCCCTACAGAATTATAAAGCACTGCAATAGTCTTTATTCTGGCCATGCTGACATTTGCTGTTTGTGCTAAAAAAAAAAGGCTATTCTAGGCTTCCCAAATAATTCCATTGTTCGGAAAGATGGGAATGTACAGTAGATGTAGGAATGTTATGTGAATTAGTATGGAGCAGATTCATGTTTGGCTGAGAAGTGCAGATCGGATGTGTTGTCCTGAGACGCCATGCCATTATGTTTTACCAGCAGTTGTTTATAGGTGCAGGGCATGGTTTTGGCAGAGGTATGTTTGTGACTGCAATCAAAGAGAGCAGGTGTGTGTGTGTGTGTGTGTGTGGTATAGGGGTGCAGGGAAGGCCCTGGTTTGCTCATCTGCAACCTTGGGGGGACATGTATGCCTGGCCAGTACCTGGACCGTGGAGCTGATTGCAGCATCACCAGGAGCCAGTGTGAATGGGCAGTATATTCTGAAAAGCTGCTCTGCAGCAACATAGCAGGGCATGTCCCTGTCAGTGGTGGGGGACCCTCGGAATGGGGACATGCTGAAGTGCAAACAGCACTAATACATATCCGACCGCACCATGTTATTTGTGACTGCAATTACTAAGGTGTTCTTCAAGTGCCATGTTTGTTTTTTTGCAGGGTCTGTCTGAACAGGCATCTCACTTTCCACTTGCTTATACAATAGCTTTGGTGCACGTACATAACCTTACAGTGTTATGGGCATGCAACAGACTCGTATATATAGTCTGGTTGGTTTGACCTTACCTGTTTCATCCATACTAATGCGTTGTTTGCATGAGCACACCACTGTCCGTGTGAGCATCAGCTTAGGAGGTGTACATTTTGCCAGCGGGGGCGTAGCTGCACGGAGACGGGAAGCATCTGAAATGTCTATATTGTCAGAATACAGAATTGTCAGCATAAGCCAATTATCTGTGAACACTGCAGCAAGAACCCTATACGGAACATCCAGAAGAAACCATATTACTCCTATCCTAAAAGCTCTACACTGGCTCCCGGTTCACTGCAGGATCACTTTTAAAATACTGACAATGACATTCAAGGCCATTAACAACTGCACATCCAGCTCCCTTTCCGAGCTTATCCGGCTCACCCCCCCCCCCCCTCCCCGTTAGACTGAGAAGATCCGCTGCCTCTAACACTTTGTGTCTCCCAAAGGCATTCACCAAATGTAATAAGGCTACAGGAAACCGCGCTTTTGCACTTTGTGCCCCCCACTGCTGGAACACTCTACCAGCAAACATTCGAGCAATAAACAGCCTCTCTCAGTTCAGGAAAGAGCTGAAACATCACCTCTTCCTTCAGTACTTCCTCAACTCGGATGACATTACATAACCAACCACAAATCACTCCTCCCTCTTCCCCTCTTCCGCTAATCCCCCCCCCCTGTTGTCCCAACAAATTAGCCTGTAACATGCAAATGTTTACGCCATTGTTTCTCATGCCGTGTTCGCGATGAATAGAGCTTAGTTGATGTTTTCCTACTGTTATCAACCTCTATATAGTTCCACTATGTATATAGTTCGCCTGTGTTCCATGTTCAACTCCCTGTTTGATGTAAGCGCAATGTGGATCTGCCCCGTTGCACAAATTTTGTTGCCTGTGAACTGCGCTGATGGTAAATAGCGCGGTATAGAAAAAACTATAAATAAATAAAATACGGTGGGCACGGGGACATAGGCCACGCCAGGGACGTATATCTCCCTGATTCTGGAACCACAGGTGCATCTGTACCCACAGTGTCAGAATCAGGTTTATAATGTGCCTGTTTTCAGGTTACATGTTTCTGCCGGCCAGACCTTGCTGTTATAGAATCGCACTCTGTGTTTCGTTGAATAGATTATAAGCTCTGATGAGCAGGGGCCGTGTCTTGCATCTATATGTGCAGCGCTGCATATGCCTTGTAGTGCTATACAAATGATTAGTGGAAAGCATAAGTCAATTATCTGTGAACATCCAGAATCAAAGAACCACCACCCAGGAAAAAGATTTAGGCGTCATTGTGGATACCATGTTAAAACCCTCGGCCCAGTGTGCAGCGGCGGCCAAGAGAGCAAATAGAATGCTAGGTATGATAAGGAAAGGAATGGAAAATAAAACAAAAGATATTATAATGCCTCTGTATCGTTCCATGGTGAGACCGCACCTTGAATATTGTGTGCAATTCTGGTCACCGTATCTTAAAAAGGATATAGCAATTTTAGAAAAGGTTCAGAGAAGAGCCACCAAAATGGTAAAGGGGATGGAAGGATACTCCTATGAAGAAAGGCTTAAAAGGTTAGGGCTCTTTAACCTGGAAAAGACACGGCTGAGGGGGAGATATGATAGAAGTCTATAAATTAATGAACGGAGTGGAACGGGTAAACGTAGATCGATTGTTTACCTTATCAGAATATAGAAAGACTAGGGGACATGCAATGAAGCTACAGGGTAAACTATTTAAGACTAATAAAAGAAAATATTTTTTCACTCAACGTGTAATCAAACTCTGGAATTTGTTACCGGAGGATGTAGTAAAGGCTGTTAGTGTAGCTGGGTTTAAAAAAGGTTTGGACAAGTTCCTGGAGGAAAGGTCCATAAACCATTATTAAGAAGGGACCCAGGATATCAATGCTTGAACCAATACAAGCATTGTGGAACCTGTGTCTCTTGGGGAAACTGCTAGGTACATATGACCTAGATTGGCCACTGTTGGAAACAGAATACTGGGCTTGATGGACCTTGGTCTGACCCAATATGGCATATCTTATGTTCTTATGTTGCTTGATACAGCTGGCATAAAGGTACTCGAGTGTTCCTCTGTTGTTGAGGAATGGTTCGTTAGTGACAAGAATGAGAGGAAGTGAGGAAGGAGGAGGAAGAGCTTTGTCTAGCTATAAGCCTAGAGACGGTCTCATGGTGCTGGCGAGCAAGGAAGAGGAATGAAGTGCTTTTGATATGTGCTCTTTTCTGAACTTTTGTGGCAACAGAAGCTTCCAGGCTGGGCATGCGTATCCGTATCAAGGTAATGTAAAATATAATCAGGCAATTGAAGTCTGATAGGCATATGAGGTATGTAAGGCTGTCAGTTAACTGTCTTTTATCATTTCAGGTATGGCACCAGCTATTTACCATAGATGTAATAGACCTGTTGTCATTCCTTCATTTTTCATGGATTACATTTCAGCCGTTTATTTATTTTATTTAACTGTTTTTTTAATACCAGTTTTCACCATGTCAAGGCGGTTTACAATTAACAAAACTTTCATTAGTTACAGTGAACGATAATGAATTTACAGGGGTGCTCGGAGGTTGAACAATAGAACTGTTAGTTGCACATTGAACAGGACTAATAAAGATTACAGTGAATGAACCATATATACATGATTGATACATTATTCATGAGGGGACCAAAACAGAGGGGTTCATATTGAATGGATGGGTTAAAAGCGGATGAGGTGTTTGAATATTAAACCAATGACTTGTTTTATGCTGTTCCTTGCTAGACATGTTGCGTCAGTCAAGTGAGTAAAGGTTTCTTGAATATATTGAAGTGTTGCTGGTGTTACTACACACTAAGAGAGAGTGGGAGTTGCTGAAGATGGTGGTAATCCCTCTTCAAGGAACTGATTGATGATGAGGATTAAAAATGGCATGAATGTGAGTGAAGGGAGTTAGGACATTCTGATAGCACATAATTCCTGTCACCCAGTTCTCCTAAGCGAGGTCAGAAATGTGATTTGTTTTTGTGTTTGATTCTGAAGTGCAAAGAATTATTGGGGGTGACAAGGTGATAACAGGTGTTTGTTCTATGTTTATCGGTATGTTTTTTTTTTTCCTCGGCACTGTGTAATAACATTTTATTTCAAAGCTGAATACTTTTTAAACCTCAAAAATGTTATGTGCATATAAGTTAATACCCGGACTTTATGTGTGGCGAAGGGGGAAAATTGCCTTGTTCATTTTATTTTTCATTCATTATCCTGCAAGAATTCTTTTGATGTAGCCTCATTAGCTGTTCCACAGAGAAAGAAAGTCTTGTACTTACAGATAAGAAAGTGCAGTCATGGCTTGTAGTTTACATGTGGGAACACGTCAAGTGGCAAGAATTAAAAATAACAAACATGTTGTGGACGATAATGTTTTGCGATGAAAATGCAAAAATCATTTCCTGTAACTGACTAGTCAATAAATAGGTCAGCATTTCTCATTTTCAGTTTAATTTTGCAAAACTTATGCTGATGTGAAATGAGACAAATAGTGCAACTAGCTTTATTTTGTAGGTGACTTTTTTTGTTTTTATTTATTTTACTGCTTTATGTGCTTGGCGGGCTGTGCAGCATGTTAATATTAAAATGGTTTAATGCGGATCTTGATCAACCTTGTGCTTTGCAATAAGCTGGGGGAAATGAACTACATTTCAAGACGTGTATTAGCCTTTCCCAGAGCACACCCTCGGGCTAATGCGCCTGCTAATGTGCTTGGACCCCTGTGGTCATTAAAGGGGGAGCCAGCCCTGAGTTTAACTCCCATACCCCCTGAATGAAGACTACATAGGGAGCCCAGCCCCCTGACTTAAACGCCATCCACCAAACTCTATAAAATACTTATATGGATTTCCGTTTACTTAAGGGCAATCTTAGGTCCAGGGGGTAAGAGTACAGAAATGCCCAATTACTCTTGCACAGCTGATGCCAGCCTTTAAAAATGGTGCTGGCTGACTCGGGGCTGCTGTTTGCCTCAAATCTGCACATTGTGGGACTAAAGAGAGAGCTTTCTGTCATCCAGTCCCATGTTGAATTTTGGTGCAGGTAGGACCCTTTGATAAGCTGAGGGTCCCTTTAGAAATGTAGTAGGGTTGGGATTTGTGCCAGGGACAGGGTTACCTGCATATCCTCTGAGGAGGTAGGACGGTTATGCCAGAACAGGAAGGAGGGTCAGAAACCAGGACTAGCTGCTTCTAAGGCTCGTGACTATAATGTGATTAACATGTCGTCAATGTATGCGTATTGTAAATTCTACAATAATTTACTTGTGTTTAAAACAGTGTGGTTTAGTTTTTGTCTTTAACCCATTAGTTCCTCCTTTTTCATTTTCCTTCCAGCTCAATAGGAATTGGTGCCAGCATCTGCCATCAGGATCCTTCATTCACAAATACCCAGAGATTTTTATCCTTTTTTAATAGACCTCCCCTCCCACAATTCCTCTCTTGATTATGGCAATAATGGTTCTGAGACCTGGAGCCATACATCAAAACTCCATCCTAAACCCTCTATCGTGGTGGGTCATCCAGTGTTGCTCTTATCAACAACCATGGCTCCCCTAACTCCCACCCCAGGGGCTGTGAACGCTGTCTGTGCAGCATAGCAGCCGATTCGGGGTATGATAGCAGCTTGCAGCACTGTTGGTGAGGCAGGGGGCTGACCCTAGCACATGGTTTAAAGCAACTAAGTAAATAGGCCCCTTTGCAGACTTGGGGGCCGGATGTGCAAAATCATGTTTTTATCTCATGCGCAGAAAATAGGGAAAACTCTTTAGTACACTTGTGCTTATAATATTGCATGCGGTGGTCTGTGGCCTCTAGCACTGAGCTGCTGCTTAGAACTGTGCAAACTGCAGAAGCAGACAAGTGTCAAGGCAGTTACCTTTAATTACTTCATTGAAACGCTGTCCTTGAGACTTGAGGAGTAGCTGGTGAGTGGGCAGACTGGTTTCTGTTGCCTAACTTTATTATGCCCTCCTTAGTCAACAAACATATCTGTAAATTCTGTGGCCAGGTTGTTTCAGTGCCTGAGAAGACTGCTTGGGACTTGGATTGGCTTACCGATGCAGGATAGGCGGCTTCCAAACTTTTAAGGAGTCTTGCAGTCCAAGACAATGGTCAGGGAATGGTCTGTAACAATAGAACCCGCTTGCGTTTGCCAGCAGTAAATCCTTTATTCCCAATGTAAAGCCCATGTGCCTTGAACAATAGGGCCTGCTGCTGCAAGAAAGTGAAGGGGGAATTTCTTTTTCCTGTGTATAAACTTCTTCAGAGCTATGTATTATAAAAAATGTTTGGGATGAGACTTGCACAAGGAAATTACTGATCTGCTAAAATGCCACTTTCTGAACTAGTGAGGATTTTTAATACATAAAAATGGATCATAACTGCAGAGCCCCTTGCACAGTTTTCACAGCCTTGTGCCATTACCATCTGTATGCAGACAGATGACCTCCAGTCTGTAAAGGTCCAAGTGGGTCTTGTGGGAGCAGGAGAGCAAAATGTGTGGCACCCTAGGTGAACCTTCAGCCTTCTGACCCTCAATTAACTTATAAGTCCTGAGGTTCCAACCCCCTCTTGAGATTTTGGTAATTATACCACCACTTCTAAAATGATGCTGTAAAAACAAATGAAATTGTGAAACTGTACACACTGATGTTCTCTGAATTTGTGTTGTTGTCAGGACTTGTTTTGCTTTGACTGCAGCTGCTGTTTGCCGACCGCCTAGTCTGCCTAATGATTAACTAGCCCTGGAGCAAGGTGGTAATTTGAGGTACTGATCCATAATGTGCCCTCAGCTAGGAACCCTGTGTTCACTGGCAAGAACTGGTGTGAAATTGCTGCCTCCAGGTTAGAGCATCAGACTGACGGGGGGGGGGAGGGGGGGGGAGCGAGCCATGGTTCAAATTCCAGAGCGGCTCTTTGCGACATTGAGCAAGTCACTTCACTCTCCATTACCTCAAGTACAGGCTTAGATTGTAAATCCTCTAGGGACTGGGAAATACCTACTGTACCTGATTGTAAATGGCCTTAAATTGCTACTGGAAAAGCATCCACTAAATCCATATCCCCCCCATTATTATCTAGTCCCTGATCTGCCTGTGTATAGCCTCTACCTAAGGGAAATTCAGAGCACAGCTGCTAGCATATTGAGAGGTAAATTCAGACCTTAGCCCTCTCTCTCTTTCCTCCTCTGTAGACCCCTGGGGGCGATTCCTAATGTTCCGGCAAATTAATGCGTTTTGCGGGACTGGCCCTGGCTGCCTGTTGCACATGAGGTCAAGCTCTTCTGCCTCGCTGGGAGTGAGATCCAGACAACCTTCCCCTTAGCTTTTGAGTTGGGCATGCAGAGCACAGAGGCTGAGTAACTGAGAAGACCAGGCTTGTGGAGGGGCCAGAGTGAAGTGTATACACCAGCAAGAACAGAACTGCAACAGGCAGGGAACACACGGGGCAATATTTTGCAGATTTACTTAGAACGGTAAAATGTATTGCACTGGCGTTTGATCACGGTGCACAGTTTTAATGATGTTGGAGATGAGATGCTAGGCTACAAGGACTATTGGTCCAACCCAACTTGACTGTTCATGAGGATTTTGGCCCCAGGAACCATGGACTCCTTTACATATCTATATAGATAGATATGACATATCAGTGCTTAGTCTTCTCCACTTAAAATCAGTACTGTGTCCCATCATACCTTCCACCGCACTTATATTTATTTTTCAATATCCATTTTAATACCTCTGTCAGTATTATTTAGTTAGTATTTTTGTGGTACAGACTCCTGTCATTACATGCTTTCACTATAAAACCGTATGTGTGGAACTCCCCAGTGCAGTGATAGTTTCCATAAACATGTTTTTAAAATCATGCTGGTGATGTAATCTGGTGACAGGGTTAGACCACTTAAATACGTAAAAATAAAGCTGAGTAAAGAACAGCGGTGGTGATGTGATCCAGTGGTCAGTTGTTTCATGCTGTCAGGCACTGTTGCACTTAGAACAAACAAAAACAAACAAACCAACTGACGCCCTTACAAAAGACACAAGCAAAAAAGGAGCCTGGGGTATTGCGATAAAAAAAAAAGGTCCTTTATTATGCCCGACATGGCTGTGTTTGGTGAGAAATGCCTGTGTCAGGGGTAGCTGAATAAAATCATACAATCAAATCTCATATACAGATTAAAATCAAAAGTACAAAAATAGATCAGCATGTATATAAGAAAATATAAAAATGATAAATATATAAAAATTAATACTTAATGTAAAAATAATGATGGAAAGCCAGAAACATGAAAATAAAAACATTGTTAATACCCACACAAAATTCAATTGGAAAACGACAAACCATAAACCATAATATAGAATAAACTATGTGGTAGGTGACTTGTGCAGATAAGAATGTGCATGTGCTCGTAGGAATGTTCAGTCAATACTTGCATAAATCAAGGCACAATTTAATTTCAAAATAAACAGCATGTTTATCAGTTAATATAACCCTAATAACACCAATATAGCCATATGATTATAACACATAGTAGATACCTCAGATAAACTCATTTCAAATCACTTAATTATTGAAAATTACCATTTTGCCTAGTAGAAAAACAGTATATTAAAATCAGTTAAATGAATTATTATATCATAAAAAGGTGTATAATGGACAGTGTAATACATACCCCGTAGTTATGGACTCTCAAACTTGTCTAAAGTTAGACCAATAGAATGGTCTGATGACTACTGTTTTGCTTTCTTCCAAGTCTAAGGCAATCAAAATTCTTACTGTTTTCTTATGTTCTTTCTACTTGGGATAAATGTTAACTTTTCAAAGGCTAGTGTAAATACAATACAGTAGATAGGCTTTACATTTTGAGCATATTGCATTTGATTAATGCGTGAAATTTCCTCAAGACATTAGGGACCTTCCCTCCCCTCCCCAACAGTTGTTTTTTTTTTGTCCAGATTTTGGAAGAAGAACGGGGTGATAAACTCTTATTGTCACCATAAAAATGGAAAGGAAAAAATAATAACCATTGTGGAAATCCATTCTTTTTACCTAGTCTGGGGACTCCTACTTGCAACTTCCCATCCAGGACTTTCCCTGTTTCAGCTGCCAGGGCTCATCTTTTCTTTATTTTTATTTTTATCTTTATTTAGTTATTTGATATACTGCCCAGGCAGTTGCATCAGGCCAGTTTACAATATAACAATGCTGCATAGCAGAAGAGAAAGGAACACCATATATTGATAGGACAGAAGAGAAATGGCGAAAGTGGTAGAGCCAGGAGAGAAGATGGAGATAAGAGGCGCTTGGGTTGGGTCAATGCTGAGCTGAATGTGGGAGGTCGAAAGCCAGATGGAACAGGTTAGTTTTCAGTTGTGACTTAAATCTTTGATAGGAGGGTTACGTGCGGAGGGTAAGGAATTCCAAAGTGAGGGCCCAAGAAGAAAGAAAGTGGAACGACGGGTGAGCTCTAGGTGGACTTGAGAAGGAGACGGGAGGCACAGGTGGTTTGCATGGAGGGATCTGCCAATGAGAGGTGTGAAGGTGAATCAGATCAACCAGGTATCGAGAGGTAGAGGTGTTAAGAATCTTTTGAAGCAGGGTAAGGAACTTGTATTGGACTCTGAACTTTAGGGGAAGCCAGTGAAGCTGAATGAGCAGGAGGGTGACATGATCTGACCAGGTGGCATGCTTGAAAGTATGGGCGGCAGTATTTTGCAGGAGTTGTAAACTTTGGAGTTGGTATTGGGGGAGACCAGCCAAAGCAACGTTACAATAGTCTAGCCAAGTCAATACCAGGGACAGGAGAAGAGTAGCTAGGGAAGCAGAGGAAAGAAATGGTCGAACTGCCCGAATTCGATTCAGTGAACAGAAAGAGCAGTGGATATGGGACAAGAGGTGTTCTTGGAAGGAGAATGAAGAATCAAGAGTGACACCCTAATAGCGAAGAGAAGACTTCAGGGGGACGGGAGAGGAATCGAGCAGAGGAGCCACGGAAGGGCTGGGAGCATCAAAAGTAAACCAGATTGTGTCGGACTTTGACGAATTGAGATGCAGATAGTTAGTAGAGAGCCAGGAGGAGATATGGGAAAGTCATGCATTGAGTGGTGCCGTGGCGGGGTGGTAAAGGAGGAAGATGTCGTTGGCATGGTAGTAGGCCGATACAGAGTACTGTTGAATAATAAGGGAAAGCAAAGTCAGAAAAATCTTAGAGGAGAGAACGGAACCTTGTGGGACACTGCATTAAAGGGGAACATCAGCTGAAGTGGCAGAACTTGAATGAACAGAAAAGGAGCTGGCCAGTGTGAAACAGTGTCGTGGATCCCAGTCATGAGGGTGTGCAAGTAGGGTGGAGTAGTCGACCAGATCAAAAACTGAAGAAAGATCAAGGGAAATATCACCGCGATCGTGCAAGACATAGAGTTCATTTAAAAAAGAGGTAAGGATGGTTTCTGTACTGTGCCCTGAACTATATCCTGATTGACGGGGGGTGCAGAGTGAAAGTTGAGTCAATGTATGTTGACAATCTGTGAGAAAATCAATTTTTCAAGGAGTTTTGATGGGAAAGCAAGGTTGGAAACAGGATGCCAGTGCAAGGGACAGAAGGGTCTAGAGAGGGTTTCTTAAAAATTGGATGGATAGCTGCACATTTCCAAGGGGAGGGAAAAATACTTGAGGACAGGCTAAAGTTAAACATGGTCAAAAGGAGTGGCAGGAGGGTGAGAGGGGGTTCACATAGCCAGTGAGAGGGAATATGATTGAGGGGACAAATGGTTTTATGCAAAGTAGAGAGGGTGTTGTGCAATTCTGCCAGAGAAGTGGGTTTGAAAGTGGTTCAGCTATGGGAAAGGACTGGGATGGTATGGGATTGAGAGAGAGAGGTGGATACGACAGGTGTGTGGGGAGGGGAGGAGGACAATTAGGGAATGTGGCATGCAGTTATAGAATCTTATACGAGAAAAAGGCCAACTGGATTGGATCTGGAGGGGTGGGGGAAGATGCTGGTGGAGCAGATGGTCCAAGAGCAGAGAGAGTTTGGAAAATGGAGAAGAATTAGACAAGGAAAAGATAAGATCAGAGTAGTAAGAGTACTTTAGGCTCACAGTTATCGTCCCTCTGATTTGCAATATCTTGTCTAATCTAGGCACTCCGACCCCAAGTGCTTACCCTACATAGGCAGGTTTTTAGAACTAGGAATCTCTCTTCTCAACCCTCTAGCAATTTTTCCCTCCAAGCTTCCCTGCCTTGGATGAAGTAATAGTTTTGTTTTCCCAATCTTAGGATCACTTTCCTCTTGGCTTCCCTGCCTCAGATGAAAGAATGGCTTTCCTTTTTCCTTGACCCCAGCCTCTTTGTGGGCCCATCACCTCAAGACCCAGAGCTCAGGATTCATTGAACTTATTACTTGTCTTAAGACTGCAGAAGAGAGGCAAAAGACAGTCCTCCTCCCCCCAGACTAGGAGTTTCATACTCTTGCTTGACATCATATCTTCAGATCTCCTTCCATGGCCATTCCTGTTAAGGAAGCTATCTACATACAGTGCATATGCCCTCACAATTATTATTTACATCAGTTACTGAATTAATCAATGGGGTGGGGCACATTATTGTTACACTTGTATCATTGGAGGGAGGGGGAGAATGTACTTACACAAACATAGAACTGATTTATCACTCCAAATGTATTAGCATGAGAGAATTGGCTTGTTTCTGAAAAATATTTCTGAACTAAAGTTTTCTAGATAATCCAAGAGGGTATAACCATAGTTCATAGTTTCCTGTGATACTGCAACCAGACTCTTAAAATCTGGCCTACTATCACGTATTTCTGTAGTGCTACTAGCAGTACATAACACTATACAGTTGCATGGAAGAGACAGTCACTTCTCCTTAGAGCTTGAAAATCTAGCCGACAAACATACGGAACTTACTTGCAAACCAGTGGACCAACCATAGGAAAGAGGCTAGCTAGAGGCACACATGGTCACTATCCCATGCACATTGTTCCTCATCGTTTGTCTGTACTGAGTTCATACTACCCAACCCTTCCACTTGCCTGCTAGCCAGCTTGAGGCTAGTTACATTTCCAGTACAGTAGGTATTTCCCTTCCCTAGAGAGCTTACAAGTTCCTGAAGCAATGGAAGGGGAAGTGACTTGCTCCAGGTCTCAAGGAACATCAGTGGGAGAAGTGGAATTTGAACTGGCCCGCCTAGCTCTTAACCTACTGCTCTAATCCCTCGGCTATTCCAAATGTTAGTGTACACAACCATCCCCAAGCAAACAAATGACTATTTAAAAAAATCATTTGCTAAATACTGTAGGAAATGGTGTAAAGCACTATGACACTTTTGGGACACAGTTTTAGAAAGTTTACACATAAGCAAATCTACGCATGGGACGAGGTGAAATACCTAGGCATCATCCTGAACTTGAACTTAAAATCGCATATAAAGAAAACCGCAGCAAAGGCATACCACTGATTAAAAATTATCAGGAAGCTTCGACCAATCCTCAATCAGGACAACTTCCGCACCGTGTCAGGCAACAATCACACCCATACTGGACTACGGAAACTTGCTGTAACAAGGACTTCCCAAGCAAACCACCCATCCACTTCAAATGGTGCAAAACACTGCAGCACGCATCATCACGGGCACAGCAAGACACGAACACACATCCCACCTGTACTGCAGTCAACTTCACTGGTTACCCATATCAGCAAGAGCAAGATTCAAGACAACACTAAATATTTTCAGAATCATACATCAACGCTCAGCAAATATCCCACAAAACATGCTGATCAGAGAAACCAACACCAGGCCCAGAAGATCCAACGGCATCAACAAACTCCGAACACCCACCGGATACCAAAAGACAAAGCAAACCACCTCCAACAGAGCCTTATCCTTCTCAGCCCTAGCCCTCTGGAACCCCCTCCCAGATGAACTGAGAGCGCTAAGTGACACTAAGGACCTCCGCAAGGCGCTCAAAACACTCCTGTTCACAGAACACTTTCACACCTAACATAGGACACCACTGGCACACACACAAAAGAAGTATCAAATGTCTAAAGGTCTGCATGTACGTCATGTTACCCCACCCCTCTCGTTCAATGTAGACCCTTTGTGTTGTCAACCACTTTGATTGAAGGATAAAGTGGTATATAAAACTGGTTAAATAAATAAAAATATATGGCATATTTTTATGAGCAGTGAATTTAGAAGCGGCGCTACTTATATATGCTTCGGTCTGCACTGATTTGAAGGGATGTACTGTGGGTGCAGGACCACTTTTATCTATGAGTAAAAGGGGCAGCTGCCCCAGGCCCCTGCACAATAGGGGCCCCAGCTGCCCTTCTGCTTAGAGGTAAAAGGAGGGCCAGTGCCCAGGGGTATGAAGGGGCTCGAAGTGAACCTCATTCCCAGCACCGTGCTTTAAGAGAAGGCAGCGCCGTCTCTGCGTGCCTTTTTAAAGATATTGCCACTTTCTGAAGAGGGGCAGCAACGATGACAATGGGTGCCCTCTGACCATTGGCGCTCTAGGCGGACACCTAGTTCACCTGATGGTCACGCCGGTTCTGGCTGCCCAATCTTTTGAAAGGTAAACAGCATGGGGGCCCATGAATGGGGATATGCCTATTTGAAACTGTTTACCCAGAGCCCGGTAATGGGTTCAAACAGCCGTTTATGGGCATAGTTTAGGCCGACCATAAAATTATTCTGTGCTGATACTTAAAAGTTTTATCTGGATGACCAATGAGAGGCTATCAGTATAAGGGTGCTGAGTGAGATTCCTAGTAGCACACTATTCAGTAGCACTGAATATTTCCAGAGATCACCCCAGCACCGTACAGTTAGAGTGGAGTTGGGCAGTACTGATGCTTTCTGGATAAATCCCGGCACTTATCTGGAGAGCACGATTTTCAGCCAGCACTTATCCAGTTAGCTTAGACCACATAAAAAGGTGGTCTAAGTTTCTAGCCATGTATGTTCCAGCCTAAAATCGCTCTCTGCAGATAAGTGGTGACACATATCCAGTTGGTGCTGCTCAATCCAGATATTCAGCGACAGCTAGCATCTGGACACTGCCACCAAATATCCTGCCAGTAGTTACGTGCCGCAGCTGACTGCCATGGCATTTGAATAGCGGTCTTTTGAAAGCCAGGCCCATACGTTCATTTCCTTGGAAATACGTGCATGTCGGCATTTATACTTGCTGAGAGGAACACAGCAATATAAAAACGTAAGGTTTGCCATATTGGGTCAGACCAATGGTCCATCAAACCCAGTAAACTGTTTCAAACAGTAGCCAATTCAGACAGATGGGTTAGGATTCCAAAATGTAGACGGATTCCTTGTTGCTTGTCCCAGAGGTAAGCAGTGGATTTCCCCTAGTCCACTTTCATAATGGTATATGGACATTTCCTCCAGGAACTTGTCCAAACCTCTTTTAAACCTTGGCTATACTAGCAGGTTTTACTACCTCCTCTGGAAACAAATTCCAGAGCTTAATTATACGTTGAATAAAAATATTTTCTTCACCTAGTCTTAAATGTACTACTTTGTAGCTTCATTCTTTATAGTTTTCAAGGAGTAAACAACCAAGTCACATTTACTCGTTTTCCTCCGCTCATTGCTTTATAGACCTTTATCATATCTCCCCTTATCTGTCTCTTCTCCAAGCTGAAGAGCCTAATCTTATAAGCTTTTCCTCATAGAGGTATCCCTCCATCTCCTTTATCATTTTGGTTGCCTTTCTCTGCCCTGTTTCCAGTTATGTGATATCTTTTAATCTCCAGGAACAAGCAGGAATGTAGTCTTCACATACGGGTATCGTCGGTACCGACGGAGCCTGTGCGGGAACGCTCCCCAGCATCCAATAGGAAAGCTTTTGGGAGCATCCCACAGCACCTGCGTGCTGCCTGCCCGCCTTTCCAAACTGTCCCTCTTCAGTTCTTCATTTTCCGCGGAGCCGACAGGTCGCACATCCTGTCACCGCAGAAAAAATTCCCTTTTTATTCTTTTTTGTGGTCGCGTCTGCCTTCCCTCAAAGCTACACCGGTACCGCCGGTGGTTCTTTTCTTTTAAAAACAAAAAACAAAAAAAACCCGTTCTTTCTGGAGTCTTTTCCAGTAATTTTCTCCTCAGGTGCCACGCGCCATTTTGGGCATTAGGCCCAGTTTTTTCCTCAAAATGGAAAAACCCGCTTTGGGTTTTAAAAAGTGTTATAAGTGTGGCAGTACCATCTCCGTCACCGACACCCATGAGTGGTGCCTCAAATGTTTAGGTCCTGACCACTCTATTTCAGAGTGTGTTGCCTGTGGGAAGATGTTGAAAAGGGGCCGGCAAAACCGAGCTGCTAAACTTAGCACCCTTTTTCCCTCCGATGCAGCCTCCATGGCATCGACGTCTTTCAGGGCTTCGTCTTCCTCCCATGGATCTCAGGTAACTAAACATAAATCTAGCCAGTCCTCAAAGGGTAGATCTCCTTCTAAACATCACGATGCCTCTGGCGTTGCCCTTGAGGGACTTTCACCGGCAAAATTGCCCCGGCGAGAGGCTTCGGCTTCCAAAGCACTAACGGGTCTCCAGGATGTTCTCGAGGCTTCAACTTCGGCAGAATGACTGGTGCCATGCTCTGGGCTTCTGGATGCTTCATCCGGCACCGACTCCCAAGCATCGGCAGCGTCGATAGACCAGAGATTCTTGGCTATTGAACGCAGTCTGGTGGCTCTTCTCACGGCCTCAATGCCCCTGAAACCGCTTCAGACAATTCAACCCGTACCGGCACCGACTCCGGTACCGGCACGACTGCATCGACATCGGCAGGTATTCTACCGGGACCGAGTCATGCATCTCTATCTGGCATCAACAAGTCGGTACCGGACCACCCCGATGCCGACTTCAGGGCTCGATGTTAACATGTCTGATTTAGTCCTACCAGCTCTACATCGGCATTTACCTGAAGAAACTGTTGAAGCTTGGTGGATTCTCGTCAGGCCTCGAGGGGGAACCCCTACAGAGGTTCAAGACCCTAACCATGGCAGTAAAGAAATACTCAAAGTGTTTGTTTCAGGCAGCCTACGATTGCTTTGAGTCGTCAGCCAGGGTGGCCGCTGCAGGCATCTGGGCTCAATGCCAGGCATGGCTGCAGTCATCCAGCCTGGAACAGTGGATTCAGGACTAACTGATAGATGTCCCCTGCATAAATGAAAACCTGTTAAAGAAACCCATGGCGGAAAAGACAGTGGAGATAGAGGCCAAGTATGAAACGAGAACCAGGCTCTCAAAAAAAGACCTCGGTGTACCCCTGGAAGAAAGCCCCAGGGGAAAAAGCCCTTCTTCCCAAGGAAGAAAGGAGGCTTCAGTGGTACTCCGCACTTCCAGGCCTTCTCAGCCCCTCAACAGGGCCAGCAATAAAAAAAGACAGGGACACGGTCCCAGGAAACAAAAAGCCCCAAAGTTCCAGACACTGGCCCTGGCCTCGTCCCAGCCTGGGGGGGGGGGGGGAGCTTTTGACTGCCTGGGCATGAACCCCCTATCCCCAGGGGGTCCTCTGCTGCCCACAGAGGGGCACCTAGCCATGTTTGCCCACAGATGGGCAGCCATCACCACCAACACCTGGGTGCTACAGATGGTCAAGGAGGGCTACCTCCTTCACCTACATTGGGTGCCATCTATGTACTTCCCAGGGGAGACCACCAGGTCTCTCCTTCACCAGACCCTGCTCCTCACCGAGCTGGCAGGCCTAATCAACGATAATACAGTCTAGCCAGTGCTGAAACATCTTTGGGGCAAAGGCTTCTATTCCAGATACTTTGTTGTCCCCAAGAGGACAGGGAGCCTCAGGCCCAGCCTGGTCCTGCAAGAGCTCAAAAGATTTCTGATCAGGGAGAAGTTCAAAATGCTCTCCCTTGGGACACTACTGCCATTCCTCCAGCAGGGAGATTGGTTATACTCCTTAGACCTAAAGGATTCCAATACTCGCATCCTGATCCATCCAGGCCACAGAAAGTACCTCCGGGTTGTGGTGGGAAGACAGCACTAACAATACAAGGTGCTGCCCTTTGGTCTGGCCTCATTGCTGGAGGAATGGCAGTAGTGTCCCAAGGGAGAGCATTTTGAACTTCTCCCTGACCAGAAATCTGTTGAGCTCTTGCAGGACCAGGATGGGCCTGAGGCTCCCTGTCCTTTGGGACAACGAAGTATCTGGAATAGAAGCCTTTGCCCCAAAGATGTTTCAGCACTGGCTAGACTGTATTATCGTTGATCCTCACAAAATGCCTCGCAGTGGTCGCAGTCACCTCTGGCTCAAAGGGGCCTTCATCTTCCACTATCTGCACAACTGGCTCATAAAGGAGCACACGGCTGCAGAGGCACAATGCACCTCTGGGCGCACCATCAATACCCTGCAGCACCTAGGGTTTATTATAAACTACCCCAAGTCCCACCTCACTCTAGCCCAGTGCCTAGAGTTCATAGAGGCGTAACTAGATATCTTCCAGGAAAAAGCCTTCCTCCCCCAGGAGAGGTCAGAACACTTCAGGGAGTTAGCTACAGAGGTACACTGATGCCGGATGCTACCTGCCCAGCTCCTACTTCACCTGTTGGGACACGTGGCCTCCATGGTTCACATGAACCCATATGACCGCCTGCACATGAGGACAGCCCAGTGGTGCTTCCGCTCTCGTGAAGTCAAGCCACAGGCAGACTCAAGGATAGAGTGAAGGTGACCCGTCAGCTGACGGACTCCCTCAGATGGTGGCAGAATCCACACCGCCTTCAGGCCGAGTTGTCCTTCCAGGCACCCAACCCCCAGAAGGTCCTCACCATGGATATCTCACTAATGGGCTTGGGAGCGCATTGCGGGAATATCCAGATTCAAGGCTGCTAGTCCCAGGAGGAATCCTGGCTGCAAATCAACCTGCTGGAACTCTAGGCAATTACCTAGCCCTCCGAGCCTTCTGCCACCAACTTCAACACCGCTCAGTGCTTATTCAGACTGACAATCAGATCTCAATGTTCTACGTAAACAAACATGGGGGTACAGGGTTGTACCCCCTCTGCCAGGATGCAGTAGCCCTTTACTCCTATGCTGTAGACAGAGGGATGCTCTTAAGGGCGGTGTACCTTCTGGGCCAGGACAGTGGACAAATTGAACAGGGTTCTCTAGTCGCAAAAGTGGCACCTGGATTCAGCAGTAGCCTCACAGCTGTTCCACTGCTGGGACGTCCCCTTAATGGACCTATTTGCCAGCCCGGACAACATGCAGTTGCCCTGATTCTGCTCGCGCCAGCTGCACCCATTCTGGGTAGCAGCAGATGCGTTCCTCATCCTGTGGAAGGAAGGCCTCATGTACGCCTTCCCACTGACACCGCCAAGACATTATTCAAGGTCCAGTACGACACAGCATCGCTAGTGCTGAAAGCCCCTTGATGGCCCAGGTAGCACTGGTTCCCACTGTTCCTCTCCCTATCGGCAGCATTACCGATTCTCCTAGGCCGAGCTCCAGGGCTACTCTCATAGGAACAGGGCTCTCTCCTGCACCCCAATCAGGGGTCCCCCTCACTCACAGCTTGGCTGCTGAGAGGGTAATGTTAGCTCCTTTCAACTTCCCACGGGACATAGAAGAGCTTCTTCTGGGCTCTCACAAGGCCTCCACTAGAAAGCATATGCCTTCAAGTGGTGCCGATTCTCGGTGTGGGGTGCGGAAAGATGGGCGCACCCATTTTCCTGCTCAGTACAAGTGGTACTTTAATACCTACTTTACCTATCGCAGGTGGGACTGAAGTCCAATTCAGTCTGAGAACACCTGAGCGCCATTGCAGGCATCACCATTCCGTTGAGGGAAAACCCCTCACGGCTCTGCCCCTTATGTCCCAATTCTTGCGGGGCCTCATGTTATCCAAAACCCCCTGTCCGCCCTCCAGCAGCGGTATGGGATCTCATTGTGGTGCTCTTGCGGCTCACTAAGCCTCCGTTCAAGTCTCTGGCTACCTGCCACCTCTGGTGTCTATCCTGGAAGGTTGCCTTCCTAGTAGCACTCTCATCAGCTTGCAGAGTCAGCAAGCTCCAGGCTCTGATGGCAGAGCCCCCTTCATGAGGTTCTTCAAGAGTAGATTGCTGCTCCGCACACACCCCAAGATTCTGCTGATGGTGGTGTCCCCATTCCACCTCAACCAGAAGGTGGTACTTCCCTCCTCCTTTCTGAGGCCTCACACCGGTAAGGCAGAGACCATTCTCCACAATTTGAATTGTAAGAGAACCCTGTCCTTTTACTTACAACGGACCTATGGCCACCACAAAGCACCTCAGCCTTTTGTATCCTATGACCCCAGTCACCTGGGGCTCCCAGAGACTAAAAGAACTCTGTCCATTTGGGTGGCGGACTGCTTTACCCTTGCCTATGAGCAGGCAGGAATCTCACTGGACCAGAGGGTCATTTCACACCACATCAGGGCCATGGCTACTTCCGTGGCAAATCTGCGTTCCATCCCCGTGAAGGAAATCTGCTGGACCGCCACCTGGTCTTTGATCCACACCTTTGCAGCGCGCTACTGGCTGGAGAGGGAGACCCAAAGGGACAGCACCTTCAGCCAGGCCATACACCCGTAATCTCTTTGGGGTGTAGGCAACTTCTGTCCTCTGACCCTTCTGTGTTCAGGCTACTGGAGTGCTGGTTTTCCGCTGGTTACTTGAGTCTTGCTAGAATCTCTCAGTAGGGACTAAACTGAGGCAAGATGGCACCCTTGGGCGAGAAGTGAATCACGCATGTGTGCTGCATCTCCCAAAGGCTTTCTTCGAAAGCTGGGGCGATGCTTTCACATGGGATCCGTTGGCGCCGACAACACCCATATGCGAGGAATGATCCCTGCTGTCCCCAGAGAACCTGTTACAGGTGAGTAACTATGCTTTATCCATCCAGTTACCTTCCAAGTACCCACTCTTCCAGGTAGGGCCGGCCCAACCACTAGGCAAACTAGGCAGTCACCTAGAGCAGCAACTTCTGGAGGGCAGCAAAAGTGGGGCATTCAAAGCTAAATGATAGATTTTGATAGCCAGAGGGGTTGTAAAGCTTGAGGCTTGCCTAGAGCACCAACATCTTGAACCAACTCTAGGGCATGCCCTGCTTCCATACTATCCAGTCCTTGAGTCTCCTTTTATACTCCCAATACCCAGCCAATCTTAGTCTTCTGCCTTCTGTTCTCTCACCCATATTTTAGCATCTCTACATAGTCCAAGTCCCCACATCCCCACGTCCCCAGTATCTGCTCTCCTGCCTTCTGTTCTCTTTCCCCAGTGCCCATTCATCTACTTTTTCCTCCTTGACCCAGCATCCATACTTATACCCTCCCTTTTAGCCTTCCTCTTTAGATGACCTTGTTTCTATCCTAACACACACACAATATTTGTCCACTCTGACTTCTCACCCTGACCCCAGCATCTGCCCCTTTCAGCCCTACAGCCTCTGTCTCCCAGCCCCTTTCCATCCCCCTCCAGCATCAACCCATTTCCAATCCCAATCCTCCCATCTGCAGCATCAGCCAGTTTCCAAACCCATACTCCTATCTTCACCCCACTTCTAGTCTTAGACCATTTCCAGTCTCATTTCCCTAAGCATCAGCCCTTTTCCAGTCCCAGTTGGAGCCCCCCCCCCAACACCAGCCCATTTCCAGTCCTATTTTCCCCACTCTCAGCCCATTTCAGTTCCCAATTGGAGCCTCCCCTCAATCAGTTTCCATGGCTGTGGAGAGGTGAACAGTGAGGTAGGCTTCAGGTGCTCTTAAAGCTTGTGGCCCTGTTTATTGTCCCCTCAACATGTCATGAACAAGCAGGAAGTCAGTCCTCACATATGGGTGACGGCGCCGACAGAGCCCTCATGCGGAGCAATTTCCCCAGCTTTCAAAGAAAGCCGTTGGGAATGCCTCGCACATGCGAGGTCCCCTTCCCGCATAAGGGTGCCATCTTGCTTAGTCGTCTTTTTTCCGTGGAGCCCGACAGACGTCGTCCCATTTTCTTCAGAAAAAGTTGATTATTTTTTTACTATTTCTACCATTTTTGGTACCGGTTCGACGCCAGTTCCCCTTCCCGCCTCGGCTCGGTACACCGGCATCGAGTCCGATTAACTTTTTCGTTTTTGTCCTTAGTGAATAGCGTTTGCGCTCTTTTTCTTTTAACTGGCAGTCCGGTCTTTTGACCTCGCAGGGGCCCTTTTTCCCCCAATGGCTGCCAGCGGGTTTAAAAAGTGTGATCAGTGCAAAAATCTTATATCCCTCACCGACACTTATGACTGCTGCCTCTGCTGCCTCAGACCCGACCATGACCCAGTAGTCTGCAGTCCGTGTGGCAAGATGTCCTCCAAAGCGTTTGAGGAGCAGGCAGCACCAGCGCGAGACTATTTTCTCCGAGTCTGGATCCATCCGGGCCAGGACCTCGTCAGAAGCCTCGACGTCTCAGGACTCTGAACCCGAGCACCGTCGGGGGTCATCTGAGCAGGGGTCTCCCACCTGGGAGCACCGTAAGAAGAAGAAACCCGAGAGGGTTGCGTCTCTGGAAGACTCCGATCGGCCGGGGCCCTCGGGTTCCAGGTCGCGGAGTGCCGAACACCGCCCCGGGTTTGCCGAGTCGGAGAGGCCTGCCAAAATACCTCGTACGGAGCCAGAGACATCGGACAAGGTAATGCCTGTTGTCCTCGTGGACTCTCCTCCAAAAGAACCGGCGTCGGTCACCGAGCTGGGGGCTGCGGAGCCTTCTGAGCTGGGTCTCAGGTTGGCAGCCTTGGAGAGCAGCGTGTCTGCCTTCATGGACCAGTGGCGGGCGCTGATAGCCGGTCTCAGCCGCGCATCCGCCCCGACCACCGTGACCTCGACGTTTAAGTCGACCCCAGAGGCAGAGCCGATCCTTGAGTCGATCCTCGGCCAAGGTCTCCCTCAACCTCCTGTTCGGGACCGAGGTCGTCGTCGCTGGGACCATCAGCGTCGGGACGGACGTGCTCAAAGCCCTCGAGGCTGGAGCCCATCAAGTCCTCCTCAGAGGGCTCGGCTTGGGAGACGGAGGAAGACTCGCCAGATACCCACCGAACTCGGTACGTCCCATCGGACTCCCCGGGTTCAGAACCTCGGAGACGGTAGCACCCGGAGGACTCCAGGTTCTCGGACTTTCTTAGGGATATGGCCAAGGCTTTGGCTTTCCCTGCAGATGCCGAGGAGGAGCCTCGAGCTGAAGATCTCAACGCCCTCTAGTATGACTCTCCTCTGAAGGAGGCCCTTACTGTACTGGTGCCTCTGATGCCGTAACGGTTGATGCTCCATATGTGGGAGTCCCCGGCCTCGGCGCCGGTCCTCAGCAAAAGGGTAGATTCCATTTATCGAGTCCGTAAGAGCCCCGGGTTCCAAAAGACGCAGCTGCCGCACAACTCCATGGTTGTAGAATCGGCCATGCAAAGGCTCAAGAGCCAAAAGACACACTCCTCGGTGCCTCCCGGCCGGGAGGCCCGGAACCTGGACGCCCTCGGCAGAAAGTGCTTCCAGGGCTCGATGCTGTCATGCCATGTCCAGACATACCAGCTGTCCACCAAGAAGAAAGCAGCAACTGCCACGTAGAAGACCGCAGCAACCAAAACACAAAACGTAGGCAGAATACAAACTTTATTGGTCCTTATGTGATTTAAAAAGGGGGGCCAAACCCAACACAGGCCGTGTTTCGTGGGTACTTCGTCAGGGGTGAGGCACACCACAAACTACAAAACAAAAAAATAATATATATAATAATAAGAAGGAATTTAAAACAATATGACATACCAGTAATCATAAATACACAATTAATTAATACCAATTATAAAACAATAAATAGATAAGAGTAAAAAGAGTGAACATGAATAAACCAATCATAAATGAAATGCATTATAAAATAGTGTTACACCACATAAAAAGTCATATTATGTTACTGAATAAATAACTAATAAAATCAATCCTCATAAACAATCATAATACATGTAAATAAATAACAACATGAAGAACAAGCAAAAACATAGACGCCCAATATAATCATAAAACCAAAAAAATAAATGCATCAGGGGAACATATACATAACTATTAAAACATGAATACCATAAGAACTTATAAATGGAGAAATCCAAAGGGGATGTAAACCGTGTATCACTCAACTATGGAGGACAAATTGCATATGACCTATAAGCAGAGAAACAGGAGCGAGGAGATCAGAGGAAAACATGTAAAAAGGCAAGTTGCCTTGGACCAGAAGTGACCACAGCACAGGACAAACGATCTGCTGTGGGATGCTAAATAAACAGTGTGCTGTAAAATGATAAAACAAGTAAAAACAAATGAATAAATGAATAAGAGAAAAGATATCGCTTGTTACCCAGACAAGCCATAAAAAATCTTATTAAAAGGGGGCCAAAATAAAGCAAAACCAATTGTTAGAAAAAACTAAATGCTTGAACTGAAAAGATTAAATCACAAATGAATATGAAATAAATGTAAAAGTCTTGTGAAACACTTCAACCTGGCATGTAATTGCGTGGAGAAGCACCCATCCATATTAAAAAAAAAAAACCTATATGAGTAAAAAGAAGCATTTCACATTGGACCTCCGCGAACTGTCATAAAGTACAAAGGGGCAAGAGCACATCAGTTATGAATTATTACGCTATAAAAAACACACATAAGAAGAAGGAAAAAAAATACCCTGCCATACTAAAGGAACCTCTGGGGGACAAAAGGGTCGATGGGGCTCCAGGTGCAAAATAAGCCAACGCACCAAACCATGTAAACTGCATTAAAACAAAACAAGCCCGATTTTAATTACTTGCCTAAGAAATGCAATAAAAACGATAGTAAAAATAAATGAAAGGATGGGTATAACCTAATCAAAGGAACTTAAAACACCTATAAACAGACATAGGATACCCACGGATAAAAACACGGAGGAGAACCACAATAAAAAATGGATAAAAATAGAAGAACACTAGATAAACAAATCATCACATAAAGACGAGCAACCATAAATGAATCCCTAACCACCATAAAAACCCATCAAAAACATAAATAGATGAATAAAAGGAATAGAATGAAAAGTCGAAAGGATTAAAAATGAGACCTAACGAATCAAATACACCATATAGGTCAAACAACCACCAATAAATAAGACAAACAATAAATATAGATTTTTTTATGGCTTGTCTTAATACGTTGGTCCCCCATGGACTAAATTCAGAACGCGATTTTTCTGTGTTTCTTTGATGGTTCTTATAATGGGTTTATTTATTTATTTATTTATTTATCTATTTATTCAATTATTTATTGTTTTCTTGATATCTTTCAGGTATTTTTTACGTTGTCTATCTACTTACTTTTGGTTGTCATGCAAGTTTTATGTAAGGTTAATATCATTTATTTGATGGTTTTATTTGCATTTATGGGCCCATTTGCCTTGTTGTTTCCTAGGTGTTTAACATATAGCATGTTTCTATTATGGCATGAAAAGATTTTTTATTCTTTTAATTGTTAATCAACAATTTTTCATATTTATATATTTATTGTTTGTCTTATTTATTGGTGGTTTTTTGACCTATATGGTGTATTTGATTCGTTGGGTCTCATTTTTAATTCTTTTGACTTTTCATTCTATTCCTTTTATTCATCTATTTATGTTTTTGATGGGTTTTTATGGTGGTTAGGGATTCATTTATGGTTGCTCGTTTTTTAATGTGATGATTTGTCCAAGATGGCTATCTTCTCCATTTCAGCCAAGTACCTACCTCCTATTTCCCAGGAGAGCATCTCGAACCCCTCTTGCACAGGAACCTCCTCTTGCAGGCGTTGGCTGGTCTTCTCAAGGATCAGGCAGTGGAACCAGTGCCCCACCACCTGCAGGGGAAAGGCTTTTACTCCAGGTATTTCCTGATACCGAAAAGACAAGAAGGCCTTCGCCCCATCCTGGACCTGCGAAATCTCAACAAGTTCTTGGTGAAGGAAAAGTTCAAGATGCTTTCACTTGGGATACTTCTGCCTTACCTCCAGCAGGGAGACTGGCTATGCTCCTTGGACCTAAAGGATGCTTACACACACATCCTCATACATCCAGACCACAGGCAATACCTCAGGTTTTGGTCGGAGGAAACCACTTCCAATACATGGTGCTTCCCTTTGGTCTAGCTTCCGCTCCAAGGGTTTTCACCAAGTAGCGGCCTTCCTCAGGAACCAGGGGATCTTTGTGTTCCCTTACCTAGACGACTGACTCATAAGGGGCCATTCAGCACAGGAGGCGCACCACGCCACAGCTCGCACAATCACTCTGCTTCAGCATCTGGGGTTCGTCATCAATCACACAAAGTCCTCTTTGCTCCCCACCCAAAACTTGGAATTCATAGGGGCAAAGCTAGACACCCTGCAGACCAGGGCCTACTTACCACTCGACAGGGCAGACCGCCTGCTGTCTCAGGTGGGCATGGTGAGTCACATACCCCAGGTGTCAGCACGGAGGTTCTTACGCCTGCTCGGCCACATGGCCTCCAAGGTTCATGTTACTCCTTTTGCACGCATGCACATGCGGACAGCTCAGTGGGCCCTGCGGGACCAGTGGTCACAGGCCACAGGACGCCTGTCTGACAGAGTGGCAGTTTCCAAACCCCTGGTGCAGTCCCTGCTGTGGTGGTCACAATCAGGGAACCTCCTGCGGGGGGTATCGTTCCAGCTTCCCATGCATACCAGGGTGCTGACCACGGATGCCTCCTTGATGGGCTGGAGAGCCCATTGTCAGGGCTCTTGCACTCAAGGTCAGTGGTCTCCTCAGGAGGCCACACTCCAGATCAACCTGTTGGAACTCCGGGCCATTCGCTTAGCTTTAAAAGCCTTTGCTCCTGTCCTCTCCAACCAGTCTGTCCTGGTACAGATGGACAACCAGGTGGCTATGTTCTATGTGAACAAACAGGGCAGCACAGGATCGCGGATCCTTTGCCAGGAGTCTCTGGACCTCTGTTCCTTCGCAGTGCAATACAACATGTCTCTCCATGCAGTTTACCTACTGAGCCAGGAGAACTGCTTGGCAGATAGACTGAGCAGAGTTCTTCAACCCCATGAATGGCAACTGAACAGGGAGGCTGCCCAGAAGATTTTCAACCACAGGGGCCTCCCATCCATGGATCTCTTTGCCAGTCCACAGCATCGTCAGCTGTCCCAGTTTTGCTCCAGACAGCCGCACCCCCTCAGGGTAGCAGCCGATGCATTTCTTCTCCCTTGGTCGGGGAGCCTCCTGTATGCTTTTCCACCTACGCCTCTGGTAGCACGGACTCTCTTCAAGATTCGCAGGGACAAGGCCTGGGTGATCCTGGTAGCACCAGATGGCCCAGACAGCCTTGGTTCCCTCTTCTGCTTCAGCTGGCGGTGGAAACCCCTCTCCCCTTAGGGGTGCAGCCCAACCTCCTCACCCAGGAGCAGGGTTCCCTTGTGTGCACCCCAATCCCAGGTCCCTCAATTTGATGGCCTGGCTGCTGAGAGGGTAGGCCTTGCACCTCTTCTCTTACCCAAAGGGGTAGAAGAAATGTTGTTAGCTTCCAGGAGGCCATCCACCAGAAAATCCTACACTTGTAAATGGCGCAGATTCCAAGTGTGGTGTCACCAGCATACTGTGGAACCCTTCTCATCTCAGGTTCCCAAGGTGTTATAGTACCTGCTTCACCTCTCTGAGCTGGGCCTCAAGTCTTACTCAGTCAGGGTCCACCTGAGTGCCTTGTCGGCTAACCATGCACCGATAGATGGTCAGCCTCTCTCGGCTCACCCCTTGGTAGCCAGGTTTCTCAGGGGCCTGCTCCTACTGAAACCTCCAATCCGCCCTCCAGCGACGGAGTGGGATCTCAGCGTGGTCTTGCAGCAACTTACTCACCCTCCTTTCGAGCTGATGTCAACTTGCCATCTGCGCTTCCTCTCCTGGAAGGTGCTCTTCCTAGTAGTGCTCACATCGGTTAGGCGTGTGAGTGAGCTGCAGGCTCTGGTGTCAGATAGGCCGTACACACGGTTTTACCAGAACAGAGTAGTGCTCCGCACGCACCCCAAGTTCCTCCCAAAGGTGGTTTCCTCGTTTCACCTCAACCAAGAGGTGGTTCTTCCCACTTTCTTTCCCAGGCCACATACCAACAGATCAGAAGCAGTTCTGCATACCCTGGACTGTAAGAGGGCGCTTGCCTTCTACCTGGAGCATACGCGGGGACATCGGAGGACTTCTCAGCTCTTTGTCTCTTATGACCCTAGTAAACTGGGTCTACTGGTCTCCAAGCGCATGTTATCCACTTGGGTGGTAGACTGCATTGCCTGGGCGTTCAGGGCAGCTGACCTTCAGCTACAAGGTCGTATCACGGCCCACTGTGTCAGGGCTAAGGCCGCATCAGTAGCTAATCACCACTCTGTTCCGTTGGCGGACATCTGCCAGGCCGCAACTTGGTCTTCAAGCCAGACTTTTGCCTGGAGAAGGAGTCCCGATGGGACAGCGTTTTCGGTCAGGTGGTACTCCGGAATCTATTCGAGATTTAGGAAACTCCGACCCTCTGGCCCTCTGGTGTGAGGCTACCGTGGGGGATGCATTCTTGGAGAAAGTTCTCTCGCTGCTGTTGCGGCTCGCCTAGAGGGAGCCTTTTTAGCTATAGGTTCTCGGTAGTCTGTAGCTAGGGAGTCCCATATGTGAGGACTGACTTCCTGCTTGTTCCTGGAGAAAGCGTAATTACTCACCTGTAACAGGTGTTCTCCAGGGACAGCAGGAATCAGTCCTCACGACCCTCCCTCCTCGCCTGGAGTTGCAGTCCTATTATTGCTTTTATTGTTGTTATCCACTTGGGCACAAATGACCTGGCTAGAAACAGTGCCTCTACAGTCCAAAAGGACTTCCAATCTCTGGGAGAGAAACTCAAGCCCATTGTTAACACTGTTGCATTCTCAGAAGTACTACCTGTTCTTGTTAAGGGGACAAAAAGGCTGCATCTCATTAACAGCTTTAATACATGGCTCCAGACCTGGTGCAAACAAGAAGGATTCAGATTTATTGGCAACTGGGGAAACAGATGGATCAACAAGACACTATACTGTGCTGATGGACTACATCTCTCTGTTGCAGGGAAAAGAATCCTAAGTGAAAAATTCAGGCAGTATGTGGATATGCCTTTAAACTAGGAAAAGGGGGTGACGGATGTGGAAGGTCAAGATCTGCACGCCACCCCCTGCAAAAGCAGAACAACAGAAAGAGCCACACTTTCAAACCACTCATCAAAAACAAGTGAGAAGATGTGGGCAGAACAAAATCAATGCAAAATACACACAAGCCAGGTAAATGCTGGAAAGCAATGAGCACAAATGCTCGAAGCTTAGCCAACAAAGTTCCAGTCCTGGAAGCCCTAATGGTGGAAATGGATTTGGACATTGTGGCCATCACAGAAACATGGTTTAAAGAATCGCATGATAGGGATATACCATAGCTGACTATAATCTATTCAAAAGAGACAGAGAAAATGGAAAAGGAGGAGGAGTAGCCTTGTATGTCAAAAGCAATACTAAAGCTACTGAAATGCAGGGGACATGGGGAAAAGAAGAAGTGCTCTGGATTGCGTTGGAAAGAGGAGATGGCACTATAATCCATACTGCTGTAGTCTACAGACCTCCGACTCAAATTGAAGAGATAGATAACGAATTGATTATAGATATTGCCAAGATAGCTACAAAGGGGGAAGCGATCATTTTGGGTGACTTTAATCTACCTGATGTGGATTGGATTACTCCTACACATCTGGAAAGAAGCAAAAAAATTGTAGATGCTCTCCAAGATGCATCACTTAAACAAATGGTCATGGAACAAACCAGGGAAAGCTCAACGCTGGATTTAGTGCTCACCAACGGTGATAGCGTGTCGAATGTCTGCGTGAGTGCCCCTGTGAGCAACAGTGATCATCACGTGGTGTGGTTTGAGATAAAAGCCAAGGTACAGGCCAAACATAGCAAGCTCAAAGTCCTAAACTTCAAAAACACTGACTTCAATAAAATGGCCGAGTACCTAAAGGAGGAGATGACAGGGTGGAAGGAGATAAGGGAAGTGGAATTGCAATGGGCTAAACTAAAGGTGGCAATAAAAGAGGCAACAGATAAATATGTAAAAAAAGTAAATAAAAACAAGAGGAGAAGGAAACCTATTTGGTTTTCCAAAGAAGTGGCTGCTCAAATAAAGGCAAAAAACACAGCTTTCGCAAAATTCAAAAGCTTGCAAACAGAAGAACACAGAAATGAATACAGGATCAAACTCAAAGAGTCAAAAAGAGAAATAAGGATAGCAAAATCAAAGGCAGAGGAAAAGATGGCTAAAGATGTTAAGGGTGGCGACAAAACTTTCTTCAGGTATATTCGGGAAAGGAAGAAGATCAGAGTTGGAATTGCAGGACTCAGAAGTGCTGGGAAAAGACTCGTGGAAAGTGACATAGAAAAAGCGAAATTGCTAAACAAATACTTGTGCTCTGTTTTTACTAAAGAAAATCCTGGAGATGGACCAGCTGTGACTCCCAAATATAAAAATGGTAATGAAGTAGATACCACACCATTCACAGAAGATGAGGTGTTGGAACAACTTGCTAAACTGAAAGTGGACAAAGCCATGGGACCGGATGGGATACATCCCAGGATACTGAAAGAGCTCAGAGAGGTTCTTGCAGGGCCATTAAAGGATGTATTCAACAGATCCTTGGAAACAGGAGAGGTTCCTCAGGACTGGAGAATGGCTGATGTCGTACTGCTACACAAAAGTGGTGACAGGGAAGAAGTGTCAAGCTACAGACTCGTGAGCCTTACCTTGGTGGCGGGAAAAGTAATGAAGGTGCTCCTGAAAGAGCGAATAGTGAACTTTCTCAAAACCGACAGGTTGCAAGATCCGAGGCAACATGGTTTTACTGAAGGACGGTCTTGCCAAACAAATCTGATTGAGTTCTTTGACTGGGTGACCAAGGAACTAGATCAGGGGCATGCGTTGGATGTCATCTACCTGGATTTCAGTAAAGCCTTTGATACTGTTCCTCATAGGAGGCTTGTCAATAGACTCAGTAGCTTGGGGATCGGTCCCAAGATGGTAAACTGGATTAGAAATTGGTTGACTGACAGACGACAGAAGGTGATGGTACATGGAGCTCACTCGGATGAAAGGAAGGTGATTAGCGAGGTGCCCCAGGGTTCGGTCCTGGGCCCGGCACTGTTCAATGTATTTGTGAGTGATATTGCTGAAGGACTGAATGGAAAAGTCTGTCTTTTTGCAGATGACACAAAAATTTGCAACAGAGTGGACTCCCCCCGAGGGAGTGGATAACATGAGGAAAGATGTACAAAAGCTGGAAGTATGATCTAATGCTTGGCAATTACGGTTTAATGCGAAAAAGTGCTGTGTAATGCACTTAAGTAGCAGAAATCCAAGGGAAATGTACGCAATAGGGGGCGAGAGGTTGGTGTGCATGGTTCAGGAGAAAGACCTTGGTGTGATTATCTCTGATGATCTCAAGGTGGCAAAACAGTGCGACAAGGCGGTGGCAAAAGCCAGGAGGATGTTGGGCTGCATACAAAGAGGGATTACCAGCAGAAAGGAAGAGGTACTTATGCCACTGTACAGGTCGCTGGTGAGGCCTCACTTGGAATACTGTGTTCAGTTTTGGAGAGCATATCTTGCAAAAGATGTAAAAAGACTGGAAACTGTTCAGAGGAAGGCAACCAAAATGATTTGGAGCCTGTGTAAGAAACCTTATGAGAAGAGACTTGAAGACCTAAATATGTACACTTTGGAGGAGAGGAGGGACAGGGGAGATATGATTCAGACCTTTAAATACTTAAAGAGGAACGATGAACAAACAAACCTCTTCTCCAAAGACGGGGAAGCTGCAAAACTAGAGGGCATAACATGAAGCTGCAAGGTGGAAAATTGAAAGGCAATGTCAGGAAATATTTTTTCACTGAAAGGGTGATGCTTGGAATGCTTTCCCAATGGAAGTGGTGGGGGCAGACACGGTGACGGAATTCATAACAGCATGGGACAAACACAGCGGATCCCTTTACAGCAACAGGATAAAAACAAAATAAACTGAACCATCTAACTTCTCAACAAATAGGGGTGTCCTTCATGGAGTGGTGGGTCCACCCCTAAACAGAGACATGGGGGAGGGGTGGCCTGCACAGAGCGACAGGTGCACCTACTCTTACCGTATTGCTCGACAGACTGGATGGACCATGCTGGTCTTTATCTGCCGTCATTTACTATGTTACTATGTATTCTTTTTGCCGTCTTTTTAGCTATGTCATCTGACTGAGCAAGATGGCACCCTTGGGCGGGAAGGGGACAGCGCATGCGCGAGGCATTCCCAAAGGCTTGCTTTGAAAGCTGGGTTAATTGCTCCGCACGAGGGCTCCATTGGCGCCGACGTCTCCCATATGTGAGGAATGATTCCTGCTGTCCCTGGAGAACACCTTTTAAAGGTGAGTAACTATGCTCACCCTGCACAAAAGTTAAGGGGACACACAGATGCACACACAGATTAGACTACTGTAATTTGCTCTTCTTAGGGCTCCTAAGGAAGGAGGACACAGATTATCTAGAGCTCGGCAGCCTGATTGTTGCCATCATGTCTTCCCTGTTCTGTTTTTAGCTCCCTGTTGAAGAAAGGATGCAAAGTAAAGCTCTTACTTTGCTTTTAAGCCTCTTCAAGATATAGAGTCAAGTTGAGTCCACTGAGAGTGGAGGCACCACTGTGCTTCCCTCATGTGCAGGTGGGCATGTGGGATCTCGTGAACTGTGGAGGCCATGTGTCCTAACAGGTGGAGTAGGAGCCAGGCAGGTACCTCTGTAGGTAACTCCCTGAGGCGTTCTGACCTCTCCTGGGGGAAGAAAAGTTAAACAGGTATATTATCTGGCCATCTTTTCTGCTTGGAAAGAGAGGTCTTTTGTATGAATTTTAGAATTGCCAAGTTACCCAGTTCCAGTAGTGAGATTTTCACCAGTTCTAGTTTTAAATTTTCATTGCAGTGCAGTTTGGTAGTTGTGGTCACTGCTGTGTTTTATATCAGCTGTAACTGTCACAATTATTAGGTAATCTCATAAAAAAGAAACATTTTCATTTCTTTCTGTAGTTTGATTGTATTCGGCATTCATTTTTAATGTTTTGGAATCGGCACTGCAGGTTCCATAATGGAATCGGCACTGCAGGTTCCATAATGGAATCGGCACTGCAGGTTCCATAATGGAATCGGCACTGCAGGTTCCATAATGCACCATGATGAGCTTGTCAGAAATCCAGGACTGACTTAAAATCTCACTGCTGGAACTGAGTAACTTGGCAACTCTGGAATTTTCAATAAGGGGGAAATAAAAAGACAAACTCACAAAGCTAATGCTTTTTCTAGTGTGAAACCCCAGATTATGAAATCAGCTGCCAACTATAATTCGGTGTGATAGACATTGGTTATTTTTAAAGATGGCGTCTTTTTATTTTGATAGAAAAATGATGGCAGAAAAACACCATATGGTTTGTCTAGTCTACCCAACCAAACTAACAGTCCAATGTCTAGAACCTCTTTTTCTCTTTTAAAGATCTTCAGCATTTGTCCCATGTTTGCTTTAAGTCCTTGCCTCTACCATCTTGACTGTTCCATAGGTCCTCTACCCAATAACTGGTAACGTTGCCTTTTCACTTTCTTTCTATGACTCCTCGTTACAGAGCCTCCTTTCATAGTAACATAGTGGATGACGGCAGATATAGATCAACATGGTCCATCCAGTGTTCCCAGTAGGGTTGTTAAGACAGAACCTGCAGCACAGTACAGGTCACTTTCCCCATGCCTTTAGTTTTCAATTGCCCTCAAACATTTTGCACTTGTTTAAGTCTCCAGCTTGCCATGGGACCACCGAAAAAGGCTTAACTACCATGTATTCATACCTTAAAGCAGGGGTTCTCAACCCAGTCCTTGGGACACACATAGCCAATCGGGTTTTCAAGATAACCACAATGCATATACATAAGAGAGATTTGCATACAAAGGAGACAGTACATGCAAATCTCTCTCATGCATATTGTCGCGCCCCCTGCTGGCTAGGCGGTTGCCTATAGGCAGTGGATGTACCTCCTGTTGTCCCTTGGTAGTATGGGTTCCCAGAGCCAAGGCTTCTGGGGATTGTAGTTGTGAAAAAATGAGTAGCCGAGGGTGGAAGGCAAATACAGGAAAAATTTCTTTTTTTCTTCTTTTGCCCTTTCAAACATACAGCAACAAAAGTAGGATACTTCTCCAAATAAAGAAAAAGGAACTTTCACAGTAACACCGGTAGCAACTGCTTCACTCAGCTTGTTATACCAGTAGTATATCTTTTTCCATAGTTCAAGAATACAGCTTAAGGCAGGGGTCTCAAACTCAAATTGCTTTGAGGGCCAAATGAGGACTTGTAAAGTAACCCGGGGGCCGCATAAGACACGGGGCCTCATTTGCATAAGGGGCCTCATTTGCATAAATATTTGCATAATGTTACCATACACTAACTTTTAGTAAACATGCCTCTTTAATGAGTATGGATAAAGAAAGACTAAAAGATTTAGAAACAAGAAGACAATAATTAAACTGGGAACCCCAAAAGCCAAACTTGGAATGTACAACAACACTGTAGAAATAAAACTATAAATTAATTTCCTCTTGTACTAAACAAAGCGCAAACATTAATGATGCACATTTCCCAGAGCTGACATATTCCAGTTAATAAATTCAAAATAAAAAGATATTTTTCTACCTTTTGTGCATTTTATTTTCAGTTGCAATTGTTCCAGCCACTTTCTTCTGGTTTCTTGGTGTCTTCTGCTAACTCTCCATGGTCTGCTGTCCATTTGTCCTTTCTTCTCTCTTCTAGTTTTTTTTCCTTTCTCTCTCTACATCTGCTTTAACATACTAATCTTTTTCCTTTTGCTCTTTCCTCATTCCTATTTCATCCACTCAAATTTTACCCCTCCATCCTCAATCCACACTTACTCACCCAATACCTGGCCAATTGTAGATTTTTCTTCCCTCCCACACAAAATATTTTTCCCCTCTCCATTTTACTCTCCCAGCCCTATCCCATTCTAATCCTCCCCCAACATCAGCTCCCTTGTAGTTTCAGCCCCACCCAGCATCTGCTCCCTTCTAGTCCCCGCATCATCAGCCCATTCCAGTCCTATCCTAGCCCCACCATCAGCCCATTTCCTGTCCTTGCTCCCCCCCAACTAAGCCCATTTCCAGTCCTAGCTCCCTCCCCTCACAGCCCATTTCCTTTCCATGCCCCCTCCCCATCAGCCCATTTCCATTCCAAGCCCCCCTCCCTATCAGCCCATTTCCATTCCAAAACCCCGTCCCCATCAGTTATTTGCAGTTCAAGCCCCCCCCCCTTCTACTCAGCCCATTTCCAGTCCTAGCAACCCCCCCAATCCATTACCAGTTCTAGCCCCCCCATAGCCCATTACCAGTCCTAAGCCCCCCAACAGCCCACTTCCAGTCCTAATCCTTCTATCACCCCATTTTCATTCTTAGCCCCCACATAACCCCATTTTCAGTCTTAGCCCCCCCAATCAGACCACCTCCAGTCCTAACCCCATCTGCCCATTTCCAGTCCTAGCCCCCCCATAGCCCATTACCATTCCTAAGCCCCCCAACGGCCCACTTCCAGTCCTAACCCTTCCATCACCCCATTTTCATTCTTAGCCCCCCCCCATAACCCCATTTTCAGTCTTAGCCCCCCAGAAAGAAAAGTTATACTGTTTGTGCTTTCTATGAATGCCCCTATGTAATTAGCTTATAAATTATGACATAGAACATGCATGTTTTAATAACAGCAATTTTTAGTAACCTCAAAAAAAAAACCCTGATCAGTTGGAAAATAAACACCTAAATTTACAAACAGCTAAGAAGAGAAGCCCTACTCTTTATAACAGAGACAGTCAACGAGTGTTAGATAGACAGCTCGGGTTCCTCTTTAATCAATGGACGTTCCACGTGTATGTTTCCACTGGATACTACGACTCCCAGGTTGCCACGGGGCGCGGGCCGGAAGTGTAAGCCGCTGGGTGCTCGGCGGAGGCCCGAGCCATGGAGAACCCGGCGGCCACTTTCACTCTGGCCTACGTGTTGCTCGCCGTCTGTTTTGTTTTCACTCCCAACGAGTGCAGAGCCTATTCTCGGGATGGTTAGGCACCGAGGACGTCGCCTTCCTGCACTATCACATCCGCAGGAGCACGGCCACCCTCCTCGCTCACTCGCTGCTGCCTCTGGGTGAGTGCCACCGGCCGAGAGGGAAGCAATTAGCACAGTCAGACTCCATTGCGGGCCACAGAAACTTCTCTCGCGGGCCGCGTGTTTGAGACCCCTGGCTTAAGGGTTCCTTGCTCAGTTCAGCTGAAATAACTGCTCTTCCAAACTGAGCACTATGCAAAGCACAACCCACTTTACTTCTGTCTGTTTATATGTTTAGGTAGTGACTTCTTAAGCATTCAAATCAGGCCTTCTGAACATTCTCTGCCAGCTTTTAAAATGTTAGTAACTTCATTCCAAACATTTCTAGCAGAACCAGGCAAGTACAAAGCTTCTGGGTTTTCTCAGTTTTAAAACCTTACAGCTTCTTCACCTTTGCTTCACACACACACAGAACAATCCATTTGAGAGTCGGCAGAACTATTATCAGAGTCATAGTTATCTACCTGCATGCTCTCATACTCGGGGTCTGTTAGCATCTGGATGGAATCAGCTTGTGGGATTTCAGGTTTTAGTTCTTCTAATAACTTTAAAACCTTCTCCCAATGAGACCTCTTTCTATGCTGAGGAATGTTGGAAGGGCTGAGGGGATCCTTCAATAAACTATGCAAGGTTTCAAATGGGCTCACCTTACTTCTAGTAACAGAGCTCTTTAGAGACCTTCCTCGAGGTGAAGCTCTTCCCCCAGGTTCTGGCAGGACCACGCCCATGCCCTGCTCAAAGATAGCACTTTCCTCAGGATAAACTCTCCTGTCTTCAGGGCCTGCTGTAATGCTCCTACAACATGGGCTGCCTTCAGAGCTATAGTTTCCTGTGTGCTGGCTGCAACGAGAACCTTTCCTGAGGCTGCTTCTAGAACACCTCCCTCTCTCAGCTTCCTCCTGGTTCCTCATTTGTTCCTTCTCTTCCTGGTTCCTCAGGCTTAAATGACTGGGGCTGCCCTATGGCTTCAAACTCTGCCCACGGGTGTTCCCCATTACCTACCCTGGTTGCCTTGGAGCTAGGGCTTGGCTTGCACTCAGCAACTCTCTGTGTGGTTTTTTCCCTTGGCTGGAGTTTCAAAGTCAAAACTCCCTGAACTATTCTTCTGCTTAGGGGTAAATGTCTGTTTTCTATCCATTTCCCTGGGCTCCATTACAGTTTCGCCACCACAATATTCATTGTGGTTATCCTGAAAATCTGACTGGCTAGGTATGTCCCGAGAACTGGGTTGAGAAACCCTGTCTTGAAGATATTTAAATTTCTCTCATATCTTCCCCTTCCCGCCTTTCCTCCATGTTTACTTAGACTCTGGCTCCACAATTCCCAAAATACCTAAATGTGACATACAAACATAAGTCATTGAAAACGTTTAAAAACAATAATGGCATACAATTAAAATAAAAACTTTTTAAAAACTTTAAAAAACCTCCGAGCTTCCCATCACTTGGCAGTCACTAATTCTTGGTTAAGCCAACCTTTGACCAATTTACAGGGATTAAAATCCTCTTGCTCAGTTTGTAACTCATGACAATTGGTTCTATACTGCAGGTCCACTAAACGTAGAAGTACTCTGCCTCATCCGTGAACCCACCTAAACCATGTCATGGCAGCATCAGCATCGTGGCTCTGCTGAGATGAGCACAAACCATGTGAGTGCCATCCCAGTATAGTAACTTCTTTTGTGGACCTAGGACAAAATTTTAGATGATGTTTGTTCATATACCGGGAGCCAGTGCAGCTCATGTAAAACAGAGGAGCATGTTTCCTAAAGGTTTGAACGCGCGTTAAGTGTCCACAGATCCTTTATTTCCATGGGTGCAGTGGCACTCAGCAAAGGGAGGAGTGGCCTAGTGGTTAGGACAAGGTACTTCAGGCCGGGGGTTCAAGTCCCACCTGGGGACAGCAATCTCAGGCCGGAGGGACTGGGATTTCTAGTCCTATAGGTACTCCTTTTGGTCTTGGGCAAGCCACTTAACCCTCCATTGCCCATGTTCCCTGTAAGTATTAGCGTATGTGTGTCATATCCCCTCGTGTTAAATGTATCTCCCAATTGACCGCTTTGACCCGGTGAAAAGCGGGATATAAATACAGCTAAATAAATAAATAAATAAATGTTAAGTTCATGATCTTTTCTTGCATATCTGCCAGTCACTTCACTGCTGTGTTTTATATCAGCTGTAACTGTCACAGTTATTAGGTAATCTCATAAAAAAAGAAACCTTTTCATTTCTTTCTGTAGTTTGATTGTATTCGGCATTCATTTTTAATGTTTTGGGATATCATAAAAAATGAGTGCACGGTATATGAAGATTGCAAATTACAATTTTTTTCAGCGTTTTATTGTACAGTTACATTTGGAGAACAATTTTAAAAGTCAGTTCCCACAGAAATGAGTTTTTATAAATTCTACTTAGCCTTATATGTGGGTAAACTTGTGTATGAGTTGCCTGTACACTTGTAAATTTACCTGCATTTTGAAGAGGCGGTTGAGGAGGGATAGAATGGGAGAGATTTGTGGTTGCATGTATATTATTTACATTTATTTTAAAACATTTATATTTTGCCAGTTTCTAACAAATCTAAGTAGACTCCGTAAAACATATGCCATAGTAAAGCATGACTCTTAGTCCAAAGAAATCCAAAAACAAGTGTGAAAGCATTCAAAGCATGGCTCATGGAATTCATTCCAGTCCCTATATGTGCCTGTGTGTGTGCGCACGCGTGCGCATATTTGTGTTTTTTCTGTTTATCTGGTTTTGTGTGATTGTGGGCTGACATTTATGGGGGATTTGTATGAATTTGCATGTGTTGGTGTGTTATTGCATGTGTACTTGAATGTATGTGTCTATGCATGCTTGCATTAGTGTGTATATGTAGATATTTATATGTTTGTTCTCTGTGTGACTGTGATCACGAGAGGAGATGAGAGGGGAAGGCTGTTTGAAAGGTACAATTTTGTTATTGTTACATTACTGTGAATCAATGTTAGAATGTTGCAGCTGCTGGAAATGCTTTTTGTATACACGTTGAGGCTTGTGCAGCACAAGAACTTTCTCCATCTCATCTCCTCCCTTTATGTGACTGGAGCAGTATTCCAGTGCTCTGCCCTCATGGTCTTCCCATTGGCTAGATCAAGCCAGTTAACACCAGGGTGTTCCGGGGGGGAGGAGCAGAGTGGAGGCAGCACCCAGCAATAACCTGGCAACAGTGATATGGAGCCACTGCCTGGTCATCGCAATGCAGTGAACATTAGGCTTTTGAAAGGCTGGCCTAAGTTTCGCTGAAGAAGATAACAGGGCAGCTGCTAAATATCGCCACTGCCCAGTTAGTTTCATCGCCATCCAGCTGACCCAGAAACTTAGTGCCGGTGGCCGTATATGGCCCCAGCCTGAATATCCAGGTCTATAATTCTGCAGTAGCGGCTAGCCATTTTAGCAGCACCACCACTGAATACAGGGCCCAGAGAATCTCAGTGCTTCTAAACTATGACCCTACTTTTGACAGTGTTCAAACAATATCCATGATATCTTTTATAAACAACTCCCATGCTCAATAACTCTTGTCATGAAACATCTTTTCGTTTTACCAGTATATTATTACAAAGACAAATGCAAATATAGATCTTATTGGTAGCATTGCAGTCGGTAAAAGTTTCTAATCTATGCTTTGTCTTTATTATGGGTGTATAAAGGTACCTGCACAGAAACACTCCCTGCTCCCGACAGCCTCTCCCTCCCCCCTTTCATAACCCTCTCCCTGGACAACCACATATAGCATCAACAGCCACCCTCATACTTGCTCCCCTTCCAGTTGTCACTCCCTCTGACCAGAACATGCCCCACCTAAGAGCAGCCCTGCTAATTAGGCTTCCACCAACTACCTGATCCATTCCAGGACTTACTGGGGGGACTCCCTGGGTCAAGTGGGGCCAGAGTAGGAGCAGTCCTCCTCTGCACCTGTCGTGGCTGCTTGGGGTTTTAAAATGGTAGCTTTCCTCCCTAGTAGTAGTCACATGGTACTATCGCTAAGGGGTAATCTCTATTAATAATTTATTTATTTAGCTGTGCTTATATACCGCTTTTTATCAGGTCAAAGCTATTTACAATAAACAAAAGGTGATACATCCAACAGGTCATAACATATTTACGGGAGGGAGAGCATAATCCATCACCAAGAGGAGTTTATCATATTTACATTCCTGATTTGGCGTGCAACAGGATTTCACAGCAGTTCCTTTCTGTTTCACAGACTCGGTTCTCTTTCTGTCTCTCAATCTCGGCTTTTTGGCGCTCATCGTGAAAATGAATTTCAGAGAGTGTTGCTCTGATCCAATCCTAGGTGTTCTCTGAATAAGAGGGTTTTTAGTTGTTTTCTAAATGAGGAGAGGTCCTTGTTGTTCTGTATTGTGGTTGGAAGAGGGTTCCATAATGATGGGGCGTATAGATTAAACACATGATAACAGATTTGTTGATTGAATCTTGTTCCTTCATATGGTATAATCAGCACATTGCTTGTGGCCTGTCATGTCAGCCTTCCTGAGTTCTGTTTTATTAGCAGGTTCTGAAGATGTGCTGGTTGCTGCTGGTGAAGTGCTCTGTGGATCAGTACTAATGTTTTCTATTTGATCCGAGCTTCTAGTGGGAGGATGTGTAGATCTTTCAGAACTGGGGTGATGTGGTTATATTTCTTCACTCTTTGGATGATCCTGACTGTTGTGTTGAAGGCTGTCCGTAGTGGGTTGAGTGCGATGGTTGGGAGTCCCTGGTATATTGCATTACAATAATCCAGGAGGAGGAGTGTCATTGCTTGCATAACTGATCTGAAGTCCTGTGAGTCTAGGATTGGTCTAAGGCGCTGTATCAAATTGGCTTTGAAAAATATTGTGTTTGCAGTTTTCGCAATCTGTTTCTTGAATGACAGTGTTTGATCTAGGTTGATTCCCAAGTATTTTATTTGCGGTTGGACTCTTATTTGGGTTGTTCCCAGGGTGAGGTATGTTGGTGGGGTGAAGGACTGATCCTTTGAAACAAATAAGGCTTCTGTCTTTCTGAGGGTTATCTTGAGATTATTCTCTTGTACACATCTGGAGACGTCATTGAAGCAGCTTATTAACTGTGGATTTGTTGGATTTGTGGTGGTTATGGGTCCGTAGATCGTCATCGCCTGCATATATGTGGAAGTTGACGTTGTGGGTCCATTTTATGGAGCAGAGTGGTTGTAGGTAGATGTTAAAGAGCATAGCTGACAGTGCAGAGCCTTGTGGTACTCCCTGAGTTTGTTGATATGGGGAGGAAGTGGTGGTGCTGGTACAGATTTGTTGATACCTGTCTTTTAGGTAGGACTGAAACCATTGGAGAATTATGCCTTTTTATGCCGGTTTCCTGCAGTCTGTATAGGAGAATGCTGTGGGAGACAGTGTCGAATACTGCAGATATATCCCGAAAGATCAGTGTGTAACCGGTATGTTTGGTCTGTATTCCTTTTGTTAGGGTGTTCATTAATGAAATCATGAGGGTTTCAATGCTATGAGAAGGTCAGAATCCATGTTGCTGTGAGTCAAGTGTGTTATTTCTGTTCAGGTGGTCCTGTAGTTGCTGTTGCACTATCTTCTCGATGATTTTTGTGTTGAATGGGGAGGCTTGCTATTGGTCTGAATGAGGTAGGATCCAGTGGGTCAAGTTCCGGTTTCTTGAGGGTCAGGCATATGATGGATATTTTTAGGCTATTGTGCATCTGACCTTGTTTGAGAGATTCATTTACAATGTGGGTGAGTGCTGGGCTTAGCTCCTGTTTTGTCTTTTTAATCCAATTGACTGGGCAGGGATCAAGTGGGGAAGTGGTGGTGTTGAGTCCTGATATGGTGGTTTTGATCCTCTTTGGAGATTTCTTCAAATATGTCCCATGTGAAGCCAGGGGCAGCATTGTGTTTGTTTCTTGTTGTTATGGGTTGTATATTGGTTTTCATTGAAACTGCTTATATTGTGCTGCGAATTGTTGTGGTGGAATGATTGGGAGTTGGTTCGAGTGGTTAGGCATGTTGGTTAGTAGTTTGACTGATAACGAGCTCACGTGGTCGGTTAATCGATGAATTTTTGAGTTTTGAGTGATAGGCTTTTCTTGTGTCAGCTATTGTAGTGCAGTAGGTATTTAATGCTTCCATGTATTTTGTTCTGTTTCCTTTTTTGTCTTTCTCCATCTCCTTTCAACTCTCCTAAGTTGTGTTTTCAATTTCCTTAATGTGGGTGTGAGCCAGTGTGCTTTTGCTGGTCTCGCTTTGTTTTCTTTGGGTGCAGTCATTGCATGCGCTGCTGTGGCTATGACTGTGTTCCAATTGTTGGTTGGGGTTTCAAGATCTGACTGTCCTGATTGTAGGTTTGGTAGGACTTGATCGAGGAAGTTCTCTTTCTTAAATGGTTTGAACCTTCTTGTTGGGTGCGTATCCTCCTTGGTGGCCCTGGGTTGATTGGAGCTGATGAAGGTAATGAGAAAGTGATTGGACTGTGGTACAGCTGTGATCCTTGGATTCTTATTCATGTTGGCGGATTGGGATTTGAGGAATATGAGATCCAGGGTGTTGCCTTTATCATGGCTTGGTGCACAGACAATCTGGATGGGAGGATAAAATCACCAAGTATTATCTGCTTTTTTGCGTTGTTGCTGCTCTCTGATGCTTGAGAATGTTAGACAGAGCTGAGTTTGCTGTAGGTGCTCTGTATATCAGGCAGATTGATAGGCATTTGTTGGTGATTGAGTATGTCCAATTCTTCTGTGCTTTCTGTTGCGTAGTTCCAAAGGTGGAGGTTAGTTTTCACTATGATGGCTACCACGAGACTACTACCAGGGATGAAAGCTGCTACTTTGGAGCCCTGAGCAACTGGGGAAACCTTTGGAACTTTCATATGTTCTTGCCAAAGCTGTTCTGGCAGTGATGTCAGATTTGTCTTCTAACTTATTGAGGACTCGATGCAAAAAGTATCAGTGAGCAGGCCAAAAGAAGTGCTTGTGGTGAGGAATTAAATCCCAGTTCATTTTGGCTATTTGAAGCCCTGAGAAGAATACTCTCTTGTAAAACATTCTCTGTCTTTGTTCTGTCAGAGCACAAAAGGTTTCTATGGAGTTCTGGATGGCTGTTAACCTGCTGGAGTCTGTTAGCTCTGAGCTCATGTCCCCCCCCCCCCCCTCCCTAAGCAAGCCAAGAAAATCAGTTGTCTCAAGCAGTCCATATTCGGTTTTTTTCTGATTTCATTAGGAATAATAATTAAACCTGCAGAAAGAGTTAAACATGTTAATACTGCAACTAAGCAGTAGAGCAAAGCATGGAATTCTGAAGCTCGTTTTATTTTGTCTAAATATATTAAACTTTTTCCACCAGAAAAAAAGATTGCCTTTGAAATATTTATTTTAAAAATAGCTAATGAGAAGGGCATTATCAAATACTAATTGCCAAATGTCCTCATGTAATTGAACAGTCAAATATTGGACTAGGGCAGGATAGTTTAAACCAACCTGATATACAGTAAACGCCACTCCAGAAAGCAGTAGTTGGCTTTTAGTGGCTTGGATCACCTCCTAAAGTAAAACTAAAAGCCTGTTTCATTAAGGCAGTGGTTCCTAAACCAGGTCAGGACCTGAAATGGTCTGAGAAATGACGCTGCTCTTCTTTCCTCTGAATCTCCACTGTGACTTGTGCCCTGTAGTGGAAGCAGCATGGAGCCTATGAGTTAATGATTGTTCACAAGCCCCGCCCCTTCCTCCTGTATGGACTTCCTTTTAGAATGGAAACTTATGCAGCAGTCTGCTGACTGCTGCTTCTGTTGTCACCACGCTTGCCTTCGCACTTTAAGAGAAAGGACAGAGGAGCGAGGAGGGGGGGGGGGGGGGTTGAAACTACTGAATCATGTTGTAAGGTGGTAACCAAAGCAGAAATTGAACCCTCATTTGTTCTGAACATCGTTATACTGACCATTGTCCTTAAAGTCCCAGCATATGCCCTCCTAGCCATATCCAGTGGCTTTGTACTTAATAAACCTAATACAATTGTTGTAATCACTTTGTGATCTCCCAGAGTCTTAGTCCAAAAGATTTGTGTTAAAATCAAAGGAAGATTGTTTTCTCTAAAAACATTTGGTCCCATTCTATTAAATTTGTGTAGTTATTTGCCCCTAGACATTGTCAACCCCTTATGTATAATTTCTTTCCAACATCCATTAGGTTGGAAAAAAATTTAAAAAAGCAACATCCTACTGAATCATATATTTTAGTAAATGTCACATATTTAGATACACACATATACAAATACAGTAACACAGCTTATAATACACCTATTGAAGAACTAAGTAGCACTTCCATGCTCTGCATGCTTTTCCCACTTATTTATTTTTCTTTATTTATTTGAAACTTTTATACCGCATTTTCCAGCAGATCAAATGCGGTTTACAAAGAACATTTGAATTGTACAAAACAGTACATATTCAATTACATAGAACAGTTACAACTGTGTGCATTAACATTATAACAATCTATATAATTGGTAACTATATACATATTGGTCCTGAGAGTGAAAGGATGGACATTGGGTGATGCATTCTGGGGGGGAGGGGGCACACATAGACTGATTATGTGGTAGGGTGGACAGGCACTGTGTTAGTGATTTCGTTACGGATCCAAAGTGTTGATTGAACAGATGTGTTTTAAGTTTTTTTCAGAATGAAGAGAGGTCTTTTATCTCTCTTAAGTTCTCTGGGAGCTTGTTCCAGAGGGTGGGGGTGCAATGGGAGAATGCCTTGCTGTTTGTGATTTTTTTTTTAGCTTTCCTGTAGTCTGGTGCTATTGTGAGTTTATTTTTATTGCAATCTTGTTGTGTACGAGTGTTTGTTTCTTTGGCAATGAGGGAAGAAAGGTGTGATGGGGCTATGTCATTAATTAATTTAAATGTAGTAACAAGTATTTTGTAGTGTGTGCGGCTTTGGATTGGGAGCCAGTGCAAGCTGAATAAGATAAGGGTGATGTGCTCTAATGGGTTGGCATTTGATGTTCTTGCTACAATATGTTGTGCAATTTGGAGTGGTCTTAGTCTGCTTTGTAGGCCTTGAAGTATTGAGTTGGAGTAGTCGAAGTGGGGGGGGGGGGGGGTGATAAGAGCATTGAGGACTGATTTGAAGTCATGGGAGTGAAGGAGCGGGCGGAGTTGTTTTAGCATTCTGAGTTTATAATAGATCTTTCTTGTTTGTTTTATAAAAGAGGACATGCTAAGTGTGCAGTCTAGGACTCCGAGGTATTTTACTTCATTTTTGATGGAGATATTTGTATCTTGAATCTTGATAAATGGTGGGGGGTGGGGGGAAGTTTTGGTTCCTTGTTATATAGAGGGCTTCAGTTTTATTGAAGTTAATCATGAGGTTGTGTGATGATAACCATTGAGCTACTTCCGTGAAGCAGTCAGTGATTTGTTGGATTGAAGGATTGGAGATGGCAAATGGGAGATATACCATTATATCATCCACATATATGCGATAGAATACTTGAATTTTTTGATGATTGAACATATAGACTGAAGGTAGATGTTAAACAAAAGGGCAGAAAGTGCAGAGCCTTGTGGGAGGCCTTGTTCTTGATTGTAGGGATTAGAAGTATTGCTTCCTAGCCCTACTTGTTGGGTTCTTCCTGCTAGATATTGTCATGAGGTAGAGTCATCAGAGCCTATGGAAATAGGTAGAACAGATGAAAACAGATCTGAAAATGACAGCTCAGATCAGCACATGGAGCAGAGTTGCTATAGGCAACCAAAACAAACACTATCACATGGTGGGAGAACACGCCCGAGCAGCAAGCAGGTTCCTGATTCATTAGGAAATGAAGGGCAGCTGAGAAAGGGTGGAGCCCAACCAAGCACAGGGACACACGTAGTTAAAACATGCTCACCTGAGGTTAGTGAGGAGAGGAGAAGAAGAGGCAGGGCGAGGAGCAGAACAAGTTCCAGTTCTAGAAGCAGAGACACAGGAGTGAGAGAGAGTTCAGAAGCCAGCAGAACTGAAAGGTATATGGGAAGAAACACAGCAGCCTGTTGCAGAGAGCAGTGCCCAGCTAAGGACGTGCCCGGTGAAACTTACCAGAAAGCTAGGAGAAGCTACGGTACAGAAGCCAGGCTCAGGAAAGCTGAGGAGTTTTATCTTCCTAAAACCAGGTACAGCACAAGAGGGAAAGTCTGTCCTGGAGAAAGTTTTATGCTGAAGGAAAAGCCAAGACAGAAAGGCAGAGAAACGTCTCCTTCTCAGCAGTGCTCTGATAACTCACTCACACGCAGGAGCTCAGAGAAAAGGCAGTTGGGAGGTAGGCCAATTCCTTCTAATTGAAGAGCCTTTGAATATAGTGATTTGCCCTGTACGTATAAGGAGTTGTGTGACTCACAAAGGGAGCTCTCAAGAGAGGGTGGTAATTATTCACTGCACTCTCTTAACCAGGAAGAAGGGAAGTGTAATTACCAAGAACAGAGTTTGCCTAAAGATAACGTTTTCTATAACCCTGAATGTTATTCAGAGGAGGAACCAGAGGAAATGCAATGTAATGATTATGAAGAAGCAATATCAGATACATGCATGGACTGTACTTTAATTATGTCAGATGACATTACTTCTTTCTGTTGAAGAAGCTGTTAAAGTATAAGCAAACTGCAGTGAGGAAAACTTACCTGTTTTGAACGGACTGTTTGTGTTAGTTTTGAGTTCAGCTGAAGATAAACATATTTTGGTTCCAGAGTGTTCCTTTTGATTTTTGTACCAGAAGCATGGTGTTTTGCGTTTTGTTCCCATTGCTTTAAAAATCCACCCGGAAGAGGAATTAAAAGTCCTGTTTGAAAGCCTTACTATTCATCCACGACTCACCTTCTTTATTCAGCAATTGGGACTACAACTCCCAGAGGGCATTGTAATCATCCACTTTTGCTAGTATTGAAGTAGCCCTGGTGACCCTCACCGGGTGACAATATGAGGAGAACCATTGGAGTACTGTGTTTTTAATGCCTATTTGTTGTAATCTCGGGATCATGATGAGGTGATTTACGCTGTCAAAAGCTGCAGAGATATGTAGGAATAGGAGGAGGAACCCTTTTTTGGGGTTGTCCATGCCCCGTATGATGGTCAAAAAGGACAGTAAGGAGGGTTTCAACTCCATGGTAGGGTCTAAAACCGTATTGGTGCTAATCTAGGGGTGTGTATGTAACTATATGATCTTAAAGTTCGATTTGTACTGCCTTCTCAATTAGTTTGGCCATGAAAGGAAGGCTTGAGATGGGTCTGTATGAGGTGGGAGTATTTTTGTCCATAGTGTATTTTTCAGGATTGGACGTATTACAGCATGTTCCTTATCGTCTATCCAGTCCAGGCCCTTTCTTCTGGGTTGTGTACCCCTTCCAGCAGCTTGGAGGCTGAGCCCATCACTGATTTGACGGCCTCCTGGTATAAATACCACTGGCACCACACACTAGCACCAATAAAGCTCAGCCTCCAAGCAGCTGGAGGGAAGCCGTAAGCCAGGATTAGGGTTTACTGGAGAGACAGTTAGGTCTTAGGGGGTTGGTTAGGCTCCTTGGCTGGGTTCTTTTTTATATATATTTGATTTGTTTTTTATTTATATTTATATCTAATTAATTTGTTTTAATTTTATGTAATTGGTTTAGCCTCCCTCCCCCCCCCCCCCTGTTTTCGCGGTACCGGCAGAGGAGGAGGTTTGCTTGGCCGCGTGGGGAGAAGAGGGAGACCTCCTCTCCCCATTTGGAGGAGAAGCACCGGAGAAAAGTGAGAGAAGCTCTGCTTCAGTACTGTGCTTTCTCGCACCAAAGCCCTGTTGGGAGGCTGAGCGTGGGGTGACAGTCTGCCTGCATCACGGCAGAAAAACGGCTCGGGGGGGGCAAAAAGAGAGAGAAGTGGGAGGCAGCCTGAAGCGGAGAGCATACTGAAGCAACAGCTAGGTCGCGGAGTGAGCCGGGTCTCGCGGCCGCTAGCAGCTGGGCCCAAAGCGCTTGTGTCCTGCACGTGGGAGACCGCAGTGTCTGAAGCAGGAGTCTGCAGAGGCTGTGCTGCAGAAGCTGCTTTGGTTGAGCAGGGATGGCCCAGGAATTGCATACAAATGACTCCCAGGGGTCAGGAGACCCTCAGGAAGCAGGAGGTGAGCAGTGCTCCTCCCTCCATTAACCGTGGACCTGCCGGGACCCGCTCTCCCGCAGCCTTCCCAGTCTATGTCCTCGGGGAAAGGGGAGTTTAGGGGGATTTCTCCACTGAATTTGTTCTGCTGCTGCATAAAGCCTTTTGTTTGCGGCAGAAAGGAACGGGGGGTCTTCCAGCTCCGCAGGTACGCGGGACTTCCAGGCAAGAGCTGCCCAAAGATCACGTTGTGGGCATCCCGCCTAAGTGAGCCAGGTTAGGGAATGAAGAGAGTCTCGCCTCCCCTCTGTCTGAGACTCTGGAAGGGGAGGTCTCGGATAGAGAGTTGGGGGACGATGAAGAGGAGCTCGAGGAGGGTGAGATTCCGGAGGAGGAACAGGCCCAAATAATTTGAGTTCTTCATCGGGAGGAGCTCTTGGCATTGATTAGTGAATCGCTGAAGGTACTCAATATGGCAACGGATGCACCAGCGGAGGAAGAGGCTTTGGAAGACCCGTTGATCCAGGCGGTCAGAAAGTCCCAAAAGGTGTTCCTGTGCACCATGTAGTGCGTCAGATGATTCAGGAGGCATGGAATCAGCCAGAGTCCAGCTTAAGGGGGGTACGCTCTATGGCCCTTTGGTATCCCTTACCGGAGGGGGACAAAGAATTACTGCGTTCCTCAGGGTGGATGCGGCAGTATTGGCGGTCACGAAAAAGACGACCATTCCAGTCGAGGGCAGTGCGGCTCTGAAGGAAACCCAGGATAGGAAGCTGGATACCTTGCTGAAGCAAGTCTTTGATGATAGTGCCCTGGCGGAACAGGCTTCTATGTCCGGGGTCTGGGTGGCACGAGCCTGCCTGAGGTGGGTACAATGGCTCCAGGTAATGGGGGGGCCTTGTGGAAGATGCGCAGGGTGAAGCGGCTAGGATAGAGTCAGGGGCTGCCTACCTGGCGGAGAGTCAGTATGACTTTATCAGAAGTTTTATCACTCTAAATGATTGGTCTGGTTACAGAGGGTTAAGCCTATCATACAACAATGTCTCTCCCTCCAATCATCTCTAAGACTACGATATTTTCTATGGTTGAAACCTCTTATATTTATATAAACTATTTATTTAAACTACTGAGTTTCTGTAAAATGTTTCTTTTTTTCTCTTTTTTTGTATTATAAAATTAATATGAACTCGGGGTCTCAGACTTCCTTTGGCACTACTTTTTAGACTATGTCCTCTTGTAGTGTGCTGATCTTGCATCAATGACCACCTTGTTCAAAATAAATTTAAATACTTCTAAATTTTATCATTCAGAAACTCAAGAGTGCTTATCTTGATATTCGTCAGTTTTCCCCAGCGCCCCGTTCTGGTGCCCTACCTGCGTTTCACCACAGTAGGTTTTCTTCAGGGGGTTCTGTATACTGAAGCACTGTCAATAAAACGATTGTGTTACAACTCTTATCATCATGCCTTTGTTTCAATAAGTAGACCACAGCTGTCTATGTGATATTTTTCTGACGTACCTTTGTTGCGAAATTCGCTGGTTTATTCCTTGTTATTTAGCATGTTGCCTTGAGCCTACCGGCTTCTAAAAAACGCCGCGCATGCTGGTTGGTATATTTCACAACTTTTAAATACTCATCTGGTGCATTTCAATTGATGGTACATCATGATGTCAGTAACCCTCCCACTTGTTGCTTTTCATGCATTATTTATTATATGTTTTTTATGTGCATGCTCCTCAATCAATTGTACCATTTAAGCCACCCGGAATGACAGATTGTAACATGTAAATCCATTTCTGTTCACATATTAGCAACGTTTGTTCTTTAGATTTACCATCCCTCTCCATATTTATCATGTCTATACAAAAGCAGTGTAGTTCTTCAAATTTGTGCTTTTTTTCTAAACAATGTAATCTGCTACGATGTTCGTTCATTCATTCTGATTTTGAAAGATCTTATGGTTTTTCCAATATATATTAAACCACATGGACACTGTGGACACTATCATTAATAGACTATATACGTCGTCAACATATCCCAAGGGGTTTAAGAATGTACAAAGAACCGAGAATGTTTATTATAGACGTAGAATTCATAGAAAAATGGAATGGCATTCTCAACAAATGCTCTTGGGATTTGATGGTCCTTATAATAGATACTACAGCAAATAATTTGGAGACAATGAATCAAGAAATAGAAATCATGATAAACAGCTTAAAGGATTTGGAAACAGTGGATAAATTTGAGAAAAAAATCAGAAGAAATCAATAAGCAAGTACAAATATTAAAAAAAGAAGTGAAAACAAAACAAAAAAAATTGAAGAGGGATCACGCTGACTATACATCTGGATATGTATATCCATGGATGAATTTAAAAAGGAAAATGAAAAAGACACGTAAACAAGTGGATTTTGATACAATTTGAGAAGACACCAGTACCACAGATTCAAGCAAAAAATCGAAGGAGGATTTTTCAGACGACACAGAAGGGAAAATCAAAAGGAAAGAAGTGGGACGCAGAAACGAGGGAGAGGAGAGGCTCGACACAAAATTTAGGAAGGGAATCAGGAGATGAGTTAAAAGATAATACACAAAAAGATTCTGGATCAACATCATTAGTAATTAATTTATCAGGTAGCCGAATATCAGAAGAACAAACAAACTTACTGAATAAAGGACTATCGTTCATCCCAGAGACATATTTTGATGGTTTTCAATTTAGAATTGACATTGAAAGTTTATTAAGAAAATTAAATTTGAAAATCTTTTTTGCGTCAAAAACACAAGAGGTAGAAGTGGTAAATAATTCATGTACACGGCGAGTACAGTTACCGTTGAAATCGACGTGGATCCCTCCAGGACCAATACATCCAGCGCTCAATCTGTTTAAAGATTTAATATTGAAGGATGTCAAAGAGTTAGAAAGAACATCTCGACAAACTTTTAAAGTAATTACGAAAGAAGAAAGTTCAGCACTGAAAGATCTACAGTCACAGACCGATATAGTAATTCAGCGGGCCGATAAAGGAGGAACCATCGTGATTATGAGCAGAGAGCAATATCTGACGTAAGCTAAAAGACAATTGTCAAATGCAGACACATGTTGTTGTTGTTAAGTGCCGTCAAGTCGGAGTCGACTCATGGCGACCCTCTGGATAGCTATCCTAAATTGTGTTCGGTCTTCAGTCAGGCGGCTCATTGTTGACAGACTTGTACCCGTAGCTGCTGTTATTGTATCGATCCATCTCATTGCTGGCCTTCCTCTTTTGCGTTGACCTTCTATCTTGCCAAGCATGATGTCTTTCTCTAATGATCTCTCTCTCCGCATGTGTCCAAAGTATGAAAGTCGAAGTCTTGTCATCTGAGCTTCTAAAGAAAGCTTAGGTTTGATCTCCTCTAGTACAGACTGGTTTGTTCTTCGGGCAGTCCATGATATACACAGTATTCGCCGCCAGCACCATAATTCAAAGGCATCAATTTTCTTCCTGTCTATCTTTTTCACTGTCCAGCTTTCACATCCATATGATGTTATTGAAAATACCATGGCTTGAACAAGTCGAATCTTTGTATGGAGACATCTCTGCTCTTGAGAATCTTATCTAGGTCTTGCATAGCCATTCTGCCAAGAGCAATGTGTCGTCTGATTTCTTGACTGCTTGCTGCTGCTTTATTGATAGTTGATCCAAGTAGGTTAAAGTTATTCACAATTTCAATTTCTTCTCCTTTGACGATGAACCTGTTGATTATGCCAGTTGTCATGATCTTTGTCTTCTTTACATTAAGGTGCAGGCCCATTTTGAGACTGTTCTTTGACTGTGAGAAGCAAATGTTTCAGATTATCTTCACTTTCCGCCATTAATTTGGTATCATCAGCATAGCGAAGGTTGTTGATGAGTCTTCCACCAATCTTCACACCTCTGTTGTCTTCATACAATCCTGCTTCTCTGATGATTTGTTCTGCATATAAATTAAACAGGTAGGGGGAAAGTATGCAGCCTTGTCTTACACCTTTGCTTATTTTAAACCATTCTGTTTCTCCTTGTTCCGTTCGAACTGTTGCTTCTTGATCAATGTACAGATTGTGCAAGAGAACGATCAGGTGTTCTGGTATACCCATGCTTCTTAATGTGGCCTAGAGTTTCTCATGGTTTACACAGTCAAAAGCTTTGCTATAGTCGATAAAGCACAAATAGATATCCTTTTGGAATTCTTTAGTCTTTTCAAGGATTCATCTCACATCCGCAATGATGTCTCTCGTTCCTCGCCCTTTTCTGAACCCTGCTTGCACTTCAGGTAGTTCTTGTTCCAGGTATGATTGTAGTCTCTTTTGAATAATCTTCAGTAGAATCTTGCTGGCATGTGGGATCAGAGTGATTGTGCGATAATTTCCACAGTCAGTTGGATCACCTTTCTTTAGTATTGGTATAAACACAGATCTTTTCCAGTCAGTTGGCCATGATGCTGTTTTCCATATTTCTTGGCAGAGCCTTGTAAGTACAGTAACAGCTGCATTAGATTGCTGTAATACTTCTATGGGAATGCAATCAATGCCTGGTGCTTTGTTCTTTGATAAGGCTTTCAATGCTGCTTCAACGTCTTCTTTCATCACCAATGGTTCCAGATCATAAGGTACAGGTTGAAACGGATGTTGGTCCACTTGATCTTTATCATATAAAAACTCTGTATATTCCTTCCATCTTTTCTTGATCTTCTCAGCATCATTCAACATAGAACCTTGAGCATCTTGTAACATTCCAATTCGAGGCTGGAACTTTTTCTTTAACTCTCGTAGCTTTAGGAAAGCTGATCTTCCTCTAATAGTTTCTGCTTCTATTTCCTTGCATGCGTCATTGTAGTACTTTTCCTTGTCCTTTCTTGCTGCACGTTGGAAATCTCTGTTGAGTTCTGTGATTGTTTTTTTCCTCTGGCTTTAGCTTCTCTGCGTTTCTGGGCAATTTTCAGAGTTTCTTCCGCCATCCATTTTGGCCGTTTTTTCTTTTTCACCTTTTGTAGAAACTACTCGCTTTCTTCCAACACAACCTTCTTGATGTCATTCCATAACTCTTCTGGAACTCTATCATTTGTATCTAAAGCAGCAAATCGATTTTGCAGGCAGTCTTTAAATTCCAGTGGTATATTCTCAAGGTCATATTTTGCTGCATTCATGAGTGGTTTGCTCTTTTTCAGCTTTAGCTTGAGTTTGCATGCTAGTAGTTGATGATTTGTACCACAGTCAGCTCCAGGTTTTGTCTTTGTTGATGTTATAGAGCTTTTCCATCGTTGACTTCCACAGATGTAGTCAATTTGATTTTTATACAATCCATTGGGTAAAGTCCATGTGTACAGTCATCGCTTGTGTTGCTGGAAGAAGGTGTTCGAGATGAATAGATCGTTGGTCTTGCAGAATTCTATCAGTCTTTCTCCAACTTCATTTCTGTTGCCAAGTCCATATTTTCCAGCTACTTTGTCTTCTTCTTTGTTGCCAACCTTTGCGTTCCAATCACCCATGACTATCAGGATATCCTGTTTGCATGTTCTGTCAATTTCAGCTTGTACTTGTTCATAGAACTCTTCAATTTCATTCTCTTCTGCAGCTGTTGGGGCATATACTTGAATTGTAGTTGTGTTGATAGGCATTCCTCGTAGACGAATAGAGATTAAGCGTTCGCTGACTGCATTGTATTTCATTACAGTTCTTGCAAGTTTCTTCTTTATTATAAATGCAACACCATTTCTTCTTGTCTTTCATTTCCAGCATAGTAGACCATGTGATCATCTGATGCAAAGTGCCCAATGCCAGTCCATTTCAGTTCACTGACACCCAACAGATCAAGTTGTACACGTTCCATTTCATTCTTGACCACCTCCAACTTCCCTTGGTTCATGCTTCGTACGTTCCATGTTCCAATGTGTAAGACATCTTTACAGCTTCTGACTCTCATTTCATGCGCAGCTACATCAGCAGTCAGACGTCCCGAGGGCTTTGATCCAACCACATCATAAATGCTGGCTTTACTCTGAAAAATCATCAGCTCTTCCCCAGTAGCTAGTTGAGTGCCTTCCAACCTGGGGGTCTCATCTTTCAGCACTTCAGCACAATTTGTTTTGTTGTAACACATACAGACACATACAAAATATTAATAACAGATCCCACAATGGATATACAACATCATATTAAAACAATTACACTCCAGGCTTTGGCAAATAAATTGATAAATAAAAAGGGATGGAATTTTTTAAATATATCAGGCCCTACCATAGCAAAGTTGTATCAAGTGCCGAAAATACATAAAAGCATAATAGATCCCCCGGGAAGACCAATAGTATCCACAAAGGGCACCATTTTAGAACTCCTTTCTATATATATTGATTCTTTTTTGAGACCACTAAAGGGAGAGATCCCATCATACATTAAAGATACCTCTCACGTTTTACAAATATTATCATTTTATTCAGAATGGGCATCCAATGCAGATATAGTTTGTCACATTAGATGTTTCAGCGTTATATACTAGTATTCCACAGACAGCAGCATATGAGGTAGTATTAACATCTTTACGCAATAGAGGAGACCTGTCAACAGAACAGATAATATTTATATCGCAGTTAGATAAAATAACAATTTTTCAAAATTACTTTGTGTTCGATCACATCATATACCAACAACTATCAGGGGTAGCCATGAGAGCGACCTGTGCTCCTTCCATAGCAAATTTATTTATGAGAACATATGAAAATCGATGGTTGGAAACATCTCCTTATAAAAAAACATTTGTTGTTATGGAGACGCTATATAGATGATATATTCATGCTCTGGAACAGGCCGATAAATACATTAAAATAAATTTTCGATTGGTTAAATGCACTGGATTCGAATATACAATTCACCCATATTTACCACATGGAAAGCATAGTATTTTTAGATGTGGTAGTCAAAAAAGGTATCAATGGCTGGGTTACATCGATTCATAAGAAACAAACGGATAGGAACACATTCCTTCACTACAACAGTGGTCATCCAAAACAATTGAGAGACAGTATACCTTTATCACAATTCATAAGATATCACAGGAACTGTTCGGATCAAAAAGATTTTAAAACACAAACTAGGAGGTTAATGCAAGATTTCCGACAGAGGGGATACCCTGAAAATATCATAAAAAACGCTTATAGAAGAGCTCTGTTTAACAATCGTGATTTACTTTTACAGACTGGCAATGTAAGAGAAATAGATGACAATAATATAAATTTAGTTACAAAATATTCTCCATATAGTTTTCAAATAAAACGCATCATTAAACGACATATGAACGTTTTGAGTACTCTCCCAGGATTACAACATAGAAAGATCAGATGCGTCTGGAGACGTCATAGAAACCTTAAAGAAAAACTTAGTCCAGCGATATTAAGATCAATACCTGATCCATTGGAGGAAAACACAGTAGGGCACAGAAAGTGCGGAGACTGCAACATCTGTCAGATATCTGAAGAAATCACTGATTTTGAATATCATGGAGTCACATACAAACTAAGGAAGAGCACCTCGTGTAATTCCTGCTCTGGGGTTTACTGCATTAAATGACCATGTGCTTTAATATATATTGGAAAAACCATAAGATCTTTCAAAATCAGAATGAATGAACATCATAGCAGATTACGATGTAAAATGCAGGAAGCTCCGATAGTAGCGCATTATTTAGAAAAAAATCACAAATTTGAAGAACTACACTGCTTTTGTATAGACATGATAAATATGGAGAGGGATGGTAAATCTAAAGAACAAACGTTGCTAATATGTGAACAGAAATGGATTTACATGTTACAATCTGTCATTCCGGGTGGCTTAAATGGTACAATTGATTGGGGAGCATGCACATAAAAAACATATAATAAATAATGCATGAAAAGCAACAAGTGGGAGGGTTACTGACATCATGACGTACCATCAATTGAAATGCACCAGATGAGTATTTAAAAGTTGTGAAATATACCAACCCGCATGCGCAGTGTTTTTTAGAAGCCGGTAGGCTCAAGGCCTCACGCTAAACAACAAGGAATAAACCAGCGAATTTCGCAACAAAGGTACGTCAGAAAAATATCACATAGATAGCTGTGGTCTACTTATTGAAACAAAGGCATGATGATAAGAGTTGTAACACAATCGTTTTATTGACAGTGCTTCAGTATACAGAACCCCCTGAAGAAACCTACTGTGGTGAAACGCAGGCAGGGCGCCAGAACGGGGCGTTGGGGAAAACTGACGAATATCAAGATAAGCACTCTTTTGAGTTTCTGATTGATAAAATTTAGAAGTATTTAAATTTATTTTGAACAAGGTGGTCATTGATGCAAGATCAGCACACTACAAGAGGACATAGTCTAAAAAGTAGTGCCAACGGAAGTCTGAGACGCCGAGTTCATATTAATTTTATAATACAGAAAAAAAGAAAAATTTTACAGAAACTCAGTAGTTTAAAGAAATAGTTTATATAAATATAAGAGGTTTCAACTATAGAAAATATCGTAGTCTTAGAGATGATTGGAGGATTATCAGAAGTTTGGCTAAGAATATGGTTTCCGTGGTGGCAGCCCGGCGGTACTTATGGCTGCGCAACTGGGCGGCGGATGCATCCTCATAAGCACAGCTCAATAGGCTCCCTTTTAAGGGGAAGTTGCTCTTTGGAGAAGACTTGGGTAAGTTGGTGAAAGAGCTAGGCGAGACTAAGGGGGGCAGACTCCCTGAGGATAGGCCTAAGCAGGGCCATTCTCCAGTCCCCGCACATAGCCAGCCAAGGGATATTCGGAGGTTTCGGATGGCTAGGTCGGCTCCACTTCAAAGGGGACATTTCCCCTTCAGGAGCCAGGGTTTCCGGGGGTTTCGAGGTGCAGGAAGGGGGTTTGGGACCTCCTCCTCCGCCGCGGCTCCTAGGAAAACACAATGAGATATCAGGGGCTCAGGAGGGAGTACTGCCAGTGGGAGGTTGGCTAAGGCAGTTTCTTCCTGCCTGAGCCCGGGTCACATCTGATCGGTGGGTATTGGATGTGGTCTGCGAAAGGTATGCTCTCGAGCTTGCGAGACCGGTTCGACCAGCTTTTGTTCGGTCCCCTTGCTGCGGCAGAGGGCTGCGGTAGAGGAGACTTTTTCGCAGCTGCTGTTACTGGGGGCCGTGGTGCCAGTTCCATTAGACCAGTACGGTTGTGGTCGATACTCTATTTATTGTCTAGTCCCCAAAAAGGAAGGGACCTTTCGGCCTATCCTGGACCTAAAGTAATTCAATCGGTGTCTCAGGGTCCCACACTTACGGATGGAAACTCTAAAGTCCGTGCTGGTGGCGGTATGGCAGGGAGAGTTTTTGCATCTCTAGACCTTACTGAAGCATATTTGCATATCCCCATTCGCAAGGCTCATCAACAATGTCTGAGGTTTGCGGTACCACGGGGACATTTTCAGTTTCAGGCAGTACCCTTCGGGCTGGCAACGGCCCCTCAGACCTTCACCAAGGTAATGATGGTGGTGGCCGCAACGCTGCGCAAGAAAGGAATCTTGGTCCACCCCTATCTCAACGACTGGCTGATTCGGGCAAAGTCCGAGGAAGAGAGTGTCAAGGTGACAGCCAGAGTGGTGTCATTCCTGGAGGAGTTAGGGTGGGTGATCAATCTGGCAAAGAGCAGGTTGGTTCCCATGCAGGAACTCGAGTACCGTGGAGCAAGGTTCGATACCTTAAGAGGCAGGGTATTCCTTCCGGTTCAGAGAGTGGCGCATCTGAGACAACTAATGTTGAAGTTTGTAGCCATGCAGAGACCTATGGCATGGCATTATCTGCAGTTGCTCCAAACCATGGCAGCAATGATAGAATTGGTGCAGTGGGCCAGAGCACATATGAGACCTCTCCAATGAGCCTTGCTTCAGAGATGGTCCCATCAGCATCTGCCGTTGTCAATGGTGTTGCTCTGCCCCCAAGTGGTCAAGGAGGCCCTGCGGTGGTGGCTGTGCCCGGTGAATCTGGAATGGGGGATGCCCCTCGAGCCTCCTCAGTGGGTGCAGTTGATGACGGATGCCAGTCTAGTCGATTGGGGAGCGCATTGCGAAGACTGGTTTGCTCAGGGCCTCTGGACTTCAGTGGAAGCCCAGTGGTCGATAAACCGCCTGGAGTTGCGGGCGGTAGCCCTTGTGCTCAAAGCCTTCAAGTCCCTGGTCTATCGGAGAGCAGTCCGGGTCTTATCCGACAACGTTACGGCAGCGGCCTACATCAACTGCCAGGGAGGGACGAGCAGCCCTCCCTTGGAGACAGAGGCGGAAAGTCTGCTGCAGTGGGCCGAAGCCCACCTAGTGGTCCTGTTGGCTCAGCACATGGCCAGAGTAGAAAACATCATGGCGGATTACCTGAGCAGGTGCAAGATAGACCACGGAGAGTGGGCACTCTGTCAGGAGGTGTTCAACCAGGTGGTGGCCCGTTGGGGGGGTTCCAGTCATAGACCTCATGGCAAGCTGGGAGTCAGCAAAAGCAAGTCGGATTTTCAGCCGCAGGAAAGAAAGGATGTCAGAGGGCTTGGACGCCCTAGTTCAGAGGTGACCCTCAGAAGGTCTCCTGTACATTTTCCCGCCTTGGGTTCTCATAGGGAGGGTCCTGCAGCGGGTGGAAGCTCACCGAGGATTTGTAATCCTCTTAGTCCCAGACTGGCTGCAGCAGCCATGGTATGCGGACTTGGTGAGGCTTCTGGCCGACCGTCCGTGGCGGCTTCCCTGCAGGGCAATCTTCTGGTGCAGGGACCGGTTCGGATGCCCCAGGTGGATTGGTTCTCGCTTACGGCCTGGCTATTGAAAGGGCACGGTTTCGTAAGCAGGGATATTCAGGGGCAGTGATTTCAATGTTGTTGAGCACGCGCAAGCGCTCGACCTGCCTCTCTTATGTGCGGATATGGTGTATTTTCGAGGCCTGGTGTACGGAGCAGAAGGTAAAGCCCCTCGCAGCCTCGATACTGGAAATTTTGAAGTTTTTGCAGGCAGGTTTCGAGAAGGGCCTGGCAGCTAGCTCTTTGCGGGGTCAGCTGGCGGTTATTTCCTGTTATAGGGGTAAGGTTCGTGGAAAGGCCTTAGGTGAGCACGCGGATATTAGTAGGTTTCTCTGAGCGGTTCGGTGCCTGCGGCCTCAGCAGAGGTCACTGGTCCCGCCTTGGGATCTCAATCTGGTGTTGAATGCCTTAGTGGGGGAACCCTACGAACCTGCAGGGAGAGCTTCGTTGAAGGATTTGACCCTTAAGACAGTTTTTCTGGTGGCTATCTGTTCCACTAGGCGTATTTTGGAGCTTCAGGCTCTGTCCTCGCGCCCTTTCTTTCTTTCTTCAAAGAGAAGGTGGTTTTGCGGACGGTTCCTTCATTTTTGCCGAAGGTGGTGTCACCCTTTCATGTAAATCAGGCCGTCTCTCTCCCGTCCTTTCCGAGGGAGGGGCTGGAGGCGGAGGATTTAAGGCTTCACCGTCTGGATGTGCATAGAGTGCTGAAGCGCTATCTGAGCCACACGGTGCCATTTCGAAAGTCTGAGTGGCTGTTCGCCCTGTTTGGTGGACCGCGTAAAGGTGAGGCAGCAGCTGCCAAGGCGTCCATCTCCAGATGGATCAGGGAAGCGATTGCATTGGCCTACATCCTTAAGGGGAAGCAGGTTCTGTTGGGCTGCCAAGCCCATTCGACTCGGGCCCAGGTGCCTTCATGGGCGGAGTATAGTTTGGTGCCTCCATAGGACATTTGCAGAGTGGCCACTTGGTCATCTCTGCATACCTTTGCTAAGCATTAACGGTTGGATGTTCAGGCGGCAGCGGATGCTGCTTTTGAGAGTGCGGTGCTTCAGTCTGGAATGGCGAATCCCGCCCAAGCTTGAACTGCTCTGTTACATCCCAGAAGAAAGGGACTGGACTGGAGAGACAATAAGGAAGGAGTAATTAGACCTTACCTGCTAATTAGTGTTCCTGAAGGAACTCCAGTCCTGTCCCTGATCCCGCCCGAGGTGCCTTTCAGGATAGGTTGCCAGACCGAAGATCTGGTTGGGGATGAAGATGTCCGAAAGATCCTCACAGAGGTTCGGTGGCGAGGCGGTATGGACTGGCAGTGGCCCTTGAGAATGATAGGTAGGGGTTGATGCGGTTTCAGGTAGGTCTCCTCCTTTGCCCGGGGGGGGGGGGGGATGGGAGGTTCCTCCCAGGGGGGAAATGAGAGGTGATACGTTAGCATTCAAAAGTTTGCTGTTAATTCATTGTTACATAATTGTCTCTCTGTTAAGTCTGCTTTTTCAATAGATTACTGGTGCTAGTGTGTGGTGCCAGTGGTATTTATACCAGGAGGCCATCAAATCAGTGACGGGCTCAGCCTCCAAGCTGCTGGAAGGGGTGCACAACCCAGAAGAAAGGGACTGGACTGGAGTTCCTTCAGGAACACTAATTGGCAGGTAAGGTCTAATTACTTCTTTCAGAGCAGGAGGCATGTAGCCAAGCTGTAGGGAGGTGTTGATGATAGGGAGGATGAATGGGGTAAATTCTACTTCTGTTGCTTTTATCCAGCTAACTGGACAGGGATCAAGGTATGAGGTGGTTGTGTTAACTTTGGCAATGATGTTCTCAAGCGCATCCTTCGAGGTAGGGGAGAATGTTGGCCAAGAAGATTTTGATATTGGGTGTTTTGGTCATTTAGGATTGGGGCTTTATGTTTTAGCTTGTCTTTGTAATAATTAGCTAGGAGTTGGGGGTCTATGACAGGGTCAAATGTCTCATTGTATTGTTATTTGTTAAAGATTTTATGATTTCAGAAAGCTCTCTCGGACGACTGAGAGATTTTGATAGTATAATGGAGTAATGTTCCTTCTTTACAGCATTTATGGTTTCTCTGTAGTGTTTTAGTTTAACCATATATTGGACCTGATATGTTGTGGATTTTGAATAGCGCCATTTGCGCTTAGTTTTGCGCAGTTCACTTCTGAGTTGTTTGAGTTCGGGTCTGAACCATGCAGCGCTGTTTTTTTTTGTGGGGTAGGGTGGTGTACATGTAGGGTAGCTGCCTTAGATATGGTGGTGTTCCAGTTTGATATTGCTTCATCTAGGCTGGAAGAAACTGGGGTTAAGTGTTGGGTCGCTTGTTTCAAGAAGGTATCTCTGTCAAATCTCTTGAAACTTGTTCTTATTCTGAAGGCATTTGCAGGTGTGTTGCTGGCTGATTACCTGCTGGATGGGACAGAACAAGATCCCTAAAAGAAGAGGAAACCAGAGTGGGAACTGGGAGTTTTAGAGGGAAGTTTGCAGTACCAGAAGTTCAAAGAGGACATGGAAAGGGGAGAAGATAGGCCAGCAGAGAACTCTGGTACTTCTAACAATATTACATTTTTAGGCAAGATCAGTTTAGGATTTTAGGCGTGTTTTGCATAAGCAATATCACCTATTGTTGAGGGTTGTGATAAGGAAGCTTATCATAGCTCAGGAAGGAGCTATAGGAAAGGTGAAGTGACTCTGAACAAGCAACCTGTCAGTTCTGGTAGAAATAAGAAAACAGAATTTTCCCATAAAAGACTACCAGTCCCAGAATGCACCAGGTTTCCAACAGCCATTAGAGGAGCTGAAGTGGGGAAACGTCTGTTCAATCAGGAGGGCTATGAGGTAATCCCTAAGCACTCATCTCAAAGGGCAGGGCCTGATTCAGCACAGCTGCGCTGTGTTAGGGAGGAGCACTCATCAAGGCAGAATAAGAGTAGAGTTTATTCTACAGACGACCATCTTTATGATCACCTTAGATATCCAGAGAATTATCCTCAGTTTCATCTGAAGGATTATCAGAAGCAGAAGCCAAACCGGACGGACAGAGAGGGAAAGAGACCCTCTGGAAGAAAGAGGAGAAAAGCCTTTGAGAGGTCTAGAAGAGTCCAAAGCAGTACGTATACTGGGAGGTATTCCAAGGGCCAGCATACACCATTGGACTGGGGAAAGCCAGAGCAATGGTGCTGCAGAGCTAGGAATCACCAGAGGCTACCTGTGAGGGAGACGGCTGCACGTAGAAGGGACCCTAAGACCCGTGCCAGAAGGTATGTGAAGAGAGATTCAGTGTCCAGGGATCTGGATTGGAAGGCTGGACATAAGAACTGGACTACATACTGGCCAGGCTATATAGAGAGGAACTCTAGCAGCAATGGAAGCTCAGGTATGAACACTGATCTATGCCCTAGCTATAACCTTGAAAGACAGCAGGGAAACAAGTATTCTCCTGAAAATGCTCCATTGAGAGATTCATCTGTGCCAATCCATGATATTGAACCCATGCTTGTTGAACAAGGGGGAATAATAGCAGATGAGGATCCTGTTTATATGGACTGCTCTCTATCTAAACTCCGTTGGTAACTTTCTGTTATAAAGTACAGCAACCATCACAAAGAAATACAAATTTGTTCTTTAATCTACTCAGAAAAGCTCCTGAAGCAGGATTTGACCCACACAGTGGAAGGCAAGCCAGCTAAGGGGTTTCAGCTGGTGACTGCTAGCAATTAAGCCTTACCTAATTGCTTGTGAGCTAGGAGAGAATCACTTCTGTATCTATGTGGGAAGTAATCAGAAGTTAACCTGAAAAGAACAATTTCTTTCTTGCTTTGTGGCTTTTCATTTGTTGTTTTCCTGATTTTGACTTTGTTTTTCCAAGTTAACACTGAAAGCAAGTAACCTAATTTATGTGCTACCAAGCATATCTATGTTGGGAGAAATAACCCCATAAATAAATATCTTATTGGCTTTACCCAAGAGCACAACTAAATTATTGTCAGCAGCTGTGTCTGGTGTGAATGAACTACATTGTCCACAATACCTTGCAAATCATATAGAGATATGCACTTGTCAAGACTGTGAAGATTCTCACCCAGGCAGCCGTCTGACAGGGTGAAGCGAAGTGTTTTTGTCTATCTGAACGTATAAATGCAAAGAACCTTATGGCTTTGAATGAAGACAAACAAGCAAGGCCATGCCAAGAGCAATAGTGTTTGCCCCTTGGGGGCGCCATCTCCCACAGACAGAAGAGCTGGGGAAGGCTGCAGTCATTTCTAAAAGTTCCAGGATCACCTGTTTAAAAAAAAAAGGCAGGGGAAGCTTGGTGCACAGAAGACTGAAGAAATGTAAAGGGGGCAATAACTCTGAGTAAAGAAGAAGGGTGGGGAGAATGGAGGGCAAGGGGTGAGAGTGCAATGAGGAGGAAGAAGGAGAGAGGGTCTGGGAAGGGAAGCAGAGAGTGGGGGGTGGAGTGACAGGAAAGGGGTTGGAGGATGAAGAGATGAATGCAATGGGGAGTAATGGCACAATGTTTATGTGCTAAAAAGGCACACCAGCCTCCCCCCCTACTATACACACACACACACGCACACCCCACCTTTGCACCACACACAAACACACAGAGGCACTTGACTCCCCCGTACTGCACATATACACAGGCATCCATGCCCTGCACTGCACCCCCATAACACACAGACACATGTACCGCAGCCCTACACCACACACACACACACATGCAGTGTAGTCCCACACTCTGTGCATACACAGGCACCTACCACCCCACTCCGCCATTGCACCCCACATAGACACACTCTCTAACTGAAGATAGACACAAATATGGTAACACCAGCTATAAAGATGCCTCATACAGTCCCTGCTACCATATCAAAACATACTCTATCTTCTCTCTTCAAGCTCTTTCCGCTCCCCCACTGACATGTATGAGTTTGCAAATGGAAGAAGCAAAAACGCACCATTTTGTCAAACTATAAGTATAGTCTTTTCAACTTCTTAGAGCTTGAGATTGCTTTACTGTCTCCTTGTATGAGAGATCTGTGAGCTGGCAGCTTTAAAACATCTTGGTCAAAAACATATATTGGTCACCAAGGCTCCAGTGGAAGCTAGGTTTTGTGTTTATGCTATTTTATTTAAAGGGCTCTGCCCAGTAGTTGGAAAACAAATGGTTTTCTTTTATAGAATACCTCTGGCATCATGGTGTGTCTTTTGTGGAACCGAACAGACTCAAAAAAGGCATTAATGCCAATTCATGGGGGGTAACAAACGTGTGTCTAGTTCTCTCACCATCTGTCCAGCATAATCTGCTTTGCTGAAGAATCACAATGTGAAAAACCTTTAGTGGCTAGATGAAAAGAAAGACAGTGACAGAAGGGCTGGAAAAGAAGGTAAAGTGTTCAACAAGTGAAGCATTTAGAAAAGAATGCTAGATGTTTGATTTTGCACCTGCCGAATTTCCCAAGGAGTGCTACATTTATGGTCCTGGATGCATTTAAGAAATACTTTGTTGGAGAACTTGAAGATTCCCATGGACTCAGTTCCTCCCGTGAATAATATGTTGATTTTCCTGGGGGGGAAACATAGGGTTGGCCATTCGGAGGATACAGCAGAAGCTCAGTATCTATGGATTGATAACAGGATTTCTATACGGGTCAGAATAAGCAAGCACTACCCTCTTTGCTTGCGTTCTTTAAAAGCAGAATAGGAGCATGGTCATCATTTGTGTTTTTCACAACTTGCAATTTATTATGAGCCAAAGAATTCAGATTTTTCTGAATTTCATTAGGGCAGCACAAGAAAGGAGGGGTTAGTTTAGAATATGTGTCAGGAGTCTAGAGCTCTTGGTACATTATTTCTGGCATCGAGGAAAGCTATAAAAGCCATCACAATGGATTTTACTATCAGATGAGCTAAAATCTAAAACATATCTTCGAGTCATGTTTAATTTTTATTGGTTAGAAATGCAGCGCTGTGTTGGTGTTGGGAGTTTAAGACAATGCAGTACCTGTAATGTGAAGAGGGTATTGGTGTCAAGTTTGGTTTACATTTATGCTTATTGTATTTGCTTGACTGCCCTTCACAAAAGCAGCAGGGCAGGGTGCATAGTTAAAAACAAATTAAAAAATAAAAGATAAAAAGATAAAACAGAGCTCCATATCAAGGTAGGATAGCGTAAAGGAGCCAATCATATTGGGAAGGAAGGGGGGGAAGGAAGGAGGGGATAGGGTGGAGAAGGCAAGAATGTACAAGGGACTGGGAGGGATGGAACCAGGGGCAGCCCAAGGGTGGTGCGGGGCCATGTGCAGAGACTCATTGTGAGGTCTCATTTGCATAGCCGTCTAAAATTTTAGGCAACTTTCAAAAGAGTCCTTCACAAGCCTCTTTTTTTGTCCTGGCAATGACAGGGGCATGTTTACTAATTATTAATGCATGTTAAGTGTCACTGTACCAATAGAAATAAATGCGTGTTGCTGTACTTAGCGCACATTCACATTTTGTGAATGCGCATTAACTTTTAGTAAACATGCCTCTTTAGTGTCTGAATACCATTTGCATGGGCAGTGAGGATGAAGAAAGATTACCAGATTTCTAAATTACTATTCTCCAGTGTCAACTGTCAGGCACATTAGGAATTACTATAAACCCTGCCTATTTCGAATCCATAGCAAACCCATCATAACAGCGATACCCTGACTCACTAAGCACCAAATCCTACCTATCAAAACACAACACTGCGAATATTAAACCAGCACATCTCAGAGAATACCAATACATCTCCACTGGAGAACGAGAACATTCCTCTCCTTATGCATCTAAGTGCCCTTCTGGCTTTTGCCATTACTTTTGTCCTCCCAGCTCAGTCAGGGTTTAGAGACAGCCAGAGATGGTCTTGTTGACTATGGTGGACAGAATTCAGAAGCATGATGTCCAAGGTTTTTGATTCCTGAGATTCAGTTAGATCTTTCTGTTGCCTTTGATACTTTCCACCATGATAGACTGATGTTTTGACTTCAAGAACTAGGGCTACGCGATATGGTATTAGTGTGGTTCTCTTATCTAAGTGACAGATCTCAATGTGTAGATTGACTAGAGAACGTGTCAGACTTTTGCTTGCTTGAGGCATGGATTACCACAAGGATCTTTGCTTTCCCCTATATTGTTTAACTTGTAGCTGGACTCCTTGGCATGGGAACTTAGTAAGTGTGATATAGATTTCTGTTTTTATGCTGATGACATCCAGCTGGCCACATCTATTAAAGATGATCAGAAATGTATGGAAAATGTGAATAGAGATCTGAGGATGACTGCAGGATGGCTTCAGGAAAACGTGTCTGGAGAGGGAATCTAATGCTATTCATTCCCTGCTGCAATAATTGATAGCTTAAATGGCAAAATCAGTTTATTCATCGGGGCTGGGGGCTGTGTTAAGGACTTGCTTTCATCTGCTCCAGTTAATGCGGAAGAGTACGGCATTCCTGATCAGGGACAGGTTGCTTGTACTTGTATTGACGCTGATGGCCAGTCATCTGGTTTATTGCCATTTTTTGTCTCTTGATTGCCAGCAGATCAGCCTGCAAAAGCTCCAGCTAATACATTATACAGTGGCAAGGCTTCTGTTAAGGGGGAAAAGATAAGAACACATGAAGTTGCCTGCACTGGCTTCCAGTGGCCAGCAGAGTGCAGTTCAAGATTATTTGCCTAGTTTATTGGTTTCTATTTAAGGGTCAACCATTTTATTATCCAACAGACTCTTTCTATACTTGCCACCAAGACCAGATGATCTTCTCAGAAAAGATTGTTAGAGTTTTATCCATTAGATGAGGTGTATCTGTCTTACACTAGAAGTAGTTAGTTTAGTTGTATGCGCCCTACTTGGTGGCATGTTCTTCCAGAAAGCTGTCCTTGCTTCTGTAGCGCTCTCGTGGTATGGCGGATTGTCCATGTCTTTGGATAGAGGCAAAGTTCACTTGGGGCGGATATCCCACCTTGTTGCTGGATTGTAGATAAGGAAGGGAATGGGCAAAAGGTTTTAATGTTCTTGGCTAAAATGGTGTTCTAATTCTTTGCACCCTCATTTGGTTTGCAGCTTGTCGTGCTGTGAGGGCTTGCGTGCATCAGTGATGCTGAGAGCTAAACTATCGGTAGTTTAACTACTGGCAGGGTCTCCCAAGATGGACAGGTCTCAGCTGAGGTGCCCAGACCAAGACAAACCACCCATCTGGGCAGCAGCAGAATGGGATAGTGTTGATGGCGGAGGATCACATTTTTGTGACAACGGCAACAACACCAAACTTAAACTGCGTGGAAGAAAGGCCCGGCAATCTACTTCTGTATCTTGCCATGAAAACCCAATGGATAGTTACAACAAAACAAATTGTGCTATGGTGCTGGAAGATGAGACCCGCAGGTCGGAAGGCACTCAACTAGCTACTGGGGAAGAGCTGAAGACTTTTCAGAGTAAAGCCAGCATTTATGATGTGGTTGGATCAAAGCCCTCGGGAAGTCTGACTGCTGATGTAGCTGCGCATTAAATGAGAGTCAGAAGCTGTAAAGATGTCTTACACATTGGAACATGGACATTACACATGTCTTACACATTGGAACATGTCTTACACATTGGAACACGAAGCATGAACCAAGGGAGGTTGGAGGTGGTCAAGAATGAAATGGAACGTGTACAATTTGATCTGTTGGGTGTCAGTGAACTGAAATGGACTGGCATTGGGCACTTTGCATCAGATGATCACATGGTCTACTATGCTGGAAATGAAAGACAAAGAAGAAATGGTGTTGCATTTATAATAAAGAAGAAACTTGCAAGAACTGTAATGAAATACAATGCAGTCAGCGAACGCTTAATCTCTATTCGTCTACGAGGATTGCCTATCAACACAACTATAATTCAAGTATATGCCCCAACAACAGCTGCAGAAAATGAAATTGAAGAGTTCTATGAACAAGTAAAAGCTGAAATTGACAGAACATGCAAACAGGATATCCTGATAGTCATGCGTGACTGGAATGCAAAAGTTGGCAACAAAGAAGAAGGCAAAGTAGTTGGAAAATATGGACTTGGCAACAGAAATGAAGCTGGAGAAAGACTGATAGAATTCTGCAAGACCAATGATCTATTCATCTCAAACACCTTCTTCCAGCAACACAAGCGACGACTGTACACATGGACTTCACCCAATGGATTGTATAAAAATCAAATTGACTACATCTGTGGAAGTCAACGATGGAAAAGCTCTATAACATCAACAAAGACAAAACCTGGAGCTGACTGTGGTACAGATCATCAACTACTAGTATGCAAACTCAAGCTAAAGTTGAAAAAGAGCAAACCACTCATGAATGCAGCAAAATATGACCTTGAGAATATACCACTGGAATTTAAAGACTGCCTGCAAAATCGATTTGCTGCTTTAGATACAAATGACAGAGCTCCGGAAGAGTTATGGAATGACATCAAGAAGGTTGTGTTGGAAGAAAGTGAGAAGTCTCTACAAAAGGTGAAAAAGCAAAAACGGCCAAAATGGATGACGGAAGAAACTCTGAAAATTGCCCAGAAACGCAGAGAAGCTAAAGCCAGAGGAGAAAGAAAGACAATCGCAGAACTCAACAGAGATTTCCAACGTGCAGCAAGACAGGACAAGGAAAAGTACTACAACGATGCATGCAAGGAAATAGAAGCAGAAACTATTAGAGGAAGAACAAGATAGGCTTTCCTAAAGCTACGAGAGTTAAAGAAAAAGTTCCAGCCTCGAATTGGAATGTTACAAGATGCTCAAGGTTCTATGTTGAATGATGCTGAGAAGATCAAGAAAAGGTGGAAGGAATATACAGAGTTTTTATATGATAAAGATCAAGTGGACCAACAGCCGTTTCAACCTGTACCTTATGATCGGGAACCATTGGTGATGAAAGAAGAAGTTGAAGCAGCATTGAAAGCCTTATCAAAGAACAAAGCACCAGGCATTGATGGCTTTCCTATAGAAGTATTGCAGCAATCTGATGCAGCTGTTACCATACTTACAAGGCTCTGCCAAGAAATATGGAAGACAACATCATGGCCAACTGACTGGAAAAGATCTGTGTTTATACCAATACTAAAGAAAGGTGATCCAACTGACTGTGGAAATTATCGAACAATTGCTCTGATCCCACATGCCAGCAAGATTCTACTGAAGATTATTCAAAAGAGACTTCAGCCATACCTGGAACAAGAACTACCTGAAGTGCAAGCAGGGTTCAGGAAAGGGCGAGGAACGAGAGACATTATTGCGGATGTGAGATGGATCCTTGAAAAGACTAAAGAATACCAAAAGGATATCTATTTGTGCTTTATCGACTATAGCAAGGCTTTTGACTGTGTAAACCATGAGAAACTCTGGGCCACATTAAGAAGCATGGGTATACCAGAACACCTGATTGTTCTCTTGCGCAATCTGTACAATGATCAAGAAGCAACAGTTCGAACGGAAGAAGGAGAAACAGAATGGTTTAAAATAAGCAAAGGTGTAAGACAAGGCTGCATACTTTCCCCCTACCTGTTTAATTTATATGCAGAACAAATCATCAGAGAAGCAGGATTGTATGAAGACAACAGAGGTGTGAAGATTGGTGGAAGACTCAACAACCTTCGCTATGCTGATGATACCTCATTACTGGTGGAAAGTGAAGATAATCTGAAACATTTGCTTCTCACAGTCAAAGAACATAGTTTCAAAATGGGCCTGCACCTTAATGTAAAGAAGACAAACATCATGATAACTGGCATAATCAACAGGTTCATCGTTGAAGGAGAAGAAATTGAAATTGTGAACAACTTTAACCTACTTGGATCAACTATCAATAAAGAAGCAACAAGCAGTCAAGAAATCAGATGACGCATTGCTCTTGGCAGAATGGCTATGAAAGACCTAGATAAGATTCTCAAGAGCAGAGATGTCTCTCTCCATACAAAGATTCGACTTGTTCAAGCCATGGTATTTTCAATAACATCATATGGATGTGAAAGCTGGACAGTGAAAAAGATAGACAGGAAGAAAATTGATGCCTTTGAATTATGGTGCTGGCGGCGAATACTGTGTATACAATGGACTGCCCGAAGAACAAACCAGTCGGTACTAGAAGAGATCAAAGCTAAGCTTTCTTTAGAAGCTCAGATGACAAGACTTCGACTTTCATACTTTGGACACATCATGCGAAGAGAGAGATCATTAGAGAAAGACATCATGCTTGGCAAGATAGAAGGTCAACGCAAAAGAGGAAGGCCAGCAATGAGATGGATCGATACAATAACAGCAGCTACGGGTACCAGTCTGTCAACAATGAGCCGCCTGACTGAAGACCGAACACAATTTAGGATAGCTATCCAGAGGGTCACCATGAGTCGACTCCGACTCGACGGCACTTAACAACAACAATTGTTTGCATGGTTATTTGTACTGTATTATGGTTTTAAACTACTTGAAATTTGGTTTAGCTCTGTATCAGAGGAAATGGAGGATGTAAAGTATCTTGCCCAAGATCACAAGGAACAGCATTGGGATTTGAATCTGGTTTTCCTGATTAGGCTGCTCCTCCACAAGTATGTCAAGTACGTAAAACAAAATTAAATTATATTGAATTAAATCAAATGCCTATTTGGCTACCTTAAGGTCATCAGATACAGTGGCCCTCGGACTCTATTCTATCATGCACAGTAGTGCTTCATCCCCTATACTGTACTTCTCCCCTGAGTTTTTGCAATCCGAAGCCATGAAACATTACCTCTTCCTCTTACATTACCCAGATGACAGCACCACTGATCACTCACCATCCAGCTAGGCAAATCTACGCAAAATGTCCAATCAATTTGCATTGTGCAGATGTAAATAGTTACCCCTTTTTCTTTCCAAGTTCCTATTCCTGTTATTTGTAAACACAAATCAAGTCATTTGAAATGTGTGTGTAAAATGCTCCATGTAAACCGCACTGATGGAAAATAGCACGGTATATAAGAAAATGTAAATAAATAAATAAATGCCTGCATTAAATCTTAGTTGCCAAATTCTAGAGTATTCTTTGAGCTTTGCTAGATCTCTCCTCATCCTATCCACACCTTCTAGGCTAGGGTATCTACTCTGTTGCAGGTATCATCCGCAAAGAGGTAAACTTTTCCTGCTTGGCCTTCTGCATTATCACTTACTAAAATATTGAAAAGAATTAGACCAAAGACCGATCCCTGTGGTACAGGTAATGCCCCTTTCCTCAGAGTGAACTCTATTTATCACTTTCCTTTGTTGCCTCTCACTCAACCATTTCTAATCCATCAGTCACTTTAAGGCACATACCAGACGTGTTCAGTTTATTTATGACACCAATGAGGGCTACTGAGAAAAGCTGCTCTTGCTGGGAAGGATTCTGAAATTTTAAGTATTTACCTGCTGGTAATTTCTCATACTCGTGGGTTAAAGGGAACTCTTTGGGTTTAAACTGATAAAATCTCTGTTTTAAAGTTCTGTGTTTTTTAAAGACACACAGGGCACTGTTTTAGCAAGCCAACTACTATTAAGTGTTTCTTTCCTCCCATCATCCCAACTGCCACCCACCATAAGCTTAGATTTATAGGCTGTTACCAGGACAGAGGTAGTCAAATTCACTTTCAGGTGTAGCTAGTTATCCTCATCATGTATAGCTTAATTAAGGCCTTGAAATTTAATCCTGATGTGAACAAAGTCCTTAAACCTATTAGGTATACATTTGTTTGTACAACTATCCCTAACAACTTTAAGTAAATAAATATCTTAATAAAACCTAAAACCTAAGATGCAGACAGCAGTCCAACAGTGAGATGAGGGTTTTCCAGCCTTTTCCAGTGAGTTTCACATGTACGATTTTCTCCTAGTTAGTGAGGGGTTTTACATGTGCAGTAGGTGCAAGGAGCTCTTTGCTCTCAGGGAACGAGTCCAAGCTCTGAGGCTAGAGTAGCAGACTTGGAGGAACTAAGGAAGACAAATAGGTATATAGACAAAACCAACAGGGACATAGTACAGAAGTCCCATCTCCAGGCTGGCAGCCTCTCTGTTGCCATGGAGGAAACAGGTTACGTGAAAGGAAAGCATCACCTTGGAGTGGCAGGAAGTGATCCTGTAGCTAGTTTCCTATCCTCTAGAAACATAGAAATATGATGACAGAAAAAGACCACATCGCCTATCTAGTCTGTCCTTCCATATCAACAACTACGACAGTCCCCCTTTTTAGAGATCTTCTGTGTTTGTCCCATGCTTTTTTGAATTCAGTTACTGTCCTCATCTCTACCACTTCCACTGGGAGACTATTCCATGGATCCACTACTCCTTTGTAAAGAAATATTTCCACATATCACTCCTGAATCTGTCTCCCTTCACCCTCATCCCATGTCCCCTCGTAGCAGAACTTGCTTTCAATTGAAAGAGGCTCTCTCCCTGAACATTTATGCCACGGAGGTATTTAAACATCTCGATCACATCACCTCTATCCTGCCTTTCCTCTAAGGTGTACATATTAAGATCCTTCAGTCTGTCCTCATGTGCTTTATAATGAAGACCACTAATCATTTTAGTAGCCACCCTCTGCACCGACTCCATCCTGTTCACATCCTTTTGAAGGTGCGGTCTCCAGAATTGCACACTATACTCCAAATGAGGTCGCACCAAAGACTTATACAGAGGCATTATCACCTCCTTTTTTATGCTAGCCATTCCTCTCCGTATGCACCCAAGCATCCTTCTAGCTTTTGCCGTCACCTTTTCTACCTGTTTAGCTACTTTAAGATCATCAGACACAACCACGCCTAGGTCCCGCTCTTCTTTAGTGGACAAAAGTACTTCACCCCCTATACTATATTGCTCTCTTGGATTGCTGCAGCCCAAATGCATGACCTTGCATTTTTTAACATTAAATCCCAGCTGCCAAATTCTAGACCATTCTTCAAGCTTAGCTAGATCCCTCCTCATGTTATCTATACCTTCCTTGGTGTCTACTCTATTGCAGATTTTGGTATAATCTGCAAGGAGGCAAACCTTACCCGACAGCCCTTCTGCTGTATCACTAATAAAGATGTTAAAAAGAATCGGACCAAGGACAGATCCCTGGGGCATACCACTGGTAACATCCTTCTCCTCAGAGTGAGTTCCATTTACTTGTACTCTTTGTCGCCTCCCACCCAACCAATTTCTAACCCAAGCAGTAACTTTAGGGTCCATCCCTAGGGTGCTCAGTTTGTTTATAAGTCGCCTATTAGGATCAGTGTCAAAGGCTTTACTGAAATCTAAATACACCACATCTAGGGCTCTCCCTCGGTCCAACTCTCTGGTCAGATTTGTCTGACAAGACATGCGTCTGGTGAATCCATGCTGCCTCGGATCCTGTGATCCGCTGGACTCCAGAAACCTCACTATTTTCTCTTTCAGCAGCATTTCCAATAATTTACTCACCACCGAAGTTAAACTAACCGGCCTGTAGTTTTCAACCACATCCTTACTTCCGCTTTTGTGTAAAGGCACCACATGAGCCTCTCTCCAGTCCTTTGGCACCACTCCCGACTCCAACGAGGCATTGAAAAGGTTAGTCAGTGGAGCTTCTAGAGCGTCCCCAATTTCCCTCAGTATTCTAGGGTTTATCCCATCCGGTCCCATCGCTTTGTCTACTTTAAGTTGAGCTAGTTTCTCACGAACACAGTCTTCTGAAAATTGTTCAAGATGTCCCTCGCTTCTGTTCCTGTTAGCTGATGTAAAACCCTCTTGCACAAAGGAGGTTTCTCCAAGGGCATGTGCCCATGAGGGAAGGCTTAGGACAGCCATTAAAGATGCCGATTCGATTATTAACACTAGAAGCCTCAAAGGGCGTCAATTGACACAAATGCATCTTCGAAGTTGTATACCAGCGCCACCGCTAGAGCCATGTCAATCATGTTCCATGACTTTGTTAGCAAGGTTAAGATGTTCAAATATGTGCATCGAAAATTAATGACAGATGCACCACCTAGCGGGAAAATGAATTTATACCTAGAAGCCCCAAAGTACGTCAATTGACGCACTCAATTGTCTTGGATGCATCAATTGACGTACTTTGGGGCTTCTAGGCATAAATTCATGTTCCTGCTAGGTGGCGCATCTCAATCACTGTTTATAGTTTTACTCCGACATTACAAACAATAAACACAAGATGACATCATGTAATGATGTCACATACTGCACGTATTTAACAAATAAGTAACTTCACATTAATTCACATCTGCATTTCATGCTAAACGCAGTCGTGATAATGCGTCAATTGACGCACTTTGGGGTTTCTAGGTAAAATGCCTTTTGGGGCTTCTAGTGTTAAGCATGTAGATAGCTAGGTGGCTGGTGGACATGAAGATCGCCTAGTAACATGCCTATCTGGTGTATAGGTAGTGGACCTCATGCACCACATAGACAAGGTTTTGGATAGTACTGTGGAGGAGCTTACTGTCTTGTACATGTTGGCATCAATGACATAGGAAAGTGTGAAATGGAGGTTCTGGAGGCCAAATCTAGGCTTTTAGGTATGAAGTTCAAATCCAGAATTTGCAGGGTAGCATTCTCTGAAATGCTTCCCGTTTCACATGCAGGACCTCCAAAGGCAGGCAGAGCTCCGGAGCCTGAATACATGGATGAGACGATGGTGCAAGGAAGAGGGTTTTGGATTTGTTAGGAACTGGGCAACATTCTGGGGAAAGGAAGGGCTTTTCCAAAAGGATGGGCTCCACCTTAACTGGGATGGAACCAGGCTACTGCATTAACCTTTAAAAAGGAGCAGCTTTTAAACTAGATATTAGGGGAACGCCGATAGTCGCCCACAAGCACATGGTTTGGAAGGAGGTATCCTTGAAGGATACTAGCAAACGAGGGAAGTTAGGACATCCCAATAAAGAGGTTCCAATAAAGATAAAAGTAACCCAGATACCCTTAAGTACAGAACAGACAGAGCTGAAAGGTTCCAAATTGCCTATCAACTGATAACCAGATTAATATGAATAAAATACAAACTCTAAAATGTCTGTATGCAAATGCTAAAAGTCTAAAAAAATGATATGGGAGAGTTAATTATATAGCACTAAAGCTATAGCAGTTAAGTATATAGCACTAAATGACAGGTTAGATATAATTGGCATTTCAGAGACCTGGTGGAAGGAGGAAACCAATAAGACACTGTGATACCTGGGTATAAACTATATTGCAATGATAGGGTAGACAACATTGGTGGCCAGAATGAACAGATAGATGATGAAATGCTAAAAGAAATCAGAGAAGCTAACAGAAGTTACAACACAGTAATAATGAGTGATTTCAATTACCCCAGTATCAACTCGGTCAATGTCACAACAAGACATGATAGGGAGATTAAAGTTTCTAGGTGAAATAGATGACTGCTTCTTGGAGCAGCATGAACCAACAAGAGGGGAAGCTCTTTTGGACCTAGTCCTTAGTGAAACACAGAATCTGGTGCAAGAGATAAGGATGTTAGGGCCACTTGGCATTAGTGATCATAGCATGATTGTATTTGATTTAATAAATGGGGGGAGGATGGCAAGGAAATACACAGTACTAACCTTTAACTTTCAAAAGGAGACTATGATAAAATTAGTAAATTGGTAAGAAAAAACTAAAAGGAGCCAGGTGTAAAGGTTAAAGATTTGCATCGAGCATGGGTGTTTGAACATACTATCTTGGAAGCCCAGATCACACTTTAATGAATGGAGTGGAACAGGTAAGCATAGATCGGTTGTTTACTTCTTCAAAAAGCAGAAATACTAGGGGACACTTAATGAAGCTACAGTGTAGCCAATTTAGGACTAATAAAAGAAAATATGTTTTCATTCAATGCGTAATCAAACTCTCAAATTTGTTACTGGAGGATGTAGTGAAAGCTGTTAGTGTAGCTGGGTTAAAAAAGGTTTGGAGAAAGTCCTGGAGGAAAAGTCCATAAACCATTATTAAAGAGGACCCAAGATAAGCATTGTGGAATCTGTGTGCCTTTTTGAGAACCTGCCAGGTATTTGTTATCTGGATTGGCCACTGATGGAAGCAGAATTCTAAGCTTGATGAACCTTGGTATGACCAGTATGGCATTTCCTATGATCTTATGAGGGACCTCTCAAAAGCCTTCCTGAAATCTAAGTATACCACCACTAGCAAACTGATCATCCATTCAGTGGAATTGATCAAATTCATTTGACAAGACCTATCTGAGGTAAAGTCCATATAATCTACTGGACTCCAGAAACTGTACTGTTGTCTCTTTTTAGTATTGTTTTCATTCATTTATTCACCATCAAGGTCAGACTAACCTGCATGTGGTTCCCAATTTCCTCCTTACTCCCGCTTCTGTGAAGAAGTACATTTGCTTGTCTCCTAAAGAGTAAACAACTGGGTTCCAAATGAAGAGCCTAATGGTAAGCCAATTCAAAGAGAGTTATATAAGAAAATGATCTATTCTTCATGGACAAGCAGGAATGAGTTTTCACGTATGGGTGACATCCCCGATAGAGCACCATGTGGGAATGCTCCCCAACTTCTATTGGAAACCTTTTAGGAGGTTCCACTGCGTCTGTGCACCTCTTTCCCACCTGTCTCAGTGGTGCCATCTTGACTCAGTCTTTCGTTTTCTGCAGAGTCCCATGGACACATTCCAGTCATCCTTTGCTTGGTAAACTTTCTTTCTCCCCTGCACTTTGGGTTAATGCCTACTTGCCTGCTGTCACAGTTTCCCCTCTTCCATTTTGTTTTTCCTCCCTCAATCGCTGTTTTAGTTCTTGCCGTGGTTCCTCTGGTCCTGGCACCAGTATCTCGGTCAGGCAACTCTCCAAAATTGAGTCCTTTGGCTTTGCCGTTACTATTTTCCCAGACAACATGTCCCAAAACCTGCCAGCGAGTTCAAGAAGTGTTTTCAGTGCACTAAGACGATATCCACTGTGGATATGCACAATTGGTGCCTTCAGTGCCTGGGTCCTGATCATCAGCCCTCTTCTTGTAATTTGTGTTTGTAGATGACAAAAAGAGGACTCAAAGTTCAGGAGAAGCACCATAAAACACTTTTTGGCGCTCAGAAGTCCGATCCATCGCCAATGGCACAGGTCTCTATAGCTTCCAAGATTGCATCGGATGCTGGTGGTGCATCGACATCAACGAGCTATTGGGCTCAGAGCTGAACACCCATAGTGCCCTGGAGCATTGACCATTGATCTCTATCAGAAGATGAGGAAGGATTCGGCCTCATCGTCTTCAACTTCAGGGGGCGATCGCACCGAGCACTGAGTAAAGACTCTGGTGCATCAGCATCAGAGTCCATTGAGGCATGATGTAGAGAGTGATGAGGATTCTCATCCGCACCCAGTGAGAGGGGAGTTCATACTCCATGACATTGGAGGGGCACGACAGCCAAGACCCAGCCCAGATGCCAGATACATCAGAAGATAGATACAGATATCAGATAAATCAGAAGACATTGCTCAGGCCCAGCAGCCTTTGAAATTGGCATCCATGGAGTGGCACTATTAGTGGTGCAGCATGCCGAGACCTTGACATTGGCTGCATTGACATTGGCCACCGTATAGCCAATCCTTGAGACGCATGCCCTGCCTGCAGGAGAGGCATCAAAATAGGGGCATGGAAGGGCACCGACACCGTTGTCTGTCTGGCCAGTATCCCTCTAACTTTTCAGGGTCCGATTCACACTCAAAGTCTAAATGGTCATCAGTGCATCATCACTCCTGAAGGAACTTCTGATACCCTCTGGGCAGGAGAGAGATCCAGGCAGAGACTCGGAAATATTTTGATTTTCTCTCTTGAGTCTTCTTCAGAAGGCACACTGATTTGTTGGCGGACAGGTCCCCAGAGCTTCCCTTGGATCTTCTCCAACTCATGAGTGGCATAACTCCCTTCCTGAGAACATGACCTTCCAAGATTTTGTGAGGGACATGGCCAAGACCATCCCATTTTCTCTGGAGCTAGAGGATGAGCCCAGGGTGGAAGAACTGGAGATCCTGCAGTACTCCTCAGCCCCTGCTGCAATTGGAGTTTACCATCGAGGTGCGGAAGGAAAGTCCACCTCTGCACAGACTTTAGTTGTTCACTTTATGCAAGGCTTGCTTCTCTTGAAGCCTCCCTACAAGCATCCCGCAGTGTCTTGGGACTTCAATGTGGTTCTTGCACGGCTCATAAAAGCTCCCCTTTCAGCTACTCAACTCCTGTTCTGTGAAGTTTTTAACCTGGCAGACATTGTTTCTGGTGGCAGGGATTTAAGCAACGCAGAGTGAGCGAGCTTCAATTTCTAGTAGTTCATCTGCCTTACACCAAATTCCACTATAATAGTGGTCTTTCGTGCTCATCCTAAATTTCTTCCAAAAGTGGTATCTGATTTCCACCTCAGTCAGTTGTTGTTCCAACATTTTTCCCAAGACCTCATGCCCACAAGAAGGAAGCTGTGTTGCATATGTTGAACTGCAAGTGAGCCTTAGCCTTCTACTTGGAACAGACAAAAGCCCATAGAGAGTCCATCAAGCTTTTTGTTTCTTTTGACCCAATAAGCTATAGGCTGCCGATTCCAATTTGGCTGGCAGACTACATCCCTTTCACTTATGCCCAGGCTGGTCTGAGCCTTGATGGTCATATTGATCACAGTGTTAGAGCTATGGCTGCGTCGGTGGCCAACTTACGCTCAGTCTCCATTGAAGATATCTGTAAGGCTGCAACGTGGTCTTCAGTCCACACTTTCACATCTCACTATTGCCTAGATGTGGATTCCCAATGCGACAGCAACTTCAGCCAATCTGTACCCCTTAGTCCCATTCTATTTTGTCCAGGCTACCAAAAAAAAAGAGGGAAGAGAGAATTACTGCTATTGTACATAGTTGGTCTCTTGGCCGTTAAGGCCTGTTGCCATGCCGCAATTGGGTTTTGCTCCTGTTGGGCTTCTTGGTGGCCTCCTCAGTTTTCATTAGCCTGTAGCTTGGGAGTCCCATACATGAGGAGTTATTCCTGCTTGTCCACAGAGAAAAGGTAGTTAATCACCTGTAGCAGGTGTTCTCTGTGGACAGCAGGAATAAGTCCTCATAATTCTCTCACTTCCCCGAGGAGTTGTCTTCGGCTACAGCTATGTTATCAGACTGAATCAAGATGGTGCCCTGACATCAGGCAGGAAGGAGGCATGCAGGTGAGGTGGAGCCTCCTAAAAGCTTCCAATAGGAGTTGGGGAGTATTCCCGCATGGGGCTCCGTCAGGACATCGCTTATACGTGAGGACTTATTTCTGCTGTCCACGGAGAACATCTTCTACAAGTGAGTAACTACATTTTACAAGATTCTGCAAGCTGAAATCCTTTCAAGGAAGGGACTGATATGAGTCTAGCTGGAAGAGTGCAGAAAGCAAGATGATTCACAGAGAGTAGGTCAGAGAAATATGGCAATTTCCTTTTAGGTCCTTAAAATTGAGGCTGAGTATTTTAAACTTTACCTGCCCGACAATCAGCAGCTGTGATATGGTGGGAGGGGAGGTTTGTAAAATAGGGGTAAAATCTTTGAGTAATTGTGAACAAAGGCTCATGGTTCCAGAAACCATTTTGAATTGCAGACAAACAGTATTTAGGAAATGTTAAATAAATAAATATCAGCCCCATTTCCAATTCAGCAGAGATTATAAGGAGCAGTGGTAACCGCAGACTGAAAAAAAAAAGACAATGTCAGAAAAGTATTTAGTCATTTGCTTTCTTCTGCAAAAGTGATTTGGCTTACCAAATTGCTTCAAACAAGTTCTGGTTGAACACATTCAGCAGGCAAAAACCAATCATGAGGTTCAGGAATGCTTTTTCTTTCTATGAAAGCTAGACTGAAATGATTAGTGCAGTTAAGTTCCTAGAGACAAGAAGATGAAAACAGCATTGTATTTAAAATGAAGCACTGATTGCTTTGTGTATTGAACAGAAGCATTGGGCATTTAAGAGGGAATGACCTTCTGCCGATCAAGACATTCTGCAGTTTTTGATTTATATTTAGATAGCATTTTAAAGCACATTCCCATCTTCTCAAAAAAATTGATAGCATTTAAAGGAAATGTCTGTGAACATTACTTTAATAACATGGCTTTCAATATCTACTTAGAAAAATATGTACACATATACTGGGCACATGATAACTTGCACAAAAAGTTGCTGAATTAGCACACATTTGAAACTTGTCAACAGGAAGGGGTAATTTGGTGATCACATATTATGTGTGCAAGACCCATTGTATAAAATGGGCTTTGCAGGCAATAATGGCGTTAGCACATGCAAATCCTCTAGTACAAAGGGGTCAAATTGCAATCCTAGAGGGCTATGAACCAGTCTGGTTTTCAAGATACCTCTAATGAATATATATGAGGCAGTCCTTGCAAATATATCGCCTGCATATTCATTAAACATATCTTGAAACCTTGACTGGTTTGCAGCACTTCAAGATTGTTTTTTGACACCTTTGCTTGAGTAAATCACCCTCCAAATTATTTTTCTTCTGTAAACCACTTCTTCGCTATGCAAACGGCAGGCCTGTTTGCTAATCAGATATGTTGCTGACATGCTTCAGAATCTCTGACTTTTTGTCACAAAATTCTGTAGGCTTTTACAACCTCTTGAGGAGGATACCTACCACGCCCTGAATGTGTGTGAGGGTAGAGTGTAAGAAAACTAAACCAGATGCATTGGCTTTCATTGAACACTCTGCTGAGTAGGGCCATACCTAGGGCTGTGCGAGTGGTACAGGTACAGAAGGGTTGCCGATATCATCACTGGCCTTCCAGGAAGCTCAAAAAGAGTGATTTACTGGATGTGACTGGGTAGAGTGTGGAAGCACCAGATTCGTTATTTGCACAGGGCACACAGTCCTGCTGCTGAGCAATATGTGTGCAATTTACCAGGCTCTGATAATACCACACTTTGATTATGCCAACGCCATATTACAAGGTCTCCCCCAAGCCACTTTGAACCCCTTGCAACTTGCCATGAATAGTGCTGCGAGGGTTCTCCTGGGTTCATCTAAGAGAGACCATGTGACGCCCCTTCTAAAGCAGTTACACTGGCTCCCTGTACAAGCCGGAGTGGAGGAGTGGCCTAGTGGTTGGGGCAAGGTACTTCAGGCCGGAAGGTCGGGGGTTCAAATCCCACTAGAGGACAGCAACCTTGGGCCGGAAGGACTGGGGTTTCTAGTCCCACAGGTGCTCCTTGTGGTCTTGGGCAAGCCACTTAACCCTCCATAGCCCATGTTCCCTGTAAAATAGTTATCTCCAAGTTATAATGCCCTGTTCAATGTAATTTCAGTTTGTTCAATGTAAACCGCACTGATGCAGAATAGCGCGGTATATAAGAGAATGTAAATAAATAAATAAAATAAAAGCCAGGATTTTCTTCAAAACTGTGCTGCTGACATTCAAAGCAGTAAATAAGCTCTCTTCATCTTCAATATCTGACCTTATCCAAACAACAGCTCCTAATAGACGAAGAAGATCCACAGTGATAAATATGCCAGATGTGCCGAGAGAATTAACAAGATGCATCTCGACAACTGCAAACAGGGCCTTCAGAGACTGCGCCCCAAGATTCTGGAACTCATTACCATCAAACATCAGGGCAATCACTAACCTAACCCAGTTTAGGAAGGCCCTTAAACACTTCCTTTTCCTCAAATACTTCCCAGAGAGCAGTGAATCTCATCCCCATTCAAATACGTACAATTGTGCCACCACACCCTATCAGCCAGGTGACCACACCATGCAAAGAGTCCCTGACCATTAAATCGCCCTCTTGCTATGTCTTTATATGACACCGTTGTGTAAATAGTTACTTTTGTTATCCAAGTTGGTTCCCCTGTTAATTGTAAACTCAGACTTATGTACCCTGTCTGATTGTTGTGTTCTATGTAAACCGCGCTGATGCTGAATAGTGCGGTATAGAAGAAATTGTAAATAAATAAATAAATGTTTGATATTTTGTAATGATAAGCTGGGTATCAAAAATATAAATTTCCATTGACATTCGTGCCATTTTGCTAAGATTCAAGTGCAGGGTCTGAACCGTAAGCTGACGTACAGCCCCTTTTTATTGTTTTGACTGAGACTAACAACATGGAAAGTATGAGGTGCAAAGCACCGCCTTCTCACCATGTTGGGCACATGATAATATAGTGAGCAGTGCCAAGAGAGCAAGATTAAATCTGCTGCTTGGGCTTTTCTAAATGATGATTCAGTCAAGCAAACCATAGGGAAAAGTGTCAAACCTTTCATGCCACTGCTAGCAAGAGATTGGATGGCTTATGAAAATGAAGATGTTCATTTTGCAACAGATCTTGTTTTATCGTGGTAGCTTTGCATGATACTAGTTTACATAGAACCATGACAGGAAAAGATGACTTCATTGTTGATTAATTTTATTGCAGTAGTCCACCAGGTGAAGTTTGTGGTCACATGCTGTATACAAAGTTACAGTTACAGGAAGGTGGGTAGGTTTTTTCTTTTGGAGTGAATTATAATGTCATTGTTCCCTTTCTTTTTTTGATGAAGTGCTTGTGATTCCATCAGACCATTTTGATTGGAGAATCTCAGAAGTACTGTGTAACAGTTTTCTGATGCCAAGGACAAAGAGATCAGGCCTAAACAGATCTGGCCCCGAGGTGGTTCAGCATATTAGTACCCTAGGCAAACCTTAAGCCTTACACCCTCCCTGATTGTCAAAATCTATTGTTTAGCTTTAAATGCCCTGCTCTTTGCCTTCCCACCTCACCTCACCACCCCCATTGCCACTCCACCCCTGAAGGTGCTATCCTAGTTGTTTGGCTAGGTTTAAGATTGACTGTTCTCTGGTCCTCCAGCCGGAATCTTAACTATCTACTGCCAGTTTTGGGAAGAAGTGGCATCTATAATGATTGGAAGGGAAATAGGTTGATAAGTACAGAATTTAGTGCTTTGTTAACATAGTAACATAGTATATGACAGCAGATAAAAACCAGCATAGTCCATCTAGTCTGCCCAGCATGGTGGCAAGACTAGGTGCGCCCGCTGCTCCGTGCATGTCACTCCTCCCTATGCCTTTGTTTAGGGGTGTACCCACTGCTCCGTGCAGGTCACCTCTACTTGTTGAGATAGCATAGACAGCTAAGTTTATTTTGATTTTATCCTGTTCTGCTCGTTTTCTTGCTGCACTGGTTAGGAATTAAAATGTGCTCCCCAGGGAATGGAGGCGCTGTTGTTTGGTGGTAGCATGCAGACCCCCTTTCCCTCTGCTTCAGGACAATGAGGGTGGTGGTGTGGATGGAGTGGAGGCAGACGACTGGCTATTAAGGCGAGGGAGGACCTGCATGAAAGAAGTTGGCTTTTGCTGTCTCTAATTCCACTGCCCTAAGCAGCTGCTTGTGTGGTCTTGTTGATTGCTTCAGTCCTGGACCAAAATGATATGATACCTTCTGCTTCAGTTCAAGGTAGGCAAGAGTCATTTTAAACTGATAGCAATCTTATTTTTCTTAAATAGGAATTGGAAGTTGTGTGTTAAGCTGTAAATCAAAGATCAGGTTTGTAGAAACCAACTAAGCATTTACATAAAACTAGAAATTAAAACAACAATTCTGTGCTGATAACAGCAATGGAGAACAGTATAATTTGAAATGTGTGGGCTTGGTGTGGTCATTAGAGAGCCTGAAAGCAGGAAGTTTAGGATTCAGAGTCACATTAGGAAGCCTGTCCTTTCAGACCCAGGTGGCACATAAAAGTCCAAATGATCACTATCCAGTGCTACATTTCTGAGGAGAAATGCTGCTGAATTTGCAAGTCATGTCACTGAGTCTGTTGTAGACTTCTCAATTTGTTATTAACCCTTATGCATTTTACATCTAAAGTTCATTCGTCCCTTTTCTTGTCTCTAAATAAACCTTATTGATGTAACTAGAGGAATTATTTTGTGCAGACGAGGGGAAAAGACTAAGCCAGGTCAGTAAGTGCTTTGTAATGTATCCACTTAGCATTTTTCAGTTTGTTTTAAAGACGTTTTGGTCCTATCTCTGGTTTTAAGCTCTGAACCAATTTAATATTGAAAAAAAGGTCCTAAATAGGGTTCAGATTGCAGGGTAAAGTTACTAATAACAAAGGGTTCCTGCAGCAGATGGCTGTGTTCAGCTGCTGAGCATTCAGAATTTGTGTGTGTGTGTTTTTAGGAAAATCGATGCTAGCCGTTCAGCCGTAATTCAGCTCACCATGCAGTGGAATGCTTAGTAAACAGAGAGTCCTATCCCTTAGAGAGTGAAGAGGTAGGAGGGGAGGGGCGGGGCAATCATCCCATTTGATGCCATATAATAACCTTTTGTGTTTAAAAAGAAGTAGTAGAGTCTGCGATATCTCCATCTCGGTGAAATTTGCCCATTTCCCACAATTTACACTGAGCGCCATTTGTGTTGCCCCAGTCAAGTTTGTATCTGGCCAGAAAGGTAAGAAATGGACAGCTGGAGTGAGCGGAGGACTGACTCCACAAAGAACGAGTGGGTATCTGAAGTCAAATATGAGTTAGTGAAGAACAGGATTTGAACCTGAGAACATGTATCCAGGTCTCACAGGTCTGTGCTGGGATTGGTAGATTACACGACTACCCTAGGACCTCTTTCAATATTACTCATTAATAGAACATAGAGATGGTTTTCCCAGTGTTGGTACTTGGCTTGCAGTGAATTGTCCAATACATGATTCAGTAAGGATCCTAGAGTGTTGGATCATTTGGGAAAGTCATGGTATCTGGAAGGATTGGGGCTTGGTACAGTATATGCATACCATTTGGAGTCGATTGGCAGCTTGTATGGACGTCTTCAGCAATTGTCTTTTTTTGTTGTTGTTTTTAGTTTGTTTGCTTAATGTTATTTGTTTGTTGAATGTTTAATTTTTACATTTGTGAATTTGAGGCCTTTTCTTTTTCACATTGCCCTAATACGTATTCCAAATGGAGCCTACTATTAGGCAAACTAAGTGGCTTCTTAGGGCAGCAACCTCTAGGGGAGGACAGCAAAGAGCAGGGCATTCAAAGCTAAATAATAACAGATTTTGACAGCAAGGGGGAGTGTAAAGCTTAAGATTTGCTTAGGACCACCAATACCTTGAACCAACTCTGGGGCTGACCCTCATTGCGAAAGGTATTAATCAAATGTAATTAGCATAAACATTTATTTATTTATTTTTATTTATTTGCAGTCTCTTTTATACCGCGCTATTCGACATCAGTGCGGTTTACAATGAACATAAGAGTTGCACATCTCAATTTCGTGATTTGTGCTTACAGTGAAACAGGTATAATAACTTGGGTATACATTAAACAGGAAAATTAAACTTGGGTATGCATTAAGCAGGTATAACAGGTAAAATAGGGTATAAATAACCAGTCCCTTAACAAGGAGACACGATGAATAAATACAGTCTACTTTATGCAACAATATAATGAGTTATGCGGCACTGCATAAGTTTCTCATGGTGGTTGGAGGGGAAGGTGTGATTGCGAGTGATCAGTCTGGGAATGTGACATGCATGAGTTTGAGGTGCTGCATTGAGATGTGAGAGTGGGTGAGTGTGGGGAGAAGACTGCATCATCGTAGTGATGAAGAAAGAGGTGCCGTTTCAGTGCCTTCCTAAATTGGGAGAGTTCACTGATGGTTCTGATAGTTGCTGGTAGTGCGTTCCAGCAGGATGGAGCAAAGAAGGAGAAGGCTCTGGATCTAGTGAATTGAGAACACTTCGTGCTTGCCTTAGGTAATATGAGAGTATTTGCGGCATTCGATCTCCTTGCTCGATTGGGAGGTGTGATTGAAATTAGATCAGTAATGGCAGTAGCAGGGTATTTATTGATGGCTTTATGGGTCATAATTAGGATCTTGAATGAGATCCTGGCTTGTATGGGTAGCTAGTGCAATTGTTTTAGTATTGGGGTAATATGAGAACTTCTTGAGGCTCCATGAAGGATTCTTGCAGCTGAATTCATTGCAAGTTGTAAGGGGTTAGTCGTGCACTTAGGTAGACCATACAAGATCGCATTGGCATAGTCAAAGTGAGGCATTATTAGGGCCTGAAAGACAGTTCGGAAGTCATCAGGTTCTAACAGTTGACACAAATTGCGGAGGGTCCGGATTTTATGGTACACCGACTTTGTTATGTTTTTGATATGAGCCTTCATATTAAGTTGCTGATCAAGCGTTACACCTAGGTATCTTACTGTAGTCTTGCATATGATCTCTGCGTCGCGAACCTTGATAGACAGGGATGGAGTAAAAGCCGGATTCCTGGTTACGAAGAGGGCTTCTGTCTTTTTGAAATTTAACTTAAGCATTTGTGCATTTAGCCAGTCTGTGACAGCGTCAAAGCACCTGATAAGTGGGGATAGTTCAAGATGTTCTGTCGAAATTGGCATGTACATCAAGACGTCGTCAGCATAGACCAGGCAGTTGATATTAAATGATTGGATGAGATCACAAATGGGTTGCATATAGACATTGAATAGCAAGGCGGATAGAGATGAGCCCTGTGGAACACCTTTAGTTTGGGGGAAGGAATCGGAGTTGGAGGGGCCAGAACGGACATGTTGCCAGCGATCAGTGAGGTATGAAGCGCACCATGACAAAGCTGAAGCTTGAACTCCCTTCTCTCTGAGGCGTAGCAGGAGAACTTTGTGGTCTACGGTGTCGAATGCGGCAGCAATGTCCATGAAGATCAGTGCAAAGCCTTGTCTGATGTTATCGAGACCTAAGGTTATGGTGTTGAATAAGGTTGTGAGTAATGTTTCAACACCATGTGCTTCGCGAAATCCATGCTGGCAGGGATGCAGGGGTGCATTAGTATCTATGTGATCTTGTAATTGGCGTTGGGTAATCTTTTCAATGATTTTCGATAGGAGAGGTATGCTGGAGATAGGCCTGTAGGATTCCATCATCGAAGGGTCCAACTTACTGTTTTTTAGGCGTGGTCTGATAGCCGTCTGTTTCAGGCTTCGAGGAAATGTTCCAGTAGAGAACGATACATCAATCAATTTGGATAGGAATGGGCTGAGCTCGGCACGCAGGGCCTTTATCCAGGGAGCTGGACACGGATCGGAGGGTGCTGTTGTAGTGTTTATGTTTAGGATAGTGTCTTGAATGACTCTGTCAGATGGAGTAGAAAATGATGTGATAGTGTGTTGGGACCCACTCAAGAAATGACCAAGAGGAGGTTGTGGGATGGAGAAAGGTAGGCTGGCTGGTATGGGGGGCTTAGCAGTGTGGGCAAGCTGATTACTTTTCTTACGCAAGTAATAAGCATATTCTTGTGAGTCTGGGTAGGGTAAGTTCTCTTGAGATGGCTCCTTTGCTAGAGATTTCACAATTTGGAAAAGCTCGTGGGGTTTGTTCAAGGAGCGTTGTAGTCTTTTTGCATGATATTGTTTCATACTTGATGCTACAGATAACCGATGTTTTCCTAATTGTGCTGTGAATGCCTCATGGCTCTCAGCTGTTCTTGATCGTCGCCAGCGTCTCTCAAGTCGTCTGAGTTGAAGGAGCGAATTACGTAGTACTTGGGAGTACCATGGGGCATTCTTTTTCTTATGTGGTGCTTTGTTCGTGGTAGGTGAGTGGATCACGGCATCTAGGCTTGAGTTCCAAGCGGCGACCATGTCATCGAGGCTTTGAAGAGGAGGGTCAAATAGATTGTGTGTCCTCTTTAGAATATCTTCTCTGTTAAAAGGCTGGAAGCGCTTTAAATGTTCTGATATAGGTTTATCTTCAGGTATGGATTTGGAGGAGTTGGTGCAAATTGGAATCTAGAATCTTATCAGGAAGTGATCCGACCAGGGAACCGCACTTACGTTTAGGTGAGACTGGTGCAAATGTGTGAGGGCTGTTTGTGGTGCAAAGATAAGATCAAGTGAGTTGCCTTTTATATGGGTAGGGGTATCAACAATTTGAACATAGCCTAGATCACTGAGAGCATCAATAAAGGCATTGGTGTGGCTGTCCTGAATGACTGGGAGGTTGAGGTCACCTAATATCCAGTTTAGAGTATGCGAATTCGTGGTGTTGCAAGCAAGATCAATTATTGTTGCTAAGTCATCTGGAGATGAAGATGGAGTTCTATAGAGCAAGTTAATAGTGATTTGCTTATTTGTAATGGTAACAGAGTCAAGGGTAGAGGTGCTGCTTGAGGCGGCAAGCCGAAATTTGAGGTCGGCTTTCGTTAGGATAAGTACTCCTCCGCCACGACGGTCAGCTCTGTGACAAGAGTGGACTGAGAAATTAGGCGGGACACACTGGTGAAGGATCACGGCGTCAGCGGCTGAAAGCCATGTCTCAGTGACACATAGGATATCAAGGTTATGAGCTGAGAGCATATCAGTTAGTGCTGGCCATTTTTTCCTTATTGATCGTGCATTTATTAGTGCACATTTAAGGTCAGGGGGATGGTGGGACTGTAATCGTCGAGATAGATTTTGCTGCTGAAGGTCCACATAGATAACATGTGGGCCTGGTGTGCGCCGAAGTGTTTCGTATTGATAGTTGGGGGAGTCAGGAAATCTCCAACAAGATCTATGGAGGACTGGTATAGTGTTCTGAGGTGAAGTAAGGGCTAGGGTGTAAAAGGTCAGGGCTATTAAAATGTAGCACATAGCAAGGGTAAGGGGGTATGGGAATACCCAGTGAGATAACATGATGACTAATGTATATAGTAGATCCAGGAATGTTGTTAGCTAGTGAAATGTGCACAGTGTGGTGGTACTGGAAATCTGTTAAGCATCTGTGTAATGAGGCAATATGTACTCAGAGTAATTCACAATAAGGTAGTGGTATCTGCACAGAGTGGAGGTAAAGGATATCTGTTAAGAACTGTGTGGTTAGGCAATATTCACATCAGAGTAATTCACAATAAGGTAGTGAAATATGCACAGTGTGGTATGTACGGATATCTGCTAGGCAACAGTGTGGTAGGTAATATGAACATCAGAGTAATTCAGTAAGATAGGCCCAAAGGCCAGATGGCAAGTAGTTTGCAAGCAATTGGTTGAAGAAGAGCATAGATTAATATATACGTTGTATAACTAAATTGTTGGGGTGAGAGTCATGTGGAAGGGTAGCAAGACGCTGTGGAGTTATGTTACCAACTTGATTGATGGAGATGTGTAGACTGATGGTGGTTCATTCCTTCTCATGGTATTTAGGGAACTGGAGCTCTTCTCTTTTCGCTGAAGACAAAGTGACGGATGTGGAACCACAGTGGCCACGGACCACAGCTTAAGGGCCACGCCAAAGGGCTCTCTGGCGAGACCCTCAGGCGCGGGCCCACCAGGCGTGGGCCCGCCTGAAGGCAGCTGCTTTTGAAATGGAGCTGACTCCTCCCCCTCTCAGACAGCCCCAATTAGGCTGGAGTTCAATTAGCAGGACAGATGGATTTCTGCTGGGCTGTGTAACCCCAATCAGGGAGCAGAAGCTGATGACAGTTAGCTCTTTACTTGCCTGAAGGCAGCTGCTTTTGAAATGTAGCTGACTCCTCCCCCTCTCAGACAGCCCCAATTAGGCTGGAGTTCAATTAGCAGGACAGATGGATTTCTGCTGGGCTGTGTAACCCCAATCAGGGAGCAGAAGCTGATGACAGTTAGCTCTTTACTTGCCTGAAGGCAGCTGCTTTTCAAATGGAGCTGACTCCTCCCCCTCTCAGACAGCCCCAATTAGGCTGGAGTTCAATTAGCAGGACAGATGGATTTCTGCTGTGCTGTGTAACCCCAATCAGGGAGCAGAAGCTGATGACAGCTCTTTACTTGCCTGAAGGCAGCTGCTTTTCAAATGGAGCTGACTCCTCCCCCTCTCAGACAGCCCCAATTAGGCTGGAGTTCAATTAGCAGGACAGATGGATTTCTGCTGGGCTGTGTAACCCCAATCAGGGAGCAGAAGCTGATGACAGTTAGCTCTTTACTTGCCTGAAGGATTCTAATGGATTCTGGATTGAGTTTGAGATTGTGATCTCAACTCAGTCCATTATTATTGTGATTAAATTAAATGCTGGCACTGACATTTCGCTTAATCCATATATCCCTACAACGCAACAAACTCAAACCAAGATTATAAACTGCTTTAATGAAATAGCACCATGGCTAACAGACCACATACTCACAATCAACCTCAAAAATAAACAGAAGTTCTCTACATTGTAAAATGCAAAACATTCACGCCATCCAAAACCCTAAGAGACACCAACGCCGAACTAGAGGTCAAGCAAGAAGCACGTTACCTAGACATAACACTCAACCAAAATCTAAACTTTGTCGCACGTCACCAAAACCACAAGAATCATCTACAGAAAGATAAGCATCCTACAAGAAGAACCTCCAGCCTCTCCTAACAAAGGACTTCCGATCAGTGTTTTAACCCTTTCCAGGCCAAGCCCAAAACTCTGGGGATCCAAAATTCTGACTAAATATTCCTATCAAATGGTATATAATACATGACCATAGCAGAAGGAAAATCACTATTAGAACATATTGAATAAGACGGGTACAATTTTCCTGAAATATGCAAATATTAACCCGGCTGCAGATTAAAAATTTAAAGTAGGCCTTCAAAGGGTTAAGCCCTAATTTTCCCACATATTGATTTTTGCAACAGTATGCCCTCCACCAATTACAGCTAGCACAGCACACAGCTGCAAGAATTATAATGGGAGCAAACAAATCTGACCATTTTACTCTGATACTAGGGAATTACATTGGTTACAGTTAACAAGCCAAATACAGTACAAGAGACTATTAATCACATTTGAAATTCTATATGACCTTTCAGCACCATGCTTAAAATCCACAATCCAAGAAGCAACCAATAGCAGGGGAAAAAAAATGCATGCAGAACATGCTAGCACTATCTCCAGAATTAACAAAAAGAACCAGGAAACGAGAAAAAGAGCCTTTTCCATGTATGTCCCTGATCTCTGGAACGTGCTTCCGGCAAAACTCAGAGGTATCACTGAACTCTCAGTCTTATTCACGGACCACTTCAAGGACTGAATAATTTATAGTCTCTCATCACCCCAGTAATCAACCCAACTTACATACAAACTCATTAACAGAGAACCATACATTCCAGAATCTTTATTTAGAATGCAACATTAAACATCTAAAATTATACTGAATTACAGGTTAAATGTGTCAATAATCATATCATTGTTCTGAATGGAGTGGAACAGGTAAATGCAAATTGATTGCTCTTTCAAAAAAGTACAAAGACTAGGGGGCACATCATAAAGTTACAAAGTAGTATATTTAAAACAAATAGGAGAAAATATATTTTAACTCAATGCATACTTTAGCCTTGAAATTGATTGCCAGAGGATGTGTAACAGCAATTAGCTTAGCTGGGTTTATAAAAAGGTTTGGACAAGTTTGTGGAGGAAAAGTCTATAAAGTGTTAAGGTAGACTTGGGGGAAAGCTACTGCTTATCCCCTGGAAGTAAGCAGCATGGGATCTTGGATCCTGCAAGGTACTTGTAACCTGGATTGGCCAATGTTAGAAACAGGATACTGGGCTTCATGGAGTTTGCTTGACTCAGTATAGCAGTTCATATGTGTTTAGTTTAACTGAAGTTATCCTAGTCTCCCCTAAGTAAGAAGCGTCTGCATACTAGGCTCCTGCCTTTTGGAATTCTGTGCTGGTGGATCTGCAACAGGAAATGAATTACGTGACTTTTCACAAGGAAGTGACTTTATTATCAAGCATTTCCTTAACTGTATTTTCTATAGCTGTCTAGAAGAGCAGGGAAGGATTTAATGTAGGATTATTGTTAGGAAAGACTGATGATTGGTTTGATTGTAGGGTGGAGAGCTAAGGAAAACAGCCTGAGTGTTGTGATGGGTTATGTGTTTATATGCTTATTTTTATTTATTTTATTTAGCATTTTTTAGACCACCTTCCCTTTCATTGGGATCGCCCAAAGAAAGGAGCAGTGATTCACCTTTTTACTCTTAAAGTATTGTGCATTTGTGAACTAAGCTTTGAAATGTGGTGAGTAATCAAACTGAAGTAAATAAATTGCAGTGCTATACAAATGATTAGCAGAAGTAGTACAGAGTTGGTTTGAGGTCATGCTTTTTCCTGTCTCCAGGAAAGGGATATTGTCTCTTATCCTGTATATTCTCTTCTGGAAGGAAGAGGAGGGATTCCCCTGGCTTGCTTAGCCATCCTTCACATCAGCTGGGTGGGGGAGGAGTATACGGGTTCAGGGTGAATCCCTTTTTCCATCTTCTCGGATAAAGAAGTGATCTTTCCTGGTTAGCAAAGGAAGGACTTTTGAAAATATCAGAGGACACAGATGCCAGGTTTATGGATGCCCCAGTACTGAGAAAAATCCATCAATGTGTCAAGGGGAAAAGGACCCCTAATGTTTTGAAAAGTTAGCTTCCATTCCAGAGTGTGAGAGCTAGCCACCAAAGTGAATATACAGTCTACATGTCCTATGACCTGGCTGATTGACTGAACTCATCTTCAGATCATAAGAGTCCAGACCTCAGCAGACTGAAAAAACATGCTTCTTTTAATGTAATATAACACTAAAGCGGCTTTCGCTGAGGTGGGGCAGCATTGATTGTTTATCCATAACCATTGCTGCAGGAAGCTAGTAGGTCATGTCTAGCGCTCAGTGAGAGATGGGAGAAGGATGCACAGTACTGTATGAAAAATGAGAATCTGGTCTACTTTGCTGCTGCCACTTGGCATGGTGCTTACAGTGCATGAGACTGGGAATGGAATGGAAAGAGGGAATCTTAATTGTGTTGCATTTATGTTTCTGGTTTGTTTTGTCTTGTACTTAAATTTTCAATTCCCATCCTGCTAGACCAGTCCAGACAAGTGGGTTGTGTTCTCCTACCAGCAGATTGGTAGAGATAAAGAAGCAATGAAAAACCCAGGTTTCAATGGCATCACTCCCATGCCTGTATCCACCACAACCACCTGATGTCTCTTCAGTATTTCTTTGCCTCCGGTAGATAGTGGATGAATTTTCTCTACTCTGAAGAAAATCTGGATATATGAGAGAAAAAGATTGATTTTTAAATGCTCATGAACAACCACCTTGAGGGTGGACTCACTTGAGCACAAAGTTGGAGGCTCCACTACTACTACTACTATTATTTATTTATTTATACCGCACTCTTTTTTAGAATCGGTGCGGTTTACATGTATACTAACAGGTACTTTTTATTCCCTTGTCCCCGGAGGGCTCACAATCTAAGTGTACCTGAGGCAATGGAGGGTTAAGTGGCTTGCCCAAGGCCACAGGGAGTGGCCATGGGACTAGAGACCCCAGTTCCTCCGGCCTGAGGTTGTTTGTCCCCATGTGGGAATTGAACCCCCGGCCTTCCGGCCTGAGGTAACCTGTCCCAACCACTGAGCCACTCCTCCCTCAGTATTGCTACTGAACATTTGCATAGTGCTACAAGATGTACACTGCACTGCACAGACACATGTAAAAGACGGTCTCTTCTCATCAGAGCTTACAATCTAGTCAAGACAGACAACACAGTAGTTGCAGACGTAGGATATAGCTAGGGGAAATGCCATCTTTTCAGTAGCCATAGGAAGAGGGAAAATTGGTTCAGCTCTATGCTCTTATGATAAGAGCCTGTTGAGCAGCCAGAAAATTGGAAAGATTTGAAAAGATTTGTAAGAATTAAGCACCTTCACACAACCTCAACACCCCCTGCCTTCTCCTCTGTCTCCCCTGCTTGCTCCTGATGATTGCAGAAGGTGCTCAGAGGAATCCGCCTGCCAGCCACTTTAAACCCAGTGCCTGCAAAGCCAAAGAAACTGTTTCAGGGGAGTAGAACTGAGTCCGGCATAGGTTTCTGCCTGGGGCTATCAGGGGGTGAGTAACAAAGCTTGATCTCATCATTGTCCCTGTTGGGGGCTCCCAATTCTGTCCATTTGGGGTGCAGTTCCAGGCGAACCACTTGTGGCTGTTGATGTGGTGCGGTGTGGAGGTTTCCCATTCTTTCTTGTATGCGTTAATAGTGTTTGTACTATTTTGCTCCTGGCAGTCACATAGTCTTTGTGTGCTTTCCACCGAAATGGCTTCAATGTGTGTTCCTACCCAAGCACCTGTAGCGCAAGTTGCTGTGTAAGCACTGTTAACACATGCCTTTCCGAGCCACCATGACCTTAGCGCACACTGTTGTGATACTTGCCTTAACTCTCTATGTCTTCTTCTAGGAAATGTTGGTGGATCTGACGCAGCACGGTGCCTCATCTCTGGCTTCTTGACTCTGCTCTTCTTGCATGGCAGCTTCTGAGTCATCCCTGGAAGGATTAACCCACCCCTCTCTATGCCAGGGGATGTGAATAGTCTGGCCTTGCCTGCCTTAGGGTAGGAGGTGGTGGATGGCATTGTCAGTAAGGATAACAAGCTGGCCGGAGGTTTCAGCAACCATGCTGTATGCCACTCTCCAACCTCTAGGGGATAGATGGTGACTGTCACCTGGTATAGGGGGGTCATTTCTGCAAGGAAAGCTTCTGGAGTCTGGATTGTCTTCCCCGGAATTTTTTTCCTTTTTATAATAGGCCTGGTCATTCTGACATGGAAATTCAGACTCTGCGGCCTCTGGGTTCCCCCAAGCACAATCTCATGAGGGGCAGACTGAGAGTAGAAGCCCTGTTTGATTGCCTATGGCTAAGCGTCCCCAGCAAAGGGCGCCCCCTGGAGATGGGGATCAGCTGGGATCTATCTGAGATTTGGACTGTGGCCTGGTTTCAGATGTCTGATGCGGATGAAGAAGTACTCTTGCCTTCAGAGGATTGTGAGGAGGCTGATGTTATACGCCTGTTCCAGGAGGAGGAACTGGAGGCATTGATTCTCAAGGTTTTAGCCACCTTGAGCTAGGAAGATGCTCCAGGCACCGAGCAGGAACCAAAGATGCACCCGCTCCTGGAAGGAGTGCGGAAATCCACTACTTTCTTCCCATTCCCAGAGGTGCTCAAGGGCCTGTTATGATTGGAGTGGGATTCTCCTGACTCCCCATCTAAGGGTGTATAAGAAGATGCACGCTCTTCCGGAGAAGGAATGCATTGCATGCTTTGATATTTCCAAGGTGGATGCACAGGTCACAGCAGTTACCAGACGGATCAGCCGTAAAGGATACTCTGGACCAAAAGGTAGATTCATGTTGAAGAAACAGTTCACTGCGGTGGCTGCTATTCTTCAGTTGGTGGTATTTGCAGGCCTGATGTCTTAAGTCCTGCTCCAGTGGATTCAGTCTCTTCTGCCCAATGATTCTAACCCTCTTTTGGATTCAGCTACGGCCTCTCTTTCTGATGGCATGTATGACCAGATACATCTACAGTAGTGGCCAGGGATTGTGCCCTGTTAACAGTGACATGGCATTGGCTATGCTCTGACAGGGGGCAGCAAACTCATTTTTCAAAGCCCAGTTGCCCATCTGGCCTTAGAGGGATGCTTCTCTTAGGTCCAATTTGGAGAAGCTGGTGAAGGACCTGGATGAGGCAAAATCTTAACGCCTTCTGGAGGACCGGTCCAAAGGGGCTGTGAAGCAGGCAGGAGTCCCTTTTCCATCAGCCTCCACCCGCTCCTCATGGGCGCTGTGGACTCCCAGGAGTCTTGGGATGCCTATTGCTACCAGCCTGGAAAGTCTTTCTTCCCCTCTGCTTATGGACTTTGGGCTCATTCTCAGTCCTTTCATGGAGCACTTGGGCCCAGGGATCCAGTCCCATCCAGAAGAGGACCCTCCCGGGCCTCACAATGAAGGTTTTGGAGGCCCATTCCTTGGTTCCTCTGGTTGGGGACAGGCTTCACCTCTTCTTTCAGGAATGGGCCCGGCTCACCAAGGGCTGTGTGGATCACTTTGGACAAGTTGCCTCTACTGAAGGCAGTGGTGCCCTTTCCTCCAAACGAATGGGGCATGGACAGGTATTTCATCTGTTTGGTGGTGCTGACACAGAAGAAACATTCCAACCCATTCTGGACTTTAAATGTGTCAATGAGCACTTGAGTGTCATGCGCTTCTGGATGGAAACTCTGCGATCCATGATTCAAGCGGTACACCAAGGGGAGTTCCTGGCATCTCTGAAATTGGCCGAGGCATGTTTTCATATCCCGATCCAGGGGATCAACAAATTATCTGTGTTTTGCCATGCTTGGTTCTTACCTTCAGGTCACGCTTTCCCATTCAGACTCTCCATTGCCCCAAGGACATTCTCCAAGATCATGGTGGTGATGGCTGCAGTGCTGTGGCGCCAGGAGATTTGTGTGCACCCATTCTCTTTGAGGTATCTCAGGCAGCTCCCTGAGTGGTGTCTTTTCTGATAAGTCTCCATTGGGTGATCAATTGGGGAAAGAGCCAGTTGTTGCATTCCCAGTCCCTGGAGCTCCTGGGAGCATGTTTCAGTACTCAAGTGTGCAGAGTCTTCCTGCAAGAGACGAAAGTCAAAGGCTGTTGGAGTGCCTAGCACTGTTCTGTTCAAAGCAGGCTCCCAGAATCTGGGTTGATCTTCAGCTCCTTGGATTGATGGCGGTGAAAAATCAAAATGTGCCATGGGCATGTGCTCATATGTGCCTGCCACAATGCTTCTTACTGACAGTGGTTCCCGAGTTCTCAGCAGTGAGCTCAGGCTCCTACTCCCAATGATGGTGAAGGCCGGCCTGTGGTGATGGCAGCAGCCCAGTCTTCTGAGGAAGGGCATGCCATTGGATGATTGCTCATGGATCATTTTGATGATGGATGTCAGTCTCTCAGGCTAGGGAGCAGATTGCCAAGGCCAGACAGCCCAGGACTGTTGGAACCACAGGGAAGCAGTGTGGTCCATCAACTGCCTTGAGGCGAGGGCCATCAGGTTGGCTTTCTGCATTTCCAGCCCCAGTTGAGGGCCGGGCAGTTCAAGTGTTCTTTGACAACGCCATAGTGGTGGCTTATGTCAATCAACAAGGCAACATGAGGAGTGCTGGGGTAGCCCTGGAGGTGGCTCTCCTGTTTGCCAAGGTAGATACTGTGGAAACAGATTTTCTCAGCTGGAACTCTGTTTCCAAGAGAGTGGGCAATGAGTCAGGAAGCATTTCAGTTGTTTCTGCACCACTGGGGTTGCTCCAAAAGGGATCTGAGGGTGACCTGCCCCAAAGCCAAATTGTAGACTTCTTCAGTCGCCGCACAGAGAATGGGGTCTGAGGACATCGGTTCTCTGACTCGACCTTAACCAAGTCAATACCTGCAGTTCTTCTGTGGCCCCTGGTGGGGCATGTGATTTGGTATATGAAATACTACCTAGGAAGGATTATTCTGGTGGCACTGGATTGGCCAAGAAGAGCATGATTCAGAGATCTGATGTGGCTCCTGCAAACGCCACTTCTTTGTTTGTCTCTGTCTTGTGGCCTATTGTGTCAGGGATCGCTTGTTCTGGAGGACCTGACTCCCTTCTCCTTAAAGAAGATGGTTAGCACTTACAAACTACTCTCTAGTAGTGGTTTTCCACTCTTCTCAGAGCCCGGAGGAGGTTTACCAACCTGGCATACATGCAGGTCTGGTGCCTTGAATGCTGGTGTGGTGCACGGCAGCTGGGTCCTGGGTGGCCGTGGTGCACGGCAGCTGGCTCCTGGGTGGCCAAGGTGCCGTCTGTTGGCCTTTTCTGCAGGACAGTCTAGAGAAGAACCTTTCTCTTAGCTCCCTGAAGGTTCAGGTGGCAGCTTTGGCCTGTTTCAGAGATCCATTGGCTAGCAAGTCTCTTCACCCGGATGTTTCACACTTTCTTCTGGGGGTTCAGCGACTGTGCCCTCCCCTCCAGTCTGTTGTCCCTTCCTCTGATCTATGTCAGATGCTTGGGGTCCTTATGTCAAAGCCGTTATAGTGTGCTACTCTGAAGGATTTGACGCTCAAGACTGTCTTCTTGGTTGCAGTTTGTTCTGCAAGGAGGATGTCTGAGCTGCCGGCTCTGTCTTGCTGAGATCCTGTCCAATCTTTTTCTAAGGAGGCTTTTTGGATTTGACCTGTGCCTTTATACTTCTTTGAGGTAATTTCTCCCTTTCATGTGAACCAGGTGGTTTGCCTGCCCTTCTTCTTTAACCCTTTCAAGGCCTCCTTTAAATTTTTAATCCACATTCTGCAGCCGGGTTAATTCTTGCATATTTCAGGAAAATTTTGCCCGTCTTATTCAATATGTTCTAATAGTGATCTTCCTTCTGCTATGGTCATGTATTATATACCATTTGATAGGAATATTTAGTCAGAATTTTGGATCCCAAGAGTTTCGGGCTCGGCCTGGAAAGGGTTAAGGAACAGTGTCAGGGGAATGGTAAGGATCTTTGCTTTGTGGATGTCCAGAGGGTGCTTCTCCAGTACTTGGAGGTTACAAATTCTTTTCAAAGTCAGACCATTTTTGTGCTGTTTGTTGGTCTGCGCAAGGTGATGTAATGGCTAAGTTTGCATTGGGGCACTGGATTAAGGAGGCCATTGCCTTGGCAGTTCTGTTGCAAAACTGGCCAGTTCCGGAGGGTTTGCGCACCCATTCTACGCGAATGCAAATGTCCTTGTGGGTGGAGCGGAGCTCAGTAGCCCCTGCAGACATTCATCGGGCATCATCATGGGTATCACTTTCCACTTTTGTCAAGCATTTTTCAATGGATGTCCACACTTGGACAGACACAGCCTTTGGCTCTAAGGTTTTACAAGCCAATGTGTCTTCTTCCCACTCAGTGGAGGCATAGCTTTGGTCCATCCTGCTTGTCTGAACTGGTCTAGCAGGACAGTATGGAAGGTGACATTTTACTTACCAGATAATGTCCTTTCCTTGAGTCCTGCTAGACCAGTCCAGGGCCTGCCCCCTGGAACTGTGTTTGCTCTGTTTTTCTGCGGTGGTACCCTGGAATCCCCTATGACTTCTATACTTGGCTGTGCAGGTCTATCTCCTATTGACAGTCTTCTGTTTATGCTTTCCTATATATGCTTCGCTACTGTTTGATTACTCATTGTTGAGGTTGTGTGAAGCTTGTCATGTTCTCCCATATGTTTTGAGAAGAATACTGAAGAGACCTCTGGAGGCAGAGGTGGATAGAGACATGGGAGTGATATCATTGAAACCTGGGCTTTTCATTGGTTCTTTGTCTCCACCAATCTGCTGGTAGAGGAGCACCTCTCACTCATCTGGACTGGTCTAGGAGGACTCAAGGAAAGGACATTATCTGGTAGCTAAAATGTCACCATTTTTCTTATCCTAATATATATGTAGATGTCCACTATTTTAGCTATTATAACAGTGCAATCTTCAGAGATTAACAAAAATTCATTAAAAATTTTTATTTACTATTGGTTAGCATGCACTGTCTGCTGCAGGGCCCATTTTATTACTATGGATCCTGTGGCCAAGTACATGCCAGAGCCATTAGCCAACGCTAACCATTAGTGAATGACACCCCCCCCCCCAATTGCCTAATGAAAAGTTCTAACAATCAAATATAGATAATGCCATTATTTAGTATGGTGTTGTGTATCTTATGATAATTCTGATTTGACATTGAAAGTGATGGTTTTTATGCTGGACCTTGCTGAGAGTGCTGTCAAAATCCAGTGTTGAAAATCGAAATAAAAAATGAAAGGCAATGAAATGAAAGCAAGAAGTGATGATGTAATCAGAAGCTGTTACAAAGCTTTGCACTTCAAAAAGGTAAATGCCTCAAACTCGACAACAGATCAGCATCCTCATGACAGCCAGACCTCACAAATGCACATATCCCCTTAATGACAACATGATCTGAAAAGAGCCACACATGTGGGAGAAAGGGAGTAAGAATAAAGAGGGGCAGGACCCAGTGTTGCCGAATTAAGCTTTACGGTTTATTACTTCTTATATTCCGCCCTTCGAATGAATAGCAAGGCGGTTTACAATAAAATTATAAATAGGATGTATTGGAAAGGAAATACAAATCATAAAGGAAAGAGACAGGGAGAGAAGCAGAGAATATAGAAGTGAAAGACATACAATACAGGCTGCAATTACATATTAACGATTATTGGTGGCAAGGTGGAGGTATAATCTAAAAAGAAAAAAAAGTTTCAGATGAGGTGGTTTGAATTAGTGTGCATGAAACAAGATTTCATGAAATTTCATTATGTTAGGAGGCATCAGAAAGGTATGGTTTTGTGTCCCTCCGCTCATGGTTAGCATTTCCCAAATTTTCTTGAACTATTCAGGGCCATACTGAGCTAGAATCGTGCCCTGTGCGACTTGTACATCAGGCGTGCTTCCCTCCCCCCCCCCCCCCCAATACCTCTGTCCAGCCTCTGCCTTCTCTTGCTCTGCTGCTGCCGCTCTCTGTTTTCTCCATGGCGGCGCCGGCAGCAGGGAAAGAGCAGAAAGCGGCTGGATGGAGGTGGAGGAGAGGGCGTGCACCCCATCTGCAAGTTGCCGGTACTTTAAGCAGATCTGTCCCTCCCTGCTCTGACATCGCGTTAGAGGAAGGAGGGACCAGACCTGCTTAAAATGCCGTGAAAAGGCTTAAGAGGCGCATTTCGGCTGTCTGTTGTTGCCCTGCCGCCGCTGAGAGAAGAAAAAGTGGCGGTGGCAGGGCAACAGCAGGCAGTCGAAATGCGCCCCCCAAGCCTTTGCCCCCTGTGCAGCTGCACCACTCGCACAGGGCTAGGTACGATCCTGGAACTATTCTTCCCAGGATGGGAGAGATTTTGAGTCCTCCAAATTGCAACAACACAAATTTTAGCAGCACTAAAATCTGGGTTGCTCGGTGTGTGTGTGTGAGTGTGATCGCGCGCTGAAGTATGTATAGCTGGGTTGCCAGGAGATCAAGAAGTAAAATGAGTTATATTCGGAAGGCAGTTTTATGGCAGTAATTTGCTTAATGATTTCTAAAATATTTTCCCTGAAAACCGGGAATAATCTGCAAGATGTGAGCCTTATCATCAGGGGGTCTGTATACTTTCAAGCAGTTCAGTTAGGAAGGAAATACATGTTGCCAAACCTGACCAATGCAACAATTTGTTAAGAGTTTACAGAATAAATGTATGAAGAGAGGTCTTCATAGACCACCGCCAAATATCACCCCAGTTTAACCTTAAAAGTCTTTCAACTTTTCTATCGCTCAATAGGAAAGTTATATTGCTATTTGATAAACAGCAATGCACCATTTTTACAATGATGAAATTCTTCTCTTTAGTACTGATTTACGTGAAAATAACAAAGAACATAAGAAAAGTCATTCTGAGTCAGATCAAGGTCTCACAAGCCCAATATACTGACTCTGCAGTAGCCAATCCAGGTCAGAAGAATCCGGAAGATCCCAAATAGCAGATCCAATTTCTCATAGCTCATTTCAGGGGACACATGATGGCTCTCCAAGTCTATCTTGCTAATAATATTTTATGGACTTTTCCTCCAGGAACCTGTTCATACCTCCTTTGAACCCTGCTATATTAGTCACTTTCATCAAATCCTCTGTCAACAAAGTCCACAATTTAAATATGTGCTGTGTGAAATAATGCTTTCTCCAATTTTTTTTGTATATCTTCTGGTTGTTAGTTTTAGTGTTTGAAAGGTTAAACAACTGTTCCCCGTTTAATTGTTTTACCTCACTCATGGTTTTATCCATCATACCTCCTCTGTCACCTCTTCCATACTGAAGAGTCCTAACTTGTTTAGCCTTTGTTTAGAAGGAAGATGTTGCATTCCCTTAATCATTTTTTTCGTTCGTCTCCTAACCTTTGGTAGTTCCACTATATCCTTTCAGAGATGGGGTAACCAGATCTTCACACGATACTCAGTTTACCTACACCATGAACTAATACAGAAGCATAATAAAAACCTTAGTTTTATTTTCCATTCCTTTTCATATAATCCCTAATGTTCTGCTTTTTTGACATCTATAGCACACTATAGTAAAAACTGTTAGGATGTAGTAAAAGCTGTTAGTGTAGCTGGATTTAAAAAGGTTTGGACAAGTTCCTGGAGGAAAGGTCCATAAACCATTATTAAAGAGGACCCAGGTAATCCACTGCTTGCCCCAATACAAGCATTATGGAAACTGTGTCTCTTTTTGGGAAACTGCTAGGTACTTGTGACCTGGATTGGCCACTGTTGGAAAATGAAGGCCGCGGGGGCAGCGTCCCAGGCCGGCCGCCCGTAACCGGGCGACACTGCGAGATGCGGAACCCGGGTCTAGGCCCGCGGGCTGAAGGGGGGTGAGGCGGGGGATGCAGGAGGACGGGTGGGCATCTTTTGAATTCATTGGCTCCCCATCGTATGGCGCGAGGGGAGCGCCAATGAGAGGGGAGGTGGAGGAGAGCATGCGGTGCGAGGAGCCGGAAGACGGGGCCAGTTAAGAGCTCCGGAGAGTGGCGGGTGCAGGAGCCTTGAGGTCCAGGGAGGTGGTTGAAGGCAGGCAGCATGGGGAGCTGCAGTAGACGGAAGGAAGCAGTCAACACAGGAGTCGGGAGGCAACGGTCGGCAGAGCAGAGGAGCAGGAACACGTGGCCGAGTGCAGCACAGCATGCTGAAGTTTAGCCGGCACGCTGCGGCGGACAGCTCTTCAGCTGTGGTGACCGGAGGAGGCCTCGAGGCAAGTGTGGGGGTGGATTAGGGGGTGCAGGAAGAAAGGAAAGAACCCAGTTTGATTGATGGCAAGGGGGGCCTTCCAGGATGGGGGAGGGCTGGGGGGCTGCCAGGCAGCAAGGCAGGCCGGCTGGAGGTTGGGTTATAGCAGGGGATGTGGAGGAGGCCGAGCAGCCAAGGGAGGCAAGTGGGCTGCTGAGGGGAAAGGTAACTGCGGGGACAGGATGAAGGGCTAGGGGAGCGGGGTTGCCTACTAGGAGGGGGGGGCGCGGAGAGAGAGCGAGGGGGGCCGGGGCGAGGGCCCAGAGGCAAGGTGGATCTTGTGGGGGTGGGTTAGAGCCACAGCCAGTGGGGATGCGGGGTGGGGAAGGGGTGGAAGGCCGGAGCGACCTACGGGGATGCCTAGTGAGGTGGGGGAAGAGGGGGCTGTGGGTCAGCAGGGGGGGCCGTCGGGAGGAGGGGGCATGGGGTTCTGGGGTGGCAGGGGGGAGCCGGGTACAGAGGCTATGCATTTTAGGTGGCAGGGTAGTCACCTAGGGGTGGAGAGGGTAGTCAGACAAGGGGGGGAACTGCTGGGAGGGTGTGTGGGTTCCTGGCAACATTGGCTTGGGGGCGGGCAAGGTTCATCAGGGTCAGAGTGGCTGGGGGCTTGGCAACCAGCCTGGCCATCGATGGTCCCTCCCCCGGTGTTCTCTTTTATGTCTCCGCAGGTGCCGGCAATGATTCCATACTCGGCAACGCCTGGAGGCAGAGGCCACGGGGGAACGGAGCGGCAGCAGTGCGACATGGTGGACAGCTCGGTGGAACCGGTGACAGTTACCGAGCGGGCAGGGGAGCCGAGGGCTGCAGGTGAGTCACAAGAGGAAACGGACGGGGGGGGGAGGGGACCGGGGGGGTAGGAACGGAGGGAAAGGTGCGTAGGAAGCGGAAACATGCATTTAGGCGGCGGCATGGTTCAGATTCTTCTTCATCGATATTGTCATCATCAGTGTCCGAAGGTGGCGGGGTTAGGACAAGAGGCGGTAGAGAAGGGGGGGGTAGGCAGTGCGGGCGGCTGTGCCCCGTCATTAGCGGCGTATGCGGAGTTATGGGAGGGGGTACCAAGAAGTTTGCGGCGCAAGATAAGAAAAGGAGATATATTGATATTTTCCAATTGTTGGAGGGCCGGAGGCGATCAGGGGATAGTAAGAAGAAAAGGAAGGAGGACGAAAAGGCCGGTCGCATCAAGAAAGTGTCTAGGAATGTGGTGAACTGGACAAGAGCTTTTTAACATTTGGCCAGCGTATGGAGGCATCACTTTCCGGAACAGTATGGGATGCTGTTAGCTGACGCGGATTCCATCCTTGAGACCGTGCAGACACATGAAGGATGGTCGTGGTTGAACTACAATGAGAAGTTTCAAGATAAAATGGAGGAGAATCGGTTATTGTCATGGGGTGCGCAGGATATTAATCTGTGGCTCACGCAAATGTCCTTTAAATCAGGGTTGGGGGTTTGGGAGGAAAAACGTGTGGGGGGGGGATAGCTGGGGGGATGGGGCGTTCCTTTCGTCCGACACGAGCCCCGTTGCAGCAGAAAAGTGGATGTACAGGAACAGGGGGTCCACCAAAAAACAGCAAGCCGCCACGTGGGCTACTAGGAACCAGTCAAGGAAACGTGGCAGGAGGTCCAAAGGTTGCCTTTATTAATCCACGGATACGGTGTGCCAACCCGACACAGGCCGTGTTTCGTACACAACTTCCTCAGGGGTTGAGGACTCACACTGTAACCAGCCAAATTGAAAAAGCGCTTTGATTGGCGGGACCGTGGAGAACACCTGCCTCACATACGCGATGTGAAATAAATTCTGAATCGTGTTGAAAGAGCGTCGTCAGTGAACTGACGACGCTCTTTCAACACGATTCAGAATTTATTTCACATCGCGTATGTGAGGCAGGTGTTCTCCACGGTCCCGCCAATCAAAGCGCTTTTTCAATTTGGCTGGTTACAGTGTGAGTCCTCAACCCCTGAGGAAGTTGTGTACGAAACACGGCCTGTGTCGGGTTGGCACACCGTATCCGTGGATTAATAAAGGCAACCTTTGGACCTCCTGCCACGTTTCCTTGACTGGTACAGGAACAGGGGACTGTGTTGGAAATTTAATAAGATATTGTGCCCCTTTCCTGATTGCAAGTTCCGACATGCATGTTCAAGTTGTGGAGGCGGGCATGCGGCGGCAAAATGTATTAAAAAAGGGACAGCCCCGCTTAGTGGGCCAGCCCTTAAGTAGTAATGCGGTGAGCAGTCTGGCCTGTACCCTGATATGGGTAGAGGCGTTAATAGCCAGGCTGCAACAATACCCGAGGCGAGGAGATAGGGAAGTGTTGGCAAAAGGGTTTCAGGAGGGCTTTGTCATCCCAGTGGACGGTACGGTGGTAGCATGCACGTCACGCAATTCGCCTTCGATGCGGCGCTGGGCACCAGTAGTGAGGGAGAAATTGTTAAAAGAATTAGAGTTGGGGAGGATTGCAGGCCCGTTAGCGGAAAAGCCATTCTCGAATTTGGTAGTGTCCCCAAAGAAGGAAGCGGGAAAATTTAGATTAATTCATAATTTTTCATTCCCAGAAGGAACATTGGTCAACGATCACATACCGCGGGATAGCTGTACAGTTAGATATGCGTCTTTTGACCGGGTGGTGGAATTGGTGAGGAAAGCAGGGGCGAGGGCATGGATGGCGAAGGTAGATATTGAGTGGGCGTTCCGCTTGTTGACGGTTCACCAAGACAGTTTTCCGTTGCTAGGATTTGGGTTTGAGGAGCAGTTTTATTTTGACAAATGCATGCCTATGGGATGCTCGGTGTCATGCACCTACTTTGAAAAATTCAGTTCCTTCTTGCATTGGGCGTTGGTGCAGGAAGTAGGTTGTGCAAATGTAGTGCATTATTTGGACGCTTTTTTCTTTGTGGGAGCAGAGCAGTCGGGGGAGTGTCGGTGGCTATTAAGCTGTTTCATGGACTTGGCCAGGGACTTGGGGGTGCCATTAGCGGAAGGAAAAACGGAGGGTCCGGCAAGACAACTAACATTTCTGGGTGTAGAATTGGATTCAGGGGCAATGATGGCGAGGCTTCCGGAAGAGAAGGTGACGAAGCTGCGGGTGTTAGTGGCCAATACGTTAGTTTCCAGCAAGTTGAACTTGAGAGAGTTGCAGACATTGATCGGTGCATTGAATTTTGCATGCCGCATCATCCCGATGGGTAGGGTGTTTCTGCAAAGGCTAGCAGGGGCAACGGCGGGGGTTCAAAAACCGCATCATAGGATTAGGGTGTCCAAGGTGATGAAGGAAGATTTGCGGATTTGGGACATCTTTTTGCAGGAATTCAACGGCACATCAGTAATGATGGAGGCAGAAATATCCTCAGGGGACTTGCAGCTATTATCGGATGCGGCTGGGGGGGGCTAGGCATCTATTTTGCAGGGGAATGGTGTGCAGACAGATGGCCCCAGATGTGGCAGGAAGCGGGTTTAGTCACTAACATTGCCTTTCTAGAGTTGTTTCCCATGCGGATAGCATTGGAGTTGTGGCCGGAATGCTTGCGTAATAGACGGGTATTGTGGTGGTGTGACAACGCGGCGGTGGTGAGTATAATAAATCAGTACACCCTGAGATGTGTGCTAGTGGCTGACTTAATGCGGGGGATGGTACTAGCTTGTTTAAGGCTGAATATTGTGATCAAAGCACGGCATATTCCAGACTGTACTAATGAGATCGCGGATGCTCTGTCTCGTTTTCAGTGGGGCAGGTTCCGGAAGTTGGCACCAGGAACCGAGGAGATTGGATTGCTGGTCCCAGAGCACTTGTGGCAGATTGGCTTGAAGAGATGCTGAGTTTGCTATGAGGCTCGGTGGCGAGAAGAACATGGTCGGTTTACAAGGTGGCTGTGACAAGATGGAGGAGTTTTTGTGGGTGCAAGGATGGCGACCGGACGCGATATCTGATTGGATGCTAGCAAATTATGTAGTGGAGGCCAAAAAAATGGGGTGGTCAAAGGCGGTGGTCCATTCGCATTTAGCAGGGTTTGCCTTTTTCGCGAAGGCGGTAGGGTGGATCCCGGCAGGGGGTGGGTTTTTAACGCGGAGGTTGATGCAAGGGTGGGGGAGAATGAGCCCAACTCCTAAGGACAGCAGATGGCCAATTACGCACGACTTGCTGGTGAGGCTATGTGCGGTTCTCCCGGTGGTGGCAACATCGGCGTATGACGTGGCATTATTCAAGGCAGTGTTTTGTTTGGCATTTTTTGGGGCCTTCCGTATCGGGGAATTGGTAGCGGACTCCGGGAGGGCAGGGAGTGTTGGTGGCTGCTGCTGCAGCAAGTACAAGTGGAGAGAGGGTCGGTGCGGGTGCTGTTGGCACGCTCTAAGACCGACCAGCAGGGGCGGGGGTGGTGGGTGGTCCTGCAGGAGATGGCGGGGGTGCCGTCCTGCGCGGTGGCTGCATTACGGGAGTACTTGTGCCGGCGAACAGAGGGGAAGGGTTTGTTATTTATTCACGAAGATTTGTGGCGGTTGCGTTTCCAGGTGACAGCTGTCCTCAGACTGGCCCTACAACAGATAGGGGAGGTACCGCATCAATTTGTGGCACATTCATTCCGCATTGGGGCAGCAACAAATGCAGCGGCGGCGGGTTTGTCGGACCAGGAGGTGCAGTGCATTGGCCGATGACGCTCTAGGGCGTTCCGAGGATATGTCCGATTGTAGAGGTAGTCGGGTGGGGCATGGTGGGGGCTAATTAAGTTTTTTCTTTTGCAGATAGTGGGCGTGGTCCACATGTCTGTTGGCTGATCGGCCATTCTTTTGTGCATTGGGCGGGTCGGTGAGCGGCTGTGTGGCTTGCAGGGGCTAATCTGGGCCTAGATCCAGAAGTGGTGTCCGTGTTATGGCTGGGTGAGCGATGTCTCTGTTGGACACAGTTGCTCTCTTTGCTTCGGCACTACGGGCGGCTGCGGACTGCACCGGACTTGATTTTGAAACATTTGGGGGGCAGCGACCTGTCAGCCTGGACCTGCAAGCAACTCATACGAGCGGTGCAAAAAGATCTGGAGGTGGTGCTGCAGTTGTTTCCAGGAATAATACTGATGTGGTCAGATATTATACAGCGGCCAAGCTGCCGCTACCAGAGGCGCTGGTTGCGTGGTCTGACGAAAATTAACCGTCAGATTGGCCGCTGGGTTTGTGCACATGGGGGATACCAGGTGATGCATTCCTGGCTAGAGATGGGCTGTGCGGGATTGTACAGGAGCGATGGTGTGTATTTATCCCCAGTGGGTTTGGATTTATTATTGAACCACTGGCAGGAGGCATTGGAGTGGTTAGTGTTGAGGGATGCTCATTGGTCGCAGCTTTGGGGGGGGACTGCGCGGGGACAGTGAGGTCGCCCGTGCCGGTGGCGGGATCCCGGAGGTTTCCGGTGTCCAGAGCCTTGGATAAACTTGGGACGGGGGTGGGGTACCCCCGACCCAGAGAACCCCTGGGCTGGCTTTTGCTAATTATATGGTGAAGTCGGGGGCCAAGTGGGGTGAGAAGTTTGAAAAGCGGAGGCGTGCGCACCTTGCTATTGACATGGCTGGTGAGGCATCATTCCGCTGGGTATGCAAAATGATGGTTTGTTGATGTTGATTGTTAATCGGTTTCATGGTTCAATAAAGCTGCAACCAGAAGTGTTTACCAAAAGCATTGTGTCCGAGTGTTTGTGGAAGTGGGGGGGGAGGGGGCAGTGGGGGGGGGGAGTAGAAGGGGTGGTTATGAAGCATCGAGTCCGACCTGCTCCGGTTACAGGATGCTGTGCTTGAAGGACCTTGGTCTGACTCAATATGGCATTTCTTATGTTCTTATGGACTGAAAATTTTGATATATTATCCACAATAAGAACATAAGATATGCCATACTGGGTCAGACCAAGGTCCATGAAGCCCAGTATCCAGTGGCCAATCTAGGTCATACGTACCTAGCAGTATCCCCAAGAGACACAGGTTCCACAATGCTTGTATTGGGTCAAGCATTGATATCCTGGGTCCCTTTTTAATAATGGTTTATGCCACAATCTATTTATTGGGTGGTGGTTCTCAGATCAGAATCCAGCATTTTGTATCTGTAGTTAGGATTATTTTGCCATATGTGCATCACTTTGACCCTGTGTCCTCATAAACCTTTATGGATGTGTCTTTGTTAATGTGCATTTGGTTGGTTAGCATGCCTTAAATTTAGTGTGTACTAAATCAGTTTAGCTTGCATTAATCTACAAATGTTGTCAATTAGCATTTTTTCTATTATTGAAAGGAATAGAAAAATGTGTGAAAAATGGTGCAAAAAATCACATCCCTATTATTTTTTTTTTTTTGCCATTTAAATGTCAAATCTCATAGTCTCCTGGGATCTTTTTTGCAAATCCTTACAAATTGTCACTTTTACTTTATTAGCAAAAATCTACCTGTAGAGAAAACAGGCCAGTAAATATGTTCAGACACTGGGCCACTGCACTTCTATAGTGTATTTTGGGGGCTAAGTAGCCAGTCACAATCTGCTAATGCAGTTTCTTTAAATTGACTACTTAGCCCCCAAAATACACTATAGAAGTGCAGTGGCCCAGTGTCTGAACATGTTAACTGACCACAGTTTTACTTCTTTAGGGGGCAGTTTTATACCAAGTCTTATTGGTCAAAGACATTGCATATGTCACTGCTGCAAGCTTTGCACCAGTTTTAAAATAGATATGTGCATATACTTTTGCTTTGAAACTTTCCATGAGTACAAAAGTTGCACGGTTACTGCCACTTGTTTTCTCTACAGGTAGATTTTTGCTGGAAAAGTGAAAATTTGGAAATGCAGTCTACATGTATACTTTCCTTCCACCAGCCTAAACAGGCTCCCCCCAAATGTCTCCTTTCAACATGGCAAAAATATGTGTATTGCGAAACGATGTGTCTGTATTTTTATTTTTCAATTTTTATAAACTTTCTTGAGTTGTGCAGTTTTTATTCTCATATTTGTTTGGATGTGAAGACATTTTTGTTGTTACTGCATAATCTGCTTCAGGATATTTATGTGAAGCAGAGTATCAAGTACAACAAAGTAAAATATAATGCCACTCTTGCTGAAATCAATTTCTGCCCACTTCAGAACTGTGAGTACAATTACTCTGCAAATATAGTACATTCCACAATTATGTTCCTGTTTCACTGGTTGTACGCTCAAATGGTTTTTCTAAAAACATGCTGAGAAAATTTGAAACTGCATCATAGTAGCTGGCTCTTGAACAGATGCCTCGAGGTTTCAGGTTTCCCCATGCTTAGCAGGAGCTTTCTGCCATCCATTAGATTCTAATCCAAGTTTGGGGGTGGCGGATTACCGCCATTAGTTTTACTATAAATACCTTTCCTAAACCATATACCATTGTGGCTGTAAAATAGGCTTGTTCCATCTCTAACTTTATGTCCTTGTTAGTGTGAGGTCAGTAAATATGTCAGATAAACAGTTTGAATGAATATAGGAATCTTTAAGGGCCTTGCCCATGATTTTTTGACATTTCCACACAGAGATCAAACAAATGTAAAATGATCCACTATCCGCCCTTGTCATGCCTCCCCAGGATAAGGCTTAGAGCAGCCAAAAATAATTTGTTACAGAGCCAAACATGTCTCTTAATATAATCCATAAAAAGTCTCTTTAATGTGTTATAATAAGGTAATTGATGCATGAAATTTAAACTAAAATCACCATCTTTCTTTCTGTTATTGCCTGGTTAGCCTAATAATTAAAGGCAAGTTGGACGTGCTTGGCTGGGTTTTATTAATTAAAAGCCAAGCGGAAACTTTGATGTTGGCTTTCACTTAAAAATGGGTTGGTTTCAAACAGCGGCATGGTAAATAATTAAGATGCATGTTTACATTAACCATGCCCTTCATTGAGGAATGGGCAAGACCATAACATCAAGCATGGATAAAGATAATTAGGATTTCCAGCCATGGTTTGCATTTTTTTTGGTTTAACTGTGTCTGTTTCCATAATCATGTCATTCAGCGACCCTTTGCCCAATGAATTTCTTTCAAAAGGCTCGCTTAATAGCAGTGGAACTGGAAACTAGTACTTATGAACGGGGAAAGTATTTCTCACATCCATTGGGGTGATCACCAGATAATATAATTTAATATAAGAGCAAAAGCAGAGAGGGGGAGTCACACAAAGGTCAAATGTCTGGACTTCAAGTGCCGAACTTGCTGAAATTGGGGGAGTGCCTTGTGGTAGAATAGTGGGACTAAACCAAAGGGGGCTATGTTAAGGACAACAAATCTTTGTTAACGAAGTAAGTAGAAGCTAAAAGGCGACGAGACTGTTAAGATTATAATGCAAAAGGGAACGATAAGAGAAGCGAGGAAAACAGTCAATATGGCAAAAGCAGGAATGGGGAAAAACCATAGCAATGGCGGAAGCGTGGCATGACAAGACTTCTTAATTTCTTCCTTTCACTGGCATACTTGGAAAAACTGCAGAGATGGGATTTAAAAGCTAAAGAAGAGAAGAGAGAGGATGCGAGGAGGATAACTAGGAAGAAGCATAAATGGAGGAGGAGGAGGGGAGGCCTTCGGCTTTCTAGAAATGTAGGGGGAGAGAGCAGTGGTCCTGCAGCTCCATAGCCTAGAACTGTGCAATCTGTCCTGTGCCATTTTGTGGTGATATCCCATCGAAAAATCAAGATCATGTTGTGGCGTGCTGCTGCAAGCATGGGCTGAAGGAGCATGTCCACAGAGGCGCCCCCCCCCCCCCCCCGGCACTTCTTCAGAGCACCTGAGGAGCTAGGATACTCAGTTTGGTGAGTGGCTTGAACTCTTACTGCTGTCCAGATTTGATGAAGGGGAAGGGGTAGAAGAACCCCCCCCCCCCCCAGCTGCAACAGGATCCTATAAATAAGCATCTGTCTGTGAAAGCCAAGTCAGATAAGGGCAAGATCCAAGTCTCCCTCTCTTCAGTGGAGAGTGTGTCCCTCTGCTCTGTAGGCATATCTACTCCCATGCCTCTATGCAGATTCCCAATGGAACCGTGGCGTCCCTCCCGCCCACTCCTATCTGGCTTTCGAATAGTTATCGTAGACTCTAACATTCGGGTCTCAGTCATAACAGCTATACCGCAGATTGTTGCCTTGTCAAGCATTCTTGGTGACACTTCCCAGGACTCTTCTCAGACACAGGAAGTTTCCCTTGAAGACATTTGGCATGTGGTGACTAGAACGGAGGACTTGCTCAAAGGTACTTTTACTCCGTTGTGAATTTTGAGTCACAGCTGAATTCATTACAGGCAGTGGGCTCCTCTTATAAAGGATAGCCTGTTCCATCATTATAAAACAGGATTATTTTATTTTATTTTATTATTTTATTTACATTCTCTTATATACCGCGCTATTCTGCATCAGTGCAGTTTACATTGAACAAACTGAAATTACATTGAACAGGGCATTATAACTTGGAGATAACTATTTTACAGGGAACATGGGCTATGGAGGGTTAAGTGGTTAACATGGGCTATGGAGGGTACATTTTAAAATACCTTAAAAATTAATAACCTGAGGTTTCTTAATTTTCCAAAGATATATTTGCTTTCTCCTTTAATATTGCTTAGGAAATACTATAAAGACATTTTGCAGCTTTCTAACCGAGAAGTTTTTTCAATTTCTAAATGTTATTTGCCTGTTTCTGTTTGGTGAGTTGGGTCTATCGACAAGATTGTCCCATAGGATGCTATCATTAATGATTTAAATTATTTTTTTTGAGATTCATCCCATACAGTTACCCATTAGTGGTCATTTTCGGGCAGTTTCTCCAAATGAGTTAGTTTTGCGCATACCATGACAATCATGAACCTCACTTCTAAGTCAGGTTATGTGGAATATGATCTCAGTCCCTCAACTTTACTGCTAAGGCTTAGCGTAGTACTTGCATCATGCCAAAGAGAGCTTCCTTCTGGAGTTCAGCAACATGTATGGATAATTATCAAGGTGTGCTTGGAAATTAAACAAGCCTGTGGCACCCAACACGATAGGAAATAACTTAGTATCTGTCTTTTCCTCAGAGAGAAATGATTTTGAAGAATTACTTAAAGAAAGGATTATTTTTTGTGGACAACGCAGCTTTTGTGTTTCCTGATGTTGCATGAGCAACTCAATTGTGTAGGAAAGAGTTCTTGGCTTGAAAGACATAGATTTCAGTCATTGGAGTTATCTTTTTCCAAAAATGTCCACATCAGAGCTTAGTAACACACTAGAGGAAGAATTTTGTTTTTCAGTTCCTGAAGATTTAGAAAGAATTGGGAATGAAGATGCTGTTTTTGAAATGGGGGAAGTGTTCAATCTGCTTGATACAGGGCTTTTTTCCCCGTCATTATTTGCCTGTTGATTTGCTTAATTTACTTTTTCGTTTGTTACCGTTTAATCCTCCTGTAAAGTTAGCTTGTTGGATCTCTGTTTAAAATTTCTTTTTTTCCTTTTTTTTTCTTATTGGAGATGTAATATGTAAAATTCTAATTTAAAAAAAAAAGGAAGCATGTTTTGTTTCCAACAAAATGTTGGAAGGAGTACGAGTGGAATAGTATAGATGCCATACTGTTTATGGGACAGAATAGTTGCATGGAATTAACAAAATTTAAGATGGACAACGTTATGGGGCCAGATGAGGTGTGTCCTAGAATATTAAGGGAGCTCAAAAGATTTGTTAGGTCTTCTGAAGGATCTATTTAGTCTACCTATGGAGACTAGAGTGGTTCTTTGGAAGTCATTCTTCATAAAAATGGTAATAGGGAGGCAGTGGGAAATTACAGGCCAGGTAGCCTCACCTCAGTGGTGGGTTAATTAGCAGAGAACCTATTCAACACAAAAATAGTGAAATAGCTTAAATTGAGAAGAATATAATGGGTTTGCCACAGGGAGATTATATCAGAAACCTGATGAATTTCTTTAATTGAATGGCCAGGGCATTAGATATAGGATGCGCACTGAATGTGTTGTAGTTGTGTAGGATCCCACTACTGCTAGTGAAAAGGGTATTAGGTGCCCTAGACAAATCATCGGCCTTATGCCCTCTTCAGTTATCTTTGAGGCTCCTTAACCCCTCCCAATATCCTACTGATGCTTTGTTAATTGAATTCAGCAATCATGATTACCCCAACACTAGCCCTCCAGGTATGATCCTGTAAAAATGCAATCTCCAGGAACAAGCAGGAATGAGTCTTCACATATGGGTACGTCGGTACCGACGGAGCCTGCGCGGGAACGCTCCCCAGCGTCCAATCAGAAAGCTTTTGGGAGCATCCCTCAGCGCCTGCATGCTGCCTTCCCGCCTTTCCAAGTGTCTCTCCTCAGTTTTCGTTTTTCTGCGGAGCCGGCAGGACGTCCTCCTGTCACCGCAGAAAATTTTTCTTTAATTCTTTTGTTTTCTTGTGGTCGCAGCTGTCTCCCCGACTCCACCGGTACCGCCGGTGTTTTTCTTTTTCTTTTTCTTAAATCCAGGGAATTTTTTCCCTCAGTTTTTTGTCTTAAATTTTTTGGGCCTTCTAGGCCTCTCCATCATGGAGCCGCCAACCTCTTTTCCTAAGAAATGTCTAAGCTGTGGTGGTACAGTTTTATTTTTAGACTCCAAGAACTGGTGTCTAACCTGTTTGGGTCCTGACCGTTTTCCTCCGGAGCCATTAGGCCTACAGTATTGTGAGAAGAGATTTTCCATTTCAAGTTTCCCTCAATACCAGGTTCCCTTCCAGTGTCAGGGCACCGACTATTTCTTCTTCTCCACAAGATCAGGTAACCCACAAACAGTCTGTTAAGACTAGCCAACCCTTGAGTGGTAGGTCTCATGCACAGCATGATGACGGCTCCGGCCTTGCCCTCGAGGGTCCATTGGCTTCAAAACCCCGGCGGGAGTCTTCGGCCTCCAAAGCCTATGAGGGGTTTCAGGTTGTTCCTGGGGCTCACCCCTCACAGAACATACCTGAGCCATGCTCGGTGGTGGCATCCGCTTCGAGCGGTACCGATACCCCGGCATCGGCACTGGTGTTGGACGATACACTCCTCACCAAGGATCGTCATCTGGCTTTCTCGGTACCTTCGGGACCGGTGGATACGCTCCAGATTGACTTTCCAGTATCGGCATCAACGCCGATACTACCACCGACGTCGGTACCCTCTAGACATGCATCGATAGACTCGCTTCCTTCGATGCCAAGTCTGGAACTGATCTCTAGTCTGGAAGACTGGGTACCGACACGTCTCGGTACCGATGCTTACTGGTACCGGATGCTCGGTACCGAGGGTGATTACCAAACGCCTTCGGTTACCTCGGTACTGATTGAGCAGCCACCGATGACTGCTCCGATGTCGGTGTCGCTTTCGATTCCGACAGCGCTATCAGTATCGGTACCGGTATCCGCAGTAGCATCGGGGCCAGCTCCTTCCATGCCTCTTTCACCAGGGTCGCTCCTTTCTTTACCAAGTTTGGAGTCGATACCTGGTATGGACGATGTAGTACTGACTGTCACAGGTCCTGACCTCCAGTACCAGCATCCATCCCTTTAGGATCCTTTTTTGCACTGTGCAGGATCTTATATTCCTATATACTCAAGTAGATCCTCCGGTGCCCAGGCTAGTTCTTCAGGCCTAGCCTGTCCAGGGACGGTTCCCTTTGGGGATCTTTCTTTTCAGAATTTCCTCCTGGATATGGCAAGATCTCTTGCTATTCCTATCCCTGGCCATGATCCTACACAAGGCTCTGTTTCTGCTGAAGAAAAGGAAAACATAATGCTTCCTTTACATCATTCCTTGCAGGATCTTCTTCTAAGAATGTGGGAAGCACCTTTAAAGGTACCCTCACCTTCTAGAGCAACTGATCTTCTGTATCAGGTGCCCCCCTCTCCAGGGTTTCAAAAGACTCAACTTCCCCATCATTCCATTGTGGTGGAATCAGCAATGAGGAAGGTGAAAAGTAAGAAGAAGCACTCTTCTTACCCACCAGGTCGTGAGTCTAGGACACTAGATGCCTTTGGACGTCAAACCTTCCAGACATCCATGCTGTCAGCAAGGATTCTCTCATATATTTTTTATATGAGTCTATCTCTTCAGGAGGTCACAAAGAAATTATATCTTTTGACTCCTTTTCTTTCAGAGCCCAAGACTGAGACTATTCCTTACTACTTAGTCATGTTCAAAGTATCTCTTGGTTTCTTACTCGTGCTTCCCTAGACTCTTTTGAGTCTGTTAGCAGAATTTCTGCTATAGCCATAGGGGCACGACGTAGAGCCTGGCTTCAAGCTTCAGACTTAAACAAATGGGCACAACAAAGACTGGGTAATCCTCCTTGCACTGGAGAAAATCTCTTCAATAAGGAGTCTTTACATCTGGTTGCTCAGTGATCCACTGACTTCCCTGTTTCTGAAGGCTATCCTAAGCCTTCTCCTTCCCCAGTAGGTAGGAAATGCCCTACCAAACCTTCTTTCCCTAGGAGAAGAAGGTTTTACTCTTCTCCTGCCCCATCATACAGATGTTCCCAAGCAGGGGACACATCGCCCTGGTCTGAAGAATCCAAACTCTCGCCAGGCTAAACAAACCCAGCAACCATAGGTTTCTGATTAATCTGTTTTCTGCCTCTTGGAGTTTACAACCTACAGTTGACTTCTTCTCAACAGAAGTTTTTCACTGTTTTTCATTCAAAACTCTACATATGGATTCCTTTCCTCAGGACTTCCAGTTGCTCCTAGGTATGCTGAGCTGTCAGGATATTCATGTCTATAGGTCACAGGTTTCTCCTCTTCTTCCTGCCAAGAAGAGAGGTTTAACAACTATCCCATGATAGTTTTCTGTACCAACATGAATTTTTTCCTTCCTAAGTCACCCTTCAGCTCCTGTTTCTCTACCCTCTTATCCAGGGTTTCCCCTGTACGAGTGGTACCATACCACTGGAGGGCTTCTTAGCCTTTCTAGTCTTTCTTTCCAGTCCAGTGTGGAGTTTTTTCTCTTGAGTAAACTCCCTCCTTTTGCCTGGGCAGCTTATCAGACAGGGACGGGAATTTCTTCTCTTCTTCTGTCTGTTCTTTCTGTTTTACACAGAAAGATTCTCTCTGCTGTCTTATTCAGCAGCTGCACATGCAGGAGTTCCGGTGATTGGACTACTGGTACTTTTCCACAAGTTTCCAGTTTTGTCCTCCACTACTTCTGTCTGGTCTTAATAGTGATTTCAAGACAGTGCTTACATCTTTCTTGGATAATCCTTATCACTTCAGGCTTATCACACTATCTTCTATTCTTGCCATCTCCAATTCCTTTGGGTTTGGCAGCATAGTTGACGTGGCTGCTGGGTTTTTCCAACAGCCAGTTCTATCTCCCAATTCTCCTGCATGTGCTCTCTGCAATCCTACAGAGAAGCTTTCCACTATGGGCCCTTGCTAGAGTGCATGGGTTTTTTTCTCTAATGACTATCCTATATGGTTGAAAAAGGCTTCCTCAGTCATTCCCCATGACTGTAAGGGTTCTTCACACCCTACTATCTCCTTTTAAAATAAAGGACATAAGCCTTCTCTACGTGAAAGTCTAAAGAGTTGTCCAATTCCTACAAGGGAATATGCTCTTTTTTCCTTGCAGCTTGTCCTCATACATGGACAGCACATATTTAACTAAAAAACGCATGATACCCTTTTTTGTCCCTCAAGTGGGTCAACCTGGTATCTCATCCTATGCATTTTCTGTCCATTTACCATGCAAGAGTTCTACAGGACTCAGGACTTGCTGTTTACAGACTGATATTATCCTCTGTTTTTTCACGCAACCATCCTGGTTATTTCACTGGATAGCATTCCTGCACCATCATAACCAGGGGGAATAGATTCTCTATATATCTTCTAAAGTAGGTTCCACCTTCTTGTTATTGGATGAATCTTTCCTCTTCACATCTCCCATGTGAATGTTCTTATAGGCATATCTCTGTCTGCTTAATTGCAGACATTTATCTTTAGACCTATATATTCATATATGTTTATATATCTATATAATCTCTGTAGATACATATGTCTGTCAGCTGCGTGTGCATATGTTATGCCCCTCTCGATCTCACTATAGACATATATATATATACCCATATATATATATATATTCACATATATATATAAATATATATATGTGTATCTGTTGAGATGCTTCATTATAGGTAGATATGTATTTACATACTTATCTCTCTGTCTATGTTCATAAAGGTTTTACCTTCCTATATGTTCCAGACAGTGGACTTTGCACATGTTCATACTGTTCCACAGTATGTTTGGGGTATTATGCACACAACCACTGCTGTGGTACTGACAGCTCCTACCATAGCCCTAGGTTTAGGTATCCCTGAAGCTCCATGCTCCAATATCTGCCTACCTCTCACCAGTTAGGAAAGACATGGTGGATCTTCAGTAGATCTGAGGTTTCAACTCCTCAGACATCTGTCCTTTCTTTGGGAATACGGGGTTTTTTCCCATACCCCTTCTTCCCTCAAGGACTAGGCCAGTTTGTCCAAATCGGTCAGTCATCCTCTTTTGCTCCTAACAGTGAGTAACTCTGTAGCCAAAAGAGTTTTCAGCTTTTTCCATAAAGCTTCCCACTAAAGACCTACCATTTTTGTACTACCCCAGTTGAATCCTGGGGTCACCTGTCACTTCCAGATTTTGACCTTCACCTTCACTTCAGTGAGGTCACCTTGAAGATTCCTCTACTGGATCCCCAGTAGACTCCAGCCTCTCTACTTCCTGAAATCCAGTAGGTGAGGTCCATATTGTGATTGTTCATTTCAGTATATTTCATGATAATTATCATACATACAAGGACTCCTTGCCTGTAGTCCTATCTTAGGTTAGCTGTTTTCTACAGCTCCTCTCTTTTTCAACTCCTACCCTCCATCCTCAGGATGCCTGGCCATATGAGGTGTAGCATGTTTCAATCTCCAACATGCTAGGGCTCCAGGCATCTTAGCTTGGGAGTCCCCATATGTGAAGACTCATTCCTGCTTGTTCCTGGAGATAGCACAGTTACTTACCTGTAACAGGTGATCTCTGGGAACAGCAGGAATAAGTCTTCACAACCCACCCACCTCCCCTAGGAGTTGTATCTCTCTATCTATCTTTCCTTTCCTCTCTCTCTCTCTTTGTCTCAGCTATAAAACTCAACTGAGGAGAGACAGTTGGAAAGGCGGGAAGGCAGCACGCAGGCGCTGAGGGATGCTCCCAAAAGCTTTCTGATTGGACGCTGGGGAGCGTTCCCGCGCAGGCTCCATCAGTACCGACGTACCCATATGTGAAGACTTATTCCTGCTGTTCCCAGAGATCACCTGTTATAGGTAAGTGTGCTTTCTCCGGGTAAAAGCAGGAAGTAAGTCCTCACATGTGGGTGACGTCAGCGCCGATGGAGCTCTCGCAGAAGCATCACCCCAGCTTTCAAAGAAAGCCTTTGGGAGATGCCACCATGCATGCGTGGTCCCCTTCCTGCTCAAGGGTACCGTCTTGCTCAGTCTTCTTTTTTCTGCGGAGCCCTTCAGACGTTTGTCTGGCTTGTCCCCGGAAAAAGTTGATGTTTCTCTCCGAGCTTCATACTTGCCTCCGGTATTGCACCGGTATTCTTTGCACCACCCGACCTCGTTGCCTCGGCGTTGAGTTTGGGTCTATATTTGTAGTTTTCATCCTTTTTTCCAACTGCCAGGAGAATCTTCGACCTCGCAGGGATACTTTTTTCCCTCATGGCTACCAGTGGCTTTAAGAAGTGTGATCAGTGCTCTAAAATTATGTCTTTGACCGACACACACAACTGCTGTCTCAGCTGTCTCGGGGCAGACCACAACCCAGCAGCCTGCGATCTTTGCAAAAGGATGTCTAGTAAGGCCCTCAAGAGCCGCCAGCAGCAGAAGAACGATAGGTTTTTCACCAAGTCCCCAGTGCCTTGGAAGGCCAAGGCCTCGTCTGAGGCCTTGACGCCTCAGGCGAAACCTTCCAAACCCGAACCCTGTTGTGGGTCCTCAGAAAAGGGGTCTCCCTCGAGGAAATCAGGAAGAAGAAGAAACCCTCAAAGGTGGCATCTTTGGACTGTTCCGACCAGCCGTGTGCCCCCCAGGCCCGGTCCCGCAGTCCGAGAGGCTTCAGAGAAGGAGCAGCCTGCAAAGTTCCCCCGGAAGGTCTTGACCTTGGACCGGTCTCGGTTCCCAGACGCCATCCTTGTTGAGAATTCCCCTTCAGGAATGGCGCAGTTTGTCTGCCTTCATTGACTCTGGAGTGGGCGCTATTGTCCAGAACGACCGGTTCATCCATCCCGATCACTGGGCCCTCGATGTCCAAGACATCCCCCGGAGGCTGAGCCGATCCTTGGCCAAGGTTGCATTCTGAGTCCCGCTCGATGGGACCACGATCATCCCCGGCAAGTTTGCCGGGCACCAGTCGTGAAGCATCAGGAGCCCCGAGGCCCGCGGAGCAGCCCTACTACGAGTCCTCAACAGACTACTCCAAGTGGGAGACGGAGGATGAGGAGTCCCCCAACACCCATCTCCACCATGACATGCCGTCTGACTCTCCCATCTCAGAGCCTTGACAGCAGTCCCTGCCAGAGGATATGGGCTTCCTTGACTTTGTCAAGGATATGTTAAAGGCCCTGGCATTCCCTACGGAGTCTGAGGAGGACCCTTAGGCGGATGAGTTGGAAATCCTCCAGTACGAGGCTCCTCCGTTGGAATCACTCATGGTGCCCATCCCTCCCATCCTTGAGCGGTTGATGCTCGTGATGTGGGAGATACCGGTGTTGCTACCGGTGGTGAGCAAACGGCTCGACTCAATGTAATGAGTCCGCTGGAGCCCAGGCTTCCAAAATTCACAGCTGCCGCATAACTCCATGGTGGTGGAGTCAGCCATGTGTCAGCTAAAAAGCCAGAAGACGCACTCCTCGGTGCCCCCTGGCAGGGAGTCACGCACTCTGGACGCCCTCAGCAGAAAGTGTTACCAGAGCTCGATGCTCATTGGCCACATCCAGGCCTACCAGCTCTACATGGGCATGAACCTGAGAGACCTGGCGAAGGAACTCACTGGGTTCTCAGCTGGTCTCTCCGAGGAACCCTTGCAGAGGTTCAGGAACCTGGCCAAAGCAGTCCATGAGTGCTCCAAATTCATGTCTCCAGCGGCCTATGTCTGGTTCGATCAGCGACTTGAGTAGCGGTGGCGGGCATCGGTGCACAGCGCCAAGCTTGGCTACAGTCGTCTGACCTCGAGCAGTGGGTTCAGGACAAATTGGTCAATGTCCCATGCCAAGGAGAGAATCTCTTTGGCAAACCCATGACCGACAAGGCTGCCGAGCTGGAGACCAAGTTCATGATGAGGACCAGGCTCTCAAAAAAGACCGTTGCCCCTCCCTGATGGAAGGGCTTGGGTAAAACATTTTTCTACCCGAGGAAGGGGCTGCTTACAGAAACTACCCACCTTTTCAGGCCTCCCTAGCTCCCTAACAGGGTCAGCAGGCCAAGGGACATGGACATGACCCTCGTAAGCAGAAGACTCCAAAACCCCAGGCACCAGCTCCAACCCAGCAAGAGGGAAGTTTTTGACTCCTTGAGCATAATCTATCCCAAGGAGATCAGCATCCCACAGGGGGACGTCTGGCCAGCTATGCCCAGAGGTGGTTGACCATCACCACCGACTCCTGGGCACTTCGGGTGGTCAGTGAGGTTACCTCCTCCACCTGACAGACACCTCGCCCTTATTTCCCAGGCGAGCCCCTCAGGTCTCCCCTCCACCGGGACCTTCTACTGAGGAATTGGTAGGTCTTCTTGAGGACAAAGTGGTGGAACCAGTGCCCCACCATCTCAAGGGCAATGGGTTCTACTCCAGGTATTTCCTCGTGCCAAAGAGAAAAGGGGGCCTAAGGCCCATCTTCAACCTGTGCAACCTCAACAAATTACTGGTGAGGGAGAAGTTCAAGATGCTCTCCCTTGGAACATTGCTGCCATATCTCCAGCAGGGAGATTGGCTATGCTCCTTAGACCTCAAGAATGCCTATACCCACATCCTCATTCACCCCAAACACAGGCAGTACCTGCGATTCATAGTGGGGGGGGGGGCAGGTATTTTCAGTACAGGGTGCTCCCTTTTGGCTTGTCCTCTGCTCCAATAGTATTCACAAAATGCCTGGCAGTCTCCAGGGGGTCTTTGTCTTCCCCTACCTGAATGACTTGCTCATAAAGGGAGGCACGGCCTTGGAGGTGCAGCAAGCCACTGCATGCACCATTCAGGTTCTGCAGCACTTGGACTTTGTCATAAACTGCCCCAAGTCTCACCTCCTCCCTGCACAGTGTCTGGAGTTCATCGGGGCAAAGCTAGACACACTCTAATTGAAGGCCTTCTTGCCCAGGGACCCAGCCAACCATCTCAGGACCCTGGCACGGGACATACAGTACCGTCCCTCAGTGCCCGCTCAGCTTCTTCTGCACCTCCTCTGGCACATGGCCTTCCCGGTCCACGTCATCCCAGATGCTTACCTCCACATGAGGATGGCACAGTGGTGTCTCTGGGACCTGTGATCTCAGGCCACAGGACACCTCTGAGACAGAGTCTCCGTAACCCGCCAACTGGCAGACTCCCTGGTCTGGTGGTAATCTCTCCAGCTTCTTAAGGCTTATCAGGCCCCAACCCCCTCAAAGGTCCTCACCACAGATGCCTCCCTGTTCGGCTGGGAAGCCCACTGTGGGGAGCTCCACACCCAGGGCAACTGGTCACCAGACGAGAGCACACAGCAGATCAACCTCCTGGAGCTGTGGACCATATACTTAGCCCTGTGAGTTTTCTGCCACCACCTGAGTCACTAGCCGGTGCTGGTCCAGATGGACAACCAGGTGGCGATGTTCTTTGTGAACAAGAGGGGGAGCACAGGATCTCATGCCCTCTGTCCAACAGGGTATCCTTCTGCGGGCAGTGTACCTACCAGGCCAGGACAACCTTCTGTCTGACAGTCTGAGCAGAGTCCTCCAGCCGCACGAGTGGCAGCTGGACCCCAGGGTAGCCAATTGGCTTTTCCAGATCTGGGGGGAACCCGTGATGGACATGTTCACCAACCCGGACAACTTCCAGTTGCCCTGCTTCTGTTCCCAGCAGGCCCACCCCTTCAGAGTGGCAGCGGGCACGTTCCTTGTCTCGTGGTCCGAAGGCCTCATGTATGCCTTCCCTCCCATGCTGCTGATTGCCAAAATCTTGTTCAGGATCCTCCGCGACAGGGCCTCGCTCATCCTGATAGTCCCTCGGTGGCCCAGGCAACCATAGTTCCCATTGCTCTTCCGGTTGACGGTGGAGACCCCCATCCCATTGGGGATCTCTCCAGGACTCCTGTCTCAGGAGGGGGGCTCTCTTCTGCATCCCAACCTGTGGTCCCTGTCACTGACAGCATGGCTGCTGAGAGGATAACTCTGGCCCCTTTCAACCTTCCAGTTGAGGTGGAAGACATTCTGCTGGCCTCTCACAGGGCCTCTGCTAGGAAGGCTTATGCCCTCAAATGGTGCAGGTTTTCGGCTTGGTGCATCGAGCCCGAGGCTGACCCCTTCTCCTGCCTGGTGTAACTGGTGTTACAGTACTTTCTCCACCTCTCACAATCCGGGTTCCATCCGGGTGCACCTTTGTGCCCTGGCGGCGAGTCCAGCCTTTGATGACCCATTTTCTTCAGGGCTTGCTCTTATCGAAGCCCCCGTTCGTCCTACGGTAACCAAATGGGACCTCAACTTAGTGTTGGGGCAGCTCACTCGTCCATCCTTCGAGCCTCTGGTTACCTGCCACCGTCGCTGCCTCTCTTGGAAGGTGGCATTCCTGGTTGTGCTCACCTCTGCTCGCAGAGTTAGCGATCTTCAGGCCCTAGTGGCGGAGGTGCCTTATACCAGGTTCTACAAGAACAGAGTGGTGCTTCGCATGCACCCCAAATTCCTTCCGAAGATAGTATCAGCCTTCCATCTCAACCAGGAAGTAGTGCTCCCTACCTTCTTTCCAAGACCTCACTCCATTCGGGTGGAAACAGTCCTTCACACCTTGGACTGTAAGAGGGTTTTTGCCTTCTATATCCAACGCACTCAGGGCCACCACAAAGCTGCTCAGCTTTTCAACTCCTACGATCCCAGTAGGCTGGGAGAGGTGGTGACCAAGCGTACACTGTCCATCTGGGTGGTAGACTGTATCGCCCTTGCCTATGAGCAGGCAGAGCTCCCGCTGGAAGGCCACATCACGGAGCACTGTGTCAGGGCCATGGCGGCCTCTGTGTCACTTTTAACTGTGGTTGGAAACACTGTAAGATGAACTTCTAACCTTCATAAAATCTGTTAGGCCCATGTCTTATTTTATAAAGAGTGCAAGAAGAAAATTCTCTTCATCTGGGTCTAACAACTCCCAACTCTGACAGAAGGATACTATGCCATTTAAACTAGCTTGGCTTGACATACCCTCCCGCCTTCCAAATTATCTTAAAATAACCATTGTCTCAGAACTCAACCAGATTTCATGAGAATTAGACAGTGATAATTATTAGTCCCTGTCTTCATTGCATCTTTGAAAGTTTAGAAAGTTAAACAGTGGTTAGGGCTTCAAGCAGTGCCAGGCTGTGATGGCACACATGCTATTTCACTGTCCTTGTGGTGATTCTTCTACATCACTTCCCGCAGGCATTATCTACCCACAATTGCAAAGGTTAACCACCTTTTGCTTAGTGTAAGTATATATATTGCTCAGTGATTTTCAAAGTCCATGATCGTGACCTCTTAGACAACACCCTGGGACTGCAAGATCATGAGAGATAGTAGGTGTTTATCTTTGGTCTCCCTACTACTACTACTAATCATTTGTATAGCGCTACAAGGCAGCACTGTAAATATAGATGTGAGACAAAGTCCCTGCTCATCAGAGCTTACAATCTGATCAAGAGCAGGGCGGCTCAAGGGTGATGCTGGGCCTTGTGCGGAGACTCATTGCGGGGCCTCATTTGCATACATTTCATTTATTTTATTTTAAAATGTATATGTTGCCCATCTAAAATTTTAGGCACCCTTCACAAGCCTCTTTTTTTTTCCTCCTGGCAATGAATTAGGAGCATGTTTACTAAATATTAATATGCGTTAAATGCCACTGCGCCAATAGAAATAAATTGGTGTTCCTGCACATTAACATTTAGTAAACATGCCTCTTAATGAATGTCTGAATACTATTTGCATGGATAGTGAAGATAAGGAAAGGCCAGCAGATATTTACATAACTACACTCCAGTGCCAACTGCCAGGCACATTAGGAAGTACTATAAACCCTGCCCATTTAGAACCCATAGCAAACCCACCGTATCATAACAGCACTACCAGGACTCACAAAGCACCAAACCCTACCTATCAAAAGCAACACTGCAAATATTAAACCAATACATCTCGGAGAATACCAATACATGTCCTACTGGGTAAAGAGAACAAGTGGGACTGTCGCATAGAAAAAACATGAAGAGAACTCTGCAGCTCTGTAACACATGCAAAACACAGACAATCACCAAACATAGAAAAAGTGATCACAGTTTAGAAATATGAAGAAAATAATTAAACTGCGAACCCCAAAAGTCAAACTTGGAATGTACAACAACACTGGAGAAATAAAACTATAAATTAATTTCCTCTTGTACTAAACAAAACGCAAAGACGTTAGCGATGCACATTTCCCAGAGCTGACATATTCCAGTTAATAAATTCAAAATAAAAAAAGTATTCTTCCATCTTTTGTTGTTTGAGCATTTCATTTTTCAGTTGCAATTGCTCCAGTCACTTTCTTCTGGTTTCTTCGTGTCTTCTGCTAACTCTCCATTGTCTGCTGTCCATTTGTCCTTTCTTCTCTCTCCTAGTTTTTTTCCATTCTCTCTGTAAATCTACTTTAACATACTGATCTTTCCCCTTTTGCTCTTTCGTTCATTTCTTTCTTTATTCCTTTTTCATCCACTCACATTTCACCCTTCCATCCTCAATCCCCACTTACTTTCCCAATACCTGGCCAATCGTAGATTTTTCTTCCCTCCCACTCAAAATACCTTTTCCCCTCTCCATCCTATCTCTCCCACACCCATCCCCTTCTAGTGTTCCCCCAACATCAGCTCCCTTCTAGTCCCATTCTCCCTTCCCCCCATCAGCCCATTTCCAATCCTAGCCCTCCCATCAGCCCATTTGCATTCCTAGCCCCCTTCCCCCCAAACAGTCCTGCGCCTGTCTGACTGGCTTCAGAGGGAGCCAGAGAGGCCCGAAGCCCCAGCTGAACTCTGCACAGCCACCGGAGTGAAGAGCGGCATTTTCATTCATTCCAGCAGCTGTGTTCTCGTGCAGCCCGCCGGCATGCTGATTACCGGGAAACAGCAAATGCCCTTTAACCTCTGGCTCACCAGTAGGCTGCACGAGAATACAGCCGCCGGACTGAAGGAAAACGCTGCTCGTCACTCCAGCAGCTGTGCAAAGGTGAGCAGGGGCTTCAGGCCTCCCCAGCTCCCTCTGAAGCCTGCCCTGCAAATGGCAGGAGCCGAACAGCATGTGCGGCATGAAGTTGGAGCGAGGTCCTATGTGAACAACATTTTTGCACTTGCATCGGGCCAGCCCTGAACAGGAGAGTGAGGAGTATCAGGAGTCAAAAGCAGCTTCAAAGAGGTGGGTTTTTAACCTGGATTTGAATAGGGCTAGAGAAGAAGCCAGGCATACTGAATCAGGTAGTTTGTTTACAAGTATATGGAGCAGCAAGGTGGAATGAATGAAGTCTGGAGTTGGCAGTGGCAGAGAAGGGCACAGATAAAAGGAATCTGCCAGAAGAACAGAATTCCCGAGGAAGGGTGTAGACTGAGATAAGAGAGGAAAGGCAGTGAGGAACCATACAATGAATGCACTTATAGGTCAGTAGGAGACGTTTGAAATGGATAGGGAGCCAGTGAAGTAACTTGAGAAGAGGGGTTACATGAGCATAATGACACTGGCAGAAAATAAGCCATGCAGCTGAGTTTTGAATAGACCAAAGGGGGAGAGATGATTCAGAGGGAGACCAGTGAGATGCAGATTGCAATAGTCAAGACGGGAGGTGACTAGTGAATGGATAAGGGTCTTAGTAGTGTGTTCAGAAAGGAAGGGACACATTTTGCTGATGTTAGAGACATATCCACTACAGTATTTACATATCCAATACCATTTTACCCATCCATTAAACTTTGGAGGGGGGAGGATGCAAATGCCTTATCTGTACTGTGCACAATTAAATTCCCCACTCTTTTTCAAATTAATGCTGATATCTAATTCATGTTAAATTTGAAGATATGGGAGTAAATGGGTGTTCAGCAAATAGTGAACAATAATTCTAATCTTGTTATAAAGCACCTCTTCTGAAGACCATGTTCCAAATGGTGGACTCGGACATTAACATTTACCTAATTTCTATTTTGTTAGGGGTTTTTTGCTGTAGGAGTCCATCGTGTATGTTTTCCCCCAGAGGTTCACAGAGTTCCATTGTAGTATAACACTCATGTTTTGCGAGAATTTGATAAAGCAGGAAAATATTCAGATAAAATGAGCTGCCACTATTAAAGCTGGCTAGAATTTTACCAGCGTCTTTGAATTTCTCTTCTTCAGGCCTTTGAACATTAGCAAAATGATGACTGAAGGCATCAACATAACATTGATATGTGAAAAAAAGAATTTCATTAATATTCCTTTAAGACAGCAGATGCCATTACTTACTGACAATTCCAACATTTGTGGTTAGTTGATTTATGGCTCAAGACACCGAGTAGCAAGCTTAAACACTGCTGTGTCTGAGTGACCATAAGTGGCTTCCTGTTGTAATTCGAAGTCTTTTCACCCTCCATTTCCTCAGGTATAACTTAAATTGAAAACCTGTACCTGAATATGTAATTCACCTTGAGCTCAAATTTTGAAAAGTCAAGGGAGTAATTTAAAATTCAAATTGAGCCTAAGTCACGCTTGAAGATTTCCCCAAGGGACAGCTAAAAAGAATACTCTGAATTTTCTTTTTAGTTAATTTGCCTGCGTTCACTTTATATAGCAAAAAAAAAAAATCCTCTATTGAATAAGATACCAGTACTAAGAACCAGTAATTGTGCAAAAACAATTTGCTCTGTTCCTGTGAGCCCCAAATGATATAGTTGAGAATCAGATTATCCCAGAAAAGCACTTTGCGGGGTGAAGTCTCTGATAACATGCTTACAACTTAAAGCCACCCAGGGAAGGTGCTTACTCTGAACCACTTATTTCAGTACTAGCTTAATGTGAGATGGCTGTAACTATCAATGGAGAACTTAGGTGAGGTTTGCTTAAAGGCTTCTAACAACCAGGAAAGAGAGAATTGAAACTCTGAATACATTTTTGAAATTTTAGCTCTTTTCAAGTTGAGATTCTGTCATGTGTTCTATCAACACTCTGGTGATTCAGACTTTTGCCCTAAAGAGAGAAAAACCCCCCAGCAAAGGTTCTGACCTGTTTAAGGCATGGATTCTGTTCACTTGAGGCTGAATGTCTTCCGCACAGGAGCCATTAAAGAGGAAATAGCATGATCATAGATTCCATGTGTAGGGCCCCAGTCTTGTTTAGCTAGTCGCAGGCATCCCATGATGATGAAAAAAGATGTCATGAAGTATGCAAAACAGTAAGCAAAAACAAACGGTGAAGTGTCAAACAAATGCTTTAAAGTGAAAAAAAACCCATGCCACCAGGATGGGATTGAAACATTGTGTATGTAATACAATGGTTTTATTCACTATTTATTTAATTGATTTTTATATACTGCTCTGTTTCGCAGTCAGAGTGGCTTACATACAACATTTATTTATTTAGACAGTATTGTATACCACCTTATCCTTCAATCAAAGTGGTCACAACACAATTGGGGGATACATTTAACACCAGGGGATATGAGACACATACACTAATACTTACAGGGAACATGGGCAATGGAGGGTTAAGTGGCTTGCCCAAGACCACAAGGAGCACCTGTGGAACTAGAAACCCCTTTCCTTCCGGCCCAAGGTTGCTGTCCTCTAGTGAGATTTGAACCCCCAACCTTCCGGCCTGAGGTAACTGGCCCCAACCACTAGGCCACTCCTCCCTTACCACAATGAACAACATACCACAATGAACAATAAGATTGTTACACAGAACAGGATTTTTAACTTGGAGAACTTAACAGGGTAAAATGTGTGTTAACAAGTAATTTTCTGGGGAATAAAATGTGAAGATAACTGTGTGTATGAGCAGGGGAGGTTCTGGAAAATTCCATGAGCAGAAAACGTCTTGATAACATTGCAGACTGTAGACACAGGAATCCCAACGTCTTTGAAGATGGCCTTGTACCCCTTTTAAGTTTGATGTTTGGTGATAATGGCTTTTCTGACAGTCTCAGGCAGCTCTCTTGTCTTCATTATCATGAAAATAGAACAGGGAGTGAATGTGGCCATTTTAAATATTAGAACCGAGGAGTCTTGGTCAAGATGGCGACACTTGCTGTTTCGCTGTAAGCGCGTTTTCTTCTTTTGTTATATGGGAAGGAAACGTAAGGGAAAGGGGCTGGCTGAGTCCACCCAACCTCCCCCAACCTCTACGCTGATATCTTCGGGTCCCATGGACTCCTTCGTTTCTCGCGCTCAGCGAGCACCAGCAGGAGAAGGGGATGAGTCCCGGGCTGACAGAACACTGGAGTCGGGTGGCTCGGCGTCTGCTTCCGGTATATATCTCTCCCCTGAGAGACCAACAACGAAAGTGACTCGGGGACAACCCTTACCAGAAGGCTTCTTGGAGCTCGGCTCCCTCCCGAAGGTGGGGGTAGCTAGTGGCTTGGTTGGACCGGGAGCGGAGGGGCAGCAAGTTTGTGAGCAGGTTGCCGCTGGGCTGCACGAGTCCAAAACAGCTTCATTGTCGAGTGCAGGAGAGCCTCTGAGTCAGCGGGTTGCTGTGGACCGAGGGCAGCAGTGGATAGCACATTTGGAAGCAGATTCTAAGATGTTACCATCGCAGCAACAATTTACACTACAGCGTCCTGAGACGTTTACACTGGAGACCATTTGGCAGGCTATTCTCTCTTTGGGAGAAGCGATGGTGCCAAAGGTATCTTCTTTGGAACAGAAAGTGGATGAGTATGGGTTGGCCATGGATGGTTTCCAGCAAAGAGTTACTGTTTTACATTCAGAAGTAACTGAAGCACAATGGAAGGTGGAGGCGTTGGAAGAACAAGTGGATGTCTTTAAGAAAGCTTTTCTCTCAACACAGGTTAAGCTGGAGCAGATGGACAATTCTCTTAGGTTGAATAATCTTAGCATAATTAATTTTCCCTGAATAATGTCTATCTCTCCGAGAGAAATGTTTCGTTTATATTTAGTAGAAGTGTTGGGGGTTTCCTCTGATCTCATCCCACCTTTGGTTAGCGTTTATTATTTACCTAGGGCCAAGACAACGTTGGCTGAGCCTGATACTGGGAATGTTATGATGGGAAGTTCTCAGAAACAAGTTAATATCTTAAATGTCTCTGAGTTGTTGGAGAGTTCTGAATGTGAAGATCCTGTTCCTTCTACGTTATTGGTACCTTCGCTCTCCTATCCGATAGAGAGTGGCTGTTGAAGCTTTTTTTTAGGAAAAGGAACATACCCTTTAGAGGATTAATAGTTAGGATTTATCCTGATTTGGCTAGACTACACATTGAGGACTATACAGAAGCGTCGGTAGTGGCTGTTGGTTTAAGGAGTTGAGTTTGGGAGGTGCTTTAGGCGTTATGACGTAAACAGTACATGCTGGTTATAAGGGTGTCGAAGTGCGTTTGGCTCATGCGTGTTGGTGTGAAGCTTGTTGCATGTAGAAGTTTGGTCACCGCAGAGCTAGTTGTTAACGTGCAGAACCCTTATGAGCTGGGGTAAGTGAGTTATTTGTATGTTATTTTTGTGGTTGTATTAACTATAGGTTATGGTTGGAAGGTTTGTATTGATGATTGCAGGTATATATATCTTTATTTTAATTTTTATTTCTTATTTCCAGTATCTCCCCTGAAGAAGCAATGTGATTGGCGAAACGCTCATAAGCGCTTGCTTGGAGGCGTTGGGGTTGAAAAAGCCACATGCAGCAGAAATGTTTATAAGTTAAGTTTTTTTGTGGGGCTTTTTCTTGTAAATTACTGGTTTGGGGGTTCTGGTGTTGAAGGTCACTGATGTGAAATGGGCTTCATATATTGGTGTTGCTGAGCAAGTGCCATATTTTCATAGTAGCCTGAGATTGCTGAGACCTTCGTTCATCCCTGATAAACCACTGTTTTTGAGCTGTGCTGGATGGCAACTATGTATCCATAACCGTATACAGCATTCTTTGTTTTTTGTTTTATTTGAATGTAGGTTTGGTTTTTTGATAATAATGTCCTGGCAATTTCCCAGTTTTTATACTATTTTCTACTATTTCCTTTTTTAATTGGTCTTGGTTTATATGATTCTTTTATGTGTCAAATGTGTGCATATATAGTCCAAAGCAATTTCACTGGCCATTTTTTTTTTATAAGAGATATTTAAGTTTTTCTATACCGCCTTTATCCAAGGTGGTTTACATCGAACAAAAATAATAATCACAGAGGAATTGTTTTACATTAAACAAGGGAATACAACTTGGAGATAAGTATGAGATTAACTATGTGAAGGAATGAATTATTTATATGTAGAGGTGATCTTCATTTTTTGGGGGAGAATTGATTGGTTTAATTTAACTGACGTTCTATGTGGTATTTATTTATTTATTGAACGGCTCTTTTATACCGCTCCTTCCAGCGATCAGGGGCGGTTTACATTGAACAATAACATGAAGTTACATAGAACATTTAACAGCTTAATAACATCATTGGAACTAGAGAACTAGTTAAAACAAACTATATACAAGATAGATGGATCAATAACTATGTACATCCCAGTATACTCTAAAGAAAGGTATAGAGGGGGCTGTGTTTCTTAGCTATTTACATGAGCTAATTTTTCGGATGGGAGGGATTATGATATTTGGGTGGTAGGATAAATTGTTAGTATTGTTAGTATTGGTATGTTAAAATTTAGTTTGTTTTTTCATCAGGTCCATAGTATTCTCTGAAGAGATGTGGTTTTAGTTGGTTGTTTTAGATTGGTAATGGATTTTGCTGCTCTTACATTATTTGGTAGTGAGTTTCACATTGATGGAGCATAAAAGGAGAATGCTCTGTTGCTGGTCTGTTGTGTGGTTTTGGTCCTGAGTGGGTGGATGTTCAGGAGGTTATGATTGGCAGCTCGTCTTGATCTTGGTCTTGTTGAGTTTGTTATGATGAGATCAGTGAGACAGGGTGCTGAGAGATTGTGAATGATTTTGAAAGTGGTAGTGATGGTTTTGTATTTTGCCCGCTGTGCTATTGGGAGCCAGTGTAGGCTTTTTAGGATTGGTGTTATATGTTGCATGGTAGACCTGGCTGTGAGAATTCTGGTGGCGGTATTTTGGACTAGTTGAAGTGTAAATAGAGCATTTTTTGGGAGGCCTTGGTAGATGATGTTTCCATAGTCAAGGTGTGGTGTAACTATGGCTTGTAATATTGATCTGAAGTCTGTCTCCTGCAATAGGTGTCGAAGGGGCTTGATGAGCTTTAGCTTCCAATATGCCATTTTATATGCAGTTTTTATGTGAGCAGCCATGTTGAGCTTGCTGTCAATGGTTATACCTAGGTATTTGATCTCTTGTTTTATTGTTATTTCAGCATCCTGTGTTATCTTTTTTGGTGACTTGAAGTCTTGATCTCTGAATATGAGTAGAGCTTTAGTTTTACTTTTGTTTACTGTGAGGTTTATACTGGCAAGGAAGTTTGTCACAGCATTGAAGATATCCGCTATAATTGAGAAGTCTGGGTTGTTAGTATTAAACGGCATATAGAACATGTCGTCTGCATAGAGGTGAAAGTGGATCTTCCATTTCCATAGTAGGTTGCAGATTGGTTGAATATATAGATTGAATAATAATCCAGAGAGGGCTGAACCTTGAGGGATGCCTTGTGTTGACTTAAAGGGTCTTGAGTTGGAAGTGCCAACCTTTACTTAGTGTGTTATCTGTTAGACCAATGTCGCTTAGCCTGTTTAGCATAATATGATGTGACACTGAGTCAAAAGCAGCATTTATGTCAAGTAACAGGAGCACAAATCCCTGTCTAGGTTTATCCAGGCCAATGATGAGTCTGTCGTAGCGACCTATTAGGAGAGTGTCAGCCATGTTGTGGGCGGAAACCATGTTGGTGTAGGTCTAGAGGTTCATGTGTATCCACATGGTCTTGCAGCTGAAATTGTATGTTCGATTATTGGACATTAAGTGGTTGAACTGCAAGGCTGTCAATAATATTGACCACAACCGTATATGGTAGTGTGAATGTATGGTCCGAGCCATTTTTGTAGGATCTTAGTGCATCTCTGAAGCAAATACAGGCCAGCTCTACACTATAGTCCTATAGTTCTGGAACAGAAGCAAGAGGCATCTTGAACAATTTTCAGAAGACTGTGTTTGTGGAGAAACTAGCTAAACTTAACCCTTCACCACACACGTGGGGTCATTTTGACCCCAAGCCTTTTGTTAAGTCAAATTACTTACTTATTTATTTCAGCCATGACTTAAAACTTCCGGTAGCTTCTCAATATTGACAGCCATTGAATTTCCCATAGAGTGTTAACATAAAATTACTGTTCCGATTAAATGATAACATTTTTATGGTGTATATACCTATTATACACACATGGGGTCAAATTGACCCCAGCTTAGTGAAACCAGTGTTGTCAGAATTCCTGTTTCAGGTTCATGTTGTAGTTATTGTTAATTTGGCATTGCTAGGCTATTTCATCTGTAAGCTACTGTGATCTTCATGTGAAATTAAGGCGACATTTTTCAGCATTTGAGTTCATATCAGGCATGTGTTCCTATAGACCTATTCATTGCTGTTATAGAAGTAATGGCGCTTTGCCGCCAACATTGTTTCTTTTTTCTGAGATATATTTGATTGGTAATAACAGTTATTTATTATGATTTCAGTTATTTTATTGTTCCAAGAATTCTGAGTGAAATGAGTAGTAGTCGTCCTCGTCGTCTAACAAACCAGGCTGTACTTCAGGCAGTATTAGCTGAACTTGAAAATGAATCATCAGAAGATGAAACAGGAATAGAAGGTGAAGACTCTGATGGTGAGCCAGACAATGTTGAACAAACTATGATGATCAAATTGAGGGACAGGAAGCACAGTACCTGGCAGATGATACTGCGGAGAATGAAGACAGTGCATCATCATCTGATGATGATCCACAACCAAGCAAGAAAAGAAAAATTAACTCAGGATTTTATAAACAGAAGAAATCAGGTAAAATCTACAATTTACATGTACGTACCTGGAATGGATATGACAGTTGATGAGCAACTGGTCAGCTTCAGAGGCAAGTGCGGCTTTCGACAATACATTCCCACAAACCCAGGAAAGTATGGAATAAAGATATTCTGGAACTGCGATGCAGAAACCAGCTATTCATTGAAAGGAGAAGTTTATCTGGGGAAGCAACCAGGAGCAGCGGTCGAACTGAAGAAAGGAGTTGAAGTAGTGAAAAGATTGACTAAACAGAGGTGTCCCACAAACGGCGACTGTTCCTAACAGAACTGGCAAAGGAGTTAGTTCTGCCACAGCAGACATTGCGATTGCAGAACCCAAGAACACTTCAGAAAGGGGTGCGGATCTGCATGCAACTACTTGAATTCAGCTTACTTGGTCCTACAGGCTGTGAATCCAGAGAGGCATGATCACGCTGCCAGCTTTGCACCAGATCATCAGATAAGAAAACATCAAAATACTGCAAGCGATGTGGTATAGCCATATGCCCAGAACATTGCCAGCTGTTATGCAATGAATGTGCTGACTAAAAGACGCCTAGATAGATGATTATACTAGGGGTGTCATAGTAACATAGTAACATAGTAAATGACGGCAGATAAAGACCAGCATGGTCCATCCAGTCTGCCCAGCAATACGGCAAGAGTTGGTGCACCTGTCGCTCTTTGCAGGCCACCCCTCCCCATGTCTTTGTTTAGGGGTGGACCCACCACTCCATATAGGACACCCCTATTTGTTGAGAAGTTAGATGGTTTAGTTTTATTTTTATCCTGTTGCTGTAAAGGGATCCACTGCTTGTGTCGAGACTTAATTACAATTAAGTGATAAACTGAAGTTAATAGTTGCAAATGCAATGTGTGCCTTCGAGTCAGCCTGACTCCTGGCGACCCAGAAGCTCCTGGGTTTTCTTGGCAGTGTCACCGGAAGTAGATTGCCAGGCCTTTCTTCCGAGGCAATGGAGGGTTAAGTGGCTTGCCCAAGGCCACAAGGAGTGCTAGCGGGAATTGAACCCTGGTTGCTAGTTAATAGTTAGACTACTTTTATATCATAAACACTGAACATTTGTAAACAGCAAAAGCTGATAACTGTTTTTAATAAATGCATTCAAATGCCAATCCTATGTGGATGAAATTGTTCACGGTTTCTGATCATTTACTGATGGGGTCAATTTGACCCCAGGTGTGTAAAGTCGTCGGTAATTTAACGTGTGTGATGAAGGGTTAAAGTAGACAAAGCAATGGGACCGGATGGGATACACCCTAGAATACTGAGGGAACTCAGGGACGTTCTAGCAGCTCCACTGAATGACCTTTTCAATGCCTCGGAGTCTGGAGTGGTGCCAAAGGACTGGAGAGAGGTACATGTGGTCCTCTTACACAAAAGCAGAAGTAAGGATGTGGTTGAAAACTACAGGCCAGTTAGTTTAACTTCTGTGGTGAATAAATTATTGGAAGTGCTGCTGAAGGAGAAAATAGTGAGGTTTCTGATGTCCAGTGGATTACAGGATCCGAGGCAGCATGGATTCAGTAGAGGCAGGTCTTGTCAGACAAATCTGATTGATTTCTTTGACTGGTTGACTGAGTTGGACCGAGGGAGAGCCCTAGATGTGTGGTGTAGTTAGATTTCAGTAAATCCTTTGACACCGTTTCTCACAGGCGACTTATAAACAAACTGAGCACCCTAGGGATGGACTCTAAAGTTACTGCTTGAGTTAGAAATTGGTTGAGTGGGAAGTGACAAAGGGTACAGGTAATGGAGCTCACTCTGAGGAGAAGGAGGTTCCCAGTGGTGTGCCCCAAGGATCTATCCTTGGTCCGATTCTTTTTAACATCTTTGTTAGTGATATAGCGGAAGGGCTGTCAGGTAAGGTTTGCCTCTTTGCAGATGATACCAAAATCTGCAATGGAGTAGACACCCAGGAAGGTGTAGATAACATGAGGGATCTAGCTAAGCTTGAAGAATGGTCTAAAATCTGGCAGCTGAGATTTAATGTTAAAAAATGCAAGGTCATGCATTTGGGCTGCAGCAATCCAAGGGAGCAATAAAGTAAAGGTGATGAAGTACTTTTATCCACTAAAGAAGTGCGGGACCTAGGCGTGATTGTGTCTGATGATCTTAAAGTAGCTAAACAGCAAAAGCTAGAAGGATGCTTGGGTGCATAGGGAGATGAATGGCCAGAGGAAGAAAAGAGGTGATAGTGCCTCTATATAAGTCTTTGGTGCAACCTCATTTGGAGTATTGTGTGCAATTCTGGAGACCGCACCTTCAAAAGGATATAAACAGGCTGGAGTTCAGTACAGAGGATGGCTACTAAAATGGTTAGTGGTCTTCATTATAAAGCACTTAAGCATCTTAATAATTACACCTTAGAGGAAAGGCGGGATAGAGGCAATATGATTGAGATGTTTAAATACCCCTGTAGCATAAATGCACAGGAGGAGAGCCTCTTTCGAATGAAAGCAAGCTCTGCTACGAGAGGACATGAGATGAGGGTGAAAGTGGAAAGATTCAAGAGTGATATGCGGAAATATTTCTTTACGGAAAGTGGTGGATCTGTGGAATAGTCTCCCAGTAGAGATGGTAGAGATGAGGACAGTATCTGAATTCAAAGAAGCATGGGACAAACACAGAGTAGCTCTAAAGGAAAAAAGGGGACTGTTGTAGTGGTTGATATGGAAGGGCAGACTAGATAGGCCATATGGTCTTTTTCTGTCGTCATGTTTCTATGTAGGTCATATTTTTTGCTTGATTTTTATTGTTGTTTGTTGCTTTGAGATCTTATTGGAATTACAACTTATGCATTTATAAACTGTAAGTGTGAATGTTGAATATGAGTTTTGTGTGCTGTAGTTGTGGATTTTTGATGCATCCTCTAGTTTCTGTTGTTTTAATGGGTGATAAACTGTGAATCAAGAACTTTCAAGCTCATCTGAATTTTCTTCTTTGTTTTATTGAATAAACCTTTCATACTCTGGCTTAGATAAAAGGGTGAACTTTGAACTGCATGGTATGATTCTTCCAATCAAAAAATAGTTCCCTTGTATGACAAGACACACTAATTTTGAAAGAGATTCTCTGACTATTCTTAATTATTCTGTCCCTTGCTTGGATTCAGATTAAAGAAAGCTTTAATAATGCTAATGATAATGCTTGTTTTACTGTTTGTTTAAATCTCGTTGAGGTTCAGCTGAATATGTTTCTTAGCTACACTGCTGATATATATACACCTCATTAAACCAGTGTTTACGGCTTCTAATCTGCATTAGTAAGTTACAATGATTACATCTACAGATACATATATTTAAAGTTTAATAGGATGTGCATAACTTGAAAAAGTTATAAATATTTATTGAAGAGCAAGGACCCTATTCTGCTTTCAGAACTGACATTTCTAGAGGATTGTTGATCTTTAAATTTTGAAGTTTTCAGTAGATGTTTTATGCCACATTTCCAATAAAATCCTACAGAAATGAAGACCTGGAGTCCTCGTTATTTTCATGTTAATGTGTGCAGTACTAATCTGTTGTCCATGTACTACATTGTGTAAAGGAGCTTTTTATATTGGAAAAGTCCCTCTGAACAGTAAATGCATGTCAAAATGAAACTTAGAATTTGGCCCTGAGAATTTCATTTAACCATGCCTTTACCAGTACTCTGCAAATGCTGATGTACAAACAGGCTTTGAATAACCAGTTAGACTTATTTGAAATGGTCAATAAAGGAGGACTGATGATCAGTGTTTGGCTACATATCAAGTCTTTTGGACATTATAAGTTGTTTTATACCACTACGAATGGTTGAGAGACCAGAAGACACCTATTCTAGGCTTAAATAGGTGTCCTCTGGTCTCCCAAGGTACATATAGGTACATATGTGCCTTTATAAAATTGCCCCACAAAAGCTGCAGAAATCATGGCTATAAAAAAACGATGAAAAAACCATAAAGGGAGCAAACCACACTCATAGCGGGTAGCAAGAACACACCAAGGCGAGTGGTGTATGGAGATCACAGGTGCTTTATTGAGCGAACAAACCCCTACGTGTTTCGACAACGCCTTCTAATTAGCATCTGTGCTACATATATAAAAAAGCTCTAGCTAGAGAGCCAACTAACTGTAAGGGAAACAGATGTAGCGTTCTAAAACTATGCAACAAAGAGATCTAATACACCTTAGGCCAAAGAAATAGGATTTAACTGTATTTACCACCTGAAGTTCAGACTTAACTCTGAGTCCAGCACACAACCGAACATCTTTATTGACTGGAATATCTGTAATAGAAGGCTTCCTATTACCAGGGCCACATATGGCATGGAATGACAACCAGATATACACATTGCCAAGGACTTTAAGGGATTCAACTTAAGTTTATTATCTTAGTATGCTACCTTGTATTTCCTTTTTTAAAATATTAGCACCAACAGCCTGACACTACCCCAGTTAAGGAAAGCCCATCTTAGTAAAGTAGGCTCCATCTCATCAACACATTGAAATTCCGGAGATCTACTTATTTTATAAGAACATAAGATATGCCATACTGGGTCAGACCAAGGTTCATTAAGCCCAGTATCCTGTTTCCAGGAGTGGCCAATCTAGGTCATAAGTACCTAGCAGTTTCCCCAAAAGACACAGGTTCCACAATGCTTGTATTGGGTCAAGCAGTGATATCCTGGGTTCCTTTTAATAATGGTTTATGGACCTTTCCTCCAGGAACTTGTCCAAACCTTTTTTAAACCCAGCTATACTAACAGCTTTTGCTACATCCTCTGGTAACATATTCCAGAGTTTGATTACACGTCGCGTGAAAAAATACTTTCTCTTATTAATCTTAAATAGGTTACCCTGTAGCTTCATTGCATCTCCCCTAGTCTTTCTATATTCTGATGATGTAAACAATTGATCTACGTTTACCTGTTCCACTCCATTCATTAATTTATAGTCCTCTATCATATCTCCCTTCAGCCATCTCTTTTCCAGGTTGAAGAGCCCTAACCTTTTTAGACTTTTTATAGGGGTATCCTTTCATCCCCTTTACCATGTTGGTGGCTCTTCTCTGTACCTTTTCTAATAATGCTATATCCTTTTTAAGATACGGCGACCAGAATTGCACACAATATTCAAGGTGCGGTCGCACCATAGAAGGATACAGAGGCATTATAATAACCTTTGTTTTGTTTTCCATTCCTTTTCTTATGATACCTATTTGCTGTTGGCCGCCGCTGCACACTGGGCGGAGGGTTTTAACATGTTATCCACGATGACACCTAAATCTTTTCCTGGGTGGTGGATCCTAATCTGGAACCTTGCATCGTGTAACCATAGTTTGGGTTGTTTTTTCCTAAGTGCATAACTTTGTCCACATTAAATTTCATCTGCCATTTGGATGACCAGTCTTCCAATTTATCAAGATCCTCTTGAAATTTTCCACAATCCTCATGGGTTTTAATAACTTTAAATAGTTTTGTGTCATCTGCAAATTTGATAACCTCACTCGTTATTCTCTTTTCCAAGTCATTTATGAATATGTCAAAAAGCAGCGGACCCAGCACAGATCCCTGGCGTACTCCACTATTCACCTTTCTCCATTGGAAAAATGGCCATTTAGCCCTACCCTCTGCTTTCTATCTTTTAACCAGTTCCTGATCCACAGTAGTACACTGCCTCCTATCCCATGACTTTTTAGTTTTGCCAAAAGTCTCTGATGAGGGACCTTGTCAAAGGCTTTCTGAAAGTCCAGCTATACTATATCAACCGACTCACCTTTGTCTACCTGTTTGTTCAGACCTTCAAAAAAACATAACAGATTAGTAAGACAAGTCCTTCCTTGTCTAAAGCCATGTTGGTTGTCTCCCATTAAGCCATGACTATCTACATGTTCGGTAATTTTGTTCTTTATGATGGTTTCTACCATTTTTCCTGGTACTGACATCAGGCTCACCGGCTGTAGTTTCCTGGATCACCCCTGGAACCCTTTTTAAAAATTGTCGTTACATTGGCCATCCTCCAATCTTCAGGTATTACAGATGATTTTAATGATAGTTCACAGATTAGTAAAAGCAGGTCTGCAGTCTTATATTTCAGTTCTTTCAACACCTGTGGATGTATGCCATCCAGTCCAGGTGATTTGCTACTCTTCAGTTTAACAAATAGTTGTAAAACCTCTTCCCGGTGTATCGATATTTCTTTCAATTCTTCCGCAGTATCACCTTTAAATACCACGTCAGTCATGGGTAACATCCCTACATCTTCCTCAGTAAAGACCGAAGCAAAGAATTCATTCAGTCTCTCCGCTATGGCCTTGTCCCCTCTTAGTGCCCCTTTTACCCCTCTATCATCTTATGGCCCAACTGACTCACAGGTTTTTTGCTACGAATGTACTTGAAAAAGTCTTTATTACGTGTTTTCACTTCCACAGCAAGCTTCTTCTCAAATTCTCTCTTTGCCTGCCTTATCAATGCTTTGCATTTAACTTGCCAGTGCTTTTGCTGTTCCAGTTTTTGACATTTATTGGAATGCTACCCTGGATATCTACTTAAAAGCCTAAATTTGGCTTTCAAACCTCCATCCCACAGTTTTCTATGTCATTAGTACTAACATATAACAGGACAGCCAGCTCCTTCCCAACTCTGACTAAATTCCTATCTAGGGTTATGCATGAGGTCTGCCACTCAAGCACCAGGCAAGCAGCCAAACAATCCTCAGGCCCACAAGCCACCTATGTTTTTACATGCCTAATGATTGACTTGCCAACTAGAACATCTATCCTAACCCTTCCCTCTGGAGAGACAGCCTCAGTGCGAGAAGATATTACATCCCTTGGATGGTTCTGGCTATAGAATTAGTTCCTGCCACATCAAGGTGCTGATGTCTTTCCAGGTGACCTCTCTCCTTCAAGGGAGCACAGAGGCTGACATTCTGGAATGGGACTTTTCTACTTTTTCTATAGGTCTTCTCTATATACAGTACACCTCTATCTGCCTCAGCTCCTCCGTCTGCTACTCTAGCCTCCAGAGATCAGACACATTCTCTGAGACCCAGGAGCTCTTTGCCCAGCGTGCACCCAAAAACCTCTCACCAACTGAGAGATAATACTTATGCGTGTTTATATTTGTGGACAATGTCCAGCTGCTGTATTTTCCAGATCCTGGCCGCCCAGATCTCTTGGAGCCTCTTCTCATTCAAGTAATAAGCTGAATAGAACTATGAGGGATGCAGTCGGCACCTTCTTAAGTTTCTTGAGTGTTCTGGGATGTATCCCATCAAGTTGCATAGCTGTCTTTACTTTAAGTTGGACCACTATCATTATTTTTGGTTAACTGTAATGTGTTCCTTTCACATATTCTTATGTCTTTCCTTTTTCAATTTGGTCCATTACCCTCTCCATCTATTTTAAATAGCAGACAAAAGTATTTAATCATCTGCTTTCTTCTGATCCTCCTCTTCACTAAAGCTGCTCTTATAGCTGCTGTTCCCCTTTTTCTTTTAATTTTTATAGATATTCAAAATACTATTCAAGGTGCTATATCTGAAATGACAAAAGACAGAGTTAAACAGAGAATTAATAAATCACCAACAGAAAAAAAAACAGCTAGTGTATACTCTCACCTTGGTAAACCCAGAAAAATGAAAGGGGGAGCCAAAAGTAAAAAAAAAAAAAAATACAGTCAAACCCTTGAAGCTGAGGACATATAAACAAAAGGTGATAAATAATTTCTAAAACTCTCTAGCAAATTGGATCTACTAGGTATACCTGAGAAAAATTCTCACACATGCTTTTAACAAAATAAGTCAACAATTCTGGTTCAAAAATAATATTTCGCCATATTTTATTTATTTATTTATTTTATTTAGTGTACACTTGTATCCCGCTACTTCCAGCGATCAGCAGCGGTTTTCTGTACATAATGGTGCGGCTGTACAGGCCGGTTTTGGAACATACATTGTGATTTCAGGGGTGGGTACATATATGAGCAGAAAACTGTAGTTGCAGTCCACCTGGATATGTGCAAAAAAGGTCAACAAATAAGTTCTAGGTGATATCTTTTTATTGGACTAACTTAATATATTTTGACAAGCTTTCAAGGGCTATATTATCTCCTTATCTCTCAAAAGCTTTTCAAAAATATATTGTTAGTCCAATAAAAAGACTTAAGTCCAATAGAAAGACAATCAGATCTAATGAGAGCATAGCTCTCAAACTTGTCAAAAATATATTGTTAGCCCAGTGAAAAGGTATCGCCTATAACTTGTTTGACCTTTCTTTGCACAAGCGCCTACCTGGAAATTTCAAAATAAACCAAGTTCCTAGTCTGTGCATGCTGAGTATCTGAAATACCCCCTTAAACTCCCTTTCCGTGCAGCCCCGACTGCTTGCTCCCGCGCCACATGTCCATCAGTGGCTGAAAGCTCCTCAGTCTGCCACATGGTTGCATAGATCAAACCATCTAGCATTAAGAGCAGCAATTGATGCATTTTGGAGATTATCCTCCTCTGATAAAAGCATCTGATCTAAATTGAAGGGCAGGCCTTTTAAGGGTAATCAGATTTGAGCATTTTAGAAAATGAAACATCTGCAAAGAAGGGCAAGCTGGGATTGTAGACACACCTCATAATGCAGTCTATGGATAAGAATAAACCACTCTTAACCCACTGCCACTAAGCTAGTCGAAAAACAAAATTAAAAAAAAAATAGTAACAAATTAAAATAATGAGGAGGGAAGTGACAACCCGATTCATTCAGCTTCCATAGGCCACCTCTTATCTTAATTGAAGTTTGTTTTATTTAGGACTATGTTTCTCCTCTGACAGATGCAGATTATTCATGTTAGACTGTTATTTTCCCAGGTGGAGCTATAATACTCAAGAAATCCCAAACCCTCTAATTCATACCAGCTTGTGCGTTGCGTATAAGTGTAATCTTGCCATATGTAAGAGAGGCTCTATCAGTTTCAGGTGCACAGGGTAGTTGCAAGTCGGTGATGCAATCAAAACACAGAAATAAAGGTTAATAAATAAAAACAAAGTAACACACGAGGCACCACACCAAAATTTTCATTAAAGATAATTAAACTTAATTTGCAAAGGGAAACGTGCAAACAAAAGAGAGTCAAAACAAGTCCGCTGATGTTAGAGTGATAAATCATGAGTTGATTAAAGTTTGTAATTTTTTTTATTTAAAGAAAAGAAAGGTGTGCCGTGCACTAATGTACTTTTCCTTTCTTTAGGTAAATTACAGCTAATGTTTGAATTAAGGGATTTCAGACCGTACAGTTGCCAAGTGACCTAGTTTGTAGAAAGACTAGATTAGTTCTGGCTTTTTGATACCTCTCTTGATGCCTTTAGTGCTCATTTCAAATGGAAGGAAGGGCACAATGTACCAGGGCCCAAAGTCTTCTTCCAGAAACTGAGTCAGTTGGCATCTGTGCTTCGTTTTTTTTTTCATTTCTATTCAGTCTTTTGGGCACGCTTTCAAAATTAATTCCAATTATAAAACAAGTTACCTGCTACCTGAGCAAGAGTTCTGACCCTGCACTGCAAAGCTGTTTCTGAATTTACTATTTTGACTGGTTTTGATACAAAGCTTCCCTGCCCATTTATTACCTGTTTATATTATCTTAAGATTTAAGTGTGCCCTCAGTTCATAGAAGGTCTACTGACCAGGGACACTTCATCCTTGATATTTGTCTACTAGGACCTGCAGCACACATTTGTTTTTAGATTTGTAAAGTCCTGGTTTCCTACTAAAATTTTGCAGAGCAGGTATACATTTTAAAGTTCCAGGGTCTTTCGCATAGTAAACTGGTATATAGAAGTAGGATTTCATCGGAAAGTTTAAAGTTCCATTGCTGGGGTTAGAAGCCCACCTCACAGGGTGCGGTTAAGTCTTAGTTAATTCATTCATTCATCTTCTGCTGTCTGTGAGTTAATTCAATCAGTCTCTCTGCTACCTGAGCAAGAGTTCTGACCCTGCACTGCAAAGCTAAGTTTCTGAATTTACTATTTTGGCTGGTTTTGATATAAATATTCCCTGCCTATTTATTACCTGTTTATATTCTCTTAAGATTTGAGAGTGCCCTCAGTTCATAGAAGGTCTACTGACCATGGACACTTAAATTCCCACCCACCCACCCCTCACATCACCCAGGGTTGCATTGCCTATATAGTCATCATATAAATTGAAAGTTGTCCTCCAATTAGGTGCAACACCCACCTTTTTTCCTTGCCGTAGAAATGCTTTATAGCCATCTTAATCAGTATGTCGTGTATCCAGTGCAATAGTTGTGCCTTCATTCTAAGAAGACTCATTTGGAGTCTAAGAGCTTGCCCTATATGTCTCAAGTCATCTGCCATGCATAAAGAATTGATTCTATTAAGGGAAGAATTAGCTAAATTAAACACACCTCCTCTAGGGTACAAACTGAAAAAAATCCACCACCATTCCCACAAAGAATAAAGCAGCCCAGAAACAAATGGATCACAGTGGACTCTGGTAGGCTGCGACCTGTAATGTGGAGACACCCTTGCCATCAAGACATATCCCTGCATAACGCCATCTCTGCCTTGGGAAATTTGAGTGCCCAATTAGTGGAAACTGAAGTGCCCTTAAATGAGAGAGTTAATGCCCCATCTACTGATAATGCCCTAAATATGAAGAAACTGACACAAAAGAGGAAACTACTACTACTTGGAGATTTTATCATCAGGGACACCAACTTGGGAACGCAGTTCAAAGGGAAGAAGATGGTCAAATGCCTCCCAAGCTCTTCAGCCAGCAGGAATACAAAGCAAATTGCTGGCATAATGCAGAAAGTGAGCACTCCAAAACTGATGTCATCATCCATTTGGGTACAAATGACCTGGCTAGATGCAGTGCCTCTACAGTTCAGAAGGATTTCCAGATTCTGGGAGAGAAACTCAACCCATTGCTAACCTATAGCATTCTCAGAAGTTCTACCTGTTCTTGGTAAGGGGGCAGAAAGGCTGCATTGCATAATCAACCTGGTACAAACAAGAAGGATTTAGATATATAGGCGACTGGGGAAATAGATGGAACAACAAGAGGCTATACTGTGTTGATGGACTACACCTTTCTTTCACAGGGAAAAATATCTTAAATGAAAAATTCAGGCATTATGAGGACAGGCATTTAAACTAGGGAAACAGGGTGATGGATGGAAACGAACATGTTCATGACGTCACTCTCAGCAAAAACATAATATCAACGGAAACAGCTGCAATATTAACTCCCACATCAATACCAAGTGGGAAAAGGCGTGTAAGACAAAATGCATGCAAAATACAGGCAAGTCAGTTGTCAAATGCTAGAAGGCAATGAGTACAAATGCTCAAAGCCTAGCCAACAAAGTTCCTGACCTGGAAGCCCTAATAGTGGAAATGGACTTGGACATTGTGGCCATTACAGAAACATGGTTTAAAGAGTCGCATAAATGGGATATAGCCATAGCTGGCTATAATCTATTTAGGAGAGAGAGAGAGAGGGTAGAAAAGGAGGAGGAGTAGCCCTATATGTCAAAAGCAATATTAAAGCTGCTGAAATGCAGGGAACATGGGGAAAAGAAGAAGCACTATGGATTGAGTTGGAAAGAGGAGGACACTGTCATCCATACTGGTGTAGTCTACAGACCTCCAACTCAAACCAAAGAAATGGATGTTTTTGTTGTTAAGTGCCGTCGAGTCGGTGTCGACTCATGGCGACCCTCTGGATAGTTTTTCTAAATTATGTTCAGTCTTCAGTCAGGCGGTTCATTGTTGACAGACTGGTACACGTAGCTGCTGTTATTGTATCGATCCATCTCATTTGCTGGCCTTCCTCTTTTGCATTGACCTTCTATCTTGCCAACCATGATGTCTTTCTCTAATGATCTCTCTCTTCGCATGATGTGTCTAAAGTATGAAAGTCGAAGTCTTGTCATCTGAGCTTCTAAAGAAAGCTTAAGTTTGATCTCCTCTAGTACTGACTGGTTTGTTCTTCGGAAAGTCCATGGTATGCGCAGTATTCGCCGCCAGCACCATAATTCAAAGGCACCAGTTTTCTTCCTGTCTATCTTTTTCACTGTCCAGCTTTCACATCCATATGATTTTATTGAAAATACCATGGCTTGAACAAGTCAAATCTTTGTATGGAGAGAGACATCTCGAGAATCTTGTCTAGGTCTTTTATAGCCATTCTGCCAAGAGCAATGCGTCGTCGGATTTCTTGACTGCTTGTTGCTTCTTTATTGATAGTTGATCCAAGTAGGTTAAAGTTGTCCACGATTTCAATTTCTTCTCCTTCAACGATGAACTTGTTGATTTTGCCAGTTGTCATGATCTTTGTCTTCTTTACATTAAGGTACAGGTCCATTTTGAGACTATGTTCTTTGATCATGAGAAGCAAATGTTTCAGATCATCTTCACTTTCAGCCAGTAATGTGGTATCATCAGCATAGTGAAGGTTGTTGATGAGTCTTCCACCAATCTTCACACCTCTGTTGTCTTCATACAATCCTGCTTCTCTCATGATTTGTTCTGCATATAAATTAAACAGGTAGGGGGAAAGTATGCAGCCTTGTTGTACACCTTTGCTGATTTAAAACCATTCTGTTTCTCCTTGTTGCTTCTAGATCAATGTAAAGGTTGTGCAAGAACACGATCAGGTGTTCTGGTATACCCATTCTTCTTAGTGTGGCTCAGAGTTTCTCATGGTTTACACAGTCAAAAGCCTTGCTGTAGTCAATAAAGCACAAATAGATATCCTTTTGGTATTCTTTAGTCTTTTTTAAGGATCCATCTCACATCCGCGATGATGTCTCTCGTTCCTTGCCCTTTCCTGAACTCTGCTTGCACTTCAGGTAGTTCTTGTTCCAGGTATGGTTGTAGTCTCTGTTGAATAATCTTCAATAGAATCTTGCAGGCATGTGGGATAAGAGCGATTGTGCGATAATTTCCACAGTCAGTTGGATCACCTTTCTTTAGTATTGGTATAAAGACAGATCTTTTCCAGTCAGTTGGCCATGATGTTGTCTTCCAAATTTCTTGGCAGAGCCTTATAAGTACGGTAACAGCTGCATCAGATTGCTGTAATACTTCTATGGGAAGAAATGGATAGCGAATTGATTATTGATATTGCCAAGATAGTCATTAAGGAGGAAGTAATCATTTTGGGTGACTTTAGTCTATCCAATGTGGATTGGAATATTACTTCTGCAGATCTGGAAAGAAGTGTAAAAACTGTGGATGCCTTCCAACATGCACTAGTTAGACAAATGGTGATGGAACTGACCAGGGAAAGCTCAATACTGGATTTAGTACTCACCAAAGGAGATATTGTGTCGAATATCCAGGTGGGTGCCCAGGTGAGCAGCAGCGATCATCACACAGTGTGGTTTGAGATAAAAGCCAAGACAGAGTTCAATCACAGCAAGCTCAAAGTCCTAGACTTCAAAAACACTGACTTCAGTAAAATGGCCAAGTGCCTGAAGGAGGAGTTGACAGGGTGGGAAGGGATAAGGGAAGTGGAGTTGCAGTAGGCTAAACTAAAGGAGGCAATAAAAGGGGCAAAGATACATATGTAAGGAAAGTAAATAAAAGCAAGAGGAAAGGGAAACCTATTTGGTTCTCCAAAGAAGTGGCTGCACAAATAAAGGCAAAAACCACAGGTTTCACAAAATTCAGAAGTTTGCAAACAGAGGAACACAGAAGAGAATACAGGATAAAGCTAAAAGTGACAAAAAGAGAAATAAGGATTGCAAACTCCAAGGCAGAAGAAAAGATGGCTAAAGATGTGAAGTGTGGCGACTAGACTGGTTTCAGATATATTTGGGAGAGGAGGAAAATCAGAGGTGGAATTGCAGGACTCAAAAGTGCCCAGAACGGATTTGTGGAAAGTGACAATGAAAAAGCAAAAATGCTAAACAAATACTTCTGTTCTACTAAAAATAAATCCTGGAGAAGGACCATCTGTGATTGACAAATATACAAATGGGAATTGAGTAGATACCACACCATTCACAGAATATGATGTGTTAGAACAGCTTGTAGAATTGAAAGTGGACAAGGTCATGGGACCGGATGGGATACATCCCAGGATACTGAAAGAGCTCAGAGGTTCTTGCAGGGCTGCTAAAGGATATTTTTAATAGATCCTTGGAGACAGGAGAAGTTCCACAGGACTGGAGAAGGGCTGATGTGGTACCTCTTCACAAAAGTGGTAATAGAGAAGAAGTGACAAACTACAGGCAATTAAGCCTTACCTCGGAGGCGGGAAAAGTAATGGAGGCGCTCCTGAAGGAGCGAATAGTGGACTGTCTTGAAACCAACAGACTGCATCATCCGAGGCAGTATGGTTTTATCAAAAGACAATCTTGCCAAACAAATCGGATTGAGTTCTTTGACTGAGTGACCAGAGATCATGGGCATGCGATGGATATGATCTACCTAGATTCAGTAAAGTCTTTGAAACTGTTCCTCATAGACGGCTCTCAATAAACTCAACAGCTTGTGGATGGGTCCCAAGGTGGTGAACTGGATCAGAAATTGGTTGATTGACAGATGACAGAAGGTGATGGTAAACGCAACTCGCTCGGATGAAAGGAAGGTGATTAGTGGTGTGTCCCAGGGTTCGGTCCTGGGACGGTACTGTTCAATGTATTCTGAGTGATATTGCTGAAGGACTGAATGGAAAAGTCTGTCTTTTTGCAGATGACATGAAAATTTGCAACTGAGTGGACTCCCCTGAGGGAGTGGATAACATGAGGAAAGATCTACAAAAACTGGTAGAATGAGCTAATGTTTGGCAGTTAAGATTTACTGTGAAGAAGTGCAGTGTCATGCACTTGGAAATCAGAAATCCAAGGGACTTGTATGCAATAGGGAGTGAGATGCTTGGAATGCTTTTCCAATGTAAGTGGTGGGGGCAAATACAGTGACAGAATTCAAAATGGCATGGGACAGACACAGAGGATCCCTTTATAGCAACAGGATAAAGTCAAAATAAACATAACTCTCTCTTATATCTCAATAAATAAGGGTGACCTACACGGAGCAGTGGGTACACGCCTAAACAAAGGCATGGGGAGGGGTGATTTGCACGGAGTGACAGATGCACCTACTCTTACCGCCTTGCTGGGCAGACTAGATGAACCATTCTGGTCTTTATCTGCTGTCGTATACTATGTTACTATCTTGTTTTAAATGTGTAACGGTAACAACAATATATGTACAGAAACTGTCATTGAGCAACTTTGGATGGTGACAATACCCAGAAATAATTTCTACTTGGATTAGCCAGTTTCCATCAAATAACATACAGGAATCCTACCTTATTGCAAGATTCTCTGCATGCTTCTTTTCCTGAATTGCAGTAACTCAAGAATTTATTCTACCATATTGATACCCTTCAAAATCTAGTCCAACAAACGAGACGCCAAACCCAACAGCAGCTATATATTGTCTTGACCTAAGCTTCCTCCCCACATTCTAGAGCATGGCCACATTTTCAGCTGCCCATGAAATACCAATAGTTTTTACCTGACAGAAGCACCAAAATAACATATTTTAGAAAATAGAATTCTGCAAAAAAAAGCCTAAGAACAGATTGATTGCATTTCTCCATAGGACGTTATCATCCAGCCCACATATGTATCTGTAATTTCTCCTTAAGATTTAGTATCGGTCCTTTCCCTGGATAGTCTTAAAAATCATAAACAGTGTCTTGAAGGATCACTCTTGCATTTCTAGGCAACTAATGTAAGCAGACCAACAATGGAGAAACATGTTGATGGATTTTACCCTCCGCAAAATGTTTTGCAACCATATTTTGAACATGCTGGAACAACTTTGTGACCTTGAGGCAATAGTAAGTAGGGTACATTGCAGTAGTTTAACCTTGAAATGGTGATGGCATAAATTATATATGAGATAAGCCTGCAAAAGAACATAAGAACATAAGATATGCCATATGGGGTCAGACCAAGGTCCATCAAGACCAGCATCCTGTTTCCAACAGTGGCCAATCCAGGTCATACGTACCTAGCAGTTTCCCCAAAAGACATAGGCTCCACAATGCTTGAACTGGGTCAAGCATTGATATCCTGGGTCCCTTATTAATAATGGTTTATGGACCTTTCCTCCAGGAACTTGTCCAAATCTTTTTTAAACCCAGCAACACTAACAGCCTTTACCACATCCTCCGGTAACAAATTCCAGAGTTTGATTACACGTTGAGTGAAAAAAATATTTTCTTTTATTAGTCTTAAATAGTTTACCCTGTAGCTTCATTGCATGTCCCCTAGTCTTTCTATATTCTGATACCGTAAATAATTGATCTACGTTTACCTGTTCCACTCCGTTCATTAATTTATAGACTTCCATCATATCTCCCCTCAGCCGTCTCTTTTCCAGGTTAAAGAGCCCTAACCTTTTTAGCCTTTCTTCATAGGAGTATCTTTCCATCCCCTTTACCATTTTGGTGGCTCTTCTCTGAACCTTTTCTAATAATGCTATATCCTTTTTAAGATACGGCAACCAGAATTGCACACAATATTCAAGGTGCGGTCTCGCCATGGAACGATATAGAGGCATTATAATATCTTTTGTGTTATTTTCCATTACTTTCCTTATGATATCTAGCATTCTATTTGCTCTCTTGGCTGCCGCTGGAAATTGGGCCGAGAGTTTTAACATGTTATCCACAATGACACCTTAATCTTTTTCCTGGGTGGTGGTTCCTAATGCCGAACCTTGCATCGTGTAACCATAGTTTGGGTTGTTTTCCCTAGGTGCATAACTTTGCACTTGTCCACATTAAATTTCATCTGTCATTTTGATGCCCAGTCTTCCAATTTATCAAGATCCTCTTGCAATTTTCCACAATCCTCTTGGGTTTTAACAACTTTAAATAGTTTTGTCTCATCTGCAAATTTGATAACCTCACTCGTTATTCCACTTTCCAGGTCATTTATGAATATGTCAAAAAGCAGCGGACCCAGCACAGGTCCCTGGGGTACACCACTATTCACCTTTCTCCATTGGGAAAATTGGCCTTTTAGCCCTACCCTCTGCTTTCTATATTTTAACCAGTTCCTGATCCACAGTAGTACACTGCCTCTATCCCATGACTCTTTAGTTTTGCCAAAAGTCTCTGATGAGGGAAAACGTCTAGGAAAACAGCAGGGATATTTAAGTTTCAGCTCAATTTTTGAAACATGAATGCCTCCAAATGGGATGGCCCAAAAACAGCTGTTTGGATGTTTTTCAGAAGGGGGAAGCCTATGTTCTGGGACATTTCTGATACTCAGACGTGTGGTGGTGGGTTAGTAATCTGTTCTTTCTAGACTTCTTCCTTTACCTTTTATTTTCAAGGCAAAAAGGAAAATGTAGATGCAAAGAATTCCTTTAATGTTATGTTTAACTTCAGAACTGGTCTAATCTGTGCGCTGTGCCATGATAGCATTAATTTTATGCTTCAAAAATAATATAATTGTGTCACTAGTTCGTTTGAATGCAAAGATAAACGTGAACAGAAATAGTTGGTGCCTGTCAGATACATGGCTAAGTCAGTAAAATATCATAACTCAACTGTTTCTAATGGTTAAAAAGAATATTATTTGGTTCTACCTCTATATCTGGATATTTTGGGAGATAGGATATATACAGTATGTCAGCAGTTTGAGATGTTTTCCGATACTCTTAACGCTGATGCATATGATGATACAAATGATCTTCTTTTTTACTTTCATTTTCTTATGTGACTTTCTTTTATCTGATTAAATAAAACAAAGGAAAAAAAATGTTCACTCCAAGCATTTGTTTCTGTGAACGCATAGTCCCTTGTAGCTGAAGTAGCTGGAAACGAGAGGAGAATGTAGTGATGGGAAGTGCGTGGTGCTCTCTTCCCACAGTGTATTTGGCAGGTCAGGTTTTCATTGCTGATTTTTTTTTTTAAAGACGTATTTCTTCTCATTTGAGAGAACTTTGGGCAGATGCAGACCATAAGCCTATCCAGTCTGCCCATCCTTCCTCTCCCTCAGAGATCCTCTGTATTTATCCCATGCTTTTTTGGATTCAGATATAGGTCTTATCTCCCCCATTTTCACTGGGAGGCTGTTCCATGCATCTACTACCCTTTCTTTAAATAAATATTTCCTCAGATTACTCCTATGACTAACTTGTTCCAGAGCTTCATTTCAAATACTACAAAGATATTTAAATGTCTGAACCCTATCACCCCTCTCCCACCTTTCCTCCAAAGTATACATGTTGAGATCTTTAAGTCTGTCCTCATATGACGAAGACCACTGACCATTTTAGTAGCTGCCCTCTGGACTGTAGTCCAAATGAGGTCTCACCAGACTTATACAAAGGCACTATTTTGCCTCCTTTTCCTTATTGGCCATTCCTCTTCCTATGTAATCAAGCATCCTTCTAGCTTTTGCTGTGCCTTTTATCACTCCTTTGGGATTTTAAAGCCCAAATGCATGACCTTGCATTTTTTAACATTAAATCTTAACTGCCAAATTCTTGACCATTCTTCAAGCTTCACTAGATCCCTTCTCATGTTATCCAAATCTAGGGTGTCTACGCTGTTGAAGATTTTGGTATTAACCACAAAGAGGTATACCATTCCCAGCAAACCACATGCAATTCATTTACAAAAATGTTAAAAAGAACAGGACCAAGAATAATCCCTGCTAACAAATCTTCAGAGTGAATTCCATTTACTATTACCCTCTGGTGCCTCCCATTCAACCTAATTATTCACTTTAGGTTCTATCCCAAGGGCACTCTGACACAGTTCCACATCAGTGACTTATAAATAATTTAAGACCTTGCTGAAATCTAAGTGTATCACAGCTAGCGCTCTACCCTGATCCAATTCTCTGGTTACGAGTCAAAGAAATCAATCAGATTTGTGTAACAGGAGCTTCCTCTAGTAAAGCCATGCTGTCTCGGATCCTGTAATCCATTAGATTCCAGAAACGGCACCATCCTCTGCTTAGGCAGCGTTTCCATTAACGTACTCGCTCAGATCAACCGGTCTATTACCAACCTCTTCCTTATTTCTGATTTTGTGAACAGGAGCCACATTTGCCCATCTCCAATCCTAGGATCACTCCAGTTTCTAAAGAAGGATTGAAAGGTCAGAGAGTGGAACTGCCAGTACTTAAGTTCTTTCACTACCCTCTGGTGAGTCCTGTCCGGCTCTATCGCTTTGTCCACTTTTAGTTTTCCTTGCTCTTCACAAGCACAGTCTTCTGGAAATAGAGTTTTACCTCACTTCCATTCCTATTTGTGTTTGTTTTCGGAGTTCCTATTCCTGGCCCTTCATCCATGAGTACAGCACAGAAATATCTGTTGAGCAATTAGGCTTTTTCCTCATCAGCCTCTACATATTACTCCCCTTCATCCTTGAGTCTGACAATGTCACCTTTCACTCTGTAGAAAGGTTGCAGTCCGCCTTTAGCAGAAATACTTGCATAAGAGGCAACTGACAGCAACACTGTTAACCAAAAATGAAGTAGGGACAAAACTACTTTGAACTTGAGGAGTCTCATTATCATTAAATAACGTCTCCTGTCTCATTGAGAAAGAGGAATAGAAACAACTCCACATGTTGGATCCTACGAGAGATGAGTTTCAGTTAATCTTCTTTGTTTCAAATTGGATTACTTGCCCAGGCATCTTATAAAATGGGCACAGCTAAAGTGCCTGGGCCCTTTTAAAGTTAATTCTGTATCAGGAATCCTAACAACATGTACTTGATTTGTACAGCTTCATTATCATAAAGCAGCGTGTCGAGAAAAATGCTTTATAGGCGGGATACAGTTTGAAAAGTCTCTTCAGGAAAGCAAAGAGCACCAAAAAGCACCCCTGCTTTAACTTTCCTCTCTTTGTAATGGAATAATAGTAGTAGGGGGCAGAGGAGGGGTTTCCAGAGAGATTAGGATTTCAAAAGTGAGTATGTCAGCTAATAGCTGCAGTAACAGGCTGTACTCTGAGAAATAATACCAGTGTAGTGCCCTCCCAGTGACTTGCTCTGCTTCACAGCTTCTTCGTGAATGTGCAGCTTTGTTCAGCCATGAAAAGTGTTTGAGAGCTGGAACTATGTCTGGACGGCATGAGAGAAACTGATTTTAAACTTGTAGCCCTCTTCAAGAGGACTTGGGTTGGAGGACAGGGGAAGCATTTCCTCTTTTTCTTTGGACTGCACATTCTGAAGCTGATGGAGTATAATGGCGTATCCCTCTCTCAAATCTTTTCACTCGGAGGTGCAGCGGAGGAGCTAGTCTTTCCTTCCTGCATGCTCTGCACTGGGATGTGAGACTGGCTTTCTGCAGGATAGGTAAAAATGCTCAAGAACATGAAAGGTGTGGATAAAAACAGGCAACCCCAGATTTAGGCAATGGCAACATAAGCAACTGCCTAGCGTACCAAATGTTGAGGACACAAAGTAGCCAGGCTAAAATGGGGCTTCTCACACTTACTTTATGGCTGTCCACTGTGCCACTTCAAGGCAACACCCCCCACTCCGCTCTGCTTTGCAGTCTCCATGGTGGGGGGAGGGGGGGAGGGAGCGGCCTTCCTCCATGGCTTTCTGTTCTCCAAGGGAGGATCCTGCCCTCAGCCTCCAGTCCCGCATATGAGCACCCAAATTCTAAATTTGGCTCTGATGACAGCATTTGATGAAGTGGACCCTTCTCTTCATAAGTGCATGTCTCAATAAATTGGTTAGTCCATAAACTGATAATAGCCTCTTTAATTAATTTTGCTGCTACAGATTAACATAGACATCCCTCTGGAATTTTTCAGTGTTTATATGCACTGTATAGCATTGGCAACAAGAAGAAAAAGTGATCTTGTGATACATTGTAAATTACCTTTTTTAATCAACCATATTCAGGCTTGAGTGGTAAACGATCAAAGCTTTTCATAGAATAAATGTATGTGTGTGTGTGTGTGTGTGTGTGTGTGTGTATATATATACACACACACAATATCAATTAGTGAAACTTGTCTCTGTTCAATTTCATTATATGAAAGTATGTTCTGCTGCTCAATGTTGCCTTTCACCTTCCTGCTAAATTGTTAGTAAACCTATAGAATGGTATAATGATAGAGCTTGTCTGCACTTTGGGAGCAGAAAATACATGGACTGCTATCAATTAACATAGAAACATGATGACAGAAAAAGACCACATGGCCTATCTAGTCTGTCCTTCCATAACAACTACAACAGTCCCCTTTTTACCTTTAGAGATCCTCTGTGTTGGTCCCATGCTTTTTTGAATTCAGTTACTGTCCTCATCTCTACCACCTCCACTGGGAGACTATTCCATGGATCCACTACTCTTTCCGTAAAGAAATATTTCCGCATATCACTCCTGAATCTATCTCCCTTCACCCTCATCCCATGTCCCCTCGTAGCAGAACTTGCTTTCAAATGAAAGAGGCTCTCTCCCTGAACATTTACGCCACAGAGGTATTTAAACATCTCAATCATATCACCTTTATCCCGCCTTTACTCTAAGGTATACATATTAAGATCCTTTAGTCTGTCCTCATATGCTTTATGATGAAGCCCACTAATCATTTTAGTAGCCACCCTCTGCACCGACTCCATCCTGTTCACATCCTTTTGAAGGTGCGGTCTCCAGAATTGCACACTATACTCCAAATGAGGTTGCACCAAAGACTTATAGAGAGGCATTATCACCTCCTTTTTTTCTGCTAGCCATTCCTCTCCGTAAGCACCCAAGCATCCTTCTAGCTTTTGCCGTTGCCTTTTCTACCTGTTTAGCTACTTTAAGATCATCAGACACAACCACGCCTAGGTCCTGCTCTTCTTTAGTGGACAAAAGTACTTCACCCCCTATACTGTATTGCTCCCTTGGATTGCTGAGGCCCAAATGCATGACCTTACATTTTTTAACATTAAATCCCAGTTGCCAAATTCTAGACCATTCTTCAAGCTTAGCTAGATCCCTCCTCATGTTATCTACACCTTCCTGGGTGTCTACTTTATTGCAGATTTTGGTATCATCTGCAAAGAGGCAAACCTTACCCGACAGCCCTTCCGCTATATCACTAACAAAGATGTTAAAAAGAATTGGACCAAGGACAGATCCCTGGGGCACACCACTGGTAACATCCTTCTCCTCAGAGTGAGCTCCATTTACTTGTACTCTTTGTCGCCTCCCACCCAACCAATTTCTAACCCAAGCAGTAACTTTAGGGTCCATCCCTAGGGTGCTCAGTTTGTTTATAAGTCGCCTGTGAGGAACAGTGTCAAAGGCTTTACTGAAATCCAAATACACCACATCTAGAGCTCTCCCTCAGTCCAACTCCCTGGTCACCCAGTCAAAGAAATCAATCAGATTTGTCTGACAAGACCTGCCTCTGGTGAATCCATGCTGCCTCGGATCCTGTAATCCGCTGGACTCCAGAAACCTCACTATTTTCTCTTTCAGCAGCGTTTCCAATAATTTACTCACCACCGAAGTTAAACTAACCGGCCTGTAGTTTTCAACCACATCCTTACTTCCGCTTTTGTGTAAAGGCACCACAGGAGCCTCTCTCCAGTCCTTTGGCACCACTCCCGACTCCAACGAAGCATTGAAAAGGTCAGTCAGTGGAGTTGCTAGAATATCCCCAAGTTCCCTCAGTATTCTAGGGTGTATCCCATCCGGTCCCATCGCTTTGTCTATTTTAAGTTGCGCTAGTTTCTCACAAACACAGTCTTCTGAAAATTGTTCAAGATGTCCCTCGTTTCTGTTCCTATTTGTGGGTGTTTTCAGAGGTCCTGCTCCTGGTTCTTCATCTGTTAACACAGAACAGAAATATTTGTTAAGCAATTCCGCTTTATCCTTATCAGCTTCTACATATTCCCCCCCTACACCCTTGAGTCTGACAATACCACTTGTGCCCTTCCTCTTCTCACTAATATATCTGAAAAATGTCTTATCCCCCCATTTTATTGCATTGGCTATTTCCTCCTCCTTTTGAATCTTTGCCTTCCTGATTGCTTTGCTAGCTTCTCTAAGTTTTTCCAAATACAGATGCCTGTCTTCCTCTCTCTGTGATCTCTTGTATTTCATGAAGGCCTCCCTCTTTTTCTTCACTTTTTCAGCTACTTCCTTCGAAAACCATAGCGGTCTCCTTTTCCTTTTGCCTTTATTTACCATTTTAACAAAAAGGTTGGTTGCCCTTAAAATATCCCCTTTCAGTTTTGCCCACTGTTTTTCTACATCCCCCAGCTGTTCCCATCCCACTAACGACTCCCTGAGGTATTGGCCCATCTTCTCAAAGTTAGTCTTCCTAAAGTCTAAGATCCTCACCTTTGAATGGATTCTAACAGCCCTATTCCTAATACTGAACCACACCATCTGGTGATCACTGGATGCAAAATGATCTCCCACTACAACATCAGAAACACTTTCACCATTGGTAAGCACCAAGTCCAGTATGGCCCCTTCACGTGTGGGGTCTGTTACCAATTGCCTGAATAGTTCTCCCTGTAGAGAATCCAGGATCTCCTTACTTCTAGATGATACTGCAGCAGGAATGTGCCAATCAACATCTGGCATATTGAAATCTCCTATCAGTAGCACTTCCCCTTTCCTAGCAATGCTGCGTATGTCTTCAATTAACTCTGTCCACCTCTTCCTCTTGTGAGGGAGGTCTGTATATCACGCCAATGCAAATAGATTTCTCATTCCCTCTTTCTAGTTTAACATGTATGTGTCTCATTATTCATCCTAGGCTAGAGTTGTTTCTTTATAAAGCTTCTGTCAAGTTTCTATTTTTTTTTTAAATTATTGGATGTGATGTGATTTGATTTATAACTCGCCCAATTACCATGGTTGTAAGCGAGGTACAGAATACAGAGACTATATGTAACAGAACTCACATGATACAGAACATCTTAATGATCTAAACCAGGGGTGGGCAATTCCGGCCCTCGTGCACCACAATCCAGCCTGGTTGTCATGATGTCCCTAATGAATATTCATGAGATCTTTTTGCATCCACTGCCTTCCATTTTATGGAAATAGGTCCATGAATATTCATTAGGGACATCATGAAAACCAGGCTGGATTGTGGTGCATGAGGGCCGGAATTGCCAACCCCTGATCTAAACCATAAAATCCAGAAATAACATATAAAGCATACGTTGTTTCATCCTAACACTGGATATTTACATATGTGAAGGCACATTTTAGAAAGGATGTGGAGGGCGGAATTCACACATCTAGACTGGGAGAATCCCCACATTATCTTACAAGAGAATCTGCCAAATGTAGAGCCTCTTGTAAAATAGGTGCATGTCTCCATATGTATGTCTTTCCAGGGCCAGTGGGAGCACCATGTTTTAAAAAGCTGCATATGGGGTAAAACAACAATACAGATACCCCACGTATATGTGGAAGCAGCTACTGATCTGCACAGACACCCGTTGCAGCACTACTAGTCCCACCCCCCCCCCATCATCCTCTGACCTCCACCCCCATCCCATTCACTCCTGCTTCTTTGGCCCAAAGTTTTAAAATGATACCCATGACCCTTGGTAGGGGGAGTTGAGTTGGAGGAACTTAATGCTGTGGTGGGCGGACCTACTGTGAGTGTTGGGGAAGGGATTTGGTGTCTTGGGGGGAGACAAGTCAAAGGGCGTGTCGGGGAGGGTGACCAGGGGAGGGCCAGACCTTGGACTTTACAGATGCCTGTTCAGACAGGTACTTATTTGTCTAATGGATGTGTCTTGCCCTTAAAAGATTGGTAATCCATGTCTGTATTGTAGGCCTACTCTAACAATGCCTCTGGGAAATCTCTTGGAGACCATATCTGCAAAGGATATATAAAGACTGGAAATTTTTCAGAGGAAGGTGATCAAAATGATTTGGAGCCTGCATCAGAAGACTTATGAGAAGAGACTAGAAGACCTAAATATGTACACTCTGGAGGAGAGCAGGGACAGGGGAGATATGATTCAGACCTTTAAATACTTAGAGTATTAATGAACAAACAAACCTCTTCCAAAGATGGGGAAGCTGTAAAACTAGAGGGCATAACTTGAAGCTGCAAGAGGGTAAGCTGAAAGGCAACGTCAGGAAATTCTTTTTCACTGAAAGGGTGATGGATGCTTGGAATGCCCTCCCAATGGAAGAAATGGAGGCAAATACAGTGACAGAATTCAAAATGGCATGGGACAGACACAGTGGATCCCTTTATAGCACCAGGATAAAATCAAAACAAACATAAATATCTCATATCTCAACAAATAGGGGTGACCTTCACAGAGCGGTGGGGTGACCTGCACGGAGCGGCAGGTGCACCTACTCTCGCCATCTTGCTGGGTAGACTAGATGGACCATACTGGTCTTTTTCTGCTGTCATATACTATTTTACTATGTAAACTACTACTACTACTGAGCATTTCTATAGCGCTACAAGATGTACGCAGCACTGCACAGACATGTAAGAGACAGTCCCTGTTCATCAGAGCTTACGATACATCTAGGGAGAATAGTAAGGAAACACAAAGGGATATCAGGTGAGTCGAGATCCGAAAGCAGAGCAAAGAGGTGAGTTTTTAGCCTAGATTTGAAAAGGGCCAGAGAAAGCGTCTGACATACAGATTTGGGAAGTTTGTTCCAGGCATAAGGAGCAGCAAGATGAAAGCAGTGAAGTCTGGAGTTAGCAGTAGAAGATAGATAGAAGTGATTTGCTAGAAGAGCAGAGTTCCAAAGGAGGGGTATAGGGAGTGATAAGAGAGGAAAGGTAGGAAGTTGCTGCAGAGTGAATGCACTTATAGGTCAGCGGAAATGGATAGGAAGCCAATGAAGAGACTTGAGAAGAGGGGGTAATATGTGCATGAATAGGCTGGCGGAAGACTAGCTGTGCAGCAGTGTGTTGAACAGACTGAAGGGGAGAGAGATGATTCAGCGGGAGACCAGCAAGGGGTAGGTTACAATAGTCAAGACGGAAGGTGATTAAGGAGTGAATAAGTGTCTTAGTGTGTTCAGAAAGGAATGGGCATTTTTTCTTGGTGTTAAAGAGAAAGAAACACAGTCTTAGCTATCAGATGGATGTATGTGGAGAAGGAGAGAGAAGAGTTAAAGACAACCCCAAGGTTGCGAGCCGAGGAAACGGAGGAGTAGAGAATTATCCACAGAGACTGAGAAAGGAGAAAGAGGAGAGGAGGTTTTAGGGGGAAAAATAAGAAGCTCGGTTTTGGCTATGTTCAATTTCAAGCTGCGGTGAGACATCCAAGCAACAGCGTCAGAAAGGCAAGCAGAGATCTTTTCCTGGATTGCCGGAAAGACTTCTGGTGTAGAGAGGTAGATCTGGGAGTAATCAGCATAAAGATGGTACTGAAAGCCATGGAGAAAGATGAGTGCACCAAGGGACTGAGTATAGAGAGAGAAAAGGAGTTGGGCCCAAGACATATCCTTGGAATACACCGAGAGCGAGATGGCAGCAGAGGAGGATCCACCAGAACAAACACTGAAAGAACAATGGGAGAGATAAGAGGAGAACCAGGATAGTGCAGAGCCCTTAAAACCAAGCGAGGACAGGGTATCAAGACGGTTGTGGTCAACTGTGTCAAAAGCAGCAGAGAGGTCAAGAAAGATGAAGATTGAGTAAAGGCCCTTGGATTTTGCCAGGAACAAAATATGGCAAGCATCCCCATGTTTAAATAGCCCCTATTCTAAAATGCAGTTTACAAGTGTGTGCAAATTTACACCTGGAAATGCTTCTAAAAGAAGAACAATATATCAAATACAATGAACATAAACATAAAATAACCCTCTCTATATATGAGTAAATAAATAAGTCTTAAGTCTCCATTGGAAAACCCCTATATCTGACATAGCTCCAGTAACATAGTATATGACAGCATATAAAGCCCAGCATAGTCCATGAACATAGACATTACTGTATTGACTGTACTACAAAGACAACCACATTGAGTTCCATATATTATTTCACACAAAAAGCCAAATCCTGGTGTGTATTTAATGTTTCAGTAGGATATTTAAAATGTCTTTTATCTGTGAGGTTCACAAACATTTCCCAAAGCTGACATAGCATATAAAATAAAATGCATATTGCTGTTTCTATTTATTTATCTAAAAACATCTTCTAGACCCCAAAATTAGTCACATGACCATTCAATGCAGTTCATAATAATACGTTTATAAGAAAAACAAATCGTAACCACACATTTCACAGAAATTCAGAACAAGCGGCATACCCCTCGCATTATTAACCCAATTCCCGAAATGCTTCCTCATAAAAGTATGCCTTTAACTGTTTCCTAAAAACAGATTCTGTTCGTTATGCAGATCTTCTGACGAGTCCCAGAGTGTTGGACTAGCAATGGAATTGCCCAATCCCTAGTAATAGCCAGTCGTGCAAACGTCAATGAGGGAGCTACTAACAGATTTACATCCTGCAAACACAGTGACCAAGAGAGGCAGTACACAGAAATCATTTTACCCTTATACTCGGGGATGGATATTGATTCTCTGAGAACTTTAAAAATCAAGAGGCATATCTTAAATTTTAAATGCTGCTTCACTGGAAGCCAATGAAATGAATACTGCGGTGATATGATCACGGATATGACAGTCAGGCTGCCGAATTCTGGACCACTCGAATTGCCCTCAGATATGAATCTGGTAACCGTCAATATGAGTTGCAATAATCCAAATAACACAGTACCACTGTTTGCAGTATAGTCCGATAATCCTGCTTAGGTTACAAATTATGTACCTAAACAAAACTGTACCCAAATACATCAGTTGTAAATAAATTATGCTCCCGAGCATTTCCCGCATGTCACCCTTACCTACATTTTCTAAATGAGTTCTCTGTAATTGTTCTGTTGAAGTTGTAATGTAAACTTCTTTGATTCCAAGAAAGGCGGTATAGAAAACTTGTTAAATAAGAAAAATAAATTAATTAAAGAATGCACTCCTCGCTACTCTTTTAATCTGAAATTTCAATCTCCAGGAACAAGCAGGAATGAGTCTTCACATATGGGTACGTCGGTACCGACGGAGCCTGCGCGGGAACGCTCCCCAGCATCAAATCAGAAAGCTTTTGGGAGCATCCCACAGCGCCTGCATGCTGCCTTCCCAACTGTCTCTCCTCAGTTGTTCTTTTTCCACGGAGCCAGCAGGTCATCTTCCTGTCACCGCAGAAGAATTTCCTTATTTTTTCTTTATTTCTTTTCTGTCGCATCTGCCTTCCTCGACGCTATACCGGTACCGCCGGTTCTTATTCTTTTCTTTTTAAAAAAGAAAAAAAAAATACCTTTTTTCCATTTATTTTTCCTTCAGGTGTACTTCAGTTTTGGGCCTTAGGCCCAAAACCCTTTTCCTTAAATATGGAAAAGCCTGCCTCAGGATTTAAGAAGTGCACAAAATGTGGCGGTAGTATCTCCGTCACCGACACCCATGACTGGTGTCTAAAGTGTTTAGGCCCTGACCATTCCATTAAAGATTGTATGTCCTGTTCCATGATGTCTAAGAGAGGTCGACAGAACCGAGCTGCCAAGCTCAGTACCCTGTTTCCCTCTGATGCAGCTTCGGTGGCATCGACGTCTTCCAGGGCTGCTTCTTCCTCACATGGATCTCAGGTAACTAAACATAAATCCAGCCGGTCCTCGAAGGGCAAATCTCCTTCTAAGCATCGAGATGCCCCTGGCCTTGCCCTCGAGGATTCCACACCGGCAAAATTACCCCGGCGGGAGGCTTCGGCCTCTAAAGCATCGTCATCGGGGTTCCAGGATGATCTAGATGGCGTGGCCTCAACAGATCTCTTGGTGCCATGCTCTGGGGTACCGGTGGCTTCCACCGGTACCGACTTCCAGGCATTGGCGGCGTCGATGGATCAGAGGATTCTGTCCATCGAATGCAGTCTGGCGGCTTTCCTTGTGGCATAGACGCCCGTGGTACCGCAACAGACTACTCAGCCGGTACTGGCTCCGGTATCGCCATCGGCACTGATTCCGGTACCGGTGGCATCGACATCGGCATCGGTGTCCGCTATGCCGGTACTCTGCCCTCTGCAGCCCTCCGGTACCGGTGATTCCCGATACCGATCCCAGTCGGTACGGGTATCGGGCTTTGCAAGAGCATCCCGACAGACGATACTTCAATTCCTCTGATGACTCTGAGGATTCTGAAGAGTCTGTCGATGCAGCGATGCTTCTTCCACAGGAGGAGTCCTCTCCTAAACGAAGGATGTCTCCTCCAGAGGACTTGTCTTTTCAAGACTTTATCAGAGAGGTGGCTCGGGGCCTCTCTATTACAGTAGCCCCAGAGTCAGAGCCTAGAGCTAAGGAGTTAGATATTCTACAATATCCTAAAACTCCTAAGGAGGCAGCTACCGTGCCTATTCATGAGATTCTGTATGATCTCATGTTAAGGATGTGGGAAGCACCTCTAACCACCTCTCCTCATTCTCGCAGGTTGGACACCATGTATTGTGTCCCTCCTTGTCCTGGTTTCCATAAAACTCAGCTTCCTCACCACTCAATTGTGGTTGAGTCTGCAATGAGAAAGATTAGAAGTGCCAAGAGACATGCCTCTAATCCTCCAGGACATGAATGTAGAACCCTGGATGCTTTTGGTAGAAGAGTCTTCCAAGCTTCCATGCTTGCTGCGAGAATTAATTCTTATAGTCTCTACATGGGAATGTTCTTAAAAGAAGTCACTGACCATTTGCAGACTTTAAGTCCTTTTATGTCTGACAGTAAAAGGCAAGAATTTCTCACTGGGCTCAAACATGCCCAGGATATCTCCAAATTCTCCAACCGTGCAGCTTTCGACACCTTTGAATGCGTAAGCAGAGCCTCAGCTATAGCTATAGGTGCACGTAGGATTGCTTGGCTTCAAGCATCTGATTTGGAGACCTGGGTCCAAGATGAATTTGGAAATATCCCTTGTACAGGTGAGAATCTGTTTGGTAAAGATTGGCAAGCAAAAGCCAATCAAATGGATGCTGAAAATTCTGCTTTGGATAGACTATCCAAATCTACTGCTGCTCCTGCTAAGAAAAGATTGTTCAAGAATACACCTTTTTCTAAAAAGGGAAGATCCTATCCTGCTTATAGTAGGAGAGAGTATCTTCTGCAGCTCAGTTCCCTTCCAAACATCAGCAATCCTCCAAACAGACCAAGGCGCAAAGGCTGTGAGGCCTGCTCCAGCCCAGCAATCTCAGCCCCCTCAGGGCCTTTGACTCTCTGCTAGAGAACTTAGCCTTCCTGACTCTAGAAGGACCAGAGCCCTCCACCATTCCAGGAAGGTTATGTCACTTCGCTCCCAGATGGGAGCAAATCACAGCAGAGCATTGGAGACACTCCATCATAAGAGAGGGGTACAAACTTCATTTTTCAAGCTTGCCCCCTCTCACAAGAGTGCACCAGTTCAATTCTCCAACCTCCCTCCTCAGCCTGTTGGAGCAGGAGGTTGCCACTCTTTTCGCCCAAGGGGCAATAGAGGAAGTGCCTCTTCAACAACAGGTCACAGGGTTCTACTCCCCCTATTTTCTTATCCCAAAGAAAACAGGGGGCTTCAGACCCATTTTAGATCTCAGAGAGTTGAACAGATTCCTAGTCAAAGAGAAATTCAAAATGGTTTCTCTAGGAACTCTGCTGCCATACCTTCAGAGTCAGGATTGGCTTTGTTCTCTAGATCTCAAGGATGTGTACACCCATGTTCTCATCCACCCAACTCACAGAAGGTTCCTTTTCCAGGAGAAGCACTATCAATACAGAGTGCTCCCCTTTGGCCTGGCCTCTGCACCAAGGGTGTTCACGAAATGCATGGCAGTGGTTGCTGCCTTTCTGCGCACCCTGGGAATATTCCGCCCCTTCCATGGAGTAGAAACTCTATTAATCACCCTAATGGATTTCCTCATCAGAAGTACAGATGACAACAACCAAGGCTTCCTACTTCTTTTCATAGATATTTCTGCCGCCTTCGACAACATCAACCACCCCACACTGATCAACAGACTACAAAGCTTAGGAATAGGCGGGACTGTCCTTGAATGGTTCAAGTCCTACATCACAAGTAGACTAATGCGCGTCCAAATTGACCAAGAGGCATCAGAATCATTCCCCCAAGGCCAAGGAATACCCCAAGGATCAGCCCTTTCCGCCCTCCTATTTAACCTGTACCTACAACCTATAACAAACATATTTAAAAATCACAGGATTAACCACTTTATATATGCTGACGACATCATGCTCGCTATCCCCATAACCACTAAAAACCCTTCATATGACACACTATCAGAATGCATGACTGAGACCTCCTCCTGGTTAGAATCTAACTACCTCAGCATCAACCTCAAAAAAATGGAAGAAATGTTCGTAACAAGGTCATCTACCACTGAGAACACCTTCCCGGAAACAATCACAATCAACAAAACATCCATACCTGTTAGAAAAGAGGTAAAATATTTAGGTGTAATAATAGATCACACACTTACCATGCTGCCACACATAAAACAAACCGTAAAAACCATCTACTATAAACTTAAAACTATTCAGCACCTAAGGCCACTCCTCGAAACACAAGATTTTAGATCTGTAGTAAGTACACTAATCACCCCCCACTTCGACTATTGCAATAGTCTCTTAATAGGCCTCCCACAAAAAAACACATACCTTCTCCAAAGAGCTCAGAACATCTGTGCAAAAGTAATTGCTAAAGCTAGTCTAACGGACCACGTAACCCCAATACTGCTAGAATTACACTGGCTCCCAATAAACAGCCGAATCAGATACAAAATTACCCTAACAACCTTTAAACTCATAAAAGACATAGCCCCCTCACACCTATCCACACTACTGCATTCACCAACCGAAACTAGATCACACAGACAAAACGCAGCCCACTCCCTTATCACACCAAAAGCTTTCAGGAAGACTAAGAAAACCACTAGCTCCAGAGCATTCACTTTCACTGCCCCTACGCTCTGGAACGACCTCCCAATAGACCTTCGCATCATAAAAGACCTCTCTCAGTTCAGGAAAGAACTAAAAACTTACCTATTTACTGAACACTTTGAAATCCCATATTCCCCCAAAGCACCTCCATAACAACCATGGACTTACATGCACAAACCCCCGTATTCAAAACTAACTAACTCTAACTAACACCCTGTTTGTCCCCCCCTCCCCCACACACACACTCCCAACTTACGTCATAAAAGGAAATAAATTCCAAAATATATATCTGTCCTACACACCACACACTCCTGACATACGCTTGATGCAGTTAGCTTCTCAAGCAGAGTCAAAACCCCTACTTAACTGCTTGAGAAATGTTACAGTTGCTAGGCCACATGGCATCCACCGTCCATGTGGTACCATACGCTCGCCTTCACATGAGAGCAGCTCAGTGGACTTTATCCACCCAATGGACCCAGGCATTAGGCTGCCTGTCAGACAAAATAACAAACACAAGCCGCCTCATTTTGTCCCTCCAGTGGTGGAAGTCCCCTCAAAACCTGTTGCTGGGGTCTCCCTTTCAACAGCCTCTACCCCAGGCAACTCTTACAACAGATGCTTCTCCAATGGGCTGGGGAGCTCATCTTCAGGACCTCTCCACCCAGGGCATCTGGTCCCCACAGGAGACTTCTCTACATATCAGTCTCTTAGAACTCAGAGCAGTCTTCCTTGCTCTGCGAGTTTTCCACACCCTGCTCAGCCACAAGACAGTCCTTATCCACACGGACAATCAGGTAGCCATGTTCTATATAAACAAGCAGGGAGAAACTGGCTCTCTGTCACTTTGCAACGAAGCGCTGCGACTGTGGGCCCTCGCCAGAGAGCATCACATTCATCTTCTGGCAGTCTATCTTCCAGGGGTTCAAAACTCTTGGGCAGACAGACTCAGTCGAGTTCTGCTTCCACACGAATGGTCCCTACATATGGACCAGGTATCCAAGATATTTCAACTTTGGGGAACCCCGGACATAGACCTCTTTGCAAGTTCGTGGAATGCCAAACTTCCCCGGTTCTGTTCCAGAACTCCAGCTCAGGGGACTCAGACACGAGATGCTTTCCTCCTTCATTGGGGTCAAGACTTCCTGTATGCCTTTCTACCCATTCCCCTAATTCCCAAAACCCTGTTCAAGCTTCAGAGAGACAGAGGACACATGATTCTCATAGCTCCACATTGGCCACGGCAAGTGTGGTACCCTCTGCTTCTACATCTCTCTCAAGCTCCCTCCCTAGAGTTAGGGTCTGCTCCAGACCTCCTCTCTCAGGAGGATGGAAAGTTGTGGCATCCCAATCCCCAGTCTCTGCATCTCAGGGCTTGGTTGCTGAGGGCCTAGATCTCCAGGATCTTCCTCTTTCTCAACAGGTGAAAGATGTTCTTTATGCTGCCAGAAAACCTTCCACTAGACGTTCTTACGCCTTCAAGTGGAAAAGGTTTACCATCTGGTGTTCTGGAAAGGGTCTTAACCCCCGTGCCATACCTCTGGAATCGTTGCTGGAGTATCTCCTGCATCTGTCTAATGCAGGCCTTCAGACAAATTCAGTAAGAGTCCATCTGAGTGCTATTGCAGCTTCCCTCAAGCCTCTAAATTGACAACCTGTTTCCTCTCATCCCCTTGTAGCAAGGTTCATGAGAGGCCTCTTTTTGACAAAGCCTCCCATTAGACCACCACCGGTGGCATGGGACTTAAATTTGGTTCTTGGTCAGCTTATGCAGCCGCCTTTTGAACCTTTAGCTACTACCTCCTTGAAATACCTTTCTTGGAAGGTTATCTTTCTCATCGCGATCACATCAGCACGCCGCATCAGTGAATTGCAAGCACTAGTAGCTAATCCACCTTACACAAGGTTCCATCCTGACAAGGTGGTCCTTAGGACTAATCCACACTTTATGCCTAAGGTGGTCTCGCCTTTTCATCTCAATCAAGAGGTCTACCTACCTGTTTTTTTCCAGGACCTCATGCCTCAAGTGCAGAGAGGAATCTTCATACCCTGGACTGTAAAATAGTTCTAGCTTTTTATTTACAGAGGACACAGCAACATAGAAAGTCCTCTCAACTCTTTGTTGCTTTTGATCCTTCTCATTTGGGACAGCCAGTCTCCAAGAGAACTCTTTCCAACTGGATTGCCCAATGTATTTCTTTCGCCTATCAGAGCAAGAACATTTCTCTGGAGGGCCATGTCACAGCTCACAATGTGAGAGCCATGGCAGCCTCAATGGCTCATCTGAACTCTGTGTCTATCGACGACATCTGTCGAGCAGCCACTTGGGCCTCAGTTCATACCTTCACAGCCCATTACTGTTTGGACAAGGACTCCCGCAGGGATGCCTTGTTAGGTCAGGCTGTTCTCAGACACCTGTTCCATACTTAATCAACTCCTACCCACCATCCCTCATGGGATGCCAGAGATCCAGGTGGGGAAGTGCAGCCCTGTCCCAGGGACACACAACTTATGGGCTCTCTCCCTGGCATCAAAAGCTAGGGAGTCCCCATATGTGAAGACTCATTCCTGCTTGTTCCTGGAGATAGCACAGTTACTTACCTGTAACAGGTGATCTCTGGGAACAGCAGGAATAAGTCTTCACAACCCACCCACCTCCCCTAGGACTTGTCTCTCTCTCTATATCTCTCTTCCTTTCCCTCTCTCTCCCTCTTTGTCTCAGCTATAAAACTCAACTGAGGAGAGACAGTTGGAAAGGTGGGAAGGCAGCACGCAGGCACTGTGGGATGCTCCCAAAAGCTTTCTGATTGGACGCTGGGGAGCGTTCCCGCGCAGGCTCCGTCGGTACCGACGTACCCATATGTGAAGACTTATTCCTGCTGTTCCCAGAGATCACCTGTTACAGGTAAGTAACTGTGCTTTATCAGGTGTTCATCCATATAAACACCCAAATTCCTGACATTAGCAAACAAAGGTATTACATCTTACTCTACAGCCAATGAAGGTAGTTCACTGGTTGGTCGTCTTATCCAAAGTAGCTCTGTTTTCACCAAATTCATCTTCAGCTTAATATCTACAAGCCGGTCTTTTATTTCTGCCAACTATCTCTTTAACTGTACTAAGATTAACAGGCATCAAAAACTGGATATTATCTGCATAAAATCTATAAATTTCCTCTTTTGAAATATTTGCACCAAAGTCTGCAAATAAATGTTAAATCATACTGGGGATAATGATGATCCTTCCGGGATCCCATAAGATAAAGAACTCCAGTGAGAATCCTCCTAATTCCAGCTGACATATATAATATCAATTAGAAAGAAAATAATTAAACCATTCTAACACCACCCCTCCCAATTAATCGCCAAAGAAGAATTTGGTGATCCACCATGTCAAAGGCAGCAGATAAATCAAGTAAAACAAGAATCATCTGCCCTTCCTTCTCAAGATGACAACAAATTGAAGCAACTAGAGAGACCAATAAGATCTCTATACTGTGCTCCATCTGGAACCCACACTGATACTCATCCTGTATACTAAAATTTTCCAAATAGTCCTCAAACTACAAGCAAACACAACAATCTAACACCTTTTCAATAGCTGGCAGATTCAAGATAGATAGGGTGGTAATTTTCAGGCTTGCTAGAGTCAAGGGTAGAATCCTTTATTACTGAACAGCTCAACATTTTCTTCATTAAACTTGCAACGCTTCCACTTTGAAGAGTTATTCACAATAGACAACAGTAAAACTGAAAACAGCATTCCTCACCTCCAATATCAGAGAGGCTGGACAAGAATCCGACTTAGTGCTCGAGAGAGATCCTCCTCAACAACCTCATTAAACTACCCATCTTTCATAAACAGGCCTACCGCTGGTATCATTAAATCAGGGCCTCTCTCATTGACTACAAAAAATGCCGTAACTTCATTATTTTCTGCAAAAACTAATTTGCCGTATCCTAAGCCCTTGGGAGTGTATCCCCATCAGGGTCATCTTTGGCACCCCCAATGACCATACCAGTGGCTATAATTCCCTTAGGTGACTATTAGCTACCTATAAATGCTAATCCCTTTATGGTATGACAGTTTCTCCATTCTTAGGAAAGGGTTTTCAGTTGTCACTCTTGCCATCTTTTTTGGTGATATGGAAGAAAGTTGTAGCATTTATGAAACAGATGGCTTAGGTGTACATGTGTGAGATTGGGAAATGTTAGATTATCTTTCAGGATAGATACTACTTGCCCAAATAAAATCAAGGAATATATATTTTAAATAGTAGAACCGACAGCCATGGGGAATGGGAAAACTCTCGCACTTGTTCTGTGTAAGTTAAGAAAATGGGCCGATGGGGTACTCTGTAGTACTGAGTACTAGCACTTTTTTCATAGTCTGCTAAAATTTGACCCATGGTCCTCATGTATTAATATCCTCAAGTATTAATGGAAAGAGTCATGCATACGAGTACCGGCACATTTTTTGCTAAGAAAAATGCACTAAATAAATGTGTCCAGATGTGCATCTGCGGAATGTGCATAAACAGCCAATATCCCGTTAATGCGAAACCTTTAATATCATATCTACCTCCTATTCACAAAACAGGTAAAAAGTTTTAATTGGTTTTATAGGAAAGTTAAAAATGCAGTAGCAAATGTTTGTTTAGCTCAGTCCAGTACGGGAAAAATTGCATCATCTTTGTTTCTTTTTGTAAGCCCTTTAAAATTAATAGGAAAGTTCAAAGGAAGGGGGATTTCTTTGAAAAGCAAACATCTGTTCACTAGCTCAATTTTTACTACCTCATTCATGTCCTTGAATTTAACATGAAGTTTTTCTCAGCTCATGCTGGGAATTCTGCGACTTCTGCTGAGAGCTTCATACCAAAAACAAGCTAGCAAAGAAACGGAGTTAAAAAAACTGCTTCTGACTGTAAGAAATCTGTCTCTGGATGTAATTTTTGTTGTTTAGGGAAAGTGGGGAGCAGCACTTCTGCCCATCTCCATGTTGCTGTATCTGTGTTGTGAGCCCCAGGCACCAGGTTGACTTTTTTTTAATCACCATGGCGACCTGGCGCCTGGTGTTTATCAAGCCCTTGTTTAAATAAATCCATCCCGTTTAGTGACTCAGTTGATCTCCACACAGGCGTCTTATTTAAGACTTATGTGAAATTTGTATTCATTTTTGCTTATATTGCAAGCTCATCTAATTATTTTCTTGACTTGTTTTATTCATATTTTATATCTTAGTTGGCCAGCATCTTTTCTATTTTTTCATCTGTTTAAAAGATATCTTTGGCTTGAACTTTCTCTTTCGCCTCACCATTTAACTTTGCTGGCAGCTGTTTGGTCTTCCTCAAACTGTTTTAACGTATTGGATATACGTCTTCAAGACTTAGAAGATAGTATTTTTGAACCATGTCATGAAAGCCTTGCTTCCCTCTTATGCACCTGCATATATGGCTAGTACTTCCTGTTGATTTATTGCATTGACCGCAACATTCAGGTAATCGAGAATATTATTCTGAGGTCTCTTTCCTCTTGAAGAGTTAGAAAGTTTTCGCTCAATTGAACAGAACCTTTATTTGAGACAGGCAGTACACAGTAAACATATGACACAAGTGGCTAATGAATTTTGTGCCACAGCTACACAATTTTACACATTTTTTGCAATAAAGCATAACTGCTAGATTCTTGACCATTCTCTTTTTCATGGCTCTTTAGTTTTTTCCATCCTGCCTGGTTGTTTGCACTGTTAGATTTTTTTTAACCTTTCAAAACAAGCATATTCTTTCTGCAAGGTCATTCATAAAAAGGGATTGACAAGAGCCTGCTCAAACACTGAATCTTGAGGTATCCAGTCGTCAGTTTCCCTTCATCAGAATAGATTCTATTGACCGCCAGGCCCTGATTTTCCTTTAAAGAGAGTGAGTGGCTGCCTTGTGGGCACCAGGTTGAAGGACATACAGCTACCTCCATCTGGAGCAGCACTTTGTACTGTAACAGTGTCCTGTTGGACCTGTACTCTTGGACTGAAGGAATAGCCTATTTATTTATTTATTTATTTATACATCTTTTCTATACCGCCACTTCCAGAGATCAGTGGCGGTTTACAGGTAACATAAACTTTAATAGTAAAAATTAGTAAAAATAGTAAAAATTAGCCTAGTGGCTAGAGCAGCAGATTAAGATACAGGAAAGGAAAATCAAAGGCCCCACAAACATGGAAATAAACAAACAGCATGCTATAACAAGAACAACACAGACAGAATAAAAAAATTAAAACAATAAATATTCTACAAACTCATGCTTGCATCAAGGGTACAGAATACCAGATAATACATGGGCCCAATGATTGTTGTTTGTCATTTTATTCTATTTTTGTATGTGTCTAGGGATTCTCTGTGCTTCTCTCTTTTTTAAAAAAAAAATTCTTGCTTTGGTCATCACAAACATAGACTTTGGGACTCAATCCAAACCACTAGTGCTATATTTGACTTCCCAAGCATGTTTCTGATGCAGGTTTGTGGTCATCTGTCACAGACATAAGAACATAAGATATGCCATACTGTTCCATGACATACCAAATGAGTGGATTAAGAGCAGAAATGTCTTGGAACATCCTGTGGGAATCTGAAGGAACATGGATGGGGAATATGCATATTATAGTTAACATCTGTCTTAATGGTTTGTATTGGTTTAGTTTTGTTGTATTTATAAGCCTTGCTCTTGTGGGTTGCACTTTGATATGGTTTTAAGGCTCTGGAAAAGGTGATTTCATGCCAGTGAAAGCAGCAGGACTAAGTAATCAAAATATCAGTTTGCTCATTTTTTTGCTCTCCTGCATCCTCTTTTGAGCTCATTGCTGTGTCTTGTATTTTATTTTATTTTAATCTTTTACATGCTGTGTAATAAGGCGAGCATGCTTTCTCTCATAGGCACACCACTTTCCCAGCTCTGCTCTCAATGTACTAATGTGATGCCCAAGTGGCAGTCCGACAAGGGTTAACACATTAGTGCCCCAATTTACACATGCCAGGAGTTATTTTATTACTCAAAAGGACAAAAAGCTTCTGCAGTCAGTCAGCACAATAAATAAAAGCAGAAATCAAAACACACTCTCCCCAATGCTGTACAATGATGTTCAATATATTGATAATATGAACGATATTCCCAAATAAATTTTTAAAATATTGTTTAATGGTAAGGGTATCAACCAACTTGTTAAAGGCATCACAGGACTACAATCATGTCAAAAGATGCGCCGCGGCCCCAAAATGCCTTCTTAGTGTTGCGTCATCATTTACCCAAAACCGTGCTATTTAAACTTTTAATATATCCTCAAAAAATAAAGACTAGAAAGGGTCACTGCTGTTATATTCCATAAATAAAGTGAAAATCCTTACAAACATTTATATACCCTGAAATAAGGCTTATAATTATAAACAATTCTAAATTTTTGTCGGATTACTTGCCTGGAAAGGAAACCCTCTCTTGTATCAAGCCCGCCTTTTTTATCTTATAATAAAGGCTACATAGCCTCGAAAGTAATCGGGGTACAGCACAAACATGTGATCCCTCAGATATACTTAGCTTCTCATTGATCATCTTAGTTGCCTCCAAAAGAGTGGTGGATCCCGTGGAATAGTCTCCCAGTGGAGGTGGTAGAGATGAGGACAGTATCTGAATTCAAAGAAGCATGGGACAAACACAGAGGATCTCTAAAAGAAAAAAGGGGACTGTTTTAGTGGTTGATGTGCAAGGACAGACTAGATTAGGTCATGTGATCTTTTTCTGTCGTCATTTTTCTATGATTCTAAAATTTAAAATGCTCTATGGAGACTTTGTTCCACCACACTGGACTCTGACCTCCAAGGCATGCTGGAGATGCATCCCATCAATCCGTGCTGGTCTCAGAAAAATGATCACAATGTGAGCTTTTTTTGTCCGTTCAGTTAAGAACCCTGCTATTTTCAAACACAACACCGTGTTTCAAGCCCCTAGTTGTTCTCGGCTCTTCCTCAAGCAGGGTCTTCACTACTTATGGGATTTAAACTTTTAAAGCAACATCCAAAAGTGATACCAGATAACACATGCAACACAATTCATAATTTAAAAAATATGTATATATAATCAACTTATCTTCAAATTGGTGCTTGAAGATGGTACCAAAGTCCAGACCTTTCTTCTGCCTAAAGCAGCTACAGTGTCTTGTCCTGTGGTCTCTTATATTTTTTAAGAGCACCCGCAAGCTCCAAAAACACCCAAATTTGGTCCTGTTTCCAGTTAAAACCCCCATTGCAGGCAGCGTGGTCTGCTAAAACACTGTGGCTCCAGCAAAAGTGAGATGTTGAGCATTTTGAAAGTTTAAAAATGTATTTGGGAATATCGTTCATATTATTGATATATTGAACAACAGTGTACAGCACTGGGGAGAGTGTTTTGATTTCTGTTTGTATTTATTGTGCTGGCAGTTATTTTATAACAGGTTGCCTAGGTTAGGAGGGTAAGTGGTGCCTATTAGTCTCTTTTATAAAGACACAAAGGTGCCTATATGCCTTTATAAACTACTAAGGGTAAACCGGCAGAAGTCGTGGACAGTCTGCGTGACCATGTCTACTTTGTGACTTCGCCCATGTACTACCCAAACTCTACCCAGGAACACGTCTACACACGGATCATGTAAAATTATGCACTGATTTATCAATGCATACGCTATTACATGCACAAACCAGGGAGAATTTTTTTTTTTTTTAATCCTTTTATGTACGTCAAACCAAGTTTTTGCATGTGGAGAAAAGTTTTAAAAAATTACCCCATGATTGCTAAGGGAATCATTCAAATTCGATAAGAGTATCTTTTACCTGGCATGTTTGGGGCAAGAGGTTTTCTGGATAAAAGAAGCTTCCTCTTTTGCCCCCATCTTTCTCCCCTTCCCTGCAGTCTGGCCTGGCTCTTGGTCACCCTGCTGCTCTCCTCCTTCAAACCGCTGATCTGAGACTGTGAACCATGTGGGCGACTGCCAGTTTAGCAGATTAGAGAGTTCCAAGCTGCTGGATTTTTCCCAGTTTGGGAGTTTCTGGATAATAAGAATCTAAATCAAAGGAACTTGATTGTACTTCTAAGACTAATCTAGCCTGATTAATTCAGTGTTAATCAGAATGAAAAAAATAAGGGGAGGACACTTAAATCATTTAGTTAGAATAAGTTATTTGGTGCCTAATAGCTTTCTTTTAGTAACAGGGAAGGGATTAATCTTATAAACCTTTTTCTGTGTGTAAAGCCTGTTTTATATGCAAAAAAGAGTTTTTATTAAATTGTGGGACCACAAACCCAAGTAAAAAGTGTACGCATGAAAAGTGTGTGCCTACTTTTACGCTGTGCAAGTAGGCCTTCCTAGAGGGCATAGTGTGAGTGGAGCAGAGGAAGGGTTGCAAGGTACAACTTCCTCGTATCCACACATAGAGTATACATACACCTTTACACCTTCATCAGAGCAGATGAAAATCTGTGCATTGGCATTTCTGCACTATTGGGGCTGGATCTGGGAAACTATAAAAGCATATAGGTACCTAGGTTGCCTTTTTAAATAGGTGTTTTGAACTTCTCTTGTGGGCGTCCTGTTATAAAATGAATCTCTTAGTGCCCCCTTTTCCCAGAGAAGAATATTGTCTAAAAGTGATCTGCAATTTACACATGATTTAAAGAATGTGAACAGTTATGAACCACGATCCACTTTTCAATTGAACAGCCTAATATTCATTCATAGCGGAGAGCAAGAGCATTTTATCCTTAAAACAATAGCGCCTTGTAGATAATTCCTAAAGCTATTTGCGCAGTGGCATCCCGGCTGATTGGCCTGTAGTAGAAAAATCACTTTATGCTGCCTGGTGATGACATGAGATTATGATATGGCTGCTGGGGAGATAATGCTATAGTGAGGCCGTTGCAAACATGCCAAATGTCTCCTGAAGGCTAACATTGGATGTTATGAAGTAAAACATTTACCATGGCTGACCCAACTACTGAACAGCTTTTACCTGATCTGCACATAAGGAATTGAGAAATCGTCTGGAGACTCGTCATCTGCAGTCTGGCAAATATGTGCGGTCTAGGTACACTTCTATCAGATTTTATACTCGGTGGTTAGATACAGAAGTTGAAAATGCACTTAAAGCAAAGAGATTTCAAAGAAACCAAATAGTTTGAAACATGGCTGAACTATACCCAGTAGAGAGAGAGGCAGTTTGGATTAGTTGAAGGGATGACGCATTGAGTTCATTGCCCAGAGTGTTGGGATAGATAGTAAGTTGAAGAATGCTGTGGGAGTTAAAATAGATTCTGTGCTGTCATTGAACATACAGATTTCCTCTATGGTTAACACTGCATGCTTGGCCTTGCGCACCGACGACTTCTATGCTATGACAAGAGACCCAGCAACATAGATTTATTCTATGATCACATCTCAGAATCAATTATTGTCATTCATTGCATCAAGGTGTGCTAGGGACTGCAATGGAATATGCAGTTTTTATCTCCAGGAACAAGCAGGAATGTAGTCCTCACATATGGGTATTGTCGGTACCGATGGAGCCTGCGCGGGAATGCTCCCCAGCGTCCAATAGGAATGCTTTTGGGAGCATCCCTCAGCATATGTGCGCTGCCTTCCTGCCTTTCCAACTGTCCCTCTTCAGTTCTTCGTTTTCCGCAGAGCCAACAGGACCTATTCCTTGTCACCGCAGAAAATTCCGTCTTAAAATTCTTTTTTGTGGTCGCGCTTGCCTACCGCATGACGCCTACCGGTACCGCCGGTTCTTTTCTTTTCTTTCCTAAAAAAGCCCCCCCCCAAAAAAAACCTTTCACTGTTTCTCTCCAGAAACTTTCCTGTTTTGGTGCTAGGTGCCATTTTGGGCATTAGGCCCCATTTGTCCAAAATCATGGAAAAGCCAAGTAGTGGTTTTAAAAAATGTACTAAGTGTGGCGGTACCATTTCCGTCACTGACACTCATGATTGGTGTCTAAAATGTTTAGGACCTGACCATTCTCCAACTGAATGTCTCTCCTGCATGGGGATGACTAAAAGAGGAAGACAGAACCGGGCTGCAAAGCTCGGCACCCTCTTCTCTTCAGATGCCAGATCCATTGCATCAACATCGTCAAGGGCCTTTTCTTCCTCCCATGGACTTCAGGTAACTAAACACAAAAGCCGGTCCTCAAAGGGTAACTCTCCTGCTAAGCATCGAGAGGCCATTGGCATTGCCCTTGAGGGAACCACACCGGCAAAACAGCCCCGGTGGGAGGCTTCGGCTTCCAAAGCATCAATGGGGCTTCAGGATGTTCTTGAGGCTTCAACCTCGCAAGAACTACCTGTGCCATGCTCAAGGGTTCCGGCCATTCTTACCGGTACCGACACCCAGACATCGGCAGCATCGATAGACCAGAGATTTCTTGCTATCGAACGCAGTATCATAGCTCTTCTCTCAGTTGTGGTACTGGTGGTCCCAAGGGTACTGGTGCCGACATCGACACTGATGCCGGTACCGACACCGACGATGCCGGTACTGACAGTACCGGCTCCGATGGTAACTCTTCCTATTCCACCTCCAGCTGGAGTGGATAAAGTGGTACCGGGTCACCTCGGTACCGACTTCGATCGGTATCGGGATCGTGCTTTGCAGGAGCATCGGAGTCAGGAATACTTTGAGTCCTCCGATTCCGAAGACGCTGGCACTAGAGGGTTTCTCTTAAAAGATCCCTCTTCTTCCCAACGCAGAATGTCACCTCCAGAGGACATGTCATTTCAGGATTTCATCCGTGATATGGCTAAAGGTCTTTCAATCACAGTAGCTCCTGAGGAGGAACCCAGAGCAAAGGAATTGGAAATCCTCCAATATCCTAAAGCTCCTAAGGAGGCAGCTACTCTGCCTATCCATGAAATTCTGCATAATTTGATGCTCAGAATGTGGGAAACACCTCTGACTACTTCTCCTCACTCTAGGAGACTTGATACTATGTATCGAGTCCCACCATGTCCTGTTCAGAAAACTCAGCTGCCACACCATTCAGTGGTAGTGGAGTCAGCCATGCATAGGATGAAAAGTGCTAAAAGACATGCATCCAATCCTCCAGGTCGTGAATGCAGTACTCTGGATGCTTTTGGACGCAGAACCTTTCAAGCTTCCATTCATTTTATATAGCCTATATATGGGAATGTTCCTCAAAGAAATCACAGGAAACTTGGAACTTATGAGCCCATTTCTCCCAGATAAGAGACAAGACTTTCTTACTCTGGTTAAGCATGCTCAGGATGTCTCCAAGTTTGTCAATCGTGCAGCCTTTGACTGCTTTGAATGCATCAGCAGAACCTCTGCTATTGCCATTGGCGCACGACGAATTGCCTGGCTACAGGCATCCGACTTGGAGACTTGGGTACAGGACAAGTTAGGCAACATTCCTTGCATAGGAGAAAATCTCTTCAGCAAGAACTGGCAGGAGAAGGCTAACGAGTTAGATGCTGACAATTCTACCTTAGATAGATTGTCAAAGTCTACAGCCACTCCGGCCAAAAGAAAGCCTTATAAAAAACCCTCTTTTAGTAAAAAGAGGAAGTTTTATCCTTTCTATACCCATCAGACTCAAGCTCCAGGTCAGGTTGCCCAAAAGGGACAAATTAGACAACAAAAGAAACCAAAAGGCCCGAGAGCCCAACCAGCTCTCCAGGTTCAGCCCCCTCAAGGGCTTTGACTCCTTCCTAGAGAGCTTTGCCTTCCTGCCTCTGAGGGGTCCTCAGCCCCCCAATATTCCCGGCAGGTTATGCCACTTTGTCAACAGATGGCATCAGATAACAGCAGAAGATTGGACTTTGTCCATTGTAGGGGAGGGGTACAAACTTCATTTTCACAGCTTACCCCCTCCTACAATTCTAAAGCAGTTCAATTCACAAACCTCTGCAGACAATCTGCTAGATCACGAGGTCTCCACTCTTCTTGCCCAAGGGGCAATAGAGGAAGTACCCATTCTTCAACAGGGTGCAGGGTTCTACTCCCCCTATTTTCTTATTCCAAAGAAAACAGGGGGACTCAGACCCATTCTAGACCTCAGAGAATTGAACAAATATCTGTTTCGAAAAAAATTCAAGATGATTTCTCTGGGAACTTTTCTGCCATACCTTCAAAGCCAGGACTGGCTTTGCTCTCTAGACTTACAGGATGCATACACTCACATTCTTATCCATCCAGATCACAGGAAATTTTTATGTTTCCTTTTCAGGGGAAGACATTTCCAGTACAGGGTTCTTCCCTTTGGTCTGGCTTCAGCACCAAGGGTATTCACGAAATGCATGGCAGTAGTAGCTGCATTTCTACGAACCCTGGGGATCCTTGTCTTTCCCTACTCAGACGACTGGCTCATCCGAGCCTCCACAGTGACAGAGGCCAGCACTGCACTGTCTCGTACAATGCGAATCCTCCAATACTTGGGATTGGTAATAAACTTCCCGAAATCTCAACTAGTTCCTTCCCAATGCCTAGAATTCATAGGAGCCTGTCTGGATACCAGACAGGCAAGGGCTTTCCTTCCACATGTCCGGTGTCTTCGCATAATGCAGTTAGCTTCCCAAGCAGCAGGCAAGTCCTCCCTCACTGCTCGGGAGCTACTGCAGTTACTGGGACACATGGCATCCACAGTTCATGTAGTCCCATATGCTCGCCTCCACATGCGAGCAGCTCAGTGGACCCTCTCCACACAGTGGACACAGGCCACGGGTCATTTGCGGGACAAAATAACAATCTCTCAATGACTAATTTTGTCCCTCCAATGGTGGCAATCATTAGAAAATCTGACAGTAGGGTCTCCTTTCCATCAACCCCTCTTTCAGGCCACCCTAACAACAGATGCATCACAGGTGGGTTGGGGAGCACACCTGAATCATCTCTCTACCCAGGACACCTGGACTCCACAGGAGGTTGGTTTACACATAAACCTCCTGGAGTTAAGAGCAATTTATTTAGCTCTTCGAGTGTTCCACGCACAGCTCAGCTACAAGACAGTCCTAGTCCAGACGGACAATCAGGTAGCCATGTTCTATGTGAACAAGCAGGGCAGGACAGGCTCTCTGTCGTTATGCAACGAAGCTTTACGACTGTGGGCCCTCTCAAGAGCATCAAATTCACCTTCTAGGGGTATATCTTCCAGGCATTCAAAACCTTTGGGCAGACAAACTCAGTTGAGTACTGCTACCTCACGAGTGGTCACTCCACCTAGACCAGGTGGCAAAGATATTTCATCTCTGGGGCACTCCAGACATAGACCTCTTTGCAAGTCCACTGAATGCCAAACTTCCCAGGTTCTGTTCCAGGATTCCGGCGCACAACTGTCAGGCAAGGGATGCCTTCCTCCTTCACTGGGGTAAGGACTTCCTTTATGCCTTCCCACCCATTCCCCTCATTCCCAAGACATTCTTCAAGCTCCAGAGATACAGGGATCACATGATTCTCATAGCACCACGATGGCCACACCAAACGTGGTATTCCCTGCTTCTGCATCTCTCTCAAGCGGCACCTCTGGAGTTAGAGCATGCTCCAGATCTCCTTTCCCAGGAGAACGGGATGCTATGGCACCCGAATCCCCAGTCCCTGCACCTCACTGCCTGGTTGTTGAAGGCTTAGACTTCCAGGAAACTTTCCATAAGAAGATCTTATGCCTTCAAGTGGAAATGTTTTACTATATGGTGCTCTACGAAGAGATTAAACCCCCTGGTCATACCCTTAGAATCGATACTAGAGTATCTCCTTCACTTATCGAATTCTGGGTTAAAAACCAATTTGGTAAGAGTCCATCTTAGCGCAATTGCAGCTTCTTATAAGCCTCTAAATGGACAACCAATTTCCTCTCATCCACGCCTATCAAGATTTATGAGAGGCCTTTTATTAACTAAACCTCCCATCAGGCCACCACCGGTAGCATGGGATTTAAATCTAGTTCTCGGGCAGCTCATGAAGCCGCCTTTTGAACCTTTAGCCACTACAGCCCTTACGTTTTTGACTTGGAAGGTCATCTTCCTGATTGCAATCTCCTCTGCCCGTCGCATTAGTGAATTGCAAGCTTTAGTGGCTGATCCTCCTTATACTAGATTTCATCATGATAAGGTTGTTCTTCGAACTCACCCACACACTTTATGCCAAAGGTGGTTTCGCCTTTTCATTTAAACCAATCAATTTATCTTCCTGTATTTTTTCTGAGGCCTCATGCCTCTAATGCAGAAAGAAACCTTCATACTTTGGATTGTAAGAGGGCCTTAGCCTTTTACATTCAAAGAACACAGCAACATAGAAAGTCCTCACAACTTTTTGTAGCTTTTGACCCTAGTCATTTGGGACTGCCAGTTTCCAAAAGAACTTTATGTAAATGGATTGCCCAATGCATATCCTTTACTTATGAGAGTAAGGGTCTTCCTCTTCAGGACCATGTCACAGCTCACAATGTGAGAGCCATGGCAGCTTCTATGGCTAATCTCCACTCTGTGTCTATCGATGACATTTGTCGAGCAGCCACCTGGGCTTCGGTACACACCTTCACAGCCCACTACTGCCTAGATAAAGCCTCCCGTCAGGATGCCTTCTTTGGCCAAGCTGTTCTTCAAAATCTCTTTCAAACCTAAACCAACTCCTACCAACCAACCCTGGTGGGATGCCAGAGATCCATGGGAGGAAGTCTCACCTTCGACCGTGGCACCTTCCTGGGGATATCTCCCTGGCATCTTCAGCTAGGGAGTCCCCATATGTGAGGACTACATTCCTGCTTGTTCCTGGAGATAGCGTAGTTACTCACCTGTAACAGGTGATCTCCGGGAACAGCAGGAATTTAGTCCTCACAACCCACCCACCTCCCCTAGGAGTTGTCTCTCTCTCTCTCTCTCTCTTTGTCTCTTTCCTCTCTCCCTCTATCCTTTCACTCAGCTACAAACTTAACCGAAGAGGGGCAGTTGGAAAGGTGGAAAGGCAGTGTGCATGTGCTAAGGGATGCTCCCAAAAGCGTTCCTATTGGACGCTGGGGAGCGTTCCCGCGCAGGCTCCATCGGTACCGACAATACCCATATATGAGGACTAAATTCCTGCTGTTCCTGGAGATCACCTGTTACAGGTGAGTAACTACGCTATATCGTACCACTGTTAAACTCTTGAAGGAGGCAAAAAGAAGTGGCCTTGTCATCACTATTTTGATTGAACTGTCCTAGTTATATATTGAGGCACAAGTGCAGTTCAAAGTTTTAACATTTATTTATAAATATATCTATCTAGGTTGGTCTTCCTTCCCAGTCCTTGAGGTATGCCAACACATCAGGTTTTCAGGATATCCCTAATGAATATTCATGGGAGATTTGTACTACCTCCGCTCTATATAAATCTTTCTCATGCATATTCATTTGAGATATCATAAAAACCTGATCAATTGGGACTTGAGGACTGGAAGTGAAGACCAAGGGTCTAGGTTGTTCAACGTATCAAGCTGATCTCTTAACCTGCTATAAACCAAATAGGGTCTTACTGTCACCTCAAACACTGATTTTATCAGTGTTTTTAGCCAGATTCTGAGTGATTTGGAATAGGGAGTTCTTAGATTTTACATCTAAATTTGTAAATTTCTTCCTGCTTAAATTGCAGATGGAAACAATTCATTTTGCTTTTACAGTAGAAGAACGGCCGAAACTAGTGCTTTCAACAGTTTTTGAAGGTTTAGTTTTTAGTTTGATGGTAGGATAGTATTAAGTTTCACAGGTAGGGGGGGGGACCACTAGAAAGCGTTGAATTTTTGTTTCTTTCATATATTTGGTGGTGTTGATTTGTAGATGGAAAAGTGAACCATTAAATTTGAATATATAAATTATGCTATAGGAAAATTTTGAAAATTAACCAGAAGGACCTGAATTAAAAAAACAAAACAAAACATTGCTTCAACAATGGAAGATAGAAGAATCTTGGTAGAACTCGCTGAAAGGAAAAAAAGATTTGTTGGTCATACACTGTTTCTAGTGCAAGTTTACTACATTAGTACTGGAGCGAAAGACAAATGAAAGAGAAGAAAAGAACACCACAATGCATGGCAATGAAATGAAATAACAAAGCCAAGATCTGGAAACACGGGAGAATAGAGAAAAGCTGGGCACAGAAAGAACTGGTGCGCTATATTTGCCAACCTTTGTATCAAGTGATGTCTCTGATAAAAAGCTGAGAAAATGAAGAAGGAAGGTGCTTAGATGTATTATGGGCTTCAACATATGTTTCATGATTTATAGAACATTCTATACCCTTCCAACGAATGTGTGGCTTATGTATAAGGTTTCCAATTTGTCAAGAGTTTTAGTCCATTCCTGAGAGGATATGATATATTTTTTATACCTTTGACATGCTGGTGAACTACGTGAAGAACAATATGTGAAATAGATCTCCCAGGCTTGGAAGAAGTCAAGCATTGTTTATCCATATGTTTATTTTCTGTAGTTTTGTTTTTCCTAACACCTTAAAACTATCCTTCTAAGTTTACTGAAATTTTTTAACTTTTTTATTTTTGTGGGGAGTCTTTTGAAAGAGGGTGGTGATAGGAGATTGTGTGGGAGATGGTTTTGTCTTCCATCCATGTACTTTTTGACCAGTAGTGTTACCATGTCCAATCAGTGTAATCAGCTTTCTAACAGGAATAAAACTGCTTTGATTTTTGAGTGAATTAAATGGCATACTAAGGCAACCATTAAGCAGTATTTAAAATCAGATTTGGTAATTAATTTGAAACACCCCCCCCCCCCCAACCATTCCCAGTATTTTAGTAAATATAGTTTGTTTTCTTTGCTGTAAGCAGATCTGCGGTGTCCCAAAATCAAGACACTGCTCTACATAATCAACTGAGCATTTATTTTCCTAATGCTCATCTGTGCTCTGTAGTAGTCCCTAAGCCCATGCCTGAATAGGCATCTCTGCAGTGTGTGTTACTGAGCAGCTACTGCATTGCAGGGAGTTATTAATACATTGTACTGCAGTCTCAGGAAGCACGTCACTGTGCCCTTGAGAAGACCTTGAGCACGTATGCACTTTGTGGCTGTGTTATTTTTATTAAAGGTTATGGAAGGACAGACTCTTAAACCTCAGGGTTTGAGCTATTATGTGGCAGTGCTACAGAAGTGCTTATTTTTGCTATAGAAGAACAAAGATGATATCCTGTTTTTCCACCAGTGTCTCATTCTCGGTGGAAATGTTAGTGGTTGAAAGTTAATGAAACCTTGGATTCTTTGGGCTGCTGTTGAGCATAGGCCCTTGGGTTGTACTGTTGCCTTGGGCCTCTGGCTGTCTGAGGCTGGAAGAGTTGCTACAGGTTAATAATTGGTAGCGCCCAGGTGACCGAGTACTTAAGACTCTTTGCAAGCTCAACTGTGAGACAAGCTTTTGCAAAAGTGACAGTTTAAATTTTGAGAGGTCATTTCAGCTACATGTATCACATTATAAATCGCATGCAGTGCATTACTTTATTATAAAGCCTTCCAAGTTTTATATTTACTGGTGCTGTACTACTATTGCTTGTGTCTATAGCCTCACTCTCCAAACCTGTCAATTTATCATTTGGTGATTCTAGCAAACCAGTCACTTCCTGTGTTTAAAAAACAAACCCCTCCCAAAACAAGACACAACTCAAATGCGCAGACCTCCATTTAGAACTCTCTTATTCAGAATTCAAGGCCAGTCTCAAAACTGATCTTTTTCAAAAAGTTTTAAATCGTTCTGCCCAGTGATGCATATGCCGCCACCGACCTCCACTGTAACTTCCCTGTGCATTCTCTCGCCTTTCCTCCCTCTCCTGTTTTTTGAATGATTACCTCTATCTTTTCTACTTTTATAACTTATTTTATTTTATGTAAACCATTCTCATTCAAAGGGCGGTATATCAAGTTTTTAATAAACCATAACACTTGCAAAGGCAGATTTATTAAAAATAACCCCACTGAAATAGAATTGAGACCAACCAGGAAGAATTAAAGTATGGCGCTTCTTTGGCTGAGGATTGTACTTCCATATCGGACTTTTCCCAGGTGTGGTGAGTGTTGTCTTCCCTAGGCAAGATAATAGCCGGAAAGGGACAAAAACAATTTGTCTTTATCAAAATATGTCTCCTCTGCATTCAAGAACAACAAAGCAAATCAGACATTGAAAACATCAAAATCCATATATACATTTAAGACAGATCATATATGTTTAAATGTAAAAGCAATCAAAAACAAAGGTGTGGAGCATGGAATAACACCAGAATATCCACAAATTAGAACCTAAAGCTATCTCAAAGAATAAGTCTAAATAACAAGGCATGTTTTCAATTGCTTTTTAAAAGACATAAGAATGGTCAAAGAATTAGTGGCCTTTCTACTCAAGGATAGCGTACCTTCCGATAAAGAAGGCAATTTATACTACTGTGGTATTTGATAATTGAATGTTGGCGCTCTGAGTGGTAGTGGTTGCACAAACCTAGTCTGGATTGAATGGACCTTAAGGAGGCCTCCTGAAAGCACAGTCCTCCTTTAGAGGGCATTTCCTCCCCATGGTGTGGATCTGGAGTAGCGCTTTCAGTTATCCAGTCACTTCTACAGTCATGGTGCATGACACAACAGGCTGTGATAATGTCAGCAGTGCTGGATCCAATTCGGAAGGCTGCAGTGATCCCAGTGTGTTCTTCCAAAAGAGTTTGTCGACAAAGCGTAACAACAAATCATTTGCAAACACTAGGAGCCGTCATGCCCTTCTATTAAAGCTAATTACCTCATAGCAACAGGCACCCAAGAAAATGAATTACTAGATCTAAACAATTCAGATCATGAATCAGCCATTCTTTGGTTTGGCTTTGTGTTATTTTTTTAAATGGTTTCAAGCACTAAAATGATAGGCGTTGCCAGTTATTTCTACCAGAGGAAAACTGAATTGTGTGACTGCAACTAGCTGTTGCACATACATGCAGTATTGCATCTATGAGCAAGAAGTTAATTATGTAAATCTGTGGTTCTTAACCCAGTCCTGAGGAGACACGCAGCCTGTCAGGTTTTCAAGATATCCACAATGAATATGCATGAGATATATTTGCATAAACTGTCCTTCATTTTATGCAGATCTCTCTCATGCATATCCTAAAAAACAAACTGGCCGGATGGATCTCTAGGACTGGGTTCTGAAGCTTTGATTGAATTCCGACATCTTCATTATTAGAAAACTGGTAGAAGCTTGCAAAATGCAAAGTGTTTCTACTTATCTCTGCACTTTATTCTTAAACCTTTAGCAGTGGATGAAAAATAAATATTAGACAATGCAGCAGATAATGATTTATGTTGCTTTAGTATAAGCCAGGTGTGTGGAATTGCAGTCCTGGAGGGCCACAAGCCAGTCTGGTTTTCTGAATACCCCTGATGAATATTCTTGCAATGGAGGCAATGCATGCAGATATATTTCATGGATATTCATTAGAGATATGCTGAAAACCTGACAGGTTTGCAGCTCTTCAGGACTGCAGTTAAACATCCCTTTTCTAAGCAAAGCAAGGACCCCATGATTAGTAAACAGGCGTCAATAGTGTCTTCATGGTTTTGGCTATCATCTAGTCTAGTTTGTGGTTCTTACGCAGTTCTGATATCCCAACCCTCTTCTCCTGGTGACATGCTGGGCAGCTGAAATATACTTGCTAATTTGCAGGACTCCAGAAAATACTCCTCCAAGGCTTGCCCTCCACTGCAATCCTCCCTCCCAGTTGGTTCAAGGTATCAGTGCCCTAGGCAAACCTCTTAAGCCTTACTCCCCATCCCCTGGCTGTCAGGATCTATTGTTTAACTTTGAATGTCCTACTCTTTGCAGCCCCCCCCCTAAAAGCTGCAACCCTAGGTGACCGCCTAGTTTGCCTGATGGTTCGACTGGTGCTGCTCCCTTTCCCCATCCCTAGGGTTGTGTGTGTTTTCTTGAGCTTGGATGCCCTGTGCTAGCCTGAACTGTGGGGCAGACCCCAGCACAGTGTTATAATTTTTATTTCATCTGGATAAATCTAAACTAGTGTTACAGCCATTTGTACCACTTATGTGGTTTTGTTAAACAGCATGAACAGGATGATCTGAAGATTGTTTTCAGGACTGTGTGCCACCTTCACCCTTTCATATAGTGACTGATTCATAGTATATGCAATGGAACCAGCTGAATCTTCTTGTTCTAATGAACCAAGGATGCCAACTCCTGAAAATAAATGTTTTGTTTTGTTTTTACTGACGGTTTGATAGATTTTTTTTATTGACAAAGTGAAGATTTTGCTGCCTATGATGACTGGTGATTAAAAATCTTCAAGGACTGGCTATCCTGCCTAATAGATTTGCATTTGTATTTCTTGTCCATCAAGGACTGAATTAATGTTTTTTCATAAGAACATACGATATGCCATACTGGGTCAGGCCAAGGTCCATCAAGCCCAGTATCCTGTTTCCAACAGTGGCCAATCTAGGTCATACTTACCTAGCAGTATCCCCAAAAGACACAGGTTCCACAATGCTTGTATTGGGTCAAGCATTGATATCCTGGGTCCCTTTCTAATAATGGTTTATGGACTTTTCCTCCAGGAACTTGTCCAAACCTTTTTTAAACCCAGCTACACTAACAGCTCTTACTACATCCTCCGGTAACAAATTCCAGAGTTTGATTACACGTTGAGTGAAAAAATATTTTCTCTTATTTGTCTTAAATAGTTTACTCTGTAGCTTCATTGCATGTCCCCTAGTCTTTCTATATTCTGATAGCGTAAACAATCGATCTACGTTTACCCGTTCCATTCCATTCATTAATTTATAGACTTCTATCATATCTCCCCTCAGCCGTCTCTTTTCCAGGTTGAAGAGCCCTAACCTTTGTAGCCTCTCTTCATAGGAGTAGCCTTCCATCCCCTTTACCATTTTGGTGGCTCTTCTCTGTACCTTTTCTAATAACGCTATATCCTTTTTAAGATAACGGAGACTAGAATTGCACACAATATTCAAGGTGCGGTCGTACCATGGAACGATACAGAGGCATTAATAATATCCTTTGTTTTATTTTCCATTCCTTTCCTTATGATATCTAGCATTCTATTTGCTTTCTTGGCCACCGCTGCACACTGGGCGTAGGGTTTTAACATGTTATCCACGATGACTCCTAAATCTTTTTCCTGGGTGGTGGTTCCCAATGTGGAACCTTGCATCGTGTAACCATAGTGTGGGTTGTTCTTTCCTAGGTGCATAACTTTGCACTTGTCCACATTAAATTTCATCTGCCATTTGGATGCCCAGTCTTCCAATTTATCCAGATCCTCCTGCAATTTTCCACAGTCCTCTTGGGTTTTAACAGCTTTAAACAGTTTTGTGTCATCTGCAAATTTGATAACCTCACTAGTTATTCCCTTTTCCAGGTCATTTATGAATATGTCAAAAAGCAGCAGACCCAGTACAGATCCCTGGGGTACTCCACTATTCACCTTTTGCCATTGGGAAAATTGGCCATTTAGCCCTATCCTATGCTTTCTATCTTTTAACCATTTCCCGATCCACAATAGTACACTGCCTCCTGTCCCATGACTTTTTAGTTTTGCCAAAAGTCTCTGATGAGGGATCTTGTCAAAGGCTTTCTGAAAGTCCAGATACACTATATCAACCAACTCACCTTTGTCTACCTGTTTATTCACACCTTCAAAAAAACATATCAGATTAGTAAGACAAGATCTTCCTTGTCTCGAAAGCCATGTTGGCTGTCACCCATTAGGCCATGACTATCTACATGCTGTTTAATTTTGTTCTTTATGATGGTTTCTACCATTTTCCCCGGTACTGACGTCAGGCTCACCGGTCTGTAATTTCCCGTATCACCCCTGGGACCCTTTTTAAAAATTGGCGTTACATTGGCGATCCTCCAATCTTCAGGTATTACAGATTACTTTAATGAAAGTTCACAGATTACTAATAGCAGGTCTGCAATCTCATATTTCAGTTCCTTCAACACTCTTGGATGTATACTATCCGGTCCAGGTGATTTGCTACTATTCAGTTTATCAAATAGTTGTAATACATCTTCCCGGTGTAGCGATATTTCTCTCAATTCCTCTGCAGTATCACCTTTAAATACCACTTCAGTCTTGGGTAACATCCCTACATTTTCCTCAGTAAAGACCGAAGCAAAGAATTCATTCAGTCTCTCCGCTATAGCCTTGTCTCCTCTTACTGCCCCTTTTATCCCTCTTTCATCTAATGGTCCAATTGACTCTCTCACAGGCCTTTTGCTACGAATGTACTTGAAAAAGTCTTTATTACGTGTTTTTGCTTCCGTAGCAAGTTCCTTCTGAAATTCTCGCTTTGCCTGCCTTATCAATGCTTTGCATTTAACTTGCCAGTGCTTGTGCTGTTGCCAGTTTTCGTCATTTGGCTCTTTTTTCCATTTCCTGAAAGATGCTTTTTTGGCAGCAACAGCCTCTCTGACCTCACCTTTAAACCATGCTGGCAGTTTTTTGGACTTTCTTCCACTTTTCTTAATGTGTGGAATACAGCTGGTCTGGGCTTCCAGGATAGTATTTTTAAATAACACACAAGCTTGATGTAAGTCTTTAACCTTTGCAACCACTCCTTTTAGTTTTTTCTTAACTATATTCCTCATTTTATCATAGTCTCCCTTTTGAAAGTTAAAAGGTAGTACTGTGGATTTCTTTACTATCCCTCCTCCACTAATTAAATCAAACACGATCATGCTATGATCACTATTGCCAAGTGGTCCCAACACCCTTATTTCTTGCACCAGATCTGGTGTTCCACTAAGGACTAGGTCCAGTATGGCTTCCCCTCTGGTCGGTTCATGAACCAGCTGCTCCAAGAAGAAGTCATTTATTTCATCTAGAAACTTTATCTCCCTAGCATGTCCTGCCGTGACAATTATCAAGATCTTTATCATCTTCACATTAAGGTGCAGGCCCATTTTAAGACTACAAGTATTTTCCTTAATCTCAGTGAGCAAATGTTTTAGATCATCTTCACGTTCAGCCTGCAATATGGTGGTATCAACATAGCAAAGGTCATTGATGAGTTTTCCACCAATGTTCACCTCAGTTGTCTTCGTACAGTCCTGCTTCTCTGTTGATTTGCTCTGCATATAAATTGAACAGATATTGGGAAAGTATACAGCCTTGTGGTACACTACAAAGACACTTATCCACTCTTTAGTCCTCTCCCGTCTAGACTATTGCAACCCCCTCCTTGCTGGTCTCCCTCTGAATCTTCTCTCTCCCCTTCAATCGGTTCAAAATTCAGCTGTGTAGCTAATCTTCCACCAGCCTCGATATGCTCATATAGCCCCTTTCTCAAGTCACTTCATTGTCTTCCTATCCAATTCCATATCCAGTTCAAACTTCTACTGACTAAAAGTGCACTTATTCTGCTGCTCCTCGTTCCTTTCCTCTCTTATCTCTCCCTACACTCCCTCCTCAAGAACTCCTCTCTTCTGGCAGATTTCTTCTATCTATGCCCCTCGCTTCTACTGCCAACTCCAGACTTTGATCCTTCCACTTTGCTGCCCCTTGTGCCTGGAACAAACTACCTGAGTTGGTACATCAGGCTTCATCTCTGGCCCTTTTAAAATCCAGGCTAAAAACTCATCTTTTCAAGGCTGCTTTTGGATCCTCATCTGCATAGTCTCCTGCTCTCCAACTATGTATTCCTTACCATTCCTCTAGCCTAGACATATCCTTGTCCCCAGCTGTTGTGTCGTCTGACTTGACTAGCTTGTAAGCTCTGATGAGCAGTGATGGTCTTTTACATGTCTCTCTACAGCACTGCATATGCCTTGTAGAACTATACAAATGATCAGTAGGAGGAGTAATAGTAGTGATTTTAAACCATTATGTTTCTCCTTGTTCTGTTTGTATTGTTTCTTTCTGATCAATGTAAAGGTGGGGGTTGTTAATGTGGCCCAGAATTTTTCATGATTTATACAATTAAAGGCCTTGCTGTAGTCAATGAAACACATGTAGATATGGTATCCTTTTGTCTTTTCAAGGATCCATTTCACGTCTGCAGTGTTGTCTTGTTCCTTGCAGTTTCCAGAATCCGGCACATGCCTAAAAGATTCTACTCAAGATCATTAAGAACGTAACAACATAAACATAAGAAGTGCCATAATGGGCAAGACCAAAGGTCCATCAAGACCAGTGTCCTGTTCAATCTAGGTCACAAGTTCTTGACACATTCCAAAAGTAGCCAGTTCCATACTTCTTATCGCCAGGTATTAGCAGTGGTTTTCTCTCGGTCTGCCAGGGACTGCTGGGCCGCCAGGAGTCAGCATTGACTCAACGGTACACACCTTAATAATGGTTTGTGGACTTTTCTTCCAGGAATTTGTCCAAATCTTTTTTTATACCAAGTTATAATACTTGCTTTTACTACATCCTCTGACAATGATTTCCTAAGCTTAATTGTACATTGAGAGAGAACATATTTTCTCTTATCATTTTTAAATATACTACTTTGTGGGGATGTGCATTTGTTTGAAATGAAATGGGAAATATCAGTGAAATGTTTTCACATCATTTTGAATCTGAAATGCTAACAAATCTGAAATATATCTTCCCTACCAATTTCGTCATAGGCTGGCCTCAAATCTATAACCCTGGGGTTGAAAGACAGGCATCTTATGGAAGAACCATCATGTATCAGTGGGGCTGGCTGTAGCCGCCCTGATCTTAACTCTGCTGACTATCTTTGTTCCTGTTTCCTGGTTGGCCCAAAGTTTGTCTGCTCTGGAGCTGTATGGAAAATGCTAACTGGGTTTTTTGCTTTATGAATCTTTTGACTCCTGTTGTAGACATTTACTCCAAAGATTTTTATTTTGCCATGTTCTTGTGAAGAAAGTCTGTGAAACCATGACTAAGTATGCTATCAGAGACATTTGCCAAGCCTAATCCAGATCCTGCTTGTCCGATTATTGATGATTACCGAGGATATGGATTACGTTTGCTAAATGTCTCTGATAGCATACTTAGTCATAAACGTCCCAAAATCCAATCTTGCTCCCACTCAGTCCCTACAGTTCATAGGAGCTCATCTGGATACCTATTCCCTCCGCAGCCCTGCTGTCTTCGTAGAGTACAACTAGCTTCCCAAGCAGTGCTCAAACCTTGTCTCACTGCTCGGGAAATGCTACAATTGCTAGGTCACATGGCATCCACCGTGCATGTGATTCCTTATGCTCACCTCCATATGCAAGCAGCCCAGTGGACTTTATCCACTCAGTGGACACAGGCCTCAGGCTGCCTGTCGGACAAAATAACAAAGTCAAACTGTCTTATTTCATCCCTCCAATGGTGGCAATCACCCAGAAACCTTCTGGTGGGGTCTCCTTTCCAGCAACCCCAATCCCAAGCCACCCTAACAGCAGATGTATCACAGATGGGATGGGAGCCCACCTGCATGATCTCTCTACCCAGGGTACCTGGACTCCACAGGAGGCCTGTCTTCACATCAACCTCCTGGAGCTCAGAGCAATCTTCTTTGCTCTTCGAGTATTTCATGCCCAGCTCAGCTACAAGACAGTCCTAGTTCAAATGGACAATCAGGTAGCTATGTTCTATGTGAACAAGCAGGGCGGAACAGGCTCTCTGTCACTATGCAACGAAGTTTTGCGACTATGGACTCTTGCCAGAGAGCATCAGATTCATCTCCTTGCAGTGTACATTCCAGGCATCCAAAACTCTTGGGCAGACAAACTCAGTCGAGTTCGGCTTCCACATGAATGGTCTCTCCATGCAGACCAGGTTGCCCAAATATTTCAGATTTGGGGAACCCCGGACATAGACCTCTTTGCAAGTCCACTGAATGCCAAACTTCCCCGGTTCTGTTCCAGAATTCCGGCTCGATGATGTCAGGCAAGGGACGCCTTTCTCCTCCACTGGGGTCAGGACTTCCTATATGCCTTCCCACCCATTCCCCTCATCCCCAAAACCCTATTCAAGCTTCGGAGAGACAGAGGTTGTAATGATCCTCATAGCACCACGTTGGCCACGGCAAATATGGTACCCTTTTCTCCTACATCTCTCTTAAGCTCCGCCTCTGGAGTTGGGATCTGCTCCATATCTTCTCTCCCAAGAGGACAGGATGCTCTGGCATCCGAATCCCCAGTCTCTGCATCTCAGGGCCTGGTTGCTGAAAGCCTAGAACTTCAGGATTTTAACCTTTACCAACAGGTAAAGGATATCCTTCATGCTTCCAGGAAACCCCCCACAAGACGCTGGTATGCCTTTAAGTGGAAAAGGTTTACCATATGGTGCTCGCAGAAGGGTCTTAACCCTCTTGCGATACCTCTGGAATCGATACTGGAGTTTCTCCTTCATTTGTCAAATGCGGGTCTCAAGACAAATTCAGTAAGAGTCCATCTTAGTGCTATTGCAGCTTCTTACAAGCCTCTAAGTGGACAACCTATTTCCTCTCATCCTCTCATAGCGAGATTTATGAGAGGCCTTCTTTTAACAAAGCCTCCCATTAAGCCACCACCAGTGGCATGGGACATAAATCTGGTGCTCGGGCAGCTCATGAAACCGCCCTTTGAACCATTAGCCACTACATCTTTGAAATTTCTTTCTTGGAAAGTCATCTTCCTCATTGCAATCACATCAGCACGTCGCATCAGTGGCTGATCCTCCTTATACAAGGTTCCACCATAATAAGGTAGTTCTTAGGATTCATCCACACTTTATGCCAAAGGTGGTTTTGCCTTTCCATTTAAACTAAGTGGTTTACCTTCCTGTATTATTTCCGAGGCCTCATGCCTCCAGTGCAGAAAGGAACCTTCATACCTTGGACTGTAAAAGAGCTTTGGCCATTTACTTGCAAAGGACACAGCAACATAAAAAATCTTCTCGACTCTTTGTTGCTTTTGATCCTAGTCATTTGGGACTTCCAGTCTCCAAAAGAACTCTATCTAACTGGATTGCTCATTGCATATCCTTTGCCTATGAGAGTAAGAACCTTCCTCTTGAAGGCCATGTCACAGCTCACAATGTGAGAGCCATGGCAGCCTCAATGGCTCATCTTCACTCTGTGTCTATTGACAACATCTGTCGAGCAGCTACTTGGGCTTCGGTACATACCTTCACAGCCCACTACTGCTTAGACAAGGACTCCCGCCGGGATGCCTTGTTTGGCCAGGCTGTTCTTCAACACCTTTTTCAGACTTAATCAACTCCTACCCCACCGTCCCTGGTAGGATGCCAGAGATACATGGGGGGAAGTATGGCCCTTTCAGAAGGCCTAACAACTTCCTGGGGCCATCTCCCTGGCATTTGCAGCTAGGGAGTCCCCATATGTGAAGACTACGTTCCTGTTTGTTCCTGGAGATAGCGTAGTTACTCACCTCTGGGAACAGCAGGAATTTAGTCTTCACAACCCGCCCACCTCCCCTAGGAGTTGTATCTCTCTCTTTCTCTCTCCCTCTCTCTTTTGTCTCAGCTATAAACTCAACTGGAGAGGGACAGTTGGAAAGGTGGGAAGGCAGCATGCAGGCGCTGTTGTATGCTCCCAAAAGCTTTCCTATTGGATGCTGGGGAACGTTCCCACACGGACTCCGTTGGTACTGACAATACCCATATGTGAAGACTAAATTCCTGCTGTTCCCGGAGATCACCTGTTACAGGTGAGTAACTACGCTTTCTCCAGGAACAGGCAAGAAGTCAGTCCTCACATATGGGTGATGTCGGCGCCAATGGAGCCCTCATGCGGAGCAAATCCCCAGCTTTTAGAGAGAGCCCTTGGGAGTTGCCAACATGCATGCGCGGTCCCCTTCCCACCATAAGGTGCCATCTTTCTCAGTCAAATGACATAGCTAAAAAGACGGCAAAAGAACAAAATATAATAATAATAATAGGACTGCAACTCGAAGGGGAGGAGGGAGGGTCGTGAGGACTGATTCCTGCTGTCCCCTGAGAACACCTGTTACAGGTGAGTAACTATGCTTTCTCTGATTAGTCTTAAATGTGCTACATTATAGCTTCATTACATGTTCCCTAGTCTTTCTACTTTTTGAAGGAGTAAGCAACCAATCTACATTAACCCATTCCAGAGTCAATCAGGTGAACTGTAGTGTACTGCAGCTAATCAGCCGTGATTGCATCTGCAAACGATTGGTTGTAAGGAAGGGAAGATGAAACTGAGGTAAGAGATGTGACCGCTATGCAGCCTCAAATCTCAGTTAATAGATGTTTTTTCAGAACAGAACTTTGGGGCGAAGCACATGGGCTGTTTTTTTCCTCCATATAATGGTAGTTTTTGATAAAAAAAAAAGTCATGCTGAATACACATTCACAATCCCAACACCAAAGACAAAAAGAACGCAAGTTGCATGCAAGTGAAAATTCTCTTTATATGCTCCATACATCTGGAATGTGCTCTCACTGTGTTTAAGAACCACAACAGAAATCAGAGTTTCGAAGGAAGCTCAAAACGCACCTATTCAGAGTGCTTCAGAGACAAAATTTAACACACTCATAAATCGAAAGATAATGAACACTACCATGTTCACGCTATGAACCTTAGACCCCTCCCTGCATAAGGGTTCTCCTATCCCTGTTATAGCTGAGCACGGTCTAAGACCAAGAGAAATATTCAATGGCAGTGTTAATATTTGAATAAGTTAATAATTAACTTTTACTGTAAAACATATATATGTTAAGTTTTCAATGGCAATGTTTAGTGTTTGAATGGTAATAATTTACTTTCACTGTAAAAACATACATTTTAAGTTTTCTGTGAACCAGTATATAAACATAGTTAAATAAATGAATAAGTAATAAAATAAAAGCCATTCTAGGTTAGAAGTCCCCAACAGATCCCAAACAGCAGATCTGTTTGCTATCGCTCATTTTTCGGGATAAGGAATTGCTCTCCCAAGTTTATCTGGCTAATTATTTTTTATGGACTTTTCTTCCAGAAACTTGTCTAAACCTCTTTTAATCCTATTATATTCGTTTTCTTGACCATATCCTCTGGCAGCAGTTTTCCCACAGCTTAATTATGTGCAACATGAAAAAATACTTTCTACAATGTATTTTCAGTCTGCTGGTCATTAATTTTATGGAATGTCGTCTTGTTTTAGTGCCGTTGGATGCATTGAAAGGTTAAATAACCATTCTCCTATTAAACCGTTCCACCCCTCTCATTTTATAAACTTCTGTTATATTCTCTCTGTCATCTTTTCTCCAAGCTGAAGAGTCCTAACCTGTTTAGCCTTTCCTCATAGACGATGGTCCAGCCCTTTCATTATTCTCAGAACCTTTTCTAGTTCCATTATATTCTTTTAGAGATGGGGGGGGGGGGGGGGGCAACCAGAACTGCGCACACAGTAGCATTAAGTATTATAAGATGTTTTTCTGTAGTATATGTAAAGCAAATTAAGAACATTTTTGATTGTTAACAGGAAAGAAACTATATGTCTGCATTTTTGCTGACTGGTTAAATACAATATTTAGCAAATATTTGTTTAAAAAAAAAAGAGAAGAAAATTGTAGAGGTTATTGACTGAATTTTAAAAGCTATATAAAGAAAGATGGGAACAAGCAAACTCTGGAGCACCAATTAGTAAAACCACACTCTGCAGGGCACTTCGTCCTATAGCGAAGGCACCCTCTTAATCTGATGTATTATTCTGCATTCCTGTTTGTAACCTCTTGTGAGTCGGGGAGGGGTCAGTTGTGGAGGATAGAATTAGCTTAGACTCAGGAAAGGGGGGGAGTATACTCATTTGATGTTCTCTAGCCCTTGTGTCGGGAAAGAATAGGAGTTGTAGGGTGTTGCTCAGTGAAGTGTGCTTTTTAATGTTACCCACAGTGGTGTCCATTGTCCTGTCCTGAATTGAGTGATGTCATGTTTCATTTAAGGCTCTTAGCGATGCTGAGGACTGGCTCTCTGCAGCCCACGAAAGAAGCAGTGAGAAAGTTGCAAATCAGGTTTCTGCTACTGCTGAAGCCCTTTGTGTTCGGTTGCGGGGAGGGGAGGGGGTGAATGTGATAGCTAAAGAGCTGACTCATGCAATATTCCTACCGGAGGAGCCGCACAGACAAGTACAAGCTTCTCATTTTACCCGAGTGCCCAGTGAGGTAATCCTGGAACAGCTGAAGGCATGGATGATTTTCATCGCTGGTGTAATATCCAGGTAGGTCATGGATTGCAAGAAGGCAGAATACGTGGGGCGTAAAGAGGAAACTTGCCCCTTATCTGCACAAGGACCTGGAGACATTCCACAGCGGTGAGATACCGTCGCAAGGAATGTTCCCCCTCACACGTGTGCTGGGACATTAAGCTTGCCTTTGATACATAGCAGGAATCTATTCTGCTGCTAATGCGCTCTGGTAGTGAGATGAATTTGACATTTGGCAGGAGGCTAGCTTCTAGTCTTATAAATGGCGTTTCTGCTTTGAAAGTTCAGTTACCTGTATCTGACTTGCTGCTCTTGTGTGATGGGGCTGAACTAATGTGGGGAGCTGTAGTGTTTCAGACATGTCTCCAATGTATTTCAGATAATAAATGTACAGTGGAACATTCATACTCTGCATTCATATTTTTGGAGCAGATGCATTTTGCAAGGAGAGAAGCAATTTTTTTCAAGTAGTCTGTATCTGAATGGCGAGAAGGATGGGATGCATGGAATAAACTGCATGGGCACATATTTGTCTCTCTGTCTTTGTTCGCACATAATCACGGCTCATGTTAGTTCTGCACATATAATAAGACTTCAAAACAGAGAGCACGACTTAAGTGAAAACATATTTTCAATAAACTATGTGGTGCTGTCCAGCGTCTTTTTACTATAATGTAAGTTTTGTGTAATAGGGCAAGAATGCAGTGGGTTGGGGCAATTCTAAAGAAGGGAACTTGCTCTATACATAGAAGAATTTTTCCTGGTGCATAACTTATTATTGATGGGTAGGAAATGCAGAAACTTCATGCTATTGAAAAATAGATCTCTCCCTCCCCCTCCTCTGGTAACTGATAAATGCAGCCAGACAAGTGACTTTTTGAGGTATAGTTGTACACTTCTACAGCTGAGAATTTTCTTCATTAGCTGCTCCGTGATTGCACACGTGTTGGCATACAGATAGACACAGCATTGAGATTGCCTTGGTAACCTCAGTAGTTGTTAATGCATTTATGAAGTATTGTCTATTTTGTGAATCCTATGGGCTGTTTGTGCCATATTTGTGCTTTGGTTTATGGCAGCGAATATAGAGTTGAGCCGTTTAGGGAAAGGAAAGCTTATAGAGCTGTCCTGTCGATGTGTTATCTCTCTTGACTTGTGACTTTTCACAGTAATACTTTGTGTAGGGGAACACCAATTGCTGAACAGTCCCCCTAAGTCAGGGAATCCTCTGTATTGATTATGTCACAGGTTTTCAGTATCTATACTTATTTTGTTTTACAGCTGCCTTTAAAGCTGCAGATCATTCAGAAATCTGTATTAAATGGGGTTACTATTGATCCTTTGAATTGTGCGTACACACACCAGCGTGGTCTTAGCAGCTGAAGCATCTTGTCTACCATATGCCACCATTGTGTCTTGCTTTTTTGTTTTTGGAGCTGGACTGTGAATGCATCATCATGACTATAAAGTCAAACCCATTTCCAAAGTGAAATATAGGCAGATTGACTTGGTGGCGCAATTTGCTTGAAGTGTCCATCCAGTGAAATCAGTCACTTGGCACAAAAGCACAGGATATGACTGCAGATGAAGAGAACCTAAGACTCGCCCAGCCTGCACACGCGATTTCCTAGTTCAGCTTTCTTCATAGCTTGCTCCCCATGCCTCCTTGAGTGCTATTTTTTCAGTCTCTAGCACTTCTCCAAGAATGCCGTTTTCTTTGAAGAAATATTTTCTGATGATGCTCCTGATTCTGGATTCTTTATGCCCTGGTCGTTTATTTTAGAATTTTCTTTCCAATAAGAGAAGGTTTGCTTCTCGTGCTACATTTATATTTTTGAGGTATTTGAATTTCTTATCTCTCTTCTACTATGGGGTATTTGCATTTAGATTTTTGTGCTATTTTGGCAACTCTTGGATTTCCACCACCCAAATGCATAATTCTGCACCTTTTTTTTTTCTTCATTTGTATCAACCATAAGGCCAAATACTTTTCACCTTTCTTCATTTCATTTTAGTTCACTTAGAACCTGGGCTGAGATCTGGTGTCATGAACTTTAATTCACAAGTACACGGAACTTTGTATGACAAGCTTACGTTCAAATTTTCTTTTGACCTGTCTTATGAAAACTTCACTTACAACTTGCCACTCTTTATGTTCATTCCTACTTTCTTCTTTGGATCCACTTTCCATTTTTTCAAAGATGTCCTTTAGGTTTTAACATACTCTTTATATCACCATTTAATATGCTGGCAATGTTTTGGTCTTTCATCAACCAATTCTAATGCATGGAATACATTTTTTCTGAGCTTCTAAGATGCTGTTTTTGAAGTGTCCATATTGCATGCAAATTGTTAATCCTTGCAGCCTCTCCTTTCAATTGCTTTTTAATAAATTTCCTGAATTGATTATAGACCCCCCCCCCTTTATTAAAGTTAAATGCAGCTGCAGTAGTATTCTTTAATGTCCTCCCTCAGTGATTGTTGATTTCGTTATGATCACTTTGTCACCCCTCTCACTTAGGTCCTGTGTTGCAGAGAGGATTGGACTGGGATGATTTCCTCTTCTTGATTGTTCTAGGGCCAGCCACTGCATGAAATAGTCATTAATGGCATCTATTAATGGCCTCATACCACACCTCGCGCTAGACATCCTACTAGTGACAGAATCGTGGCTCACTGTTTCAGATTCAGCCCTCATTCAACCAACTCATCTCCCCTGACTTCTCAATTCACACATGCCACAGAACAGACCGCAGAGGAGGTGGTGCCTTCATTCTGGTAAAAATGGACCTCCAGTATCAAACGATCAGCTCTAACAGCTCAACACACCTTGATGTGATCACCATATCCAACAACCACAATACCATCAACCTTATCTACAGATCCCCAGCTTCATCCCCTGAAGACCTCATGAATATAATTGACCTAGCCTCCAACCCCAAGAACACATGCAAGCCGAACTGGGTACTGGGTGATTTTAACCTACCAGCCCTACAGGATAATCATTCCAAAGCCTTCCTTGAAGCACTCAACAACCTGGGTTATGAACAAATAGTGGATGCTCCCACCCATACTAGACCTCGTTTTCATCCCTCGACCAGATGTGAGCTCGAACTACAACTTCAACATAATTATCTCCCCCGTCCCATGGTCAGACCACAATCTAATCAGATTTCAAATACCTATGCACCAGGATAGTGAATGGACAATGAAAGTAATGGAAAAATCAGCAGCACCCTCAGGACGTTTCAGACTCTTTGACAGAGAGGTGATCATCAAAGAGGTCCTCCTTAACATCACTACTGCGTCACTGAACCTTGAAGAGGTGATGGCCTCATGGAACAACAGTTTGAGCTCCTTTGCATGCATATCTAACCAACCCAAACCACAGGCCTCAGATAAGCAACCAAGAAGTAGAAAACCTGCACGCTGGTACACCACCGAGCTACGGACCTCACTACACTTACTGAGGAAACTAGAAAGAAAATGGCGACATACACGGTCCACAACAGACCAGACAGCCTACAACTCCCACCTGCAGACACACCGGGACTTAATATCAACAGAAATGAAAGAACAGGGAGGAGTGGCCTAGTGGTTGGGGCAAGGTACTACAGGCCGGAAGGTCAGTGGTTCAAATCCCACTAGAGCACAGCAACCTTGGGCCGGAAGGACTGGGGTTTCTAGTCCCACAGGTGCTCCTTGTGGTCTTGGGCAAGCCACTTAACCCTCCATTGCCCATGTTCCCTGTAAGTATTAGTGTATGTGTCTCATATCCCCTTGTGTTAAATGTATCCCCCAACCGCTTTGACCCGGTGAAAAGCGGGATAAAAATGCAGATAAATAAATAAAATCAAATAAATAAAAACATCACTCTGAACTCTTAAGCAGATCACTGAACAAACCCCATGAGCTATTCAATATAGTGAAGACCCAAACGAAGGAATGCTCATCCTCCCAACCAGCCATGATACACCCCCAGGACTACGCAGACTACCTGCTGGCCAAAACCAATAACGTCAGCAAAGCCACGCTGTCCAGCCCCAGTAACAACCCAGCCCGACTTAAGTCACTTACTTCTCTCATGACACCATCGGCTGCAAGTATTGAGGATGATATTGCTGTCATCAATGCCACCACTGCTCCAAACGACCCTTGTCCAGCATTCTGGATAAGATCACTACGTAAGGAAATCAGCCCTATATTAGCCAAGATCATTGACCTGTCCTCTACAGGACTATTCCCTTCATGCCTCAAGTAGACGTCAATCCAGCCCCTTCTGAAAAACACCAAACTAGATTCCCAGAAGGTAGAATCATACCGACCAATATCGAGCATCCCGCTGTTAGCAAAGATAATTGAGAAGGTCGTCCAATGTCAAATACAGGACCACATTGACTCTACAGCTTCCCTTGACCCATGCCAACATGGCTTTAGGGAATCACATGACGTTGAAACTCTCCATGCCACATTCATCAACACATTGATCTTGGGGATCGACAACATCAAACAAGGATATGCTTTAATTTTCCTGGACATTGCTGCTGCGTTTGACTCCGTAAACCATGAACAACTCTTGATACGGCTCCAGGATAAGCAGGTATGGACAGGATCCACAACCTCTGAGGCTTTCCAACAAAAACATGGTGTACCTCAGGGCTCCTCACTCTCCGCCCTCTTATTCAATATATGCAACCCATATGTGAAATAATCCGCTCATTTAACGTATCATGCCTGATCTACGCAGATGACGTACTATTCTTCATTCCATTCACGATCGACCATCCTGATTTCTCCCCACTAGTAAAATGCTTCAAGGCCGTAACCGACTGGCTCCACTCTCAGAGCCTCAAGATAAACTTCAGCAAGATGGACGTACTGTTCATCACAAGAAATCAATCCTTCTCACCACCGCCGACATTAAAGAGAAGAGACGCTGAACTCCCAAGTAGACCCAGCATCCACTACCTAGGCGTTACGTTAGACCAGCAGCTCAAATTTAAAACTCACATCAACACCATCAAGCAAATTTACCACAAAATACAAACATTGCGACATCTCCGACCCCTGCTGCAACCAGATGACTTCAGAACAGTTTTTCAGGCACTGGTGACCCCCCACTTTAACTACGCCAATGTGATCCTGCATGGCCTACCCAAAAACACACTAAACCCATTACAATTGGCAATGAACGCAGCTGCACGCTTCCTACACGGAGCCTCTAGAAGAGCTCACATCACCCCAATCCTAAAGGACTTACATTGGCTACCAATCTACTGCCGGCTCACCTATAAAGTAGTCCTGATGACCTTCAAGGCTATCAACAAAATATCCTCCGCCTCCTTAACAGACCTTCTCTACCCCACTCCAGCAAACAGAGCAAGGAGAACATTCGCCACCAATACCCTACAGACCCCTAATGAAATAACAAATGCACCCAGGCAACAAAGAACCGAGCCTTCAAGTTCTATGCTCCCAGCTGCTGGAATGCTGCTCCCAAACACCGTCCGAGCGATCACGGATCTTGCCCAATTCAGAAAAGCACTAAAGCACCACCTCTTTCTCCTACACTACTCACAACCCAGTAACTCAACTTCACCCACCATACATCATGCTAGGCAATTGTAAGTTACAGACAATTCATGTTTATATTGTAGATAGTTGTAGATAGCTGTAGATAGTTTCCCCAGTTGAAATCCAAGTTGTATCACCCGTTCAATGTAAGTGCATAACAGTTCCCCTGTTCTGCACAAAACTGTTATCTGTAAACCGCACTGATTTTAAAGAGCACAGTATATAAAAGCAATAAAATAAATAAATAAATAGAAACTTTACCTCCTTAGCATGTCCAAATAAAACATTTACTCAGTTGATACCAGGCTAATTGAAATCTTCCATTATTATTCCTCACGTCTGTTAACATTTTACTGTCTTTTTGCACATCTTGATCTGCCAGATGGTAATATACTCCCACCACTACTCCCATAAGGATTTTATTTGTATTGTATTTCCTGCAAGGTTTATATCCTGCTTGACTCTATGCCATCTTTAACATATAGTGCCACCTTTCTATCAATTTCATCCACCCTATCATTGTAATATGAAGTGTACCATGGTATTGCTGCAGCTCATTGGTTATCCTCCTTCCAGCATGTCTCAAAGATTTATTTATTTATTTAGTATACATTTGTATACCGCTACTTCCAGCGATCAATAGCGGTTTGATTACATGTTGAATGATGTCAATCATGACATAAAATTTGGGTTATAAACACATTGATTTGAAGGGAAAAGCACAGCACACAGGAAGATGCTTTAAAGGAGCGGATTCAGGATTTACATATCTACATTTTTACATTTCGTATCACAGTTCTCATTGTTTCGTAGCGAGGCAGCTTGGGGTCCACTGGGAGTTACATCATATTGTATTGACACTGGAATAGATATGTTTTGAGTTTTTTTCTGAAAACTATTAGGTCTTTTATTGCTCGTATCTCAGGTGGTAGTTGGTTCCAGAGGGTGGGGGCAGCGTATGAGTATGCTCGGTGGCTAGTACTGGCTTTGACAGATCTGATATCGGTTGGAACATGTAGGGTGTCCGAGTTGACGGTTCTTCTGTCTCTGTTTGAGGGTTGCGTGTTGATAAGGGTGGAGAGAAAGGATGGCGCTGTGTTATGTATGAGATTGAATGTGGTTATCAGTGTTTTGTATTTTATCCGAGCCGTGATGGGGAGCCAGTGGAGTTCAATTAATACAGGTGTGATGTGTTCAGTAATGTTTTTTCTCATGATGATCCTGGCTGCTACATTTTGGGCCATTTGCATAATGTTTAGGGTTTTCTTTGGAAGCCCTTGTAAGATAGCGTTGCAGTAGTCGAAGTGTGGCATAATGAGTGCTTGCGCAACAGTCCTGAAGTCGTGCGGTTCAATGATGCTCCGTAGAGGTTGTAGTACTCTGAGTTTGTGGAAGATTGCCTTATTGGTTTTTCGTAGGTGTTTTTCCATCTTTAGGTTGTTGTCTAACGTGACCCCTAGGTATTTTATCTCATTCTTAGTGTTGTATGTATTCTCGCACAGGGTGATAGTTGCAGGAGGTTCAAAGTTGGGTTTACTGGAGATAAACATCACCTCTGTTTTCTTATGGTTTATCATCATGTTGTTCTGCTGTAACCATTGTGTCATCTCGTTCAGGCATGTTTCAAGTTGATTATAGTTGGGGTTGACGGTATCTAGTTGTGTCTAAAGCATGATATCTGCATAAATGTGGTAGTTGATATTGTGCCGTTTGAATATCTCACAGAGGGGCTGCATGTAAACGTTGAAGAGTAGTGCTGAGAGTGCCGAACCTTGAGGTATTCCTTGCGTTTGAGTGAAGGCTTCAGCTTTTTCGCCATCAACTAGAACCTGTGGCCTTCTGTTTGAGATGTATGAAGAGAACCATTTGAGGGGGGTCCCCAATATTCCTATTGCTTCGATCCTGTCTAGGAGGATACCATGATGGACTGTGTCAAAGGCGGCAGAGATGTCAATGAAAATGAGTATAAACATTTTCTTCTTGTCTTCAAGGCCTTTGATGAGATTGTTGAGTAGTGCTATTAGAAGTGTTTCGACCCCGTGATGTCTGAAACCGTATTGCTGTTCATCCAGGGTTTCATGGTCATCTAGATGATCTTGTAATTGTAGGAGGACCGCCTTTTCAATGATCTTTGCTAGGAAAGATATACTGGAGATGGGGCGGTAGGATGCTGGGTCGTCCTTGTTGAGTGAGGTGTTCTTTAGGATCGGTCTTATTATGGATTTCTTGAGTTGAGCAGGCATGATTCCTTGTTGTAGTGATTGGTTCACAATGTGTAAGACTTGGTGCACAACATCATGCTTAGCCGCCTTAACCCAGGCAGATGGGCAGGGGTCTAGCGGGGAGGTGGTGGTCTTGATGTTTGTTATTATGTTGATCATTTGCCGTTCATCTATGTTGTGAAAGTTGTTCCATGCCTGTTCGCGTATCACATTGGCTGACCGGTGTGTTGTGTTCAAACAGAGAGTGGGTGTGGCTGCAGTAAGTTTGCTTGCGTAGTGGTCTGCCAGAGTTTGTGGCTTGATTACGTTGTCATATTGGACTTCCTGGGGTGCTTTGTTTAACGATTTCACTAGTTCGAAGAGTTCTCGAGGCTTGTTGATAGCTTTGTTTAATAGGTTGGCGTGATGTGTCCTTTTGGCGGAGTTGACCTCTTCTTTGTACTTTGATAGGTGTGCGAGGTATATAAGATGCCTGTTATATCTGTATTTTCATTGGTATCGTGCAGTCTAACTCCCACTCTTATTTTTGTTATCCCTGTTGGGACATTGTCCCTCAAGTGGTTCCTTACTTATAAGGCAGCTAGTTGATTGTACTCCCTGCCCTATTAGTTTCTCTATTCACGCTCCATTGCTCCTAATCCTAACTGGCACTGTGGTGATCTTGGTTGACTCATTTAGGTATTTGGGGGTTATCTTGTTGCGCTCCCTTTTGCATCTCAAGTCTCTACAGTTGTTAAGGCATCATTCTTAGTCTTGTGGCAGTTTCGTGGTGTATGTAGATATATAAATGCCACTAACTAGCACACCTTGATGCCAAAATAACATCTTGCCTTGACTACTACAGTGTGATCTATAGTGGCCTCTGGTGTGTAGATTTGAGGCACCTTCAAACCATCTAGAATGTAGCTATTGGGATCTTATGTCATGCTCATAAGTATGACCATGTTTCGCCACTGTTGTAACAGCATCACTGGCTCCCTTTATTTTTCTGGCTGCAATTTAGGATCTAGTTTTGAGCCATAGAGCCCTCTAAACTGGTGACCCATTATTTCTCACTTCCTTAACTATTCCCTATCATCTAGTCATCTCATGTCGTCATGAGTGAGTGTCTTTGGGATCTTCTTGCTGAGGCCCACTCTAAGCAAGAGTCTGCAAGGCAGTTGTCTATTTCTTTACTATTAACATTGCCATTGGTCCTGTGGTTCTGCGGCAGGTGATGGCAAAGGGCAGCATGCAGAGCAGTTGAGCAGAGAGCATTATGTTGTTGTTTTTCTATTCTGTCAAGTAATTGTAGTTCTTTTTCTGGTTTTATTTGTTAACTGTTCTGATGTCTCTTGACAAAGAGTGATATAACAAATGGTAAAAAATGATAAATGCTAAACTCTTATTTAATAAACGTTTGGCATTTGCATGTAGACAATTCAAAGTTTATTCTTTATTTCAATTTTACATCCTGCCGAACAGATGATGAAGATAAATTGGAATCGTTTATCTGTCAGTTCTCTATTAAAACGCACCTTGACTACTTAAGCTTTTACAACCTTTCTACTGGGATTTTCTAATGTTCCCATTTTTCCAGTGTCCTTTTGATGTTACCTTAGTTCCAAACCATGCCACCCCTTAGTAACTGTCAGCTTTCAAATTAAAGACAATTTGACAAGAAGCCTCCTAGAGAGAAAAAATCAAAATGTTTTTAAGTAGATTCAAAGCAAGAAGCCTGTGAGAAAGTCAGCTGGACCTCAAGATGACCGAAGGGTAAAAGGGGTATTGATGGAAGATAGAGCCTGTGCTGAAAAACTAAACACATTTTTTTGCTTTGGTCTTCGTATCAGGGAGATACCTATGCCAGAAAACATTCACAGTGAATCACAGAAGAACGACAGTGAAATGGGAAGTTGGAACAGAGCAAACTGATAAACTACAGAGTAACAAATCACCAGAACTGAATGGTCTATACACTCCAGAGTCCTGAAAGAATTAAAAAAATTTAAGAATACAGGTAATAAATTTGCCATTTAAACTCCTCATTCAAATTAGTTGAAATTTCTGAAGATGCGAAGGTGGCCAGTCTACAACTATTACAAAGGGCTTCACTCCTGATGCAGGAAACTGTATAGACTAGTGAGCCGGCCGTCACTGCTAGGCAAAATGGTAGAAGATATTCTGAAGAAAATAATTTACTGACCATCTGGATAGAAACAGATTAATGGGGTAGTCAATATGGGTTTAGCAAATAGAAGTCTTGCCTTAGACATCTACTAGATTTTATTTTAAAGATTTACAGTAATAACCATGTAGAAAGAGGCAAGTCAGTTAGTATATCTGAATTTTCGGAAGGCATTTGAAAACGTCCCACAGGAGAAGCTCATTAAACAATTAAAATGTCATGGGATAGGAGGCAAAGACCTACTGGGGATTGGTAACCGACTAAGAGAAAACAATGGGTAGGTCTGAATAGTTATTTCCTTCAATACAGATGAATAATGAAGTGTTTTAAGGGATCTGTATTAAGACTGGTGCTTTTTTAATATATTTACAGAGCAGGGTTAAGGCATAAGCAATGCAAGCAAGTGCCGCCAGTGTCATTTGTTAGGCGCCGGAGCATTGCCAATGCCGCCGTGCCTCAATCTGGGTTGTTGCCGCTGTAGTCTTCAAGGGCCTGATCCCAAGCAGCGACAGCTCCAAATCCATCTGCCAAATTCAGCATGGAGCTTGCAAGCCCTCATGTTCTGACAGTACCTGTGGTACCATGCCCCCTCTTCTAACATGTGCAAGAGAAGGAGGCAGAGAGCTGCATGGCTTCTCAGAACATAAAGGTAAACAGGCTGTGCACTGGATGAATGAAGCAAATTTCCTGCTGTTTTGGGATAGGGCTGAAGAGGAACGAGGGGTAAAATACAGAAAATGAGGGCAGATAAAGACCATATAGCCTTATCCATTCTAGCCATCCGTACATACCAACTACTAAGCACTACAATCCTTTCTTCTCTCAGAGAGTCTCTGTGCTTGTCCAGCACTTGAATTCAGATACAACCCTAGTCTCCAAGTCTCCACCACCTCCACTAGGAGCTTATTCCATACATCCACCATCCTTCCCTGGGGGGCTGGGGAGGTAGGCAGGACTGGCTCTACCCAGTAAGTGGGGTAAGCACGGCAGGGGGCACCGTTCTCCAGGGGGCACCATCGCTAGATGCCCTATCCCCCAAGCAGGGCCGGCCCTGGCATGCATGGGCATGTAGGGCCCCACGTGTTTCTAACCAACTTCAGAGGGAGCCGGTGAGTCCCAAAGCCCAGTGCCCCATTCACCTCTGCACAGCTGTGGGAGTAAACAGCGACATTTTCCTTTACTCCTGCAGCTGTGAGAAGACTCAGATACTGGCCGCTGAATTCCTGAAGGTTAAACAGGGGCACTTCCTATCTTGTACAGGAGACAGGAAGTGATCCTATTTAACCTCTAGGAACTCAGCGGTGCCAGTATCTATGACTTCTCACAGCTGCAGGAGTAAAGGAAAACATCACTGTTTACTCCCACGGCTGTGCAGAGGTGAACCAGGGCGCTGGGCTTTTGGGACTCACCGGCTCCCTCTGAAGCCGGTCAGGCATGGGCGAGGCTTCTCGTGTTGTGTGACCATGTGTGTAGGGTGGGGTGGGGAGAGCTGCTGGCACCGTAAGAAGACTGGGCGCTAGAATGGGAAATAGGCTAATGTTGGGGGATGAGGAGACTGCTATTGAAAGGGAGATAATGCTGGGAGGGCCAGGGATTGGAGGGGTCTGATACTGGGGGGCTAGTACTGGAAATAGGATGATGTTAGGGGATGGAAGGACTGGAAGGGAGCTGATTTTTAGGAGAGACTGGAACTGGAGGGGGGCTGATACTGGGGGAGGTTAGGACTGGAATGGGCTGATGTTGGGAGATGAAAGGACTGGTACTGGAAGAGAGATGATGCTGGGAGGGGCTGGAACTAGAAGGGAGCTGATGTTTCGGGAGGGAAGGGGTGGGACTGGGACTGGGGAGGAGAAAAAAAGAAGCTGGGGAGCAGGGAAAAAGTCATACAACGGGAACAGTTGAGAGGGAGGGGCATAAGAATGAATACTGGTGTAAGAAGGAGGAACAGCAGGGTTAATGAATACTAGAAGGAAGTAGCTGGTTGGGTGTGCGGAAGGGATGTAGGAGATGGGGAGAACAGGGACTGGGACTTAGGTGGAGACTTTAAAATTGTGTGGGATAAAAGAAGACAGAATCTAGGATTGGCTGGGTATGGGGGAGAGTAAGTGGGGGCTCAGATGGTGGACCCAGGAGCTGGCACAACTCATAGTGCATGCAGCTCCAGCATCGTGCAGCACAATTCCCAGTTTCATCTTTCCTCTTTGAATCAGCAAGGTCAGCCAGTGCTGCTTGTAGCGTTCACTTCCATTGCGTGGGGTCATTCACTGGAAGTGAATGCTATAGACAGCAATGGTTGCTGCGTGCTGACTCGTAAATAAACATAAAGCCGGGGATGGTGCTATGAAATCTTTCTGCTGCTGACTCGGAAAAAGAGAGAAGACACCAGGGATGGTGTCACATGCCAATTTTTCCAAAGGGGGAGGACAGATAGAGGGAGAAAAAGAGATGGGATATGCGGAATGGGAGGACTGGGATGAGGGTTGAAAAGTGGTAAGTAGATAGAATAAAAAAGATGTTGATTGAGCAATGAATAGTAAGAGTAGTGAACTCTGAGTGGACAGAGAGAAAAATAAGTGGAAGAAAGCTAAGGGAAAAGATCAATATCCAAGATGGAATGAAGTGAAGAAGAAAAAAGAGGAGACAAGAAATGGCAAATGGACTAGAGACTATAGAAACAAAGCTGAGAACAAAAGAAAATAAGAACATAAGAGATGTCATACTGGATCAGATTAAGGTCCATCAAGCCCAGTATCCTGTTTCCAACAGTGGCCAATCCAGGTCACAAGAACCTAGTGTTTCCCAAAAAATCACACAGGTTCCATAATGCTTGTATTGGGGCAAGCAGTGGATTACCTGGCTCCTCTTTAATAATGGTTTATGGACCTTTCCACCAGGAACTTGTCCAAACTTTTTTTAAACCTAGCTACACTAACAGCTTTTACTACATCGTCCGGTAACAAATTCCAGAGTTTGATTACGCATTGAGTGAAAAAATATTTTCTCTTATTAGTCTTCAATGGGTTACATTGTAGTTTCATTGCATGTCCCCTAGTCTTTCTACTTTTTGATGGCATAAATAATCGATCTACATTTACCCATTCTACTCCATTTATTATAGACCTCTATCTTATCTCCCCTCGGTCATTTCTTTTCTAGGTTGAAGAGCCCTAGCCTTTTAAGCCTCTCCTCACAAGGCGCATTTCTAACTTGCTACAGTTCTGCTTAGATTATTCCTGAGTCTATCCCCTTTGACTTTCATCTTATACCATCTTGAACAGAGCTTCTTTTCAATTGAAAGTGACCTGCCACTTGTGTATTCATGTCACAGAGGTACTTAAAACAGAGGAGTTGTTATGACAGACATTTTTCTTCAAAAGAATACATATTGAGATATTTAAGTCTGTACCTATATACTTTATGATGATAGCACATATTAAAATAATCAGTGGCCATCTGCACTGATTCCATCTTCTTTATATCTTTTTGAAGGTGCGGTCTCTAGAATTGTACACAGTGTCAATGTTACATTCAAACTTTTAGCTTTTGCATTCTCTCCTTTTAGCTGCTTTCTAACAAATTTCCTCGTTATAGACTCCTTTTATTAAAGTTAAATGCAACTACAGTAGTTTTCTTTAATATCCTCTCTCAGTAATTGTCAAATTTAACTCACTAATCTCATATTTTTTTGAAGGTGTGAATAAACATGTAGAAGTAGTAAGCCAGTTGATATAGTGTATCTGGATTTTCAGAAGGCCTTTAACAAGGTCCCTCATGAGAGACTCTTGGGGAAATTAAAAGTCATGGGATAGGAGGCAGTGTACTGTTGTGGATTATGAACTGGTTAAAAGATAGAAAACAGAGAGTAGGGCTAAAAGGACAATTTTCTCAATGGAGAAAGGTGAATAGTGGAGTATTCCAGTGAGCTGTGCTGCTTTTTAACATATTTCTAAATGATCTGGAAATTGGAATAACAAGTGAGGTGATCAAATTTGAGATGACAAAAATTATTGAAAGTTGTTAAAACACACGAGAATTGTGAAAAATTTCAAGAGGGCTTGGAAAAATTGGGAGATTGGGTGTCCAAATGACAGATGAATTTAATGTGGACAATTGCAAAGTTGTTCACTTGGAGAAGAACCTAAACTACAGTTTCACGATGCAAAGTTCCACATTAGGAATCACTCCCCAGGAAAAAGATCTGGTCATTTAATACTTTGAAACTCTCCACCCAGTTTGCAGCAGTGGCCAAGAAAGCAAATAGAATGCTAGGAAACATAAGGAAAGGAATAGAGAATAAAATCAATGATATTATAATGCCTCTGTATCATTCCATGGTGCGACTACATCTTGAATATTGTGTGCAGTTCTGATCGCCGTATCTTAAAGAGGATATAGCAGAATTGGTACAGGTACAGAGAACAGTGACCAAAATAATAAAGGGGATGAAAGGATATCCCTATAAGGAGAGGCTTATAAGGTTAGGGCTTTTCAAACTGGAAAAGAGACTGCTGAGAGAAGAAATGATAGAGGTCTATAAAATAATGAATGGAGTGAACGGGGTAAACGTAGATCAGGTGTTTACTCCTTCAAAGAGTAGAAAGACTAGGGGACATGCAATAAAGCTACAATGTAGCACATTTAAGACAAATTGGAGAAAATATTTTTTCACTCAATACATAATCAAACTCTGGAATTTGTTACTGGAGGATGTAGTAAAAGCTGTTAGTATAGAAGAGTTTAAAAGAGGTTTGGATGAGTTTTTAGAGGAAAAGTTCCTAAACATTTATTAAAGAGGACCCGGGAAATCCACTGCTTGCCCCAATACAAGCATTGTGGAACCTGTCTTTTGGGGAAACTGCCAGGTACTTGTGACCTGGATTGGCCACTGTTGGAAACAGGATACTGGGCTCGATGCACCTTACACTGACCCAATATGGCTTATCTTATGTTGATCTCGTTATGATTACTATTGCCAGGTAGAATGGACCCAGAAAAGAGCAACTAAAATAAAGGGATAGAACTGCTTAGAGAAATGATCGCTGAGCGTTGATAGAAAAGAGGACTCTAAAATCATGAGTGGGCTAGAATGTGTATATTGGGAATGTTATTTAATGTTTTGAATAGTGCTATAACTACGGGACATGCCATGAAACTGCTAAGTGAAGTAGAGGAGTACCCTAATGATTAGAACAGCAGCCTGGTGACCAGAGAGTAGGGTTCAAATCCTACTGGCACCACTTTGTGGCCTTGGGTAAGTCACAAGCCTCCATTGCCTCAGGTACAAACTTAGATTGTAAGCCCTCTGGAGAAAGGGAAATACTTACATACCTGAATGTAACTTGTTTTGAGCTACTACTGGAAAGGTGTGAGCTAAATACAAAATAAATCAGTGCACATCTTAAACAAAATGCCCAGGCCAGAAAGGTAGAAAGAAGACCAAATGACTGCCAGCATAGTTTAAAGATCAGGTCAGAAAGGCTTTATAGCTAAAAAGCATCATTCAGAAAATGGAAAAAGGAACCAAATGATAAAAACGGGAAACAACATAAGAACTGGCAACTTAGATGCAACTGATGAGACAGGTAAAGAGAGAATTTGAAAAGAAGCTTACTGTGGAAGCAAAATCTCATAATAAAAACTTTTTCAGGAACATTCGTAGCAAAAATAAACCTATGAGAAAGTCAATTGGACCATTAGATGATAAAGGAGTAAAAGGGGCACTAAGGGAGGACAAGGCCATAGCAGAGAAACTGAAGAAGATTTAGGGAAGTTACCCATACCAGAAATTATATTTAAAGGTGATGTATCGCTGGAATTTAAACAAATCTCATTAAACCTGGAAAATGCAATACAGCATTTAGATAAACTAAAGAGTAGCAAATGACCTGGACCAGATATTATACATCCCAGGGTGCTGAAGAAATTCAGAAATTAAATTGCAGACCTACTATTAGTAATTTGTAAACTATCATTAAAATAATCTATTGTACCTGAAGACTGGAGAGTGGCCAATGTAACACCAGTTTTTAAAAAGGGTTCCAGGGATGATCCAGGAAACTACATACTGGTGAGCTTGATGTCAGTACTGGGCAAAATTGTAGAAAGCATTGTAAAAAGCAAAATTACTTAATGTATGGATAGTCATGGTTTATTGAGATGTGGAGCTCAATTCAGAGAGGGGCACGTCCGGGCCGTCCAGACAGCTCCAAGCAAGACAGGCACATTTGGATCTGATTCTGGACCGCAGGAACAAAATGTTCCTGTGGGGACCAGAATGGGGGCCAGGGACTGCCTGGCATGTCCCTGCTGCCTGCAGGGACATCCTCCCTGCAGGCACCCCAACTCCCGTGGCTCTGGCCCCCCTTTTCCCTGCCATCCGACCCAAGGCTGGCCTGCTGTGGCCTGGATCTGGTGGTGGGGAACCCCCACACCCGGCCCCAATCCTGCGGGGGATCCCCAGCCCTGATCGTGCCAAAAGTGCTGCTTATTCCACCTTTGAGGAGGAATAAGCAGCACATCTCCATGGGCCTAGCAGGACATACAGGGCCGTGACATGAATCACCCCTGCTGGGCAGTGCTGCCCGGGCTGGCCCACCTTGATCCCACCCCAGCTGGTTCTCCCCGTCCTTAGCATCAAGACATATGGGGAGAGCCAGAGGGGGAACCGGGCCCAGATGGCTTGCAGGCTGGGACGTGCAGACCCACAACCCACGTCTCTGCATGAAGCCCAAAGCCAACATTGATTTAGCCAAGGAAAGTCTTGTCCCACTAATCTGCTATATTGTTTTTGAAGTTGTGAATAAACAGGTGATAAAGTTGAACCAGATGACAAGGTGTTTCATGAGAGACTCTTCAGGAAATTAAAAAGTCACAGGATAGGAGGCAATGTACTATTGTGGTATGGGAACTGGTTAAAAGATAGAAAAAAGAGTAGGGTTAAATGGGCAGTTTCCTCACTGGAGAAGAGCAAATAGTAGAGGCCCCCATATTCTGTGCTAGGCCCGCTGCTTTTTAACATATTTATAAATGACTTGGAAATGGGAATATGAATGAGGTGATCAAATTTGCAGATGAACACAATGAAACTGTTGCATAACGCCAGCTCGCAAGAATGCATACTATATCTTATGTACATAGACATACCTCATGTCTCATTTATTAAATTCTCCTATATCTAAAATGTTAACTGTATAATCTAGGTTGTACTACTCCTGTTTAATGTACCCTGTCTAGTTTAAGTTACACTGTAAACCACCCTGACTAAATGATACAGCAATATAGAAAACCAGTTAAATAAATAAATGACACAAAATTATTCAAAGTTGTTAAATTACAATAGGATTGTGAAAAATTGCAAGAGGACCTTGATAAATTAGGAGACTGGGTGTCCAAATAGCAGACGAAATTTAATGTGGACAAGGGCAAAGTTTATGCACTTAGGGAAGAACTACCCAAATTATAGCTACATGATGCAATGTTCCACATCAGGAGCCACAGACCAGGGAAAGGATCTAAATGTCATTGTGGATAATAGGTTGAAATCCTCTGCTTAGAGTGCAGTGGCAGCCAAGAAAGCAAATAGAATGCTAGGAATTGTATAAGGAAAGGAATGGAGAATAAAACAAAGGCTATCGTAGTGCCTCTGTATTGCTCCATGGTGCAACTGCACTTTGAGTATTGTGTGCAGTTCTGGTCACTGCATCTAAAAAAGAAGCGATATAGTGAATTGGAAAAGGTACAAATAAGGGCAACCAAAATGATAAAGGGGATGGAAGGATAGCCCTTTGAGGAAAGGCTTAAAATGTTAGGGCTCTTTGACAATGGAAGAGACAATGAGGGGAGATACAGTTGCGGTCAATATTATTGGCACCCTTGCAGTTGAACCCCTTAATGTCCAATATCCCCTAAAAAAAAAAAAAAAAAAAGTGGCCAGTGAAATGGCTTTGGACTATATAGGCACACATATTTGATGCACAAAAGAATCAAATAAAACAAGACCAATTTAAAAAGGAAATAGTAGGAAATAGTATAAAAACTGAGGCATTACCAGAACATGATTATTGGCACCCTTATAAGCAATTCATATCAGTTTGAACAGAAGAACCACATTCCCATTGCAGTAAAATTAGACGCACCTGTGATCAGTTGTCAGTACCCACATGAATGAATGCAGGCTCTAATGTTTAAAATGGCCACATTCGCTCCCGGTTCCATATTCACAATGGGGACGACAAGAGAGCTGCCGGAGATTGTCAGAAAAACCGTTATCAGAAAACATCACACGTCAAAGGGGTACAGAGCCACCTCCAAAGACCTTGGGATTCCTTTATCTACAGTTTGCACTGTTATGAAAAAGTTTTTTGCTTATAGAACTGTCAAGAACCTCCCAGGATGTGGTGGGAAGAGAAAAATTATGTAACCCAAGAAGTCTTCGAAGGTTAATGCAAACTGTTGCGAAAACTCCATGTACAACATCCAAAGAGTTTAAGGCTGACCTGAAGCAATTTGGAGCGGTGGCTTCAACCCACGTCATACACTGCACATTAAACAAAGAAGGACTTCAAGAGCAAAGACCAAGGAGGACCCCACTGCTCAAAGACAGACATAAAAAGGCACGCCTGATCTTTGCCCAAACCATGGGGTGGAGGAGTGGCCTAGTGGTTGGGGCAGGTACTTCAGGCCGGAAGGTTGGGGGTTCAAATCCCACTAGAGGACAGCAACCTTGGGCCAGAAGGACTGGGGTTTCTAGTCCCACAGGTGCTCCTTGTGGTCTTGGGCAAGCCACTTAACCCTCCATAGCCCATGTTCCCTGTAAAATAGTTATCTCCAAGTTATAATGCCCCTGTTCAATGTCATTTCAGTTTGTTCAATGTAAACCGCACTGATGCAGAATAGCGCGGTATATAAGAGAATGTAAATAAATAAATAAACCCACCTTGAGAAACCACAGTCCTTCTGGGAAAATGTTCTGTAGACAGATGAAACCAAACTCGAGATCTTTGGTAATGCAGACCAGCGATACATTTACAGATGAAGAAATAGACAGTTTTAAACTGGCCAGCAATGAGTCCTGATCTCAATCCAATCGAGAACCTTTGGAAAAAGCTGAAATCTTTCATTGGTAAAAGGAATCCTGGAAACATTCATGAACTGGAACAAATCGCAGTTGAAGAGTGGGAGAAACCATCAGCAGACAGATGTATGAAACTTATAGATGGCTACAAGAAATGTGTGGAGGCTGTCGTCATTGCTAAGGGTTGTGCCACCAAATATTAGTGAAGGATGCCATTAATCTTGTCCAGGTCATATTTTGTTTTACTCTCAAATTACTATGTATAAGTTGCACAGACATCTGGTTTTTTGTTGTGTATCTTTTAAACATACTATTAAAATACTATGATGACATACAGTTGGAATATTTCTATATCCAAATATATATAAAAAGTTTGAGGGTGCCAATAATGTTGACCACAGCTGTAGGTGCCTGTCTCTTTCCTGCATTTGCCTTTATGGAGAAAGGCATTTGTTAATTGGAGCTGCACCATTCATCCAAGGATTGGTTGAACAGGACTCCATGAAACTGCCAGACTCTCTCTCAGCATCCTTATTATTCTTAGATGCATCTTGGCTGCATTGCCTTACAAAACTGAAAGCAAATTAATTTAGATTTGCTATTGATATGTGTACAACGGTTGGATTCTGTGAACATGCAAATTAAGACATGAATATGAGTAACAGGAAGTTACAAAGCAGTATGTTTAAAACAAATAGGAGAAATTGTTTTTCTGTCAAAGCTTAATTAAACTTTGGAACACGTTGCTGGAGGATGTGTTAAAAGCAGTTACTGTAGCTAGGTTTAAAAATGGTTTGGACAGATTCCAGGAGAAAAAGTCCAAGAAGCATTAGCAAGGTAAACCAAGAGTAAAGCGCTGCTTATCCCTAGGGACACACAACATGGCATCTGCCTTTTGGGATCCTGCCAGGTACTTATATCCTGGATTGACCGCTGTGGAAACAGGATACTGGACTGATGGACCTTTGGTCTGACCCAGTATGGCAGTTCTTATGTTGTTAATTGAAAACACATGACCACAATTATCCAATTTTTTATCACCATTAATTTAGTTGCAAACTCCTTCTATCATTATGCTTTTCCTAAATAATTAAACACTAAAGTTTGGGCTTTTCTGTAGCTTTTTCCGAGATCAAAGATTAGACACACTCTGTGTTTATATTGGTTATAAAATGAAGTGCAAACTAATGTTTTCTCTGTTGTACCCTCCCTCCCTCCTCCCAGCACCCTTTGAGTGCTAACTACTAATGACAGGAAACCAAGATAAGAGCTTTCAGATATATAATAGAGATGATAAGAATTAACACTGTGTTTATGCTTTGTTAAGCCATGTCTGTTTTCTCAAGATTGCTTTGTGGTGCACTCCATAATGAGCAAGAAATATCTTGCCGTATTTACTAGATGTATGAAAGGGTCATGGGCACTGTTCTGAGTCTGAGGGAGCAGGCAGAAAACCCACCCTAGAATGACCCCAGCACTGGGCTCTGTGAAAGAATGAGATTTCAGTGCAAGTGTAGGCAGATGCACTCATGTTGCAAATTCTTTAAGTGCCAAAGTCGTGTGGAAATGTACTTTGAACCGTCTTACTGCATCTGAACTGCTAATTCATATGTTTTACAAGTCATAAAATTGTAAAGCTAACAAAGAACATTAGAGAGGGCTTTAGAATCCTGTGATAAACTTCCCCTAGGGGTTGTGAATTGCTGGATGGTATTAGCAAGACAGGGGAGTAGTGCCTTCTCCATATTTCTTTCTGCTAGAAGTAAGGACCTTTCGGGGCGGCGTCTACTGTTGCGCAAGTGCTTCCTTTGTACAACCTGAGCAGCGTAAATGAACTGGGGGCACCTGAAAGTGAGGGGGCGCACACTGAAGAATGGAGAAGAGAATACTTTGACTCAGTGGATAAAGGTCAGGTAGAGAAAAGACTGGGTAGGCCAACATGAAAAGTTCGTGTTTAGCACTCCCATCTGTGCTGGCGAGACGCACAGACCCTAGGTGAACTGAACTCACACATAGGAGTGGACTAGAAGAGTAGCCTAATGGTTAAGAACACTGGCTTGGGAACCCAGAGACCAGGGTTCAAGTCCCACTAGCACTCCTTGTGGCCTTGGGCAAGTCACTTAACCCTCCATTGCCTCAGAAAATTCCAAGTTATCTATGTCCCTGTTTAATGTATATTACCAAGTTTAAGTTTCAATGTAAACCGCTTTGATTGAAATGATAAAGCAGTATATAAAACTTGTTAAATAAATAAATAAATGGGTACACTGCTTGACTAGGTACTTATTCTAACATTGTAAGTATGCATCTCTTAGATAAGGATCAGACCAAAGGTCCATCAAGTGCAGTATTCTGGCTACAAGTACCTGGTATAACCCAAAAGTAGCCAGTTCATGCTATTTATCCCCAGGGATAAGCAGTGGCTTTCCCCAGGTCTGCCTTAACGGTTTGTGGAATTTTTCCTGCAGGAATTTGTCCAAACCTTTTTTTAAACCCAAATTCCAAAGCTTAATTATACGTTGAGAGAGAGAATATTTTTTCATATTTGTTTTAAATGTATTGCATTGTAACGTCATTCATGTCCCCTAGTATTTGTAGATTAAACAGTCGATTTGTGTTTACCCATTCCACGCCATCAGGATTGTATAGACCTCTAACATATCTCCCCTCAGTTGGCTCTTTTCCAGGCTGAAGATCCCTAACTTCATTGGCCTCTCCTCATAGGAGAGTTGTTCCATTTTCTTTATCATTTTTGTCGTACGTTTTCTAATTCTGCTATTTTTTGGGGAAGGCGGCGACCAAAAATGCACACGGTACTCACGGCGCAGTCACACTATAGAGTCACACTGAGGCCTTATGATAGTCTGTTTTATTCTCCATTGCTTTCCTATAATGCCCAGGCTCAACATACTTAAATTTACACAAATTCTGTAGCTAGTGTAAATTTAGGCAATTATTTTTACCTGCTATTTCTACTGGTTTCCTGTACTATTTTATAGGGGTGTGCATGGCCAAAAAAGGTTTGGTTGGTGCTTGTTTCAAACAGTTTTGCTGATTTTCGGACAAAATGTCATGTTCATTTGGAACAGACCAGGATAAGCTACCATTAATTTATCTGAGTTTGTTTTATTTTTCTGTACAAAAAAGGTAGCATGATGGGGGAAGGTAAGTGGATTTTAGTGTTATGTTTGATTTCCTTTGGGGTTTTAATTGTGCGTTCTTTGAATGCCTTAGGGCATATGGCAGGATAAAATATTTTAAAATAGAATAAAATAAATAATTCCTCTTAGCTATTTTGGTCCCCACTGCAGCGGAGGAGTATCAAGAGACTAGGGTTTGGTGCTTCTTGTGGCCTTGGGCAAGTCACTTAACCCTCCATTGCCTCGGAAGAAAGGCCTGGCAATCTACTTCCAGTGACACTGCCAAGAAAACCCAGGAGCTGCTGGTTTACCAGGAGTCAGCATTGACTCGAAGGCACACGTTGCATTTTTGCATACTGAGCAGAGGATTTCAACGTACTGTTGATGATGAATAAAACCTTTTCCTGGGTGGCGACTCCTAACGTGGAACCTAGCATTGTATTGCTATAATTTGGGTTATTTTTCCTTATGTGCATCACTTCGCACCTTTCCACACATTGAGGCATATTTGCTAAACCACAGTAATGGTTAGTGGAGGGGTTAGCATGTGCCAGTTACTTGTGCCAAATACGTTTCTGCACTAAGAATCCCATGCTAGCTGCTAAGTGTGGGTTGCGGAGGAGACTGGGGGGTCTAGAGGCAGAACATGCACATTGAGGTTAGCACATGCATCATTAGTACATGCCAACCATCAGTGTTGCACTTAGCATGGGTGCACTTACCACCATCTCAATGGGTAGCGTTAAATGCTCCTGTGGTTATCACAGTAAACGGCTGTGGAGCCCATGCTAACTGCATTGGGGATATGCGGGCATGCCTCCAGTTTTTAGTGCAAGTCCAGCGCCAAACCCATGCTAAGTTCTGGACCTGAACACACACAGTAAGCTGCTGCATTTTAGTGTACAGGCCCTTTAATTTCAGCTGCCATTGGGATGCCCAGCCTCCCAGTTTTGTAAAGGTCTTCCTGCAATTTCTCACAATCCACATGTAATTTAACAATGAATAATTTGGCATCATCTGCAAATTGAATGACCTTGCTGCTTGTTCTCATTTCCAGACCATTTATAAATAAGCTGATGGACAGTTATGTCTTGTATTATTCTTGGTACACAGGTTGTGGGAGAAAACGGATCTAAAAAATTTAAAGTAACGGTTCCATCAAAAATAAAATTAAATTGGCTAATGATGAAAGTTACATGCTTCTAAAAGATGTAAAATGAAAAATTAAATTTTGCCCAATTGGGTCAAATAAATCTATATCTTCACTGTCTTTTTCTTGTGCCTTTTGAGGTATTTAACATTGAATCCGTATTCAGTGTGTGCAGAGTATTTATTTATTGATTTGTGATTTGAGTGGAGGAGTAGCCTAGTGATTAGAGCAACTGCCTAGTACCCAAGATTAAGGGTTTTATACCCACTGGCACTCCTTGTGACCTTGGGCAAGTCACTTTACCCTCCATTGCCTTGGAAGAAAAGGCTGGCAATCTACTTCCGGTGATACATTGCCAAGAAAGAAAACCCAGAGGCAGACTTGATGGCAATAAAAAAAAAAAAAAAAAAAAATTGACTCCGTATTCAGTGCATGCAAAGTATTTATTTATTTTTTTGTGGACAGAATTATCCCCCCCCCCCCCCCCCCATCAAACACTGCCTTTGATCTGGGTATTCAGAGAGTCAGAAAGAGCTTGTTGGACTGCAGTAATGTTATTTGGATTGCAGCAAATTAAGAGGAAAATGGCCAAGTCCCCAGAGCATAACAAATTCATATTAGCATAAACCCCACCAGATACCCAGAATGGAGAAAGAACTTGATTGTGGATTGTAATTTTGCCTGCTTTTAGCCAAGAAGATATTTCTGTAAGAAACAGTGGTAAACACCAGCTCACACAGTTTGACACGTTTTCTTGTGTGACGTGAGGGATTGTTGATTTGCAGTAAGTGTTTACCGAGCACCAGCAGTAGCTACCCAACACTGGAAATGCAGTTCTTCCTTTGGTGACCCCTTTTGTGCAGTACCTGATAAACGTATCATCTCTCCTCAACTGTTTTGTTTTCCGTTAAACTAACTTTACTTTAGTATTTTAGGATGGAACACCAGTTTGTTTATTTTTTGTTTTCTATATATGTTTCGTAGATGACCACCATGCGCCTCTTGATGTCTTCCCAGCTGTGATAGAGCTTCCCAGCCCCGAGACGAGAGGAGTGGAAGATTTACACAGGGAGAGCAGACGTTTCCAGTACAGTGGGATTAGAACTATGGAAGTGTCGGACAGCGATCGTCCTGTCAGCTTCAGTTCCACCTCCTCCTCTGCCTCCTCCAGGGATAGCCACTGCTCCTTTGGCAGCAGAATGACCTTGGTTTCAAACAGTCACTTTGGCCTGTTTCAGCAGGACAAGGAAGCGGGAGCCATAAAACTGGAGCTGATTCCTGCCAGGCTACTGTCAGCTGCTGAGATGTCAAGAAACAGCGACACAGAGCAGCCCGGCTCCCAGGATAATGCAGAAAAACGTGCAAGCCCGCAGAAGAAAATGGAGCCTAAAGGTCTAGTTAAACCCTGTACCGGGTCCCTAGCCAGCGAGCCCACGAGTCCAAAGCTCATGTATGTGGACCGAGTTATCCAAGAAATCCTACAGACAGAGAGGATGTATGTGCAAGATTTAAAAAGTATAGTACAGGTAGGAAACATTATTTGAATACTTTATTAAAAAAAAAAAAAGAAAAACCATTATACAGAAGGATGAGTTCTGTGGTGCTGAAACCCCATACTTGAGTTCTAGGTCAGTGGCTGATGTCCCTAATACCTTACTCTTTTTTTGTCATCGTGTTGGTTTTACAGGCTCTGCATGTTGGGCCTATAGGATGCATCATTCTGTGAGGAAAAAGAAAGAGGATGTAAGGGGGGTAATGGTATAAAGTCTTTTTTCATACACGTGGCCACATAGGCATGTGAAAGGTCATTTAACAGACTGGCCTAAATGTACATGCCTTATCGAGAAGGTGTGTACTTTGTCTGAAGACTAGCTGGGGGCACGGTCTGTGTGAAGTTCAGCTGGAGTTCACAAGTACATGCATTGATTATACAATACTTCAATCAACGTGCATGAGTGAGAACCTTTTGCATGAACGTTTATGCCTGTTCTTTAACAGGGATGAACATGCATGCCTGTATTTAAGGTGTGATTTCTATCACCTTGCTAGTGTTTTTATAAAGACACATAGGTGCCAACTTGGCCTCTTAACTTAGGTGCCATGTTCTATAAAATTACCTTCAAGAAGTGCGTTTTCTGACAGTTTGTTGGTCATTGAATGCATTTGTTTCTTCTCCGACCTAAATCTAATCTATTTTAGTAACCTTTCTGTTTTTTATTCCTCTACAAGACTCTTCTTCTTTTCATATTTTCATGTCATGAAACTTAAATTTCATATTCACCCTTACTGTAAACCGCTTTGCTATAAGAAGGAAAGGCGGTGTTTGAAAACTGAGAATAAACTGTAATGTAACTGAAGGCAGGCCAAGCAGCCAATCAGTAATATACTCAATCTGAAATTCAATAGATGGGTTTGTTTTCCACAGATATGTATTTTTATTGATTTAGATTTGTCATCTTTTAAAAAAAAAAAATTTCACCCAGCAATTGGACATAGGCAAGACAATTTCAGCACAGTACAACATTTGTATAACAATACTTCTTATAGGATACTAAACATTAATATAGAATTAGAAGGATGCACCTAGGTTTTGGATTCAGCACCTATTTTTAGCCAATTTTTATAAAGACACTCTTGTAGAAATTGTGCTTAGGTTAAAGGTACGAACATCTAGGTTTGCTCGGATGCAGACGTAAATGTTAATATGTGCTCCACCCAGACTGCTCGCCAAAGTCACCCCTACTCTGAATGTAAGTTCCTAAGTGCACCATGTTTAGGCAAGACTTAATTTTATAAGAAGCTTTTTATGCACATAAATTTGGTTTTACATTCAGAAAAGATTAATAATGCACATCAAAACGTCTCGGTGGACAGCAAAGGGAGCAAATGGACAGATAAAATAGAGTTGTGATAGATGGAAGGGGAAAGGTGCGGGCAACTGATCTCTGCTTGAGTAAATGTGGGGAGCAAATCCTGTTGCAGTGTGTGGATCTGATGCTAATCTTCCTGAGTATGGCCAGATACTTAGTTGCCTTGTCCATTGAAGGCTTGGGAAAAGAGCCAGGCTTTCACCTGCTTTCTGAAGGAGTTGCCAAGTTACCCAGTTCCTGGAGTGAGATTTTAAGCCAGTCCTGGGTTTCCGACAGATTCATTCTGATGCATTATGGGACCTGCAGCAATGAAACCTATGGGTAAAATCAGAAACTACAAATACCATGCTGCACGCCAATGCAAATTTAAAACCAGAACTGGCAAAAAATCTCACTCCGGGAACCAGGGTAACTTGGCAACTCTGTAATTTCAGGCTTCTGGCACACAGGATCAACACATGCAGACAAGGATGATTTTATACATTCCTCTGAGCTTTCGTTGTGACCACTGAGGACTGTGACATCCCTCCAGCTGACTGTGGGAGTGGCTTCTCTTCTCCAATGTTACTACTGTGTTTACTTTGCCTGGAAGCTCCAGAGAAGCAGTTAGGAGCCTGAGAAGCTGCAGCTCTATAAAAGTGACTCATCTGAATGCTATAGAGCAGTGATGGCTAACCTTTTTGAGCCCGAGTGCCCAAACTGCCGCACAAAACCAAAGAATTTCCTCAAAGTGCCAGCACGTCAATTAAACCTCAGCTCAGTTACACATGCAGAACATAGACCATCACCAAACAAGGAATCACAATTTAGAAACAGGAAGGCAATAATTAAACTGGGAACCCCAAAAGCCAAACTTGGAATGTACAACACTGTAGAAATAAAACTATAAATTAATTTCCTCTTGTACCAAACAAAGCACAGACGTTAATGATGCACATTTCCCAGAGGTTTCATATTCCAGTTAATAAATTCAAAATAAAGAGATATCTTTCTACCTTTTGTGCATTTTTTTTCAGTTGCAATTGCTCCAGCCACTTTCTTCTGGTTTCTTCATGTTTTCTGCTAACTCTCCATTGTCTGCTGTCCATTTGTTCTTTCTTCTCTCTTCTAGTCTTTTTTTCCCATTCTCTCTCTCTACATCTGCTTTAACATACTAATCTTTCTCCTTTTGCTCTTTCCTCGTTCCTATTTCATCCACACAAATTTTACCGCTCCATCCTCAATCCCCACTTACTCTCCCAATACCCGGCCAATTGTAGATTTTTCATTCCTCCCACACAAAATATTTTTCCCCTCTCCATTTTACTCTCCCAGCCCCATCCCATTCTAATCCTCCCCCAACATCAGCTCCCTTCTAGTTCCAGTCTCACCCAGCATCCATTCCTTTCTAGTCCCTGCATCAGCCCATTTCCAGTCCTAGCCCCCCATCAACCCATTTCCAGTCCTAGCTCCCCCATCCATTTTCAGTCTGAGTCCCTTCATCAGCTCATTTCCAATCCTAGCCCCCCATCAGCCCATTTCTAGTCATTTCCTAGCCCCATCATCAGCCCATGTCAAATCATAGCTCCCCTCCACTCAGTCCAATTCCAGTCCAAGCACCCCCCATGAGCCTACTTCCAGTTCTAGCCCCTCCATGAGTCCATTTCAATTCAAGCCCCAACCACAGCCCATTTCCAATCTTAGCTCCCCTCCAACAGCCCATTCCCAGTCCTATCCTAGCTGCTCCATCAGCCCATTTTCAGTCCTAGCTCCCTTCCCTCACAGCCCATTTCCATTCCAAGCTCCCTCCCCATCAGCTATTTGCAGTTCAAGCCTCCCCTTCCACTCAGCCCATTTCCAGTCATAGCAACCCCCCAACCCATTACCAGTCCTAGGCCCCCATCAACCCACTTCCAGTCCTAAACCCCCATCACCCCATTTTCAGTTTAAGCCCCCCCTATAACCCATTACCAGTCCTAACCCCCCATCACCCCATTTCCAGACATCCCCCATCAGCCCAAAGCCCATTACCAGTCTTAACCCCCCCATAGCCCATTATCAGTCCTAACCCCCCATCAGCCCACTTCCAGTCTTAACCCCATCAGCCCATTTGCAGTCAGCCCCCCACAGCCCATTGCCAGTCCTAAACCCCCCCCCATCAGCCCACAGCCCATTACCAGTCCTAACCACATCAGCCCACCTCAAGTCCTAACCCCTCCCCATCAGTCCATTTCCTGTCCTAGCCCCCCCCCCTTAGCCCATTATCAGTCCTAACCCCCCCCATAGCCCATTAGCAGTTCTAACCCCCCATCACCTCATTTCCAGACAGCCCCCATCAGCCCACAGCCCATTACCAGTCTTAACCCCCCATAGCCCATTACTAGTCCTAACCCCCCCCAACAGCCCACAGCCCATCCAGTCCTAACCCCTCCCCATCAGCCCATTTCCTGTCCTAGCCCCCCCATAGCCCATTATCAGTCCTAACCCCCATCACCCCATTTCCAGACAGCCCCCATCAGCCCAAAGCCCATTAGCAGTCTTAACCCCCCCCATAGCCCATTACCAGTCCTAAACCCCCATCACCCCATTTCCAGACAGCCCCCATCAGCCCACAGCCCATTAGCAGTCCTACCCCCCTTAGCCCATTAGCAGTCCTACCCCCCCAGCCCATTAGCAGTCCTACCCCCCTCACCCCATTAGCAGTCCTACCCCCCCCCTAGCCCATTAGCAGTCCTACACCCCCCCAGCCCATTAGCAGTCCTAACCCCTCCCCCCCTAGCCCATTAGAAGTCCTAACCCCCCCCCCCATGGCATATTTAAAAAAAAAAAAAAAAAGCTGGCTTTGGCTGCTGCCGCTGCCGCGGCAGCGGCAGAATGCAATGTCCCGCGGGGCCCCCTCCGCCCGCTAAGCCCCTCTGCAAGGGCTTTCAGATTCACGAGGGAGAGCGTCTCCCTCGCGTCTCTGTTAAGCCCGCAGGGGCTAATGGGAAATTTCCCATCAGTCCCTCGCGTCTAAAGGGGCTGATGGGAAATTTCCCATTTAGCCCCTGCGGGCTTAACAGAGACGCGAGGGAGACGCTCTCCCTCGCGAATCTGAAAGCCCTTGCAGAGGGGCTTAGCGGGCGGAGGGGGCCCCACGGGACACTACACTCTGCCGCGTCCGCGTCCGCGGCAGCAGCCAGAGCCAGCTTTTTCTTTTTTGCGGACCTACCCGCGTGCCAGCTGCAAGGCCTTCGCGTGCCACAGCTGGCACGCGTGCCATAGGTTCGCCATCGCTGCTATAGAGCAACTGTTTCACAACACAAGCATCATGATAACTAATAGATCTTGTGAGGCTCTAATAATTAATATACCGCCTTTTGGCTAAAAAATTAAACAAAGCGGTGAGTTGAGTCAGTTGGGAGGAGGATTTTTTGACTGCTTAAAAGGTTTTTTTTTTTTCTTCCTGTTGTTTTTTTGGGTGTTATGACATCTGTGATTGTTAAGAGAGTATAGACCATGTGAATCCACTTCGAAATAAAAGGGAATTAAGTTTATTCATTTAACTGTTTTTTTATACCGCTTTATCATTTCAGTCAAAGCGGTTTACATTATAACTTGAACTTGGTAATGTACGTTAAACAGAGACATTGGTAACATGGATTTTTCTGAGACAGTAGAGGGTTAAGTGACTTGCCCAAAGTCACAAGGAGTGCTAGTGGGAATCAAACCCTGGTCTCTTGGTTCCCAAGCCAGTACTCTAACCATTAGGCTACTCCTCTATGAGTTCATGATTTCTTAGTTGCAGTAAGACATACATGTTGGAGGTGTTTTGGGCTGTCTGTATATAATTGATAACTGCATTGGGGCTGTCATTGTTTATAAAAATGAGGCTGAGATCATCTTTTTATGTTTATTGTCCTTAATTATTTCATGTGATTCACAATGTTATTTTCTAATGTGTATGTATGTATATATATATATATATATATATATATACAGGGTGGCCCAAAAAAAGTGAGAACATCTCGTAAATTAAAAGCTTAAATAGTTTACTTATTTACCTTTTTTAGCTATATAAGTCTTAATTTCGACAATTTCCGGTCACCATCTTTTTTTTTTTTAATTTGTCAATCGTTTACATCTGTCTTTTTGAATTTTTAAATAGCTTATATGCTACGAGATGTTCTCACTTTTTTTGGACCACCCTGTATATGTGTGGGTGTGTGATGTGCTTTGCAAATGTTGCAGTGGTGTATGTTCAGCGGGTAATAAACCCTTTTTTTCTGAAGATGTGCTCCCCTAAAGGCTTTTGAATTTGGAACAGTCACTGGGTGCTGTGTGGTTAATTTTGATCAAGCGAATTGAACAAGGGATGACCTTGCAGCGAGTATTTGAAAAAAAAAACTTGAGCATCTTTCTGATGTGAACACTTTAAGGTAGTAAAGCAGCTGATCATTTGGTACAAGGAAGCCTTTCTTCTGTGGCTTTTCAGAGACATGAGCGTGCACTGTTTCTCCTGACACAGGAGGAGAGCTCTGAATCATTGGCCATTGGGGGATCAGCTTGCCTGCCTTTCTTCTTTAATATGCTGCACTTGCTTTGAACCGTTTGAATAACTTTACTTTTCCTTTTAAGTCTGGGGTAGCTGATTACCATTAAACCAGCATCACTTTGTGCTCTAGCTGGTGCAATATCATCCCCCCCCCCCAGATTGAAAGAGAGATGTTAGATAGTCGCATTGCATGACTGCTTTTATGCACCTTCCCCCTCCCCCTCCTTTTCCCGTATCATATGAATTACATTTTTCCCTCACTAATGGACACCAAACGAAGACGTCAAACTGCTTGATATTTACAATAAAAGGAGATTATCCTCCCAGTGGAAAAAGCCATATTTTAAAGCATGTTGGAAAACTAACAAACAGCAAGTAATAGCAGAGGAAAACAGTATTGCTTAATGAACTGCACTAAAATGTAAAGGTATTTCCTTGGGCATTAACAGAGCATTTGCAGACCTCTAGAGGAAACATTTGCCCAGGAGTTTCATTCTTTTAATCTGAGTTTGTTTGGAAAGATCTAGGAAAATTTTTCCAATTGACTGAAAAAAAGGGAATCTGAAAAAAAGATCACAAACCCAGGTCTTGAGGTAGGTCTTACACCGCAGTCAGTGTCTCTCTAGATACTTCAGTTATTGCAGGAAGCAATAAGACAGTAAACAGAATGTTCATGCTTCTATCTGAAGAACGAGGCTGCTGTTCAGTAACAAGGACCTAAAGGCAGAATAGATCGGTGTGCATTGTGATTGTGAGTCTGCTAAAAATTGCACAACATCAACTAAGTCATTTTATTCAAACTACACAGTAATGGGAAAATATTTTATGACATTTTACTATATTTTTTTTAACTTTGAATTGTGCCTGACCCAAAGGTAGGACTTTAACATGCCATTAATCTTCCTAAATGTTGTGTGGATTTTTGAGAGAGAAATGTATTATTTATTTATTTAACAGCTTTTTTTTTATACTGCTTTATCATTTCAAAGCGGTTTACATTGTAACTTAAACTTGGTAGATGTACATTTAAACAGGGACATTGATAACTTGGATTTTTCTGGGCAATGGAGAGTTAAGTGACTTGCCTAAGGCCACAAAGAGTGCTAGTGGGAATCGATTACACAGGTACACTAAAAAAATATTTTTTTAAACTGCCTCTAATGTTTCAATTGATTTTTACGTTTTTTGGTGCGCTGAATCCAAATCTGGTAACCAATTTGCTCCATCACGTACAGATTTTTTGCTACATTGGGTTAGCAGTTTAAGGTGAACGTTTCAGATTGAGTGCGATCGAGATAAAAGTTTCTTGGATGAATTCTTTATACTAATTGTTTAGTAGTTATTCAAATAAGAATAAAGAAAATTGTAACAAGGCAGCACATAAGAATAGAGTAATGTCAACAAAACACACTGTGATGGTAGCAAAATTGTCTGCACTTAAAACAGCCACATACATGTGCACAAACATTGAGCATATAAGAGCGAGGTTAGACACAAAGCAAAGCAAAGAAATGTGCAAAAAATGTTGTACAGGTATGTATGTAAGAATAGAAAACGCAAACCGCACCATTGCAATACATGAAGACAAACACCCGATGGTGTGAAAATAAAATTCTAATAAATGAGATCCGACACTGTGGTAATAACTAGCAAATTTCAAAGTTTAGTAAAAACACGATATTTGTCAACACAGTTTAGATTTTAAAGTCATTCTTGGGTCAATCAATCTCCTGGTGGGCCCGTTTCTTCTTCCCCCGAATGCTTCTCTTGGTGCGCTGCTTGGCGTATTTTTCATCTGGGGTTTCCCGCAGCAGCAACCAGCAGAAATCAGCCATCATAGTGGTGTTCCATCTTCCTTGGTACCTTCTCTCTGCGTCCTTGATGTCCTGGTGAAACCTTTCACCTTGTTCTTCACTGTAGGCCCCCAAGTTTTCGGGAAAGTAGTTCACATGGGAGTGCAAGAAATGGACTTTCAGGCTCATGTTACAGCCTTGTTCTTTGAAGGCATTGAGCATCCTGGCAACAATATCCTTATAGTTCTCATCCCGCCTGTTCCCCAAGAATTTGAGAACAACATCCTTGAAGGAATCCCAGGCTTCTTTTTCCTTCTCAGACATCGTTTCAGCGAATGCTCCATCTGAAATGAGTTTCCTTATATCAGGGCCAACAAACACTCCTTCCTTTAGCTTTGCTTCAGAAAGTCGGGGGAACTTTGAGCAAAGGTACCGAAAGCACTCACCATCTTTTGGAAGGGACTTGATGAATTGCTTAATGAGACCCAACTTAATGTGGAGAGGTGGTAATAGAATTTTATCACGAGGTACCAAGCTCTCATGAAGAACATTTTTCTCACCGGGTCTCAAATACTCCCGAATTGGCCAGTCTTTTTTCCCCCAGTGTAGGTCGCGGGCCCGGCTATCCCACAAGCAAAGGAAGCAGGGATATTTGGTGAAACCGGATTGCTGCCCTAATAGCATGGATAGAATTTTAAAGTCTCCACAAATCATCCACTTATGCTCATCATAACGAATCTTCTGAAGAATCAGGGCCAAATTCTCGTATTTTTCTTGGAGAATAACAGAGTGAGCAATAGGAACTGAAGCGAATGTGTTGCCATTATGAAGAAGAACACCTTTTATGCTGTCTTTTGACGAATCAATGAACAGCCGCCATTCAGCAGGATCATACTTGAGTTTAAACTTTTCCATCACTCCGTATATATAGTTGCAAAATACCAAATCTTCCTCTTTGCTGAAATACTTCAAAAATTGTGTCTCGCGGTTGCGGTACCAATAAAAGTTGTTCCTGGTGACAATAGATTTTTCTGTTTAAGCCGAGAACCTAGCAGTTGGGCAGCATCTTTTGGGAGTCCTAAATCCCGGACTAAATCATTCAATTCAGCTTGAGAGAAAAGTTCAGGTTTCGGATCTGGTTCAGTTTCAAACTCGGAAGTACTGGACTCATCGGGAAAAGCCATCTGATGAGTCTCATCATGATCAGAACCGTCCACACAAATATGATCCAAAGATTTTGGTGGTTCAGGCACAGGTACTTCGTTGCTATGAGGCATAGGCCTAATTGCTGAGGGAAGGTTGGGGTAACTTATTACGTTCTTATTTTTTAAGTTGTATCCCTTCACAATGCAAGAGCAAAAATAGCAGTCACTGCTGTGGTCTCTTTGTTCACGCCACATCATAGGTATTCCGAAACGAAATGCTTGTTTTTTACCTTTCATCCATAAGCGTAGATCTTCCTCACATGTCTTGCACACTTTGTGAGGAGCCCACGGTTTGTCTTGATCGCCTAACTTCAAACCGAAATAGGCGAAATATACTTTTTTAATAAATGCAGAAATGTTCCTCTGCCGCTTTTTCACGGTATATTCCCCACAAATAAAACAAAAACTGTCCGGAGAGTTGACGCAACCTCTGGCTCTGTGAGCCATCACAAATACACAGCACTGCAAACTACAACTGTAGTGAACCACTTCGGAATAAAGCTGGATTACGACTGAGCAAACAAAAGGTAATAATGAACTTGCAAGAAACTGAAATTTGACAGGAACGTTCATGTCGCAACCACCGTGTTTGAGCGAGCGAACGAGGCGAGGCGAACAGGAAAGAACATGAGCCAGCGCGAGTACTGGATTTAGCCCCCCGCCTCCCAATTGTCCTGTTAATGTATAAAATGAATACAAAACACTCTAAAATATCATGAGGGAGTGTTTCTAGTTAGTTAACCATTGCAACCTCTATTTTGGGCCAAGAAAATAAACTGCAGTCGGCTAAAAAGAAATTATGTGAACATTCCTTATATGGGTAAGAAATCTAATTTTGCAAGAATCGTGACGTGATGGAACATTTTGGCTATTTTTCCTGGATTCAGCACCCCAAAATCTATAGGAATCAGTTGCAAAACTGGAGGCAGTTTTTTGGTAGTGTACCTGTGTTATTATCTGCTACAACAAAAGGCAGTCTACATTTAGTTTATCAGTTCACATAGATAGTTGTGAGAGCCAATGTCTTGCATTTTTGAAAATGATGTTGTCCATTACAGGCCTAAATTCCACTTAGCTTTGACCATGTGAATTTCTGTTTCTGTGACAGCAGACTGCATAGGTGTAACAGCAGATTCTTCCCTTATTACACTAAACACTTAGGAAACTTGTTTGGCACTTATTAAGGCAAATTAAAGATGAAAAATGTAATTCACGCCCGAGTTAAAATCATTCTACTACTGTAGAATTTTTTTCCAACTGATTCTAACATTGTGTGAGATAAATCTGCTTCACTTTAATAAAGCAAAAAAAAAAAAAAAAAGAAAGAAATCTGGTTCTGTGTATGATGGATTTCCTTATTTCATGCCACTGGCAAAAATAAGTGACCGGGAACCCTGAAGATACCAAATCAGGAAATGTTGTCTGGAGAAAAGGAAAGAATAGAAGCTCTTGAAATCTAATCCCCTTTCCCTACAGCAGCAGTGACCCATTGGAAACTTATCATTGTGTGAAAGAAGATTCTTCACTCCTTCCTTTAAGGGCCATTATCTCCTCCCTCCCCTTCAATGTTCATGTTTGATTTTGCGGAAGGGTGCTATCATTTTTTTTATCAGCTGTGACACGTGGTTTTGAAATAAAGGACTGCAGTTCAGAAACATATCTGACTTAAGATGCCTAAATATATAATCCTTAGTCTGCAAGAAAATGTGAACTCAATCAAATCGTCTGCTTCTGAGGCAAATTCCTTTGAAGTATTACCAAAGTGCTCATCTACATTTTTATTTACTTTGGATGTTCACCATACCCCAGAACCACATTTAGTGAGGGGAGAGGGGTATGCATATTCATCAGGAGTTGATGCTAGAATTTTAAATAGTTTTACATGTTCTTTCCTGAAAACTTCACCCCCGAAGTCCAACACATTTTTAATTTTCACTACGCCATAAGCTTCAACCCCTACATGAGAAGCTGCTACAACTTTCAAAGTTTGCAGCCCAAGAGAAGCTTTGCCAGATGAACTTGTATCTGTGCAAACAACGGTGTAAAACATGCAGCCAGAGAGGTAGAAGCCTTACTCATGTTCAGATGCTTTGTAAAATCTCAAAGCAGACTCACAGTCTCATATAGGGTTTTGTCCTCCCGCTTAGGCCGGTTACATGCTGGAGCTTGGAGCAACGTTTTACATTTTGTCGATTAAAAACGATCAATGTCCCTTCTAGTTTTCTTCTTTCTTGTTAAGGAAGAGTATATTTTTGTTAATGAGAGGTTATACCCTGGTTCCTACCACTGACTTGTGGATCTAGGATATCCATTCCTTTGTATTGGTTTGAGGACTGAGAGTAAGAGCGACAGGCCTGGCTGCCTTGGGTGCTACTGAAAAGAGGGCTGCCCCTTACACAAGGGCAACTGCGAGCAAGGGGGAGGGGAGGAATTACTCAGCCCTTGCTGTTTATGGACTCTGTAGCCTGGTAAATGCTGTTCTGAATGAAGATCTGTTCAGCGTGAGAGTTAATCTGGTTCTGTCCTGGAAAGCTTTGATTCTTTTCTCTGAGGTTTGGGAAGTTCTGTTTAATCAGTGAATACATGTGTTGCGTGTACAGTAGAATAACAGAATGGGAATGAGAGAGCAGGTGGACAAGGGTGAAAGATCCTACTTGGGCCCCTTTTTACTAAGCTGCCTTAGCTGTTTTAATGCATGAATTACCACATGCTAGCAGCATAGCACTGGTTTTCATAGCCAATGCAGTTCATTAATTTAGCGCACATATGGCTAGATTAACACTATCCTGGAGCCAGACAGGGTGTAATAAAGAGATGGGGTTTTTATAATATTATAAACTATAAATATTTACAGCCTGGTCACCTCCTGATCACCCTTCTGTCATTCCCACTCCTGCTTTTGTGATTCACGTATTATGTTATCTGTTGCTCATACTGTGCTGAACTGAAGAAGATTTTAACCTTAGAAAGCTATATATTACATTAGTCCAATAAAAAGATATCACCTTATTTTCCTTTTTTGTTTTTCTTTTTAACTACCTGTCCAAAATAAGACATCATCTCCTATCCCATGACTATAATTTCCTGAGTCTCTCACAAGAAACTCAGTATCTAGATTTTCAGAAGGCATTTGACAATGTCAACTGGCTCACTCTAACAGATTGATACGGCAAGACTTCCTTGGCAAATACATGTTGACTGATCTATTAAGCCATATTTATCAATATATTCAATAATTTTGCTCAGTGAGTTCAATAGTCTATAGTTTACTGCATCTCCCTGGAGTCCCTTTTAAAATTTATTTTTACATTGATCACCCTCCAATCCTTACGTTACATAGTCAATTCTAGTGATAGGTTACAGATTGATACTAGTAGGTCATCAGTTGCGTTTCTGAGTTCCTTCAGAATCCTATGGCATATGCCATCTACGTATTCATTTTGCTCTAATACATCTTCCAGGGTGGATATCTCCCCAATATCTTTCTCAGAGAATAAATCAAACTGTTCATTTAGTTTTTCTACTAGAGCTTTATCTTCCTTAAGCACCTCTTTTATCCTTTGATCTATTGGTTCAACCAATTCCCTCAAAGGCTTCCTGCATCTAATGTACTTGAAAAAATATTTTATTATGAGTTACTTAAAAAACTTAAGGGTTAATATTCAGACACAGTGGCAAGCATTGAACAAAAAAACAACACATGTATTCAGCCCCGCTGTCTGGATAGGCTGAAGTGCTGCATTTTATGTAGACAGCATTTGCCACCAGCTGCTACTAAGCAGTGTAACTTAGGACAGCTTTTTTCTGTTCAAAATTACTTATTAGCTATATGGCTAGTGGCTGAATAACGTCGCTATAGATATAGCTGGGTGAAATGCCCTTACTTTACCTTGACCTGAAGAGGTCAAAGTAAAGTTTCAGCAGCACTCTCCATACAGCGCAGCTTAAAATTCAGATAGCCGACTTTTCATGTGTAGTGGCTGCTCTTAAACATATAAGTCCCTTTGAATATCTGACCTTTATAATATACTTTATAACTGTCTTATTAAGGCTTTACACCTAGCGTACCGAGGGCTGGCATTACCATTAGGTGAGCTAGACGGTCTCCTAGAGCTCCCCCTCTGCCATCGCACCTGCCCCCATTGCCGCCCCTCTCGAGGGAGGAGCAGCGGTGGCAATGGCTTGAAAGAGCACCACAGCGCTTCCCAAAACTCTGTCACAGTAGTGCTGTGTCTGCTTCCACCCCCTCCAGTGCCAGATGCAGACATGCTGTTGCATGTGGGTGGAAGCAGACACGGTTCTGTGATGCAGGAAGTCTGCATCAGAAGGGGCAGAAGTAGGAACAGCACTACAGCAGCAGAGGTTTGGTAAGTGCTGCAGTGCTGTTTCAAGCATTCCCAAGAGGGTTGGCAGCGGCAGCAGTGAGGGCAGGGGAGTAGCAGAGGTGGTGGTGGTGTTAAGTGCCGTCGAGTCGGAGTCGACTCATGGCGACCCTCTGGATAGCTATCCTAAATTGTGTTCGGTCTTGAGTCAGGCGGCTCATTGTTGACAGACTGGTACCTGTAGCTGCTGTTATTGTATTGATCCATCTCATTGCTGGCCTTCCTCTTTTGCGTTGACCTTCTGTCTTGCCAAGCATGATGTCTTTCTCTAGTGATCTCTCTCTTCGCATGATGTGTCCAAAGTATGAAAGTCGAAGTCTTGTCATCTGAGCTTCTAAAGAAAGCTTAGGTTTGATCTCCTCTAGTACCGACTGGTTTGTTCTTCGGGCAGTCCATGGTATACACAGTATTCGCCGCCAGCACCATAATTCAAAGGCATCAATTTTCTTCCTCATATCCTTGCGCCGGCCCTGAACTTACCAATGCTTATGCTCTCATTTGCTTTCTTCCCTTGGATCTGATTTTCAGTTTTTGAAACATGCCCTTTTAGCTTTACAGCCTGTGTCACTTTAAAGGCAATCATTCAATCTTTCTTTGACCTTTTCTAATGCATGAAATACATCAAGTCTGCACATTCAAGAAGGTATTTTTAAACTGTGTCTACGCCTCGTGTAAATGTTTAACCTTTTGCAAGGTTTCCTTTTAATTTTTCTCAAGATTCCCTTATTTTGTCAGTCTCCCTTTTCAACATTGAATACTGCAGCTGTAATTTTCCTTAGTGTCCTTATTCCAGTGATTGACAAATTTGATTGAGTTATGGTCACTGTCCGGGCAGGTGTAAGGATGATAGTATGTCGAATGGGTGGGTGCCCCTGTGAGCAGTAGCGATCATCACACAGTGTGGTTTGAGATAAAAGCCAAGGTGCAGTCCAATCATAGCAAGCTCAAAGTCCTAGACTTCAAAAACACTGACTTCAGTAAAATGGCCAAGTACCTAAAGGAGGAGTTGGCAGGGTGGAAGGGGATAAGGGAAGTGGAATTGCAATGGGCTAAACTAAAGGTGGCAATAAAAGGGGCAACAGATAAATATGTAAGAAAAGTAAATAAAAACAAGAGGAGAAGGAAACCCATTTGGTTCTCCAAAGAGGTGGCTGCTCAAATAAAGGCAAAAAACACAGCTTTCGCAAAATTCAAAAGCTTGCATACAGAGGAACACAGAAATGAATATAGGATCAAACTCAGAGACAAATAGAGAAATAAGGAAAGCAAAATCAAAGGCAGAGGAAAAGATGGCTAAAGATGTGAAGTGTGGCGACAAAACTTTCTTCAGGTATATTCGGGAAAGGAAGAAGATCAGAGGTGGAATTGCAGGATTCAAAAGTGCTGGGAAACCGACTTGTGGAAAGTGACATTGAAAAAGCGAAATTGCTAAACAAACACTTCTGCTCTGTTTTTACTAAAGAAAATCCTGGAGAAGGACCACCTGTGACTCCCAAATATAAAAATGGGAATGAAGTAGATACCACATCATTCACAGAAGATGATGTGTTAGAACAACTTGCAAAACTGAAAGTGGACAAGGCCATGGGACCGGATGGGATACATCCCAGGATACTGAAAGAGCTCAGAGAGGTTCTTTGCAGGGCCGTTAAAGGATGTTTTCAACAGATCCTTGGAAACAGGAGAAGTTTCTCAGGACTGGAGAATGGCTGATGTGGTACCTCTTCACAAAAGTAGTGACAGGGAAGAAGTGACAAACTACAAGCCCATGAGCCTTACCTCGGTGGCGGGAAAAGTAATGGAGGCGCTCCTGAAAGAGCGAATAGTGGACTTTCTCAAAACCAACAGGTTGCAAGATCCAAGGCAACATGGTTTTACCGAAGGACAAGCTTGCCAAACCAATCTGATTGAGTTCTTTGACTGGGTGACCAGAGAACTAGATCAGGGGCATGTGATGGATGTCATCTACTTGGATTTCAGCAAAACCTTTGATACTGTTCCTCATCGGAGGCTTATCAAGAAACTTAGTAGTCTGGGGATGGGTCCCAAGGTGGTGAACTGGATCAGAAATTGGTTGACTGACAGATGACAGAAGGTGATGGTAAATGGAGCTCACTCGGATGAAAGGAGAGTGATTAGTGGGGTGCCCCAGGGTTTGGTGCTGGGCCCGGCACTGTTCAATGTATTTGTGAGTGATATTGCTGAAGGACTGCATGGAAAAGTCTGTCTTTTTGCAGATGACACAAAAATTTGCAACAGAGTGGACTCCCCTGAGGGAGTGGTTAACATGAGGAAAGATCTACAAAAGCTGGAAGAATGGTCTAATGCTTGGCAATTAAGATTTAATGTGAAGAAGCGCAGTGTCATGTGCTTGGGTAGCAGAAATTCCAGGGAAATGTATGCGATAGAGGGCGAGAGGATGGTGTGCAGAGATCAGGAGAAAGACCTTGGTGTGATTATTTCTGAGGATCTCAAGGTGGCAAAACAGTGCGACAAGGTGGTGGCAAAAGCCAGGAGGATGATGGGCTGCATACAAAGAGGAATTACCAGCAGAAAGGAAGAGGTACTTATGCCACTGTACAAGTCACTGGTGAGGCCTCACTTGGAATACTGTGTTCAGTTTTGGAGACCATATCTTGCAAAGGATGTAAAAAGACTGGGAACTGTTCAGAGGAAGGTGACCAAAATGATTTGGAGCCTGCGTCAGAAGCCTTATGAGAAGAGACTTGAAGACCTAAATATGTACACTTTGGAGGAGAGGAGGGATAGGGGAGATATGATTCAGACCTTTAAATACTTAAAGAGAAATAATGAACAAACACTGGGAAGCTGTAAAACTAGTGGGCATAACATGAAGCTGCAAGGTGGTAAACTGAAAGGCAATGTAGGGAAATACTTTTTCACTGAAAGGGCGGTGGATGCTTGGAATGCCCTCCCGATGGTAGTGGTGGGGGCAAACACAGTGACGGAATTCAAAATGGCATGGGACAGACACAGTGGAACCCTTTACAGCAACAGGATAAAATCAAAATAAACTGAACCATCTAATTTTTCAACAAATAGGGTTGTCCTACATGGAGCGGTGGGTTCACCCCTAAACAGAGACATGGGGAGTGGTGGCCTGCACAGAGTGGCAGGTGCACCTACTCTTGCCATCTTACTGGGCAGACTAGATGGACCATACTGGTCTTTATCTGCCGTCATTTACTATGTTATTATGAGGCACCCTAGGCAAGCCCTCCATCCTGCCACTTCATCCCCCCCCCACACCCCCCAGATCTGCAGCAGTGGCAATGGCTCAGAAATTGTGACACAGCGCTTACCTAAATGCTTCAGTACTGCACTGCATTTTCTTCTATCTGTCTTTTCCACTTCCTCCAACTGTAACTTCTGCTTTATGCAGACCCAAATCAGTCTTTTATTAGTTGCTACTCCCCCCCCCCCCCATTGCAGACTTTCAGAGTATGTGGAGATCTTTAATAGAGCCTAATTCTTTTGGTAAGACATTCCAGAGGGTGGGGGCAACGTAGTTGAATGCCCTATTACTAGTCGTGTGTTTTGTTTTATGGAAATCGTAGGGTATTTCAATGGTGTTTTGCGATCAGCTTCTTCTGATCCTTGTATTAGAGGGCGTGATTAGAAGGAAAGATAGATAAGATGAGGCGATGTTATTGAGAAGTTTGAAGACAATCATCAGATGCTTATATTTCATTCTGCTTGCAATGGGCAACCAATGAAGATTATGAAGTAGGCGGGCGATATACTCTGAGTGGTGAACCTTATAAATGATTCAGTCTGTGAGATTCTGAGCTATCTGGAGCTTGATTGGTTGTTTTCTTAGGCAAACTTTGCAGGATACTGTTACAGATGTCAAAATGTGATGTGATTAAGGCTTGGAGAACAGATCTAAAGTCGTAACTATCAAGTAGTGTCTGAGTTGATGAATCATACGTAATTTGAAATAGTTTTAATAACTAATTTTAAGTATGCTAGCCTATTAAGAGACTGATCAAGAGTGACCCCAAGGTATTTTACTACTTTCTTGATGTCCAGTTCAGTCTCTTGTATGGGGAATTTTGGGGGGGGGGGGGAGATGAAATTTTGATTTCTGGAAACGTATAACACTTCGGTTTTATTGTAATCAATCTTTAGGTTGTGTGTGGTTAGCCAATTTATTGTTTCTTTAAGGCAAGATGTTGTTTGGTGATAGTTTGGATTGGTTATATCTATGGGGAGATACATCATGATATTGTCTACATAGATATGATAAATTCACCTTGTGTTTTTTGAAGCTGTTACATATTGGTTGGATACACAAGCTAAATAGAAGTGCCGAGAGGGAAGACCCTTGGGGAATGCCTTGTTCCTGTTTGAAGATTGATGATTTTGTTTGTCCAATCTGAACTTGTTGAGTGTGATCAGATATGTAGGATTTAAACCATTGGATTACTGTGTCATTTAGTCCTATCTGTTGTAGTCTTGAGATGAGTATTTTATGACTTATATTATCAAAGGCAGCGGCAATATCCAGAAATATTAAGAGAGAGGCTTGTATAATACATTTTTCCTTGCTCAGATAAGATGATAAGATTTCTGAAATTTGTAAATATTTAAATCTGTATATATGTTTAAACTATCTATATACCTAATCAGCATTTACTCAGCATTGCAACCCTCAAATTACCATTTTTATTATATACAATTTAATGTTCACTGTAATTTCAATTGTTTGAATAAGTTTCAATGTAATGTTCAAGTTTTGTTCTATGTAAACCGCTTTGATTTTTCTGAAAGGCGGTATATAAAACCGTTCAATAAATAAATAAATAAATAAAATAAATAAGGTTGTCCAAGCCACGGTTAGGTTTGTCAAAGAGAGCTAACATAAGGGGGTCTACACTATGAAATGGTATAAAACCGTGTTTTTTATACATCAAGTGGGGCATTTAGCTCAATGAAGTCCTGTAGCTGGGTCTGAATGATTTTTTTGATAACCTTGGCCATGAACAAGAGACTGGATGTAGGTCTATGAGTTTGAGTGATCCTTATCCGCTGAGTTTGTTTTTAAGATTGGACGGATGATTGCATGCTTTAGTTCAATAGGCATATAGCCTTGAATTAGGAATTGATTGATTGTTAGAATGAAGGGGGCAGGTTCAACTTTAGATGCTTTTAGCCAACTGACCGGACATGGGTCAATAGGAGATGTTGTTGTGTTGATACTGGTGATTGTTTTTCAAGTGTTTTAGGTCGATTATGTGGAAGGTGTTCCATTTATTTATGATTGGTAAATCAGTGTCATTGAGGGCTAAGTCCCCTGTTTCCTAGCATTTAAGTTTGTTCATATCAGCATTTGGATATCATATCAGTTTGTTTAGATCAGCATTTGGATTTGAAGGCCCATATAGGAAACATAGTCAAATCAGTATACTACAAGATCCGCACACTTAGGCATCTACGTTCCATGCTTGAACCAACTGATTTCCGGACAATTTTCCAGGCGTTGATCATACCCCATTTTGACTATGCCAATGCCATCCTACAAGGTCTTCCCCAATCTACATTGAACCCGCTGCAGCTAGCCATGAATGCTGCAGCAAGAGTCCTCCATGGAGCCTCCAGGAGCAACCACATAACGCCTCTGCTGATACAGTTGCATTGGCTACCCATCCAGGCCAGAATAGTTTTCAAGACCTTGATAACCACTTTTAAAGCTATTAACAATCTCTCACCTGCTTCTTAACCTCACTCATCCATATCACTTCCCCAAATAGAGCAAGAAGATCCACGGCTATAAACTCCCTACAAGTCCCGAAGGCAGTAACTGTTTGCTCCAATTCGACAGCCAACAGAGCCTTTAGTCTCGGTGCCCCAAGATGCTGGAATGCATTACCTCCTGAGATCCGGGCTATTAAGAACCTACCACAGTTTAGGAAAGCCCTCAAATGCCACCTCTTCAACAAATACCTTATAGAGCCTAACGACAACCCCTAGAGCCCAAAGTCTCCTGGCGATACCATTTCCATACAAAGTATGGTATCTCAACAACACACCAAGTATGATACTCAAACCCTTAGTGGTGGTTATATTTCTGCGAAACTACTGTTATTATGACTCCATGTAATAAATTTTGTAAATAGTTCTCCCCTGTTATCCAAGTTTTTGTGCTCTGTTACCTGTAAAACTCATACGCTTTCAACTGTACTGAGCATTTTTGTTACATGTAAACCGCGCTGATACTGAATAGTGCGGTATATAAGAGACTATAAATAAAATAAAATAAATAAATAAATATAATGGTTAGTGAGAATCTGCAGTTCAATGGTGATATTATTATTTTCTGGATTTGGTATTATAGTTAGGGATTTAACAATACCAAATAGTTCCCTTGGCCGATTGAGGGACTGGGTGAGAATTATGGTGTGATACTTTTTCTTTCTGTTGTTAATAAATTCTTTGTAAGTATGAAGGGCATTCATATATTGCATTTTATCATGATCAGATTTTGTAATCCTCCATTGGCATTCTAGTTTGATCAGTTTTTGTTTTCGTTTTCTTGAGTCACTAGTGTACCATATCTTGGTTCCTGATCGTGTCCCCTGTCTAGTCCCGGAACCTCTGGGTTGCCCATCTTATCCAGGAGCTTGGAGACTGAGAAACTCCCACTTTTGTGACATCATGAGTATATCTCTCCGGTGTCCGCCTCCAATCATCAGTTACCTCAGTCTCCAAGCAGCTGGATACATGGGAGCCCGGGGGTCCGGGCTCACTAGAGAAACAGTTAGAGAGTTGGATATAGTTCTTTAGTTTAGTGGGAGTAATTCAGTCCCGGGGTCTCCCTTTGCCTCAGATCTGTGGCTTTCTTTCTCAGCACAGGTCAGCTTCTTTATTTCTGGCTCTATCTACTCCTCCCTCCCTGCCCCTCTCCTCTTCTCTGTCTCCCTGCTCATTGCTTTGGAGAGTGGGGGGTCCCGGCCCATTCAGACACCGGCTGTGAGAGGGCACGGTCTGTATGCAGCAGCTGCCTAGTCTCTGCTTCACGGACTGCTGCGCACGGAGTTGAGCCGACGCCACGCAGAAGTCTTGCCTGCTCGTGCGTCTGGCGGCTCTCTCCGGTGCACGCGGCCGGCGGCTTGATTTTCAGCATCGGGGGTGCCTCTCGGGCCTGCGGCATCTCGAGCGCTCCCGGTGTCGGTGGCCGCAGCCCTGCTTTCTGCACACTTCTTCCTCGTGTTTCAAGGCCGGAGGTAAGTGTTGCATCGGGCAGCGGGCTTGCTTCCCCTCAGTGCGTTTTTGCGCGCTTTTGCACCGATCGGCCCTGCCGCGTGGCATCGGCGTGCCGGCCCTTCAGGCCTACCGCACAGGCGTTTCGGGGACTACAGCAGGCGGTTAAGTGCCTCAGCGATTCTCATTGCATTAAAAAAAAAAAAAAAAAAGGAACAGTGAAAGGAACCAAACTATAAAGGGGGGCTATTGCCTTTTCTCTGCTTCCCGAGTAGGTCAGCTTTCCGGGGGAGTATACGGCGGCTTAACCTTTGGCAGCCAGTTTGGGAGGTCTCTGCCTGCCTGCCTTAGAGTTTCTGTCCTAGGCAGGTCCGGGATCAGTGCCCTTTCTATCATGCCTTCCAAGTCCCTGTGTTTAGTGTGTGGGACGAGGAAGACGTCTGCTGGAGTCTGCAAGTCTTATATGGGTGACTCCGGGAAGCCGTCTGCAGAGCAGGCGCAGCAGGAGTCAGTCCCGGCCCCAGCTGCTGACATTTCCGCACCAGGGGGGCAGGACGTTTCCCAATTAGAGTCAGTTGCAGGCCCTTCCTCCGGCCCAGCCGCTTCTTCCTCTTTGCCGGCGTTACCTGTAGACCTGTCCTCTATTTTTTCTCAGCAGTTCGTAGCTCTCCTCCAACAATCCATCTTTGGAGGCTCCCTACAGCAGCAACCGCCAAAGGGCGGCGCACGTAAGCGCCCGTCTTCTCCTCGAGAGGACTGCGCTCCGGTAGAGGGTAAGAAACCTCGTGGAGAAGGGGAGCTGTGTGTGCAGTCGGGGGCTTCAGAGGACCCTCTTTCGGATGAGGAGTCGCACAGCCTACTGTTGGATGAGGAGCTAGAGGAAGGAGAGATCTCGGAGAGAGAGGGCCAGTCCTGGATTGTGAGGGTCTTTCGGAGGGATGAGCTTCCAGCCCTCATCGTAGAGACGCTTAAGGTGCTCAATATGCCGGTCCCGGGGACCTCAGCAGATGAGTCCTTGGAGGATCCGTTGTTGCAGGTGTTTCGGAAGACTCAACGAGCGTTCCCAGTTCACAGAGTCTTCCAGGAGATGATTCAAGAGGAATGGAATCTACCAGAGGCTCCGCTGAAAGGCTCCCGAGTTATGGGGCGTTTGTATCCATTGTTAGATCAGGATAGAGAGGTGTTTAAATTGCCTAAGGTGGATGCGGCCGTCTCAGCGGTTACCAAGAAAACGACAATTCCCGTAGAGGGCAGTGCGGCCCTTAAAGATGGGCAAGATAGGAAGTTGGACGCCTTATTGCGACAGGTTTTCGAGGTCAATGCCATTTCGCTCCAGGCAGCTATTTGTGGGGCGTGGGTGGCTAGAGCCTGCCTGCGGTGGTCCCAGCGGGTGCAGGAGGGTCAGCCCGGTGCGTTGGCAGAGGAGGCTGCCCGTCTGGAGTCCAGGGCAGCCTACTTGGCGGATGTTCAGTATGATCTCATGCGCGGTCTTTCCAAAAGCATGGCCTCCTCTGTTGCAGCGCGCCGCTATTTGTGGCTCCGGAATTGGTCGGCAGATAACTCCTCTAAAGCTAGATTGAGTAAGCTTCCCTTTAAGGGTCGTCTACTGTTTGGTGAGGACTTAGAGAAGCTGGTTAAGGACCTCGGTGAATCCAAAGGTGGGCGGTTACCGGAGGATAAGCCTAAGGTGGCCCGTGGGGCACCGGGGGGTCAGGGGCAATTGCGCGATTCTCGCCGTTTTCGCTCCCAAAGATTTTTTTTCGAGTCAGCGAGGCCGTTTCCCCAACAGGACGCAGGGATTTCGTGGGTTTCGAGGAGCGGGAAGGGGGTTCGGTGCCTCTTCTTCCTCCTCGAATACCTTCAAGAAGCAGCAATGAAGCGAGGAGGGCCCAGACTCCCCTCATCCCTGTGGGGGGGGCGTTTGCGGGAATTTTATCCTGCCTGGGCCCAAATCACTTCGGATCAGTGGGTCCTGGAGGTCATTCGAGAGGGCTATGCCCTGGAGTTCCTCCGTCCGGTGCGGGACGCTGTTGTTCAGTCTCCCGGTCGGTCCGTGGCGAAGCGCGTGGCGCTTCGGGAGACGGTACAAAAGTTACTCGACCTCCGGGCCATCGTCCCAGTACCTTCAGACCAGTGCGGATGCGGTCGTTACTCCATCTATTTCGTGGTTCCGAAAAAGAACGGGGGAGTGCGTCCCATTCTAGATCTCAAAGGTGTCAACCGCTGTCTTCGAGTGTCTCATTTTCACATGGAAACTCTGCGATCCGTCATTGTGGTGGTTCAGCGCGGAGAGTTCCTGACGTTGCTGGACCTCTCGGAGGCTTATCTGCATATTCCCATCCGACCGGACCATTACCAATTCCTCAGGTTTGCAGTTCCGTTCGGTCATTATCAATTTCAAGCATTGCCCTTCGGGCTTGCCACGGCTCCGCGGGTCTTCACCAAAGTCATGGTTGTGGTGGCGGCGGCTCTGCGCAAGGAGGGCATCCTCGTCCACCCTTACCTAGACGACTGGCTGATCCGGGCGAAATCCCACGCCGAGAGCGAGAAAGCGACGGCCAGGGTAGTCTCGTTCCTGGAAAGTCTAGGGTGGATAGTCAATGTGGCGAAGAGTCACTTGCGTCCTTCTCAGAACCTGGAATATCTCGGAGCGCATTTCGACACCCAGTTGGGCAGAGTGTTCCTCACGGCGCAAAGAGCTCAGCACCTGCGCGCTCTGGTGGAGAGGTTCTGGCAGCGCAGGGCTCCCTCGGCTTGGCATTATCTGCAAGTGTTGGGCACCATGGCGGCGTCCATCGAGACGGTACCGTGGGCCCGAGCTCATATGAGACCGTTGCAGCGAGCATTGCTACATCGGTGGTCGCATCAGCGGGACCCTCTGTCCTGGAGACTAGTTTGCCCGGCGGAGGTCCTGCAGGATCTGCTCTGGTGGCTGCTTCCCGAGTCATTGGAGCGGGGAAAGTTCCTGGTGTCCCCGGACTGGGTGGCAGTAATGACGGATGCCAGTCTGTTAGGCTGGGGCGCTCATTGTCAGGGCAGTTTCGTTCAAGGTCGGTGGAATCCCCAGGAAGCAACGTGGCCGATCAACTGCCTCGAGCTGAGGGCGGCGAGTCTGGCGCTGCAGGGGTTTCGCCCCTTGCTTGCCGGAAGGGAGATCCGGGTGTTGTCCGACAACGCGACAGCGGTGGCCTATATCAACAAGCAGGGCGGCACCAGCAGTGTCGCATTAGAGGCCGAAGCCGCAGCCCTGTGTGTCTGGGCGGAGATGAATCTCTCCGACTTGTCGGCCGCACATATTGCAGGGGTGGACAATGTGGAAGCCGATTTCCTCAGTCGGGTGCGCGTGGACCCGGGGGAATGGGTCCTTCATCCCGAGGTCTTCAACATGATAGCTCGACGATGGGGCTTCCCGGTCATGGATCTCATGGTGACCTTCGCGTCCGCAAAGGCAAGTCGCTTCTTCAGCAGGCGACGGGAAAGGATGTCGGAAGGCCTGGATGCTCTGCTCCAGGTTTGGCCGGAGGGACAACTGCTGTATGTCTTCCCTCCTTGGGTCTTGATCGGAAGAGTGCTTCAAAGGATAGAAAAGTTCAAGGGGTCCGTGATTTTGATAGCGCCGGACTGGCCGAGGCGTCCTTGGTACAGGGACCTGATGCGGCTGTTGGCGGCGAAGCCTTGGCGTCTCCCTTGCCGGGAGGACCTTCTCTCTCAGGGGCCTCTTCTCATGCCGTACGTGGATCGATTCTCGCTTACGGCTTGGCTCTTGAAAGGGCTCGGTTGACGTCCAGGGGGTATTCCGCGGCGGTCGTTTCTACCTTATTGAGGTCCCGGAAGCGCTCTACGTCTCTGGCGTACATTCGCATCTGGCGAATTTTTGAGGCATGGTGTGGGGACAGACAGTGCATGCCCTTGAAAGCATCTGTTCCTCAGATTTTGGAGTTTTTGCAGGATGGTTTTGACAAGGGGCTGGCGGCGGCTTCGTTGCGGGTCCAGGCGGCGGCTTTGTCCTGTTTCAGGGGTCGAGTCAAAGGTCAGTCCATTATGTCGCAGCGGGATGTGAAGCATTTTTTCCGGGCGGTTACTCTGGTTCGGCCGCCTTCACAGAATGTTTTTCCTAAGTGGCATCTGCCTTTCGTTCTGGATGCTTTAGAGCGGGTCCCTTTCGAGCCAGTAGCGAACGCCTCTATTAAAGATCTCACGCTGAAGACGGTGTTCTTGGTGGCCATATGTTCGGCGCGTCGGGTGTCCGAGCTACAGGCGCTCTCCTGTAGGGAGCCCTACCTTTCCTTTTTTGCGGGTAAGGTGGTCTTGCGACCGGTCCCGGCTTTCCTCCCAAAAGTGGTTTCGGCATTTCATCTGAACCAGGAAATCGTTTTGCCAGTTTTTTCTAAGGCTGGCCCTGACTCTTCCTCGAGGAACCTATATCTGTTGGATGTTCGTAGAGTCTTGAAGAAGTATCTAAGGTGCACAGAGTCCTTCCGGAAGTCAGACAGACTTTTTGTGTTGTTTGGGGGCCCGAAGAAGGGAGAGGCGGCGTCCAAGGCTACCATTTCCCGATGGATCAAGGAGGCGATTGCCTCAGCATATGTACTGAAAGGTAGAGTTGTGCTGGAAGGGCTCCAGGCTCACTCCACTAGGGCGCACGCGGCTTCATGGGCGGAACATCGCTTGGTGTCGCCGGTAGACACATGTAAGGCGGCTACGTGGTCGTCTTTGAATTCCTTTGTTCAACACTATCGTCTGGATGTGCAGAGGATGGGGGAGTCCTCCTTTGGAAGAGCGGTTCTTCAGGCTGGTTTGCCGGGTCCCTCCCGTGATTGATTGGTTTCTACTGCTCTGGTACTAACCCAGAGGTTCCGGGACTAGACGGGGGACACGATCAGGAAGATGAAATTAGACTTACCTGCTAATTGTGGTTCCTGGAGTGGAACCCGTCTAGTCCCGGATCCCTCCCCTGATGTGCATGCACACAGAAGCCTGAAGTGTCTCCGAGGATTACGGGTAAGACTTGTGCTTTGGTTTTCTCTTACTTCAGTTTTGTACAAAAAAAAAAAAAATTTGCATGAGTACTCGAGGATGGGGGTCAGAGGCCTTTCTTTCTGGGGGTTTTCTTTCTCTCCTTTCCTTTGTTTCTGACAAGATCCTGATCTGTTCAGGGTTTGGAGTCACAGTGCTGACAGGGCTATTTCTTAGTTCCTGATAGTATTGTCCATTTGGCCATAAGATGTAGTAGGTATGTTTACTTGTTTCTCTGGTGAGTCTGCTTTGTCAATAGGTTACTGATGATTGGAGGCGGACACCGGAGAGATATACTCATGATGTCACAAAAGTGGGAGTTTCTCAGTCTCCAAGCTGCTGGATAAGATGGGCAACCCAGAGGTTCCGGGACTAGACGGGTTTCACTCCAGGAACCACAATTAGCAGGTAAGTCTAATTTCATCTTGTTCTATGGAGTGGAGGAGTGGCCTAGTGGTTGGGGCAAGGTACTTCAGGCCGGAAGGTCGGGGGTTCAAATCCCACTAGAAGACAGCAACCTTGGGCCGGAAGGACTGGGGTTTCTAGTACCACATGTGCTCCTTGTGGTCTTGGGCAAGCCACTTAACCCTCCATAGCCCATGTTCCCTGTAAAATAGTTATCTCCAAGTTATAATGCCCTGTTCAATGTAATTTCAGTTTGTTCAATGTAAACCGCACTGATGCAGAATAGCGCGGTATATAAGAGAATGTAAATAAAAATAAATAAATAATGTCTTGATCTATGGTAAGGCATTGGAACTGAGGTAGCCTTAGTAATGATGGTATTCCAATTCAATAATATGTCGCCAGATCTATCAGAGTGGTGTCTATATGTGGAATGATATCGTTCAAGAATGCTTCCTTATCAAAAGGTTTAAATCTCCTTATATATGGTACTTTATCACTAGGGACAGTGGGGGAGGATGAGCCGGTAATTTGAGTTCCAATAAAAAGTGATCTGTCCAGAGGACCTGCAATGATTGAGGGGGTGAGTAGAGGCAATTCTGCAAGAAGAACATAGGTAGGAATATTAAGTCTAAAGTATTTCCTTTTATGTGAGTTGGCATTTGTACTACTTGTTGATAACCCATATCAGTCATGGCGTTAATGAAATGAGTGGTGTGAGAGGAGTTAAGCGATGGTAAGTTAAAGTCGCTTAGAATGATATGTGTTTTTTTAAAGAAGTGATACATGCTGTTTCTAGGATAGACATAAAGTTCTCTGGTACAGGAGACGGTGGCCTGTCGATTAGGCAGATCGAAAGATTTTTATTCTCAATAATCAGGACATCCATACCATCGATATTTTTGCTTGTGTGAAGGGTCGCTTTTAGTTCCTGTTTTACTAATATGAGGACACCTCCTCCTCATTTGGAAACCCTTGGACACTGGAATAAGTTATATCCCATAAGATTCAATTGGTTGCTCGGTAAGGTATCTGCCTCTGATAGCCATGTTTCCATGATGCTTAGTAAATCTGGGTTGTTGTCATTGATAAGGTTACTAGCACTGGTAATTTATTCCTAATAGATCTTGTATTTAAGAGGATATATTTAATAGGGATTGCCATGGGGAGTGTATTTTGAGGAAATTTATTTATTTATTTATTTAGACAGTTTTGTATACCGCCTTATCCTTCAATCAAAGCGGTCACAACACAATTGGGGGATACATTTAACACGTGGGGATATGAGACACATACACTAATACTTACAGGGAACTTGGGCAATGGAGGGTTAAGTGGCTTGCCCAAGACCACAAGGAGCATCTGTGGGACTAGAAACCCCAGTCCTTCCAGCCCAAGGTTGCTTTCCTCTAGTGGGATTTGAACCCCCGACCTTCCAGCCTGAAGTACCTTGCCCCAACCACTAGGCTACTCCTCCCTCCTCAATGGATCTTGAGGAGTGATATATTTGTGGTAAGGATGTTTTATGGTTGTGGTTTGAAGATACGTGGGGGGGGGGGGTAGAATAGGTTATCCTTGTAGCGGGTTTATGTGATAGGATATGGTAGTGTTGTAGTGTGGGTGTTTGGAAACTGTCACCTTGTGGTACTAGGAGGAAGCGAAGTAGTAAGATGATGCAACAAAACAGGCAGCTATTCTCCATTGTGAATTCTGAGATATACAATTACAAAGACAATGATACTTGCAACTCGTTAGATAGATTGTATCTTTGCTATAGAGTGAAATATATTTGGAACAAAGTGATTTCTTCCATATTGTCTAGCTAAATCTTTCAAAAGCTAGCATATGCAGGTAGAAGAGAAGCAACTACAAAACTGAGTGCTGCATTTGCATACAGGGTAGGTTATTGCTTAGGCTTACTTTTTATAAGAATATATATCAGATCAGTTAAGACCTGGCATAACCTGTGTAATACTGCCCTAGTAGACAAAAATCATATGAATACCATCAATGAGGGAGCATTCGCAGCAGAATGCCTTACCGAGTTATATATCTTGTGCACAGATGGGAAGAAGCTCTAGTTTGCACATTAGTCCCTTCGGTTTAGGTTTGGCTGGAGAAATTTTATGTATTTCTTTAGGTGGTTGAAGTCACACCTCAGAACCATGCCAAGGCCCGCCAGGCACAAGCGTGCCTGAATGCGCTGTGATTTAAAGGGGATTTTGGCTGCTTAGTGATGATGCTTTCCTGGGCGCAGCTGAGTGGTTACATGCTAGTGGTGGCTAGGCTCTGTCTCTTTGCTTAGGTGCCGGTAGGTAGACTGTCTCACCTCGTGTTCAGAGCGTTTGTCCTGGCAGCGATCCTGCACTCTTTGATGCTATGCTGCAAGCTGAGGAGCCGGCTGATGAGTAGGGAGTGTGTGCGCTGTTTCCCTCGGCGGTCCCTGATCGCGATTGTGCGGTGAGCACTGCAGCAATCCCCAGTTGGTCCAAGAGGACGATCGCCTGAATGAATTGTGATTTAAAGGGGATTTTGACCGCTTAGTGATGATGCTTTCCTAAATATGAAGAAACTGTCACAAAAGAGGATACTACTACTACTTGGAGGTTCCATCATCAGAGGCACCAACTTGGGAACACAGTTCAAAGGGGAGATGATGGTCAAATGCCTCCCAGGCTCTTCAGCTAGCAGGAATACAAAGCAAATTTCTGACACAGTTAATGCAGAAAGTAAGCACTCCAAAACTGATGCTATCATTCACTGGGGTAGAAATTACCTGGCTAGAAACAGTGCCTCTATAGTTCAGAAGGACTTCCAGACTGGGAGAGAAACTCAAAATCATTGCTAACACTATAGTATTCTCAGAAGTTCTACCTGTTCTTGATAAGGAAGCAGAAAGGCTGCATCGCATAAACAACTTTAATACATGGCTCCAAACCTGGTGCAAACAAGAAGGATTTAGATATATAGGCAACTGGAGAAATAGATGTAACAACAAGAGGCTATACTGTGTTGATGGACTACATCTCTCTGTTTGCAGGGAAAAGAATCCTAAGTGGAAAATTCAGGCAATATGTGGATAGGCATTTAAACTAGGGACCAGGAGGTGACGGATGGAAAAGAACAAGTTCAGGACATCATTCAAGCAAAAACATAATCATATTGGAAACAGCCACAGTATTAACCCACACATCAGTGCCAAGTGGGAAAAGGCGTGTAAAACAAAATCCATGCAAAATACAGGTAAGCCAGTCAACAAATCCTGGAAAGCAATGAGAACAAATGCCCGAAGCCTAGCCAGCAAAGTTCCTGACCTGAAAGCCCTAATGGTGGAAATGGACTTGGACATTGTGGCCATTACAAAAACATGGTTTAACGAGTCACATGAATGGGATATAGCCATAGCTGATTATAATCTATTTAGAAGAGATAGAGAGGATAGAAAAGGAGGGTAAATAGCTCTATGAGGGTCATTCTGAACCACGAATAGCGGGGATGGACGTCCCAACGTGCCGGCTTCAGCCCCCAAATAACTTACCCACCGGTTGTGCAGGGAAGTTAGTCGGGGGACGGGGAATGGGCAGTCTGAGGGCAGAGAGTGGGCGGGCAGTGGGCAATCACAAGCCCTGAACAGACAGGGCCAATTCTAATGTCAGCCCTTGTACGTCCAGGGCCGGAGAAATGGCCAGGGAAGTTATTCCCCCTCAGAGGTGGAATAACACCCCTGGAAGTTTGTTTGGTTTTTTTAAACTTCAGGACGTGGAAGGGGGTGGGGGGACGAGCGGACATTCCCCGCAGCCCGACCCTGGCCTTCGGATGCCGGATCGGGGTTCGGGCTGCGGGGAATTTGCAGTTGTGGTCAGCAGCCGGCATTGTGACTTTTAAATGGAGCCGCGGTGCCATGGCTCCATTTAAATGCCCTGACTGAGTTAGTTGGGTGCAGTCCTGCATGCGCAGGCTGGACAGAATTGCTGTCCTGGCCTGCATGTGTAGGACTGTTTGTGATTCTGATCCCGCAGGGTAGACGTGCCCCAGGGGATCAGAATCGCTATCCCCGCTGTGCGTCCGGGGACACAAAGGGGATCTATGTCCAGGACAGAATCTGGTCCTATATGCCATAAGTAGTATTAAAGCTGATGAAATGCAGGAGACGTGAGGAAAAGAAGAAGTGCTGTGGATTGTGTTGGAAAGAAGAGATGGCACTGCCATCGATACTGGTGTAGTCTACAGGCCTACAACTCAAACCAAAGAAATGGATAGCGAATTGAGTATTGATATTGCAAAGATAGCCATGAATGGGGAAGTGATTATATTGGGTGACTTTAATCTACCCGATGTGGATTGAAGTGTTCCTTCTGTAAATTTGGAAAGAAGTAATAAAATTGTGGTTGCCTTCCAAGATGTATTACTTAGACAGATGGTGATGGAAGTGACTAGGGAAAGCTCGACGCTGGATTTAGTACTCACCAACGGAGATAGCGTCTCAAATATCCAGGTGGGTGCCCGTGTGAGCAGCAGCGATCATCACACAGTGTGGTTTGAGATAAAAGCCAAGGTGGAATCCAATCACAGCAAGCTCAAAGTCCTAGACTTCAAAAACACTGACTTTAGTGAAATGGTCAAGTACCTGAAGGAGGAGTTGGCAGGGTGGGAGGGGATAAGGGAAGTGGAATTGCAGTGGGCTTAAACTAAACCAAGCAATAAAAGGGGCAACAGATACATATATAAGGAAAGTAAATAAAAAACGAGAAAAGGGAAACCTATTTGGTTCTCCAAAGAAGTGGCTGCACAAATAAAGGCAAAAAACACAGCTTTCAAGAAACTCAGAAGTTCGCACAAAGAGGAACACAAAGAAGAATACAGGATAAAACTAAAAGAAACAAAAAGAGCAATTAGGATAGCAGAATCAAAGGCAGAAGAAAAGATGGCTAAAGATGTGAAGTATGGTGACAAATCTTTTTTCAGGTATATTTGGGAGAGGTGGAAAATCAGAGGTGGAATTGCAGGACTCAAAAGTGCCCAGAAAGGATTTGTGGAACATGACATTGAAAAAGCGAAAATGCTAAACAAATACTTCTGTTCTGTTTTTATTAAAGAAAATCCTGGAGAAGGCCCACCTGTGATTGACAAATATACAAATGGGAATGGAGTAGATACCACACCATTCACAGAAATGATGTGTTAGAATTGCTTGCAAAACTGAAAGTGGACAAGGCCATGGCACCAGATGGGATACATCCCAGGATACTGAAAGAGCTCAGAGAGGTTCTTGCAGGGCCGTTAAAGGATGGTTTTAATAGATCCTTGGAGACTGGAGAAGTTCCGCAGGAATGGAGAAGGGCTGACGTGCTACCTCTTCACAAAAGTGGTAATAGGGAAGAAATGACAAACTACAGACCAGTAAGTCTTGCCTCGGTTGCACGAAAAGTAATGGAGGCGCTCCTGAAAGAGCAAATAGTAGACTTTCTCAAAGCCAACAGGTTGCATGATCTGAGGCAACATGGTTTTACCAAAGGACGATCTTGCCAGACAAATATGATTGAGTTCTTTGACTGGGTGACCAGAGAACTAGATCAAGGGAATGCGATGGATATCATCTACTTGGATTTCAGCAAAGCCTTTGATACTGTTCCTCATAGGAGGCTCATCAATAAACTAAACAGCTTGGGGATGGGGTCCCAAGGTGGTGAACTGGATCAGAAATTGGTTGACTGACAGACTAAAGAAAGTGATGGTAAACGGAACTCACTCGGATGAAAGAAAGGCGATTAGTGATGTGCCAAAGGGTTCGGTCCTGGGACCGGTACTATTCAATGTATTTGTGAGTGATATTGCCAAAGGACTGAATGGAAAAGCCTGTCTTTTTGCAGATGATATGAAAATTTGCAACAGAGTGGACTCCCCTGAGGGAGTGGATAACATGAGGAAAGATCTACAAAAGCTGGAAGAATGGTCTAATGCTTGTGAAGAAGTGCAGTGTCATGCACTTTGGAAGCAGAAATCCAAGGGAATTGTATGCAATAGGGGGCAAGAGGTTGGTGTGCATGGACTAGGAGAAGGATCTCGGTGTGAATTTTTCTGAGAATATCAAGGTAACGAAACAGTGTGACAAGGTGGTGGCAAAAGCCAGAAGGGTGCTGGTTTGCATACAGAGAGGAATTACCAGTAGACAGGAAGAGGTATTAATGCCTCTATACAAGTCGCTGGTGTGGCCTCACTTGGAATATTGTGTTCAGTTTTGGAGACCATATCTCGCAAAGGATATAAAAAGACTGAAAACAATTCAGGGGATGGTGACCAAAATGATTTGGAGCCTGTGTCAGAAAGCGTACCAGAAGAGACTTGAAGATCTAAATATGTGCACTCTGGAGGAGAGGAGGGACAGGGGAGATATGATTCAGACATTTAAATATTTAGAGTATTAATGAACAAACAAACCTCTTCCAAAGACGGGGAAGCTGTAAAACTAGAGAGCATAACATGAAGCTGCAAGAGGGTAAACTGAAAGGCAATGTCAGGAAATACTTTTTCACTGAAAGGGTGGTGGATGATTGGCATGCACTCCAAATGGAAGTGCTGGGGGAAAATACAGTGTCAGAATTCAAAATGGCATGGGACAGACACAGTGGATCCCTTTATAGCAACAGGATAAAATCAAAATAAACATAACTATCTCTTATATCTCAACAAATAGGGGTGACCTACCCGGAGCGGTGGTTACACCCCTAAACAAAGGCATGGGGAGGGGTGACCTGCATGGCGTGGCAGGTGCACTTACTCTTACTGCCTTGCTGGGCAGACTAGATGGATCACACTGGTCTTTATCTGCCATCATATACTATGTTACTATGTAAGTACACCACATCTAGAACTCTCCCTCTGTCCAACTCTCTGGTCACCTAGACAAAGAAATTAATAAGATTTGTCTGACAAGACTTGGCTCTCATAAAACCATGTTGCCTTGAATCCTGCTATCCATCAGATTCCAGAAACCTCACTATACTCTGTTTTAGCAGCCTTTCCATTAGTTTACTCAGAACAGAGGTCAAACTAACCAGCCGGTAGTTCCCCAACCTCATCCTTAGGCTCATATGGTCCCTTTACACAAAAGCAGAACTTTCTGCAGTCTTTTGGGACCATGCCAGGCTCTAAAGAAGCATTGAAAAGGTCAGACAGTGGAGCCGCTAGAAATTTCCAATCCCTTCTGGCCCCATTGCTTTGTCTAATTTTAGTTTAGTTAGCTCCTGAAAATTGTTCAAGATCCAATTCACTTCTGTTCCTATTTGTCTTTGTTTTCTGAGGTCCTGCTCCTGGCCCTTCATCAGTAAACACAGAGCAGAAATATTTGTTAAGCAATTTTGCTTTATCCCACATCAGCTTCTACATATTCCTCTTTCACCCTTCAGTCTGACAATACCACTTTTCCACTTCCTCCTCTCACTAACATACTTGAAAAATGTTTTGTCTCCACATTATAATGCGTTGGCTATTCTTTCTTCCTTTTGTATCTTTGCTTTCCTGACTACTTTCCTAGCTTCTCTAAGCTGTTCTGAATATTGATGCTTGTCTTCCTCTTTCTATGATCACTTGTAGTTTATGAAGCCCACCTTCTTTTTATTCACCTTTTCAGCTGCTTCTTTCGAGAACCATAGTGGCCTCCTTTTCCTTTTACATTTACTTACTTCCCTAATAAAATGTTCTGCTGCCCTTATATATTATCCTCTTTCAGTTTTGTTCACTGCTTTCTACATCTTCCAGTTGTTTCCATACCACTAATGACTGCTTGGCAAAGTTAGCTTTCCTAAAGTCTAGGACCCTCACTTTTGACTGAATTTTAACAGCCCTAGTGCTAATAATGAACCACATCATTTGATGATCACTGGATGAAAGATGATCACCCACTTGTAACATCAGAAACACTCTCCCCATTCATTAGCACCAGATTCAGTACGGCCCCCTCATATGTGGGTTCTGTTACCAGTTGCCTCAATAGTTCTCCCTGTAAAGAATCCAGAATATCCCTACTTCTAGATGACAGTGCAGCAGGGATATCCCAGTCAAAATCTGGCATATTGAAATCACCTATCAGCAGTTTCTCTCCTTTCATAGCGATACCCCGAATGTCTTCAATTAAATCTCTCGCCACTTCTGCCTTTGAAGGTCTGTATTTAACACCAATGCAAATGAATGCTCCATTCCCTCTTTCCATTTTAACCCACAATGCCTCCCCCTTCTGTGGTAAGCCTTTCAATTCTGTAGCTTTAATATTATCTTTTACATATAGTGTCACTCCTCCTCCCTTTCTTCCTAGTCTGTCCTTCCTGAATATATTATAGCGTCATATAATTACATCTCGGTCATGGTTCTTCATACGCTATGTCTCCGTAACTGCCACTAAATCCAAGTCAGCCTCTTCTTTTGTACTGGTCCTGCCCCTCCCCTGCTAAGCTTCATCCCATTCCATTAAAATTTTAGAGACTTATTTTGCCCCCAGACAGACAGCCATTCTCAACCATTTTTGTATAATTTTTCTAACTCCCATTAAGCTGGGGATGCATATCATCTGCAAGACACAGAGACTCCAGAAAGAGTTTCTGATGCATGAAGCCATCGGGGACATAGTAGCAATGGAAAGGAAACAGTCGGGAGCAAGGGCAGGGCATCAAAGTCCCTGAGTGAACAATGCGTGCAGCCATGGAGAAAATGGAGACGTTCTTATCCCTCCTTAAGTTAGTTGCTCCCATTTTGGCCATATCGCAGAGGACAACAGTTCCAGTGGAAAGAGGTATGGCACTGAGGGATCAGCAAGATAGAGCTGGAAACATTAATGAAGCAGTCATTTGAGGTCTCAGGTCTTTCTCAGCAAGTGGCCGTCTTTGGAGGTTATGTGATTAGAGCTCTCCTCAGATAGTTGCAACCATGTCACTTGTTGGACCAACTGGAGGGAGGAACCTCAACAGCGAGTGAAATCATCCTGCAGGAATTGGCAGCAGCATTTTGGTTAGACATCATTTATAAGAAGATAAGATTTCCAATAGTGATTAATCCAATTTACAAGTACCTTGCACGATTCCAAAAGGTAGACAGATTCCATGCTGCTTATTCCAGGGATAAGCAGATTTCTCCTGTCCACTTTAATAATGGCTTATGGACTTTTTCCTCCAGGAACTTGTCCAAAGCTTTTTTAAACTCAGCTGCACTATCAGTTATTACTAAATCCTCTGTCATGAATTCCAGAGCTTAATTCTGCATTGAGTGAAAAATTTTCTCAGATTAGTCTTAAATGTACTGCTGTGTAGTTTCATTGCATGTCCTCTAATTTTTATAGGTTTTGAAGAAGTAAAGAACAGATTCATATTTACTCATACTCCGCTCATTTTTTATAGATCTCTATCATACCTCCCCACAGCCGTCTCTTCTCCAAGTTGAAGAACCCTGATCTTTTAAGCCTTTTCTCCTAGGAGTATCTTTCCATCCCCTTTATCATTATATTTGCCCCCTCTGTATCTTTTCTGCTATATCTTTTTTTTTTAGATGCAGCGACCAGAACAGCATGGAATACTCAAGGTGTGGTCACACCATGGATTGATAGAGAGAAATTATGATATCCTTTGTTTTATTTTCAATTCCTTTCCTTATAATTCTTAGCATTCTATTAGCTCTTTTGGCTACCACTGCACACTGAGCAGAGGATTTCAATATATCCACAATGACACCTAAATCCTCTTCCTGGATAATGGCTCCTAATGTGTGGAACCTTGCATCATGTAGCTATAGTTTGGGTTGTTCTTCCCTAAGTGCATACTATTACACTTGACGACGTTAAATTTAATCTACCATTTAGCTGTACAGCCTTACAATTTCTCAGGGTCCCCTTGTAATTTTTTACAATCCTCATGTGATTTTACATCTTAGAATAATTTGTGTCTGCAAATTTGAACATCACACTCGTTCCCATTTCCAGGTCATTTATAAATAGGTTAAAAAGTAGTGGGCCCAGCACACACAACCATTGAGTACTCCACTATTTCTCTACTGAGAAAATTGACAATTTATCCCTATTCTCTGTTATGTTTTTTAACCAGTTCCCAGTCCATAATAGGACACTGCCTCCTATCTCTCATGAGAGATCTTGACAAATGCTTTCTGAAAATCCAGATACACTATGTCCATTAGTCAATTTTTATCTACCTGTTTGTTCACATCTTCAAAAAAATGTAGCAAATTGGTGAGGCAAGACTTCCCTTTACTAAATCCATGTTGGATTTGGCCTATTAAATCATGACTATCCCTATGTTCAGTAATTTTATTTATTTAACAGGTTTTTTGTACCGCTCGATCATGGGATTCAGAACTATTTACATATAACATGAACCAATATGTTTACATAGAACAAGGGGCTAAACTTGAATGATTATATGGGGTTACAGATAACATTAATGTAGCATATGGTATATACAGAGCAATTAGTTATTATGAGGGGTGGGTTGAAGGATGCATAGGCTGAGAAAGGTCGATATCAGTGGACTGTGTAAGGTGGGGAGCATCTTGGGAGGGATATGGACTTGGGATGAGTAATGTGTTTGGGTTAGGGATGGAATGCCAGGGGAGCCAGATGGTTGGGGAGGACATGGGTCAGCAGTATGTATGGTTTCTACCATTTGTCCTGGCGCTGACATCAGGCTCATCAGTCTATAGTTTCTTGGCTCATCCCTTGAACCCTTTTTAAAAATCGATGTTGCATTGGCTACTCTCCAGTCTTCAGGTACTATAGACCATTTTAATGATAGTTTTAATGATTGTTTACAGATTACTAATAATAGAGCTTCAATTTCATTTTTGAGTTCTTTCAGCACCTTGGGATGTATGTCATCTAGTTCAGGTGATTAGCTATTCTTTAATTTGTCAAAACCAAGATTTGTTTCAATTCCTCCAATTCATTACCTTAAATATCATTTCAGGCATGAATATCTCCTCTATATCTTCTTCAGTAAAGACCGAAGCAAAGGATTCATTCAGTCTCATTGCTATGGCCTTGTCCTCCCTTAATGTCCTTTTTATTCCTCTATCATCTAATGGTTGATCTGACTCCCTCACAGGCTTTTTGCTATAAATGTACTTATTATTATTACGAGTTTTTCCTTCCAGAGCAAGCTTCTTTTCAAATTCTCTCTTTGCCTGCCTGATTTTATATTGATGTTGATCAATGGCCACAGCAGTGGCATCAGGGAGGTGGCTCTGGCTACACAATTGGGAAGCGGATATAGCTTCTAAGGTAAGATTGAGTAAGCTGCTCATTAAAGGGTAGTTGCTCTTCAGAGAAGAGTTTGAGAAGCTAGTGAGGGATTTGAGAGAATGAAAGCCCGACCACCTGCCAGAGGATAAGCTGTGGCAGACTAGAAGGTGGCAGGCAGATAAATAAACTTATTATCCCTTTAGGAAGTTTCAGCCCTCAAGATGGATACTCCTGGAAGGCAGGACCAGTGCTAACATTAAACGAACTAGGCAGTCGCCTAGAACGCTGGTCCTCCTGGGCACCCATTTCTGCCGCTGTCACCCCTCCCTGGATCTAACAGCAGTGGCAATAGCCACAAACATACCCACGGAGCTTACCTTCAAGCTTTAGTGCCGTGGAGCTGTTTGGTTCTGCCCCTTTCCGACTCTCAATGCCGACTTCCTGTTTGCACTAGAAGTTCTCATTGGTCATCAGAGAGGGGCACCAAAGATTGAAGATAAGCTGTGCGGGGCTGTTTGCTGTTATTGCCATTGCTGTCAGAGCCCAAGCCGCTTTATGGGCTGAGTGGGGCAGCACTCTACCTGAGGAGATTTGTAGGGAAGCAGTGTGGATATTGCTGCACTCATTTATAAGACATTTCAGGTTGGCCTTGCAGGGCAAAAGAGGCAGCATTAGAGTGCTGGAAAGCACCATGACCATCTCCTTCACTGACTAACTTCACTTTGGTATATCGCACTTGTCTGGACTGCTTTGGCAAGGTTGAAAGGGAAATTGTGTACCTGATAATTTGTATTCCTTGAGTCCTTCCAGACCACTCCAGTGGCCAACCTGCAGAGACACAGCATGGTCGGCAGATGGTGGGTGTAGACTGCCATGTGAGGAACATTTTGTCTTCATAAAATTGGGGGGGGGAGGGGAGGAGTAGAGAACCCCAAGGGTAAGATGGATAGGTGATTAGCTCCAAAATAAAAATAAAAATATTTATATATATATTTATTTATTTATATTTATAAATGCACAAGAAGACAAAGGAAGAAAGGATGACTGCTGGGGAAATTAGAATTAAGAAGGGAAAGTTGCCATACTAAGAAGGGTTGCTTCTTGGGGGTGCATGCTGTTGCATGCAAATACCGAGGGCTCCCAAGCTGCATCAGCCCAAATACAGGAGGTCCCCCAGTAATGCTCTGTTACTATCTGCTAGCCGGAGAGTATGAGCCACTTGTCTGGAAGGACTCAGGGAGGACAAATGATCAGGAACGTGGAAGTTCCCTTTCTTTCTCTTTACACTGTGATGCCCTGGTATTCGGTGCATTTCATTTGCTATAGTTCATTAGGCAAGTAGGTTCATAACCCAGTGTCCTAATGTAAAAAGTGAGCTTAGACTGACACTAATAACACCATCTCCAGTGCCTTTCCCATGGAGACCACCACAGAACAGTCAGCAACCAGGTAGCACATTTCACATGTATTTGGGGATCTCTAACCTTATAGTGATTTTATTTTCTAGGGCATTTAGCTAATTATCTCCTTAAATTCTTAAAAAATAAAAGCCCATCAGTTCAAGAAAAAAACTTAGAATATCACCTCATAAGTTTAAAATTGTTTCCTGCTCTAATTCTTTTTAAAATGGCTTGGCATGTTGAGTATTTAGTCTGTTTATATAATCCTTATAATTAAGCACTTTTCCATGTATTCTTTAGTCACATGACAGTGATCTCAGAATGTGGACTTTCCAGCCCTTAACTACATTTAAACTGCTTTTGAACCATCATTGGAAGAATTTCTACTTTAACAGAGAGCTTAAAGGATCCAGAATCACTTTGACTTTTTACCCTCAGATTGAGTTAATACTTCATCACCACAGACAAATTAGATACCTTTCTGTTTAAGAAATGAAAGAAATCCAAGCAGAAGAAAATGCCAGAAGACCCTTCAAGAAACCACTGTGCAAGTTATGCCAACACGTATCAAAGGAATCCAGTGTTACCCATGTTGGAAAATACATTAAAAATAATAAAGGGTTGATGCTTCTCTGTGAATGTAGTAGAGGTGATCCAGTACAAAAAATGCAAAGAACATAGCTACATTGGTGAAATAAACCCAGAATTAAGGACAAAATAAATCTTTACAGATGCAAAATAACACATTGAAGAGGAGAACAGAGAGACACCCTGCCTAGTAAGGTGAACATTTCTGAAAGGAAGATCACATCCTTAACAGCCTCAGTCAGAATCAAAGTACTCAAAAGAAATTTCACGGCTACTTAGGAATGCAAAATATTGAAATCATAATGATAAAACTCTTTGAAACAAACATTGTAGTTGTTAAGTGCCATGAGTCTATGCTGTCTCCCTGTGACCTCAGTTGAATAAGGACATTGGCTCTCTCATCCATTATCAGATGTAAAGGTTTACTATTGGTCATCTCTGCCAACCACTCCCCCCTCCTCTCCCCCCTCCTCTCCCCGGCTTCTTTTTACTGAACTGCAGTGGAATAGGTAGAGACCCTATAGCTAAATCTAACTTTCCACCCTTTAAACCCATTTGTGCTGTTTTACAATGGAGAGAATATTTCACTAGTCTAACGTTCATTCTATTACTTCATTGGCCGGAGAACATGCAGAGCTGCCCTGCTTCTCCAGGTGGCTTCCTCTCCATTTCATTTAACTGTAAAGCTTTGTTTTTATTTTCCCAGTGACACTAGACATAGTGCAGAACCAAGATCTACCACCCCCAAAAATAACCTCGCCCCACAACTGCCCTCCTCACCCCACAAACTGCCTCCTACAACTGCCCCACAAACTACATTATGCAATTGCCCCACCCTCAAAAAGCTGCCCTACTACCCACAAACTATCCACACACCAAAATCTACCCCTCTAAAATTGCCCATCATACCACAAATGGCTCTTACTCCCAAAACCTATGCCCAACTGTTCCACTGCCCTGCAGACTCCCTGCACACCCAGAAACTACCTCCTGCAATTGTGCTACCACCCCGCCTGGAGCCTGCACCAGAAGACATATGAGAAGAGACTTGAAGACCTAAATATATACACTAGAGATGGTGGTTAGAGCAGTGGCTTGATAACCAAGAGACAAGGGTTCAGTTCCCACTGGCACTCCTTTTGGCCTTGGGCAAGTCACTTTGGCCTCCATTGCCTTGGAAGAAAAGCCTGACAATCTATTTCCGGTGATACCATGCCAAGAAAACCCAGAGGCAGCTGGGTCACCAAGAGTCAGCAATGACTTGAAGGCACAAAAAAAAAGTCATTGAAAATTAAATGCATAGATACTACCATAGGTTTAAAAGTTGGACAAGTTCCTTGAGGAAAGGTCCATAAACCATTATTAAAGGGGACCCAGGAAATCCACTGCTTGTCCCCAATACAAGCATTGTGGAACTTGTGTTTTCTGGGGAAACTGCTAGGTACTCGTGACCTAGATTGGCCACTGTTGGAAACGGGATACTGGGCTTGATGGACCTTAGACTGACCCAGTATACCATATCTTATATTCTTATGACAGGGGAGATATGATACAAACCTTTAAATACTTAAAGTATTAATGAACAAATAAACCTTTTTCAAAGACGGGGAAGCTGAACTAGAGGGCATAACATGAAGCTACAAGGGGGTAAACTGAACGGCAACGTCAGGAAATACTTTTTCACTGAAAGGGAGGTGGATGCTTGGAAGTGCCCTGCCGACAGAAGTGTCAGGGGCAAATACAGTGACAGAATTCAAAATGGCATGGGACAGACACAGTGGATCCCTTTTGTAAGAACAGGATAAAATCAAAATAGACTTAACTATCTCTTATATCCAAAAAATTAGGGGTAACCTGCACGGAGCGGTGTGTATACCCCTAAACAAAGGCATGGGGAGGGGTAACCTGCACAGAATGGCAGGTGCACCTAATCTTGCCGCTTTGCAGGGCAGACTAGATGGACCATGCTGGTCTTTATCTGCCGTCATATACTGTGTTACTATGAATGCTACAGAATCTGTAAATCACAAAGCAATGCTTTTATTTAGTTGCATTGAAAGATTTTGTTTCTGTATGTGAGATTCATATTTTTTGCAGATTGAAAAACAGCTACATTTGTCAGATCTATTTAGGGTGGGAGCCTGCACAGGAATCGCTCACTCCTGTTGCCACCACTGTTGCATGGGCTAAAGCACCGTGCTTGGAAACTGCACCCTTTTTGGCCAGGGTTCCAGCAGAAAAGGTGTTCTAATATTGATGAGCTAAATAGCCAGATGTATTTGAAGTACATGGGTGGAGGTTATCTAAAGTACATTGATAACATCATTTTTTGCCTGGGACTAGGGAATGGTAACTATGCATATAAGTGCCCATCTTGATCTAGGTCTCTGGCTGGAAGATTGTAGTTTTCAGAGTAGTCATTCTTGAAAGTGCCAAGAGCTTTTGTAGAGTTCAGTTATCTAATTGATTTAGGGACCCTAGTTTGTATTGCTTGAAGCCTAGCCAACAAAGTTGCTGAGCTGGAAGCCCTAATGGTAGATATGGACTTGGACATTGTGGCCATTACAGAAACATGGTTTAATGAGTCGCATGAATGGAATATAGCCATAACTGGCTATAATCTATTTAGAAGAGATAGGAAGGGTAGAAAAGGAGGAGGAGTAGCCCTATATGTCAAAAGCAATATTAAAGCTGCTGAAATGCAGGGGACGTGGGGAAATAAAGAAGCGCTGTGGATTGTGTTGGAAAGAGGAGATGGCACTGTCATCCATACTGGTGTAGTCTACAGGTCTCCAACTCAAACCCAAGAAATAGATAGCGAATTGATTGTTGATATTGCAAAGATAGCCACGAAGGGGGAAGTGATCATACTGGGTGACTTTAATCTACCTGATGTGGATTGAAGTATTCCTTCTGCAAATCTAGAAAGAAGTTAAAAAAAATTGTGGATGCCTTCCAAGATGCATTACTTAGACAAAGGCATGGGGAGGGGTGACTTGCATGGAGCGGCAGGTGCACTTACTCTTGCCGCCTTGCTGGGCAGACTAGATGGACCATATTGGTCTTTATCTGCTGTCATATACTATGTTACTATGTATTACTATTTTTTCTTTTACTTATTTGACTATTTTTCTATACAGCTTTTTTCCAGGTCAAAGCGGTTTACAAGAAACGGTAACATTTTTACATAAAACTTAGGTCTTTCTACCCAAGATTTTAATTCTTGGATCTCCAACTAACAGATTTTATAAGAGGCATTGATATTTGATTTATTACATGATTTTTGGATCTGATATTTCTGTAATGTGTTCTTTGTTTGCTTTAGCATCCAGTATACTTGTGTAGTTTCAAAACACAAGAAATATAAAAAGTTGTAAAATACTTGCTAAATACATTGCAAATCCACATGTTTTGTTGAGTAGATGGGTGTGGCATGTTTATATGAATGTAGGATTGCAAGGGTAGTAACTTGAGGCAGATGTAAATGGATGAGGTGCATTTATAGGTGTGATTGGGTTGTGTGGTAAGTGGCTGGGAGGGGTATGGGTAGGTGGGTGGAGTTTAGAATGGAGATGGTGCACTCTTCAGACAGATGGTTCACTCAGGATGACCTTCAGCGCTCCTCCTCCTTCCCCTTGTAATTCCTACCTACCCCAGACATACCACCTCTCCTCTTTTTTTTCTGGCAGCCAGCCCTTCCTCTGCTTCAGGAGCTACTGCCTCCTCTTCAACAAACTACAAGAAATGCAGGGAGGTAAAATGAGTTCTTCCTTCCTTCCTGGTTTTGCCCTGCTCTGAATTGTCCACACGGCCCCCTCTTGCTCTTCAAAGCTATGGCTGGGATGTTCCAGTAAGGCACAGATCAAGGAGGACTGTGATAGGCTTTCTTGCTTTCTCCTCTGCCTCCCTCCCGTGGATCTTATTCATTTTTGGTTTCGGTTTCTAGTTGCCGCTGACCATTGAGCTCTGCCTGGCCTGCTGATCTATGTGCTGCTATGGGAAAACTCCTATGCTTCAGTCAATGAGGTTTTGTTCCCCACCAACACACCCACTGGTGTGATGCTTTTAAGTGGGTGTTTGTTTCACTGACCTATACAACATACTGTACATATGCAGGAAGTAACTTTATAATGAGCTGCGTAAAGTTATGTGACATCAACTCATGTAAATCATGTGGGTTCCATGACTTGCATGTGCAGACAGGCCTTTAAACATATACTTTAATCAGGCATTATTTCATAGGTACACGTGTGAGGCCAATGGCACCTACCTTTGGTTTAGGTGTAGCCAAGAGCAGAGCTTGGGCAAAGTGCAAATTTGCATGTGTTAGGCATAAAATACTCTAACTTATGCGTGTTCCTTACAAATCTAAACGTATGCATTTCCCTAAGTCTAGGACCTTGCATAAGAGCTCGCACGTATGTTTTCTGCATGTATTTTATGACTTACAGTGATGCATCCATTTTATAAAGAAAAGTAGGCATGATTTGTATGTGTTGGAATGCGCTAAATTAGACAATCTTTCTAACATGACTTTCTCAGTGTGAAAGAACAATTATAGAAATATTCAAAAAGTAAGAATAAGAAACCAAAAAGTCTTAGCCATATAAAACCTTCACACTCCTTGACTCAGTACTTGCTGGAAGCCCCCTTTTGCAGTAATGACAGCCCAGACTCAGTTAGGATAAATGTCAACCATGGAAGTTTTTGTCCATACTTGGGCAGAATAGCTTAAGTTCTGTGAAGTTGAGTGGGGATCATCTGCAGACTGCAGTCTTCAGCTGCCACAGATTTTTTTTATTGTATTCAGGTTTGTTAGAGTCACAGGCTACATAAATGAACTGCTGTCATTTTTGCTGAGTGTAACCAGCAATGACATTTTCCTTTCTTGCTTGCATTTTCCTTTCTTACTTTCTGTCATATATTTATTTACTTAATTATTTGGCTATTTTTCTATACCACTTATTCAGGGAATCAAAACAGTTTACATAGAATCAAGAACACTGTAATGTTGACTTACAGTTTAAGAACTTATATACAGATTTGAAGAAAATATTGAGTTATTGTTGTGGGAATTGAGTATTAGTCCTTGAAGTGCCTGGGAATGTAAATTGCATTCTGGTTTCTTTTCAGTAACAGCAACATAAGTCCTCTCCAATTACAGGCAGATTATGTAATCTTATAAAACCCTACAAAAGTCACTTGGAACCAGAACTTGCACAAGGACTCTACCGAGGAAAGGACAGTCCCGTAAGTATTGTAGTGGGCCTTAAGAAAACTGAACATACTGTACATATGCAGATCACTACATAGAAACTCTATGCTAGCTTTACTCACATACACAGAATAAGTGACCACAATATAAAAATAGAAATTGGTAGACAAAAATTAAACTCAAACCCTAAGAAGCCAAACTTTGAATACAGTGCAACACAGGAGGAATATAAATAGGGATAGATGTGTTTCTTCCTGTACTATGCAAAATATAAAGACAGCAGAAGCAAATTCAGAATTGATATATTCCAATCACTAAATTGAAAAGAGAATTCCTTTTTTTTTTTTTTTTTACCTTTGTTGTCTGGTCAGTTTATATTTCTAATAGTCTTGGACTGAGTCTCTGATTTCTGCTTTCTTTTGTCTTGCCCTAACTTTGTTTCCATATCGTCCTGCTAGACCAGTCCAGACAAGTGGGTTGTGTTCCCCTACCAGCAGATTGGTGGAGACAAAGAACCAATGAAAAGCCCAGGTTTCAATGACATCACTCCCATGCTTCTAGTCACCTCAGCCACCAGAGGTCCATTCAGTATTTCTTTGTCCCCAGCAGATAGTGAATGGATTTTTCTCCTCTCTGAAGATAATCTGAAGAATTGAGAGGAAAAGATTGATAAAATGCTCCTGACAGACCACTTTGAGGGTGATTCTCTCACTTGAGCACTATGTCGGAGGCTCCACTAAACTGCGATCTTTTCCATAAGAGGAAGGAAAATTGGTTCAGCTCCGCGCTCTTATCTTAGATAAGATCCTGTTGAGCAGCCCGAACATTGGAAGTATCTGGAAGGAGGGAAGAATTCCGCAGCTTCACACAATCTCAGTGCCCCCCTCCCTTCTCCTCTGTCCCCCTGCTCTCTCCCGAAGATTGCAGAAGGCTCTCAGAGGAATTTGTCTGTCAGCCACCTTAAACACAGTGCTGCCAAGTCAGAGAAATCATTTCAGGGAAGTAGAGATGAGCCCAGCATGGATTGTCTGCCTGGGGCTTTCAGGGGGTAAGTACCATGGCTTGATCTTGTCTTTGTCCTTGCTGGGGGCTCCTGATTTCGTCCTTGTGGGACGCAATTCAGGATGGACTGCTGGTGATTGTTGATGCTGTGGGGGGGGGGGGGGGGTCTTGCTATTTTTGCATGTACTAGTAGCGTTTTTAATATTGTGTGCCTGATGGTCATGTGGTCCTTGCATGCATTCTGCCTGAGCTGCTCCAATGCGTGTTCCTACCCTAGCTCCTGTAATGAGTGTTGCAATAAATGCACAGTTAATGAGTGCCTTTCGGGTCACCATGTCCAGAGCGCCCGCTGTTGTGATACTTGTCTTAACTCTCTATGTCTTCTTGGAAATGTTGTTTGGCCTGTGGCAAGTGAGGCGCCTCATCTCCAGGTTCTGGACTCTTCCCTTCTTGCATGACTGCTTCTGAGTCGTCCCTGGAGGGCCTACTCCCCTCTTTCAGCTGGGAGATGCTTTTAGCCTGACCTTGCCTGCCTGCCTCAGGGCAGGAGGTGGCGGATGGTACTACAGGTAATGATATTCAGCTGGCCGGAGGCGTCAGTAACCGTGCTGTGGACCTCTCTCTGTCTTCTAGGGTATCGATGGTGACTGTGCTCCCTAGTGTGGGGGTCATTTCTTTGAGGAGAGCCTCTGGAGTCTAGATTATCCTCTCCAGGATTCTTTTCCTTTTAAAGCAGGTCTGGTCATTCTGGTGTGGAAATTCAGACCCTGTGGCCTCTGGATTCACCCAAGCGCGGTCTCGTGATGGGCTGGCTGAGAGTGGAAACCCTCTTCGATTGATGGCTAAGTGTCCCTCCAGCAAAGGGTGCCCCCGGGAGATGGAGATAAACTGGGATCTGTCTGAATTTGGGCCGTGACTTGGACTGAGATGTTTGATGTGGATGAAGAAGTACTCTCACTGTCAGAGGCTTGTGAAGAGGCTGATGTTATCTGCCTGTTTGGGGAGTAGGAACTGGAGGCAATGATCCCAGGGTCTTATCCACCTTGAGCTTGGCGGATATTCCAGACATGGAGCAGGAACTGAAAAGGCATCCATGCCTTGAAGGGGTGCAGAAATCCACTGTTGTCTCCCATTCCCAGAAGTGCTCAAGGGCCTGTTCCAGTCGGAGTGGGATTCCCCACCCCAACTCCATGCCTAAGGGGCTAAAGGTGTATAAGAAGATTAACCTCTCCCAGAGAGGGAGTGCGTTGTGTAGTTTGATGTTTCCAAGGTGGAAGCGCAGGTCATGGCAGTTACCAGATGGACCACCATTCCTATGGAAGGCGGATTTGCCTTGAAAGATACTCTGGACTGAAAGGTGGATTTGTATTGAAGAACCAGTTCACTGTGGCAGCTGCTATTCTTCATTTGGTAGTATTGCAGACCTGACGTTTTGAGCCCTGCTCCAGTGAATTCAATCTCTTCTGTGGGATGATTCTACTCCTCTTTTGGAGTCTTCTATAGTCTTCCTTTCTGATACCATGTATGACCTGGTACATCTAGCAGCCAGGGATTGTGCCCTGCTGACAGTAACATGGCATTGGCTTGGCTTGGCTTGGCTTGGCTTAGCTTTGACATGGGGTAGTGGACTCCTCTTTCAAAGCACAGTTGCCCATCTGGCCTTAGAGGGGCGCTTCTGTTGGTCTGATTGGGAGAAGCAGATAAAGGACCAGGGTGTGACAAAATGTTCCACCTTCTTGAGGACAAGTCCAAGGGACCTATGTGATGAGCCTTTTCTGTCAGCCTCTGCCCGCTCCTCACAAGAGTGCTGGTCGGGCTCCCGGGGGGGGTCTTGGGAATTCCATCACTGCTGATCTGGAAATGCCTTCTTCCCCTTGTGGACTTTGGGCTCGTTCTCAGTCCTTTCCTGGAGTGCTTGGGCCCAGGGACTCTGTCCCCTCCAGAGGAGGCCCCTCCCGTGCTGCTCAATGAAGGCTTGGGGGCCCATTTCCTGTTCCTCGGGTTGGAGGCAGGTTTCACCTTTTCTTTCAGGAATGGGTCCGAGTTATCATCGATTTCTGGGTGCTAGATACCTTTCAGTTCAGTTGTGTTCTGGAATGCAAAGATCCATTTCTGGGTGCTAGATACCTTTCAGTTCAGTTGTGTTCTGGAATGCAAAGAGCCATTTCTGGACGCCTTTGTCATCTCCCCTTGTGGTTCTGCAATCAAAATGCCGCTATGCAGACCACCTTGGACAAGTTGCTGCGCCTAAAGGCGGTGGTGCCTGCCCCACCCCCAGATGATTGGGGCAAGGAAAAATACTCCATCTATTTTGAAGTGCCCAAAAAGGATGATTTTCTCCAGCCCATTCTGATCCTCAACGTGGTCAACAAGCACATGCACGTCCTGTGCTTCCTGATGGAAACCTTGCGCTGTGTGATTCAAGCAGTGCACCAAGGGGAATTCTTTATCTTTATTCAAAACTTAATATACACACATAATGTATCAGAGCAGTTTACAATTACCAAAATAGAAAATACTGCTATGAAGAGGAAACAGAATGCCAGCGATTCAGATAGGAGAGTGATAGCAAGTTAAAGAGAAGGACAGCAGATAAGGAGGACTACATCAGGGATGGTAGGACGTGGACTTGACATCAGCGGGGGGCGGGGGACAAGGGGGAGGGGGAAGGTCAAAAGCTGTACAGAAGAGGTGTGTCTTTAATCTTGTTTTAAAAGTGTTGAAGGAGAGTTCCAGGTGGAGAGCTGACGAGAGCGAGTTCCAGAACCGAGTGTCAAGGAAAAAAAGTGGAGGACCGAGTGGATTCCACATGGCCCTGAGATGGGGACGGGAGAAACATGCGATTAGAGTGGATGGACCTGAGGGACCAGTGGGGGGTGTGGATATGGATCAGATCAGAGAGTAGAGTGGTGAACCAGTTTGGATTGATTTATGAACAAAGATGAGGATTTTATACTGAATTCTGAAGGGTATAGGGAACCAGTGCAAGCGAATGAGAAGAGCTGTAATGTGGTCTGTATGGGAGGCGTAAGTCAGGATACGTGCGGCTGTGTTCTGGATGAGTTGAAATCTGCGCAGTTAGGTTTGGGGGAGACTGGCCAGGGAAGCATTGCAGTAATCCAGACGGGACATGACAAGGAACAGGAGCAATGTGGTCAGGGAGAGAACTGAAATGAAAGGATAGACCGCGCAAAGTTGCCTCAGAGTATGGAAAGAGCGCTGGACTACAGATCAGATGTGTTCTTTAAATGACAGGAACGAATCAAGGGCGATACCGAGATAGCACAGAGACGAGACGACAGTGATGGGGGAGGAGGAAAAAAGGGGGACAAGAGGGGGCCAGGTTGCCGGAGGTAATCCAGATGGAGAGATTAACATGCAGGTAATTTGTGGACATACAGGAGGCCACACAGGACAGGCAGGCATTGAGGGGGCCAATATCAGGTGCTGTGGAATCTGTATGATGGAGGAGGCTATCATCCATGTAGTAATACACGGAGATACCATATTGCTGAACCAGGAGGGTAAGGGGGCCAGGACAATATATTAAACAAGAGCGGAGCCAGGACAGAACCCTGTGGCACACCACAGTGAAGGGGGGTTGGGGGGGAAGGAAGCAGACCCTGAAAAAAATGAGAAGGACCTGTTGGTGAGGAAGGAACGAAACCAAAGATGAACCGAGCCGGAGAGTCCAACGGAGATGTGTAAGAAGGGTGCGGTGATCGACTAAGTCGAAGGCAGCGGACAAGCCAAGTGAAATGGCAATTGAGAAGGAGCCCTGGCTTCTCTGGATCTGGTTGAGGTATGTGTTTTATATCCCGATCCAGACAGATCAGCAAAAGTATCAGCATTTTGCCATGCTTCACTCTCGCTATCAGTTTGCCTCCCTCCCTTTTGGGCTATCTACCACCCCAAGGATGTTCTCCAAGGTCATATTGGTGGCAGCTGTGATGCTGTGGTGCTGAGAGATCTATCTATCTCCATTTCTGGATAACTGGCACCTCCGGGCCCATTCCCTTTCAGAGGCATCCTGGGTGGCATCCCGAGTGGTCTTTTTGGAAGGCCTCGGCTGGGTGATCAATTGGGGAAGAGCCAGCTGTTGCCCTCCCAGTCCCTGGAATTTCTCGGAACATGTTTCGACGCTTGAGTTTTTCCTGCCAGAGGAGAAAATCAAAAGAATGTTGGATTGCCTGGCACTGTTCTGTGCACAGCAGGCTCCCAGAATCTGGGATTATCTTCAGCTGCTCGGATTGATGGTGGCAACCATAGAGATAGTGCTGTAGAAGCATACTCACATGTGATCTCTCCAGTAGTCCTTGGTGACTTGGTGGTCCCAGAGTTTGATTGCAGGCTCCCACTCCCGATGAATGTGAAGACCAGCTTGCAATGTGGCAACAACCCTATCATCTGAGGAAGGGCGTGCCACTGGATGATTTCTGCTGGATCCTGCTGACAACGGATGCTAGTTTCTCTGGCTGGGGGTCCCATTGCCAAGACCGTACAGCCCAGGGCCATTGGAACCACAGAGAAGTGGTATGGTCCGTCAACTGCCTAAAAGCAAGGACCATCAGGTTGGTTCTTCTGCATTTCTGGCCCCCGGTCGAGGGCCGGGTGGTTTGAGTGTTTTCAGACAATGCCACAGCGGTGGCTTATGTCAATCTGCAAGGAGGCACAAAGAGTGCTGGGGTAGCTCTGAAGATGGCTCTCCTGTTTGCCTGAGCAAAGAAGATCCTCCTAGCCTTGTCAGCTGAGCACATTGCCAGGGTGGACAGTGTGGAATCGGACTTCCTCAGCTGTCACTCTCTGGATCTCGGAGAGTGGGAGTTGAGTCAGGAGGCATTTCAGTTGATTCTGTTCCATTGGGGTTGCCCCGAAATGGATCTGATGGTGACCCACATCAATGCCAAAGTTTGCTGCTTCTTCAGTCGCCACACGGAGGTGGGCGTCTGAGGGCGTCAACACCCTAAACCAGCCTTTGCCAAGTCAGTGCCTGCCGTATGTGTTTCCTTTGTGGCCTCTGGTGGGACATGTATTTGGCGTATAGAATGCCACCTGAGTAGGATTGTTCTGGTGGCACCGGATTGGTGAGGAAAGCTTTGGTTCAAAGACCTGCAGGCACCTTCTTTTTGGTTGCCTCCATCTTGGGGCCTGTTGCGGCAGGGACCGATCGTCCTGAAGGGCCCAGTTCCATTCTCGCTTATGGTTTGGCTCCCTACACTCCTCCTGGGGAACTCTGTTCTTCTGGCAGATCACTTCTAACTGTGCCCTTTTCTTTTACTGCAAACTGCAGGCTTCAGTCCTTTCACCTTGCTGCTTCTTATGCCTGGAACAAACTACCTGAGTCTGTACAGCAGGCTTCATCTCTTGCCCTTTTCAAATCCAGGCTGAAAACTCACCTCTTCGAGGCCGCTTTTGGATCCTGATCTGCCTAGTCTCCTATGTGTGTTTCCTTTCCATTCCCCTAGATTTAACCTTGTCCTCAGCTGTTGTGCTGTCTGTCTTGACTAGATTTTAAGCTCTGATGAGCAGGAACCATATCTTCTGTGTATCTGTACAGTGCTGCGTAAGTCTTGTAGCACGAGACAAATGATCATTAGTAGTGGTAATAGTAGCTGAGAGGAGACAGCTAGTGCATAAGGACTACTCTCCAGCAGTGGTTTTGGCTCTGCTCGAAGCTCGGAGGAGGTTTACCAAGCTAGCATACCTACAGATCTGGTGCCTCTTTGAGCAATGGTGCGGCACACGACAGTTGGCTCCTGAGGTGGCCAAGGTTCCATCTCAGTTGGGCTTTTACAGGATGGACTGGAGAAGGGGCTTTCCCTTAGCTCTCTGAAAGTTCAGGTGACAGCTTTGGCCTGTTTCTGAGGTCCAGTGGCTGATGAGTCTCTAGCCTTGCACCCGGACGTCTCACTCTTTCTCCAGGGGGTTGGCATCTGCGTCCTCCCCTCCAGTCTGTGATCCCTTCCTGGGGTCTGTATCTGGTGCTCAGGGCCCTAATGGTGGTGCCCTCTGAGCCGTTGAAATGCGCTACTTTGAAGGACTTAATGTTCAAGATTGTGGTCTTGGTTGTGATTTGTTCCGCAAGGCAGATTTCTGAGCTGCAGGCTCTGTCTTGCTGACATCCTTATCTGTCCTTTTCAAAGGAGGCTGTTTCCATTCGACCTGTGCCTTCCTTCTTGCCTGAGGTGCTTTCTCCCTTTCACATGAACCAGGTGCTCTGCCTCCCCTCCTTGTCTGGGGAAGGATAAGGATCTTTGTCTTGTGGATGTCCAGAGGGTGCTTCTTCCATACTTGGAGGTTACAAATTCCTTTTATAGTCCAACCATCTTTTTGTACTGTTTGCTGGCCTACACAAGGGTGACACGGTGGCTAAGTCGACTTTGGGGGATTGCTTAAGAAGGCCATTGTCTCGGCATATCTGTTACAGAACAGGCCGGTTCTGGAAGGTTTCCATGCCCATTCTTCCGGAGCACAGGTGTCCTTGTGGGCAGAGCAGAGCTCAGTAGCTCCTGCAGACATTTGTTAGGCAGCAACGTGGGCATCACTTTCCACTTTTGTTGAGCATTACCACTTGGATGTCCACACACGGGTAGACATGGCCTTGATTCAAGGGTTTTGTGAGCTGCTTTGTCTTCTTCCCACCCAGTGGAGTTGTATTTTTGGTACATCCCACTTGTATGGACTGGTCTAGCAGGACGATATGGAAGATGACGTTTTACTTACCAGTTAATGTCCTTTCCTTGAGTTCTGCTAGACCAATCCAGGGCCCACCCCTGGAACTGTATTGCTTTGTTCTTCAGTTGTGGTACCCTTGGGTCTGCTATGCTTTTTTTGCTTGCTCTGCAGGTTCATCTTCTACTGACAGCCTTGTGTTTATACTTTCCTGTACAAAGTTTTCTACTGTTGAGCACTCATTGTTGCTCATGGTTGAGCTATTGAAAACTTTTCTTGAAGTTTTCTGCTAAGGTGTTCTGAACTGTTAAATAAACATTTGCTATTTGATTGTGTACCTGTATTGGTATATTGTTTTTATGATTATAAATGTTAGATTTTGCACCACAGTAAATAGTCAGTGATTAGAAATTATAGTCTATAAATATGCTGAAAATGTGGTTTGCCTGAAGCAGAAATTTAATGAATATAGGCAGCTAGTATCTAGAGGAAAATAGATTTATTTTTAAATGGATCAAATTATTTGCGCAGAAAGTGCAGTTATTTGTTGTTTATTAAAAATTTGCTATACCATATTTTTCAAAGTATCAAAACGGTTTACAAAAACTGATACCAAATATCTTAAGAAAACATAAATTACAATAAAATATAAAATACAATTAAATGCAAATCAAAAATAATCATCTAAATCAGTAAACCATAAGTCACAATACAACATAAAATACAGTTTTATACACAAACCAAAATAACCCACTAGATAAAATTGAGCATCATAAAATCATGAAAAACAAAAAAGTAGTGTGTTGGTCTACCCCTACTTGGGTTGCTCCTGAGTCTACAGCCTAAGATTCGCCATACACCAAAATAAAGAAATAAGATTTTTAAAGCAGTTTCAGTACAAGAGTACAAAGCACTGGAGTCAAATAATAAAACACTGACTGATGCATCAAGTCAGCGCATGCTTTATAGTTAGATGGAATGATCAAACAGTTCTGGCATAACAAACAAAGTTCATGTTGGTGTAAAATATTTTGAGTTAATATCAATATTTTGAATTTGATGTGATAATAATTAGGTAGCCAATGGTGCTCTTTCAGAACGGTGGGTACTCTATCAAATATGAGTGCATATATGACCATTTTAATTGTCATGTTCTGAGGCATCTGTAGATGATTAGGGGATAATCGAGTTAAGCCCATTGCACAATGAATTACAGTAATCAATCCTACTATTTACAATGTCAACAATGCATCTTTTCTAAATAGGATCGAATTGAATGGATGCATCTTAAAGCCAAAAATCTAGATTTAGTTGCCGCCTTAATTTGTGGATCAAATGACAGCTGTGAATCACATAGCATAAAATCTTTTAACTCCTGAACTAATAGTATAGAATATCCATCAGTCATAGGTGTGAGGGTAGAAACTGTGGTCTGGTCTGATATCCACATAGCCTGAGTCTTAGATTCATTTGTAACCGATTGACCTGCAAACATTCAGACACTGCACTTCAACGCTTATTAAAATTAGTGAGATCAGGAAAAATAGGATCAGTATGAGTAAGAAACTGCACGCCATCAGCATAAAAATATCCAGCTACACCCATGGATTGAATCAACAAAGTCAAAGGATAAAAAAAAAAAAACATTAAAAAGCACAAGGTTAGAATTGAGCTTTGGGACACTTCATAGACCAAAGAATATTTCTGTGACCTTTCACAGTTAAACAAAACAGTAAATGATCAGTCAGAGAACTCTTTTCTGTAGTGTATGAGTTGATGGAGCCTTGTCTGCAAGTTGAGTCTGTTCTGGATACCATCTTTAGCTGCCAAGCCTTGGCTGATTTTTTTTTCTTCAATAAAAACGTTAAGATACTCATTCAGGCTTAAAATCCTTTAGATTAGGACGGCTTTCAGATTGGCAGAGTAAGTGCAGCTAGTTTTGACGATTCGGTCGGGATCATTTCAAATTGATGTTTAAATCTGGCTACACTGGTTTGAGAAGGGATCTTGCTTGTTTAAGTTTTGTACATCTTAGCTATTTATGCAACTGCCAAACTCAGCCAATTGTTGTAGAAAAATTGTGACTGCCTCTTTTAGTTTAAGTGGTGTCCTTTTGATGCTGAAAAAAGTTCAGTTGAAAATATTGTTGAAGAAACAAAATTTAGGTCTTCCTTTCCTATTTCTAACTTCCCATTTCTTGCAAAGGTTATAGTGATTAGTTGATTTTTGGTTTACCACTATTCGAACAAAGTGTACATTAGCACTGTGGTTTACAATCTTAAAAACTAAACCAGTTAAGACAAAACCAAATTAAATGTAAAGATCTTCATGACAGAAGGGGGGGGGGGGTGCAGCACAACAGTATATAATCCTCTGCCCAGTGTGCAGTCGCAGCGAAGAAAGCAACTAGAATGCTAGGAATCATAAGGAAAGGAATAGAAAGTTAAACCAAGGATATTATAATGCCTCTGTATTGCTCCATGGTGTGACTGAACCTTGAATATTGTGTGTAATTCTGGTCACCATATCTTAAAAGGATATAGCAAGGTCACATGATGCGGTGAGGGTATTCGGACATGGCTTTACTACTCTCCAGGTCCTCCCCTCCTATTCACCCCATTTTAATCAGATCTGAGTTCACTAATCCTTCAGTAAGTGTTGTACCTGCAATGGAGTGTTCCAAGAGTGCTGGGCTTAACTGATGTGGGTGGCGCATGGTGCCAAAATCAATGTGGAAAGAGCGGAACAACCACGGCAAGGCGACAAGATAGCAGATGGCCCCATGTCTGATCCCGGCTTGCCAGCAAGAGATGCCCTCATGGAAGAGGTGTGTTGACTGGGAGAGCCGGTATCTGCTCAGCCTGCAAAAAAAAAAAGTTAGAAAGTTTGCTGCACAGACGGTTTAATAAATTAAAACCTGTTGTTGTTAAGTGCCGTAGAGTCTGTGTCAACTCATGGCGACAATCTGGATAGTTGTCCTAAACTGTGTTCAGTCTTCAGTTGGGCATCTCATTGTTGACAGAGTGGCATCCATAGCTGCTGTTACTGTATCGATCCATCTCATTGCTGGCCTTCCTCTTTTGTGTTGACCTTCTACCTTTCCAAGTATGATGTCTTTCTCATGATCTCTCTCTTCACATGATGTGTCCAAAGTATGAAAGTTGAAGTCTTGTCATTAGAGCTTCTAAAGAAAGTTTAGGTTTGATCTCTAGCACTGACTGGTTTGTTCTTCGGGCAGTCCATGGTATACACTCCATCAATGATGAACTTATTGAGTTTTCAGGATCTTTGTCTTCTTTACATTAAGGTGCCAGGTCCATTTTAAGACTGTTTCTTGATCTTGAGAAGCAAGATCTGCCCCTTTCAGTTAATAAGCCGTCTATACAGCAGACTTACTAACCTGTTTTTTTCTTGGCAGGCTGTTCAGACACTGGTGGTTCTTTCAGCACTTCTGCCCAGAGGGGGGGGGGGGGATCCCCATGGGAAGGCGCCGGCTCTCCTGCCCATGTGCTCTGAGACCCAGGTGCCAGGTTCGATTTTTTTGGTCGACCTAGCGCCTGGGGTTTGTTGAGCCCTGCACTAGACAGTAGCTTCGGGGGGGGGGGGGAGGCCAGCAAAGAGAGTTACAGACAAAGCCCCACAAACCCAATCATCAGTGTGTCCTTTTATCTGCAGGAAGAATGGGCAATATGCAAATAGTCCATTAACCCTTGTCATAGCTTTTTGAAATGTCCCTCGTTATGTATATATTTACAAAACAAAGTTTAATATTTAAAAGTGTGATGCCCAAATATGCATTTTTACAAAACTGTTCTGGGAAGGATTGTGTTGAGATGACTACAGTTGAGTTTAATAATCACAATCTTGGAGGGAGAAGCCACTAGGGATCTAAAAGCTAATTGTGAGGGCGTACAAGGCTGAAGTTTTTCCTAAGGCGCCTAACACCCTTGCATTGGCCTTGCCTGAAGCATGAGCCCCTGGCTTCCTCAGAATATGCAGACCCAGTGACAGACTACAGAATATGGCAGCTACACTTATCAGGATTTTGCTAAAATTACAGGACTGCTTAGAAACTGGGGTAGTACGTTAAAGAACTGGTTGGACAGAGAGACTTTCTCTAAATAGTGATGAGACATAAATTTTGTAGGTTGGTTATTATCCACCAGCTGATGATAGCATAAAGCCGACATTCTCCCTAGAATAAGTGGAGTAACGAGTCTGGGAGTTATTCTCAACTTTGCTGACTCAGTAGTAACATAGTAAATGATTGACCAGCATGCCCATCCAGTCTCCCCAATTAATAAGGCTGTTAGTTTTATAACTGCCAGCCAGGGGCGGTTCTTCCATTAGGCTGCCTGAGGCGGCACTCCCGACCTGTTTTAATTTTAGATTTTGCAGCCTCTGGCCTGCCTCTGATTCTCTGCGCAGGAAGGCAGAGGCAGGCCAGAGGCTGCAAAATCTAAAATTAAAACAGGTCGGGAGTGCCGCCTCAGGCGGCCTAATGGAAGAACCGCCCCTGGCTGGCAGTTATAAAACTATGTTCAGAGGGGAAGCCATATTAGACCTAGTCCTTAGTGGAACACCAGATCTAGTGCAAGAGATAAGGGTGTTGGGGCCACTTGCCAATAGTGATCATAGCATGATCGCCTTTGATTTAATTAGTGGAGGAGGGATAGTACGGAAATCCACAGTACTACTTTTTAACTTTCGAAAGGGAGACTATGATAAAATGAGGAAAATAGTTGAGAAAAAACTAAAAGGAGCAGTTGCAAAGGTTAAAGACTTACATCAAGCTTGGGTGTTGTTGAAAAATACTATCTTGGCAGCCCAGACCAGCTGTATTCCACGCTTTAAGAAAAGTGGAAGGAAGTCCAAAAAACTGCCAGCATGGTTTAAAGGTGAGGTCAGAGAGGCGGCTGTTGCCAAAAAAGCATCTTTCAGGAAATGGAAAAAAGAGCCAAACGACAAAACCTGGAAATAGCACAAGCACTGGCAAATCAAATGCAAGGCATTGATAAAGCAGGCAAAGGGAGAATTTGAGAAGAAGCTTGCTGTGGAAGCAAAAACGCGAAATAAAGATTTTTTCAAGTACATTTGTAGCAAAAAACCTGTGAGAGAGTCGGTTGGTCCATTAGATGATAGAGGAGTTAAAGGGGCACCAAGAGGCGACAAGGTGATAGCGGAGAGACTGAATGAATTCTTTGCTTCGGTCTTTACTGAGGAAGATGTAGGGATGTTACCCATGACTGAAGTGGTATTTAAAGGTGCTGAAGAATTGAAGGAAATATCGATACATCGAGAAGATGTATTACAGCTATTAGATAAACTGAAGAGTAGCAAATCACCTGGGCCGGGTGGTATACATCCAAGGGTGTTGAAAGAACTGAAATATGAGATTGCAGACCTGCTATTAGTAATCTGTGAACTATCATTAAAATCATCTCTAATACCTGAAGATTGGAGGATCGCCAATGTAACACCAATTTTTAAAAAGGGTTCCAGGGGTGATCCGGGAAACTACAGACCGGTGGGCCTCACGTCAGTACCGGGAAAAATGGTAGAAACCATCATAAAGAATAAAATTACTCAGCATGTAGATAGTCATGGCCTAATGGGAGACAGCCAACATGGCTTTAGACAAGGAAGGTCTTGTCTTACTAATCTGTTGTGTTTTTTTTGAAAGTGTGAATAAACAGGTGGACAAAGGTGAGTCGGTTGATATAGTGTATCTGGACTTTCAGAAAGCCTTTGACAAGGTCCCTCATTAGAGACTTTAGGCAAAACTAAAGGGTCATGGGATAGGAGGCAGTGTACTACTGTGGATCAGGAACTGGTTAAAAGATAGAAAGCAGAGGGTTGGGCTAAATGGCCAATTTTCCCAATGGAGAAAGGTGAATAGTGGTGTACCCCAGGGATCTGTGCTGGGTCTGCTGCTTTTTGACATATTCATAAATGACCTGGAAAGTGGAATAACGAGTGAGTTTATCAAATTTGCAGATGACTCAATACTATTTAAAGTTGTTAAAACCCAAGAGGATTGTGGAAAATTGCAAGAGGATCTTGATAAATTAGAAGACTGGGCATCAAAATGGCAGATGAAATTTAATGTGGACAAGTGCAAAGTTATGCACCTAGGGAAGAACAACCCAAACTATGGTTACACAATGCAAGGTTCCACATTAGGAACCACCACCCAGGAAAAAGATTTAGGCGTCATTGTGGATAACATGTTAAAACCCTCGGCCCAGTGTGCAGCGGCAGCCAAGAGAGCAAATAGAATGCTAGGCATCATAAGGAAAGGAATGGAAAATAAAACAAAAGATATTATAATGCCTCTATATCGTTCCATGGTGAGACCGCACCTTGAATATTGTGTGCAATTCTGGTCGCCGTATCTTAAAAAGGATATAGAGTTATTAGAAAAGGTTCAGAGAAGAGCCACCAAAATGGTGAAGGGGATGGAAGGATACTTCTATGAAGAAAGGCTAAAAAGGTTAGGGCTCTTTAACCTGGAAAAGAGACAGCTGAGGGGAGATATGATAGAAGTCTATAAATTAATGAACGAAGTGGAATGGGTAAACGTAGATCGATTGTTTACGTTATCAGAATATAGAAAGACTAGGGGACATGCAATGAAGCTACAGGGTAAACTATTTAAGACTAATAAAAGAAAATATTTTTTCACTCAACGTGTATTCAAACTCTGAAATTTGTTACCGGAGGATGTAGTAAAGGCTGTTAGTGTAGCTGGGTTTAAAAAAGGTTTGGACAAGTTCCTGGAGGAAAGGTCCATAAACCATTATTAAGAAGGGACCCAGGATATCAATGCTTGACCCAGTACAAGCATTGCGGAACCTGTGTCTTTTGGGGAAACTGCTAGGTACATATGACCTAGATTGGCCACTGTTGGAAACAGGATACTGGGCTTGATGGACCTTGGTCTGACCCAGTATGGCATATCTTATGTTATGTAAAACAGAGCCAGAGTGCTGCCAGCGTCGGACAAATAGGCCTGATTGCTTGCAACTGCAAGCGAACAGGCTGATTTGTGCGGTGGCGGCACTCCAGTTTTAATTTTAGATTTTGCCGCCTCTGCCCTGCCTCTGCCTTCTCGCCGCTCTTTTTTTTTTTTTTTTGCTGCAAGCATTTTTTGAGGGAAAAAAACGTGGCGGGAAGGCAGAGGCGGTGAAATCTAAAATTAAAACAGCCGGAGTGCCCCTGCTGCTGCTGCTGCTGCTGCCGGATGAGAGGTGCAGGTGAAAGGAATGAGGACAGTAGGAGGAGAACAAGGAGAGAACGGTGGGTGACAGGCGGGACAAAGGAGGAGACAGGGGACATGATGCTAGACAAAGGGGGAGACAGGGGGACAAGTGCTGGACAAAGAGGGAGACTGGACATGCTGGACAAAAGGGGAGACAGGGACAAGTGCTGGACAAAGAGGGAGTTGGGGACATGCTGACAAAGGGGGAGACAGAGGGATAAGTAGTAGACAAAGGGGAAAGATAGGGGGGGCAAATGCTGGACAAACGGGAGAGACAGGGGGACATACTGGACAGATGGGAGAAATGCTGGACAAAGGGGAGAGACAGTGCGGGTTAGGATTATAATGGGCTGATATGGGGGCTAGCATTGGTAATGGGCAGATCGGGGGGCTGGGACTGGTAATGGGTTGATTAGGGAAGGCTAGGACTGGGAATGGACTGATCGAGGGAGGACTGGGACTGGTAATGGGCTGAGGGGGACTAGCACTGGAAATGAACTGATTAGTGGAGGCTAGAACTGGTAATGGGCTGATTAGGGTAGGCTAGCTCTGGTAATGGGGTTGAGGGGGGGACTAGCACTGAAAGTGAGCTGATTGGGGGGCTTCGACTGGGAATAGGCTAATGGTGAGGAGGGGAGGATACAGCTGCTGGCCCTAGAAGAAAACTGGGGGCTAGGGCTACAAATGGGCTGATGTGAGGGGAGAATGGAACTGGAAGGGAGTGGATGCTGAGAGGGGCTGCCATGGTATTTGGACTAGAAGGGACTGGTCAGTGGGGAAGGAGGGGGACTGGAAGGGAATGGACACCAGTGGCAGTCATGGGAATGCAAGTTGACATAGGAAGGTACTGGGAGGGAGGACTGGAAAGGGGCTGATACTGGGGAGGGTCACTGGGACTGGAAATAGGCTGATGGAAAGAAGTGAAGAAAACAGAAGAAGAGATAAGAAATGGCAGATGGCCCATAGACCACAGAAAGAGAGCTAAGAGAAGACAGGAAAGCAGAAGCCTCCGATCGGGACCAGCATGATCAGAGAATAAAATGGTCAGACAACAAAGGTAGAAAAAATAATTTTATTTCATTTTAGTGATTGGACTTTGTGTTATCTTTATATTTTATACTGTATGGGGGAACTGCATATCTTATATCTCCAGGAACAAGCAGGAATGAGTCTTCACATATGGGTATCGTCGGTACCGACGGAGCCTGCGCGGGAACGCTTCCCAGCTTCCAGTAAGAAAGCTTTTGGGAGCATCCCACAGCGCCTGCGCGCTGCCTTTCCGCCTTTTCCAACCGCCTCTCTCCAGTTCTTCTTTTCTGCGGAGCCAGCAGGTCGTGTCCCTGTCACCGCAGAAGAATTTCTTTATTTTTTTCTTTATTTTTCTGTGTTCCGTCTGCCTCCTTCGACGTCAGACCGGTACCGCCGGTCTTTTTCTTTTCTTCTTAAAAAAAACAAAACCAAAAACTTTTCTTTCTTCAACTGTGCATTTTCACTTTGGGCCTTAGGCCTGAACATTTTCTCCTCATGGAGAAGCCTGCTTCTGGGTTCAAAAAGTGCACGAAATGTGGCGGTACTATTTCTGTCACCAACACCCATGATTGGTGTCTAAAATGTTTGGGTCCTGACCATTCCATCACGGATTGTGTGTCCTGTATCATGATGCCTAAAAGAGGTCAGCAGAACCGAGCAGCCAAGCTCAGTACCCTTTTTCCCTCTGATGCAGCCTCGGTGGCATCGATGTCTTCCAGGGCTGCTTCTTCCTCTCATGGATCTCAGGTAACCAAACATAAATCTGGCCGGTCCTCGAAGGGCAAATCTCCCTCTAAGCATCAAGATGCCTCAGGGCTTGTCCTCGAGGATTCCGCACTGGCAAAATTACCCCGGCGGGAAGTTTCGGCTTCCAAAGCATTATCTATGGGGTCACAGGTTGACATCGATAGCTCGGCCTCGACCGATCACCTGTTGCCATGTTCTGGGGTACCGGTGGCCTCCACTGGTACCGACATCCAGACTCTGGTGGCGTCGATGGATCAGAAGATTCTGTCCATGCAACGCACCCTAACGGCGTTTATGCAGGCTTCGACGCCTCCAGTACCGCAACAATCTCCATTGCCGGTACCGACTCTGGCACCGGCATCGTTCCCGGTGCCGGTACCAATTGCATCGACATCGGCTTCGGTGTTGACTGCAACGGTACCCTGTCCTATGATGCCCATTGGTACCGAATCGGTACCGCTTACTCCCGATGTCGATCCCACTCGGTACGCGTATCGGGCTTTACAGGAGCATCCAGACAGGCGATACTTCGATTCCTCCGAAGACTCTGATGAATCGGAGGCTTCTGTCGAGGCACCGGTACTTCTTCCTCAGGAGTCTGCTTCTCCAAAACGAAGAATGTCTCCTCCAGAAGACTTGTCTTTCCAAGACTTCATTAGGGAGGTGGCTAGGGGCCTCTCCATTACAGTGGCCCCTGAGTCAGAGCCTAGAGCCAAGCAATTAGATATTTTGCAATATCCTAAGGCTCCTAAAGAAGCAGCTACCTTACCTATTCATGAGATTCTTTATGATTTCATGTTGAGCATGTGGGAGACTCCTCTTACCACCTCTCCTCATTCTCGCAGGTTAGACACTATGTACCGTGTCCCTCCTTGTCCTGGCTTTCATAAGTCTCAGCTTCCTCACCACTCTATTGTGGTGGAGTCTGCCATGAGGAAAATAAAGAGTGCAAAGAGACACTCATCTAATCCTCCAGGACGTGAATGCAGGACCTTTGATGCTTTTGGCCGAAGGGTCTTCCAAGCTAATATGCTTGCTGCCAGAATCAACTCCTATAGTCTCTATATGGGGATGTTTCTAAAAGAAGTCACAGATCATCTGCAGACTTTAGCCCCTTTTATTTCAGAAGATAAAAGGCAGAAATTTCTCACTTGGCTTAAACATGCCCAAGATGTTTCCAGATTTTCCAACCGTGCAGCCTTTGACTCTTTTGAGTGTGTAAGCAGAGCCTCGGCTATTGCCATAGGTGCACGCAGAATTGCTTGGTTACAAGCCTCTGATTTGGAACTCTGGGTCCAAGATGAACTGGGAAATCTTCCCTGTACAGGTGAAAACCTTTTTGGCAGGGATTGGCAAGCAAAGGCCACTCAGATGGATGCTGAGAACTCTGCTTTGGATCGACTTTCAAAGTCTACCTCTGCTCCTGTTAAGAAAAGATTGTTCAAAAAGACACCTTTTTCTAAAAAGGGAAGATATTATCCTGCTTATGGTCAGCAGGCATCTTCTGCAGGTCGTTTTGCTACAAAGCGTCAGCAACCACCTAAACAGGCCAAGGCAAAGGCTGCCAGGCCTCCCACGGCCCAGCAGCCTCAGCCTCCTCAGGGCCTTTGACTTGCAACTAGAGAACTTAGCCTTTCTGGCTCTGGAAGAACCAGAGCCCCTCACCATTCCAGGAAGGTTAGCTTACTTTGCTCCCAGATGGGAGCAAATCACAGCAGAGCAATGGACCCTCTCCATTATAAGGGAAGGGTACAAACTTCATTTCTTAAACCTTCCTCCCCACACCATGGTGAAACAGTTCAATTCTCCAACATCTCTCCTCAACCTTCTGGGTCAGGAGATTGCTACCCTTCTTGCCCAAGGGGCAATAGAAGAAGTACCTCTTCTTCAACAGGGCTCAGGGTTCTACTCCCCTTATTTTCTTATTCCAAAGAAAACAGGGGGCTACAGACCCATATTAGATCTCAGAGAATTGAACAAGTTTCTGTTCAAAGAGAAATTCAAGATGATTTCTCACGGTACTCTGCTGCCATTCCTTCAGAGTCAGGACTGGCTTTTTTCTCTAGATCTCAAGGATGCGTACACCCATGTCCTCATCCATCCAACACACAGAAGGCTCCTTCGGTTCCTTTTTCAAGGAAAGCACTACCAATACAGAGTGCTTCCTTTTGGTCTAGCCTCTGCACCAAGGGTGTTCACGAAATGCATGGCAGTAGTAGCTGCATTTCTACGCACTCTAGGAATATTCGTTTTCCCATATCTGGACGACTGGCTCATTCGAGCTCCATCCCAATCAGAGGCCCAGATTTGTCTAACCTGCACAATGCATGTCCTTCAGTATTTGGGACTGGTAATAAATATCCCAAAATCCCATCTCACCCCTACTCAGTCCCTGGAGTTTATAGGGGCCTTGCTGGATACCACAACTGCAAGGGCCTATCTTCCTCAGGCCCGTTGCCTACGCTTGGTGCAGTTAGCCTCCCAGATGCAGTTAAAGTCCCATTTAACTGCTCAAGAAATGTTACAACTATTAGGCCACATGGCATCCACCGTGCATGTGGTTCCATATGCTCGCCTTCACATGAGGGCAGCTCAATGGACTTAGGCAACCTGATGCCTGAGTCCTTTGGGTGGACAATCAGACAAAATAGCAAACTCCAGTCGCCTATTTTGGTCTCTCCAGTGGTGGAAGTCCCCTCCAAATCTGTTGTTGGAGTCCCCTTTTCAGCAATCGCTACCCCAAGCAACTCTGACAACAGATGCTTCTCCAATGGGTTGGGGAGCTCATTTGCAGGATCTCTCAACCCAAGGCATCTGGTCTCCACAGGAGACTTCTCTGCACATCAATCTCTTGGAACTCAGAGCAATATTCTTAGCTCTCAGAGTATTCCATTCCCTGCTCAGCTACAGGACAGTCCTCATCCATACGGACAACCAAGTAGCCATGTTTTATGTCAACAAGCAGGGCGGGACTGGCTCTCTGTCGCTTTGCAACGAAGCTTTGCGACTGTGGGCCTTCGCCAGAGAGCATCACGTCCATCTTCTGGCAGTATATCTTCCAGGCGTTCAAAACTCTTGGGCGGACAGACTCAGTCGAGTTCTGCTTCCACACGAGTGGTCCCTCCACATGGATCAGGTAGCCAGGATTTTTCGAATTTGGGGAACCCCAGACATAGACCTCTTTGCAAGTCTGTGGAATGCCAAACTTCCCAGGTTCTGTTCCAGAATTCCGTGTCAGGGAGTTCAGGCCAAGGATGCCTTCCTCCTTCACTGGGGTCAAGACTTCCTTTATGCCTTTCCAACAATTCCCCTAATTCCCAAAACACTTTTCAAGCTTCAGAGAGATCGAGGGACCATGATCCTCATAGCACCACATTGGCCACGCCAAGTGTGGTACCCTCTACTTCTGCATCTCTCTCAAGCTCCTTCCCTGGACTTGGGCTCTGCACCAGACCTTCTGTCCCAGGAAGAGGGAACGTTGTGGCACCCAAACCCCCAGTCGCTCCATCTCAGGGCTTGGTTGCTGAGGGCCTAGACCTTCAAGATTTTCATCTGTCTCAGCAAGTCAGAGATGTTATTCATGCCTCTAGAAAGCCTTCTACTAGACGTTCCTATTCTTTCAAATGGAAAAGATTTACCATTTGGTGTTCAGAGAAGGGTCTAAACCCTCTTGCAATACCTCTGAATTCTCTACTAGAGTATCTCCTGCATCTATCCCATGCAGGTCTGAAAACAAATTCAGTAAGAGTCCATTTGAGTGCTATTGCAGCCTCCCTCAAGCCTCTCAATGGACAACCTATTTCCTCTCATCCTCTTATAGCAAGATTCATGAGAGGCCTTCTTTTAACTAAACCTCCCATTAGACCACCTCCAGTGGCATGGGACTTAAACCTGGTTCTTGGCCAGCTTATGAAGCCACCCTTTGAACCATTAGCCACCATCTCCTTGAAATTTCTTTCTTGGAAAGTTGTTTTTCTCATTGCAGTCACCTCAGCACGCCGCATCAGTGAGTTGCAAGCTTTGGTGGCTAATCCACCTTATACAAGGTTCCATCATGATAAGGTAGTCCTCAGGACCAATCCACACTTTATGCCTAAAGTGGTCTCGCCTTTTCATCTGAACCAAGAGGTATATTTACCTGTCTTTTTCCCAGGACCTCATGCATCAAGTGCAGAGAGGAATCTTCATACCTTGGATTGTAAGAGAGCTCTCGCTTTTTACTTACAAAGAACACAGCAACATAGAAAGTCTTCTCAACTCTTTGTTGCTTTTGATCCTTCTCATTTAGGACTTCCAGTCTCTAAGAGAACACTGTCCAACTGGATTGCTCAGTGTATTTCTTTCGCCTACCAGAGTAGGAACATTTCTCTGGAGTGCCATGTTACAGCTCACAATGTGAGAGCCATGGCAGCCTCAATGGCTCATCTAAACTCTGTGTCCATTGACCAAATCTGTCGAGCGGCCACCTGGGCCTCAGTTCATACCTTCACAGCCCATTACTGTTTGGACAAGGACTCCCGCCGGGATGCCTCGTTTGGTCAGGCTGTTCTCAAACACCTGTTCCATTCTTAATCAACTCCTACCCACCTACCCTGGTCGGATGCCAGAGATCCATGGGAGGAGGTAGAGTCCTTTTCAAGGACACACAACCTGGGGTTTCTCCCTGGCATCTATAGCTAGGGAGTCCCCATATGTGAAGACTCATTCCTGCTTGTTCCTGGAGATAGGATCCGAGGCAGCATGGATTCACTAGAGGCAGGTCTTGTCAGACAAATCTGATTGATTTCTTTGACTGGGTGACCAGGGAGTTGGACCGAGGGAGAGCTCTAGATGTGGTGTATTTAGATTTCAGTAAAGCCTTTGACACTGTTCCTCACAGGCGACTTATAAACAAACTGAGCACCCTAGCGATGGACCCTAAAGTTACTGCTTGGGTTAGAAATTGGTTGGGTGGGAGGCGACAAAGAGTACAAGTAAATGGAGCTCACTCTGAGGAGAAGGATGTTACCAGTGGTGTGCCCCAGGGATCTGTCCTTGTTCCGATTCTTTTTAACATCTTTGTTAGTGATATAGCGGAAGGGCTGTCGGATAAGGTTTGCCTCTTTGCAGATGATACCAAAATCTGCAATAGAGTAGACACCCAGGAAGGTGTAGATAACATGAGGAGGGATCTAGCTAAGCTTGAAGAATGGTCTAGAATTTGACAGCTGGGATTTAATGTTAAAAAATGTAAGGTCATGCATTTGGGCTGCAGCAATCCAAGGGAGCAATATAGTATAGGAGGTGAAGTACTTTTGTCCACTAAAGAAGAGCGAGACCTAGGCGTGGTTGTGTCTGATGATCTTAAAGTAGCTAAACAGGTAGAAAAGGCGACGGCAAAAGCTAGAAGGATGCTTGGGTGTATATGGAGAGGAATGGCTAGCAGAAAAAAGGAGGTGGTAATGCCTCTGTATAAGTCTTTGGTGCGACCTCATTTGGAGTATAGTGTGCAATTCTGGAGACCGCACCTTCAAAAGGATGTGAACAGGATGGAGTCGGTGCATATGGTGGCTACTAAAATGATTAGTGGGCTTCATTATAAAGCATATGAGGACAGACTTAAGGATCTTAATATGTACACCTTAGAGGAAAGGCGGGATAGAGGTGATATGATTGAGATGTTTAAATACCTCCATGGCATAAATGTTCAGGGAGAGAGCCTCTTTCAATTGAAAGCAAGTTCTGCTACGAGGGGACATGGGGTGAGGGTGAAGGGAGATAGATTCAGGAGTGATATGCGGAAATATTTCTTTACGGAAAGAGTAGTGGATCCGTGGAATAGTCTCCCAGTGGAGGTGGTAGAGATGAGGACAGTAACTGAATTCAAAAAAGCATGGGACCAACACAGAGGATCTCTAAAGGTAAAAAGTGGACTATTGTAGTTGTTGATATGGAAGGACAGACTAGATAGGCCATGTGGTCTTTTTCTGTCATCATGTTTCTATGTTTCTATAGCACAGTTACTTACCTGTAACAGGTGATCTCTGGGAACAGCAGGAATAAGTCTTCACAACCCACCCACCTCCCCTAGGAGTTGTATCTCTCTATCTATCTTTCCTTTCCTCTCTCTCTCTTTGTCTCAGCTTTAAAACTCGAACTGGAGAGAGGCGGTTGGAAAAGGCGGGAAGGCAGCGCGCAGGCGCTGTGGGATGCTCCCAAAAGCTTTCTTACTGGATGCTGGGGAGCGTTCCCGCGAAGGCTCCGTCGGTACTGACGATACCCATATGTGAAGACTTATTCCTGCTGTTCCCAGAGATCACCTGTTACAGGTAAGTAACTGTGCTTTATCGGATGTTGCACTGCATGCGGAGTATGGCTTCTTGGAGTTTCAGTTTAAATTTTGTCTGCATATTTTTATTTTTAATTTAGATTGTAAGTCACTTATTCTGTACTTGGTGAGGGTCTGTGTTGTGAGTGTGTGACTGAGCCCAGGTGTTCTGTTAACATGGAGTTTGTACATAAAGATCTATACTGTACTGTAGTAATTTGACATGTTCAGCTTTTCAAATAGGTGTATGGATGTTCCAGGGCCCACTGTGGCATTTACAGTGGCGTTTTTTTTGGTGGGCTCCTTATGTGAGTTTTGGAAGTTGTGCTGGTATGATATGGTAGATTTGCTCTATAGATACTCAGTGACTTTGTTGTAGGGTTTTGTATTAGTTCACAATATGCCTGGTACTGGAGAATTGTTGTTGTTGTTGTTGTTGTTGTTGTTAGTGAGATGATCAGAATCAGATTTTTTTTTTAAAGATATTGAGTTCTGTTTTAAGGGCCTTGCAGAAGTCTGTGATGTCCTCTAATGCCCTTAGGCTCATTTATATGTCAGTACCATATCTCCCCTGTCCCTCCTCCCCTCTAGGGGTGTACATATTAAAGTCTTCAAGTCTCTTCTCATACATCTTTTGGCACAAACTCCCCAAGTCTTTTCATATACTTAGATATGGCCTCCAAAACAGAATACAATGCTCCAAGGGAGACCTCACCAACAACCTGTACAGAGGAAGTATCTCCTCCTCTCTGCTGGTCATGGCCCTTTCTCTATGCAGCCTTGCATCCTTCTGGCCTTGGCCATCGCCTTGTCACATTGTTATGCCACCTTGAGATCGGTAGACACTATCATCCTGAGGTTTCTCCCCAGGTCCATGCCAATCAGCCTCTCACCCCCTATTGCATTGGTTCTCATCCCAGTCTTCTAGTTCCCCGTAGGCCAGTCGAGTTTTCAGGATATCCACAATAAACATGCATATGAGAGATTTACATGCACTTCCTCCACTGCATGCAGATCAATCTCATGTCTATTGGGAAGATTATATAGGAATAGAAAGTAATTGTGTGGGTGAGAGCTACAATGAGAGGGATTTTAAATTATACAAATCTGCTTGTATTCCCCAAAATATTCCTGAAAAAACTGTGCCAATGTGCATGAGTTTCTGTGACAGTGACCTCTGCTGGGCACCTGTTAACTATCCAATCCCAACCTTTGCTATTGCCAAGGACAAGCCAAGGCTGTTTAGAGTTACAATTCAATCAACGCTGAAATCTTCTTCAGCCACAGGATAGTAATGGGCAGAAGAGCCAGAAGAATAGGACCTCAGGTTACAGTGATCACAAAAAAGGGCCTATGTAAACTATGATTGGTTCACCAGTTTTTAGCCTTTCCTATAACCACAGGATCTACAGATGAGATGCAAGCAGTAATGCTTAGTTGGCTGCATAACTGTAATGCAGTCTACTTGGGACTTCTAATAACAAGTGGAAAGATATCAGTTCAGGGCAGCAATATACATATAGTATCACAGAATACCTCTACTAAGCATATTATGATGTAATTTTCACTTTTTTTTTAAATGTCGGTCTCTAAGGCACCATTCCAAACTTAATGGTCCCTTTTTAATCACGTAGACCTTTTTTAATTTATTAATTAGAATATAAATATTCTTAAAAACAGACTCAATACAAACTGAAGTCTGAGCTCAAAAGCTATAATTGCTTTGATTCACAAACGTTTAAAATAGACATTCCAATATCATTCATATGTTCATAGTCCACCATTAACAGCCCCACAAAAGGGTCTTCCCGACATAGCTGTTTCATGCAGGTTACCCCCCCCCCTCTATTTTTTGAAGTATAAAAGCTATTTAAGTTAGCTTTGATTCCATCCTTGAAAAAGGCAAATAAGTTACATCTAAAACTCAAATCTCTGTCTGTCCAGCACCACGCTAATGCTTTCTCTTCCCTGCTAATCCCACATCCAAACTTGCCCTTTTTCATCCCACCGTTACAGCTGCAGCTGTGTCCACATCCATCCTGGGCCAATTCTGTCATGTCTGTCAGGATAATCTGCTACTGTTGCTGTCACTCTTCCTGAGTGGACCGATCCTCTACCTTCTTACACCTTTGCACAGGGGGGGGTTTTATACCGCTTTTGAATGGACTTGTGCATAAGGTTACCAGATTTTATGCGTGCGTGTGTGGGTGAGGTGGGGAAGGGACACTTTAGTTCCAGGTTTGAGCAACAAGGTATGGAGGAAGGAAGAGGAGTCTTTACCCTGCCCTCTCTGCCATCCCATGACAGCAGCAATATCACTTCCAAGCAGACAAATTGACCGAGAAACAGAAAAAAAACCAGTGATGCATTTCTCTGTATTATGCAAGATATAAAGACAGTGGATATAAAATTCTAAAAACAGACATAATCCAATCACTAAACGGCTGGGAGTTGAGGACAGTCTCCGAAAACTGGGGACATCTGATAACCTTGCTTTGTGCAGTCTTTTTCGCTCTAGAACTGATGACTCTGCATGGTCCTGGAGAGAGATGGCAGTATACTGTTCAAACAGAACAGTAGCCTGTTCCTGGCTCCTATACAGGAACTATACCAAGATGGAAATAAAGCATTGAAGGTCTGATTTACCTAGGCTATTTTTCCATTCTGAGTCTATGGGGGGGTGTTGGGGGTGGAAGCTTAGTAAATTGGGCCCTAAGTCAACCGTGAGACGTTACCATACAAGTTCAATATTATTTAGACACTTCATAAAGCAAGGAAACCAGCAACATTTTAAGGCAATTCACGTTAGTTCAAATTATTGAAAGGGGATGACTGGGTTCTTCAGAATGATTGTTCTCTGTCAGGAAAGGGTGGAGAAAATGGACAGGCAGAGAGAATAGGGTTCCCACAATTAATCAAAGTGATACAGGTCCCATGCTGCTGGAGCAGCCTAAAATCCCTCCGTGTGGCTTCACCTCTGTATTGCTTCTTGGTAACAAATGAGTGCTAATGGTATCCAGCCTCCACAACCAGAAAGCAGAAGAGGGCTGATGGGAACGGCCAAAGACTGTACAGAATACGTACACTCCGAGTCTGATTTTCAAGGATTATTCCCATGGGGCAAAGAAGAAGAGAATATCCTGATAAATCAGTCTCTTTGTTCCTTTGCCTTTTGATTTGTGCTACGGTAAATGTATTCTTTAAATATAGGAATTTAGCTCAGCCGCCCAGAAGCCGGATAGGCTGAATTGTTTTTGGCTCAGTTGATACTTGTAGCCCTTTCAGATTTTACTTTTTATTTTTTTTAAAAAACGCTCCCTACCCTGTATTTAATCCCTGCTTCAGTTGCCTTTTTCCCAGCTGCTTTCTGACTGTCCTGGTGGGAGTTCGAACAGTGTCATTCCTGACATTCAGACACATTGAGAATAGCTGGAACTGAAAATATAGAGGAGGAGGAAGCTTCTAATGCCAGACGTTTTTCTTTTTACAGGAATACAGTGTTCCAAAGGCATGCTCTTCACCCATGCCTCAGGCACATCAAACAAAATGACTTTTAGGGGCGGGTCCATCTAAATAGGCAAACATGAAACAGAGGACGTTAAGTAAAATGTGTGTTTATGAATAATAATGCTGTGGTTTCTTACAGCTGAGCCGGCTTTAGATAGCCAGACTAAAATTACTTTGATTTTTTTTTAATGTCATAGCAAGTTATAAAACAACTGCTGAAATATTTGGGCTTTCTGTAACGATAGTTTTATTTTCCATTGCCTCCTTTACTCCCCAACATTTATTTGGATGTTTAGTCTAAATTTCAAGATAACGGTGTGCTACCAACTCTTTTTTATTTTTTTTATTTTTTTTTTAACAAAATGATGGACTTTGCCAGAAAGTGAAATTAAAAAAAATTGCTGATGCTATTGTATTAAGGGGTGAATTATTGAATCTTTGAACAAGCGGCTCCTGCACTGCTTGTGGGGTTATTTTCTTCTCAGGTGCTCTTAAATAAGATTACCAGATTTCTGGAGGGCAAATCTGGGATACTTGGAGAAAAGGAAGCATCTAGAGTTTTGAGATTGAGGAGCAGGAGAGGGAGGAGTCCCCCAGATTTATGGAGATCTGTATGGCATAGGAAGTTAGCATGCTATTGAGCACCATTACTGCTGTTCATGTGGAGGGAGGGGAGGGAGGGAGGGAGGGGGAGGCTCTAGAAGACTTAATAGGCCACTTACACTCAATTGGAGGGGCTTGTTGAAGAAAGTCCTGTGCCTCAACCTGCACTGAAATTGAGGACAGGAGGTAGTTTTAGTCCATGGAGTTGGGAACATTTGTTCAAAATCAGGGACAAGCCCCGAAAATTGGGGACATCTGGTAACTTTACCTTAAAATAAATGGCACATATTTGCTTTACATTTATACCGAAGATTTCTGGGTATTCCAGCAATCAGTGGATCAGTTTATGAGTATGTTGCTTAAATAGATGTAACTAGAATATATGGAAGATTATTGCACGATGATGCATTTTAGTTGCTTAGGCAATCCAACAAGTGCAGTGATTATTTTGATATCCATAATACTGCCACTACTAATCATTTATAAAACACTACAAGGCATACATAGCACTGTACAAACATGGATAGAAACGGTCCCTGCACTTGAGCATTTACAATCTAATTAAGACAGACAAAACAAAGGTTAAGAATATTTACTTATTTATTTATTTAACAGTTCTTATATACCGCGCTCTTTGTTATCAGTGCGGTTTACATTAAAACAATATAACACTTGGTCAGTCAAGACTGGCTTACGTTTACATATAACAGGGCTTTAACATGGAGGTAAACTGGGGGAAACTATTTACATTTCGAACAATTTATTTGCTGGTGCTCAATTTGCTGTAGGTTCTATGTTATCAGATAGCACGGGTTTGAGATTGTGGGGGTGGGGGGGGGACATCTAGCTGTGTAAAATGCATAAGAAACAGGTGATGTTTGAGGGCCTTTCTGAACTGCTTGAGGTCCCTGATTGCTCTAATGCTGGGGGGGAGTCTGTTCCAGCACCCGGGAGCGTAGTTCACAAATACCCTATTGATGGTTGACTGGTTACATTTTGTAGATTCACTTGGTGTAAGTAGCATATTTGCAGATAGTGATCTCTTCGATCTATTGTTTGTGGTGTGTGCGAGAAGGTCAGAAATTGATGAAGGTGACGTTTTGTTGAAGGCCTTGAAGGTAATGAGTAGGGCCTTATATAAGATTCTACAGCTTATTGGAAGCCAATGGAGTTCTTTTAGAATGGGGGAAATGTGGTCACTCCTTGAGGCTCCGCACAGGACGCGGGCTGCTGCATTCATAGCTAACTGTAGAGGGTTTAGGGTAATCTTGGGGAGGCCGTGCAGTATTATATTAGCATAGTCGAAATGCGGTGTAACTAGCGCTTGGAAGATGGTGCGGAAGTCATCGGGCTCCATCATGGGTCTCAAGTGCCGCAGGGTTTTGATCTTGAAGTAGATAGCTTTTACCGTGCGTTTAATGTGCTCCTTGAAGTCCAACTGATGATCCAGTATCACTCCTAGATAGCGTATGTTGGACTTGACTGGAAGTTCTGCGTCTCTAACTTTTAGTGTTGGTGGAGGTGAGAAGCATTTATTTCTTGTGACTATTAGGACTTCAGAAACCAGCAAGAAGAGGTTGCAATAGTCAAGACAGGAAGTAATTAGAGAGTGGACAAGTGTTTTAGTAGTGTGTTCAGAAAGGAAGGGGCGAATTTTGTTAATGTTATAGAGAAAGAAATGACAGATTTAAGCTATCTGTTGGTTATACGAGGAGAAGGAAAGGCAGGAGTCAGATGACCCCCAAGGTTGCAAGCTGAGGAAATGGGAAGTAGAAGTGTGTTATCCACAGAGATTTAGAAAGGAGGAAGGTGGGAGAAAGGTTTAGGGAGAAAAAGAAGAAGTTCAGTTTTGGCCATGTTTAATTTCAAATGCCAGTGAGACATTCAGTGGGCGATGTCGGACAGACAGGCAGAGATGCAAGATTGGAGTGTGAAAGAGATATCGGGTGTAAAAAGATAGATCTGAGAATCATAAGCATAAAAATGGTACTGAAATCCATGAGAGGAGATGAGAGCAGCAAGAGACTGGGAGTAGAGAGAGAAAAGAAGAGGGCCGAGAACAGATCCATGAGGTACACAGACTGAGAGTGGGATAGCAGTAGAGGAGGAACCACCATAACAAACACTGAAAGAATGACTGAAGAGATAAGAAGAGAACCAGGACAGGGCAGAGTCCCTAAAACCAAGAGAGGACAATGTGTCAAGGAGAAGGTGGTGGTCAGTGGTGACAAAAGAAGCAGAAAGGTCAAGAAGGATGAGGACAGAATAAAAGTCTTTGGATTTAGCCAGGAATAAGTCATTGGAGACTTTGGCAAGTGCTGTTTCGGTAGAATGAAAGGGACAAAGGCCAGATTGAAATGGATCTAAAAGGGCTTGAGAGGAAAGAAATTCAAGACGACGGAGTACTGCACACTCAAGAAGATTAGAAATGAAAGGAAAAAGAGAGACGGGTCAATAATTAGGCAACTAGGGTCAAGAGAAGATTTCTTAAGGAGAGGTGTGACCACAGCATGTTTTGAAGGCTGAAGGGATCGTGGCAGTGGAGAGCGAGAGGTTCAGAATATATGAGATGGAAGGGATGATAGAGGAGAAAATGGAACTAAGGAGATGGGTGGGGATAGAATCAGAAGAGCAAGTAGCAAGTTTAAAGCTGGAAAGTAGACTTCCAGTAGCATGGTGAGCTGAGTGGGTTGCAGCCCTTTTAGCTCCGAGGCCCGTTCTCTCCCCTCAACCATCTAACTTATTGTGTCCGTCTCTATTTCTGCCATAGAGGGAGAGTAACTTTAGCACTGTCCGGGGCAGCGTTGTGACACTGGTGTGCCCCGCGGAACCTTTGATATGGCGATGAAAACCCCCAGCCGGGCGAAAACACGTGGAGGAGAAGTTAAGATGGCAGAGGCGGTATTGGATGATTCACAGCCTGTCCCCGCGGCGGCGATGGTGGCGGAGGTGTCCAAGGCGGTTGTGGATGCGTTGGAGGATCGCCTGGGCGGGCTGGCAGCGCAGATCGCCGCAGTGGGACAGGCGGTTTCTGAATTTAACAGCCGAGTCGAGCGGGCTGAAAACCGCATCGGTGCTCTCGAGGACCTGCAGGTGTGCGATGAGACTCGGCTCCGGCGATTAGAGGAGGCTGTGGCTAAACAACAGGACAAGTTGGAGGACCTCGAAAACCGGAGTCGTCGGAACAACTTACGCTTTATCGGCATTGCCGAGACCGTGCAAGAGCGTGACCTGAAGCGGTACCTGGAGAGCTGGATCCCTGAGCATTTGCCCCTGCATACGGAGGTGGGGACCATCGTTCTGGAGCGAGCGCACCGACTGGGGCCTTACCGAGCCGGCGATCCCAGACCGCGGGCTGTAATTGCTCAGTTCCTGAACTCGGCGCAGAAGGATGGAGTTTTGCGTGCATCACGTCAAGCTCGTCGGTCAGGGTCCACTGCCAACAATGTGCTTATCTTCCAGGATTATTCCGCTGGTGTGGCGCTGCGCCGTAAGGCTTTCAAGGATGTGTGTGGTCGGCTGGTGGAGAGGGGAGTCCGGTTCACCTTGGCCTACCCAGCCACGTTGAGAGTGGACGGTGACACTGGCCGCCGGGTGTTCTCCTCTCCGCAGGAGGCCCAGGAGTACTGCAGCGGCCTTGGCTGAACACCTCGGGATCAACGGACTGTGCTTCAGGGACTTTTGGAGGTGCTGCGGCTATGCAAGGATGAAGCCTGGACACAGCACGTCTTTTTGTTGGACTGTGGAGGCCATTTGGATCCTAGCATGGGCCAGAATCTGAGGGGCCGCGGACTCCCCTAGCCCTAGGGAAAGGGGGTATTGCTGTTTTTGTTGTTCTTGTTGAGTCTGTGGGGTTTTTTCCTGTTGGGTGGGATTCTTTAAAACTGTTAGCCTACATCTGCGTTTGTCCTGGGCTGGGAGGTCTGTTGGCCTCTGGTTATCAGTTACATGAGTTGGGGCACCGATTCTTTTGGCAGGGGCTGTTCGATGTACCCTAGCGCTCTATGTACCTTGATGTGTTTTTCCCTGCTCTTCTTCTGTACTGGGGAGTATTCTCTTTCTATCCGGGCTTGTTCTCTCTTCCTCTTCTATTCTTCCTTTCAGCTTTCCTTTGGTTGGTGGTACACTTGGCCCTTGGCTGTATTGGCTGTGGGTACTCACTGGCATAAGTAGCTAACTACTGCTTAAGCTTAACCAACGCCCTGTTTCCCTGGGGTGGTCCCTCCTAAATTGACATGCTGTGTAATTTTTTATGTTTCACACATAAATTGTATTACGTAGTGTAAGCTGGGTAAATGGAGGCTGGAGGGCATGCGCCCGGAGGGGTCTCTGGGGTTGAGGATTGGGGGGAGGGGGGCGAAGGGCCCCGGAGTGCTCCTCTGGTTTCCGGGTAGATTGGCTGCACGGCCTCCGGGGCGGGGGCCCTAAGGGGTTGGGCCCTGGTTTTGGGTCTCGAGGGTTTTGTCTTGGAGGGGGGGGGATGCCACTTTTATGCCACTTTTATGCCACCTCCCTCTAGGTTATGGGGTCTTGGTGGCTAAGGCAATACGTCTGCTCACAGGGAATGGGTGGAAGGTTTTAGCTGGGCCACAAGGGAGGGGTTGGTTGGTAGTTGGAGGAAGGGGAGGCCCGGTACCATGGGCGGGGGGTGGGGAGACACGGTCCCAGGGTCAGGGGAATGAATGGATCGGGATAGGGCGCGGTTAGTTGGGTTAGGTTAGCTAGATTGATTGGTTGGGGGGGGAGGGGGGTAGGGCCTTGCATGCTCAAGAAGTCAAGGTGAGGCCGGAGTGGTTACTCTGGCGAGGGAAGGAGGGTCAGGTAGTTGGGGGTAGGGGGGGCGGGGAAGGGGGGAGGGGAGAGGGTTCAGGGGGGGGAGGACCGGGAGGGGGGGCGGGCTTATTTCAGGGGGAGGTCGGGATTAATTGTTCTTGGATGGGTTTGTCTGTGTGGTTGTATGTGTGTGTGCGTGTCTGGCTGGAGCTTTGGCTGTATTGGGCTGGAGGGCTGTTGGACGGACCGGGGATCCCAGGCTGGGGGGGTCTCCGCGTGGTGGAAAGGGAGATCAATGTCTATTGGGAGAGACTTTGGAACATAGATCCTGGGTAGTGATCTTAGGTTTGCAACTTGGAACGTTTGTGGGCTGGGCTCCCCGGTTAAACGCTACAAAGTTTTTCAGCATTTGAAGCAGCAGCGAGTTAGTGTTATTATGCTACAGGAAACCCACCAGTCGGAAACCGAACATACCAAGTTATGTAAGGGTCCCATCTCGCATGTGTACGGGGCCCCGGCTTTGGGAAAGAAGAGGGGTGTGGCTATTTTAATTGCTAAGGATGCCAATTGGGTGGAAGAACGAGTGCTTATTGATCCGGGTGGCCGGTATGTGTGGGTGTGGGGCCTGTTAAACGGCTTGAAGGTGGCCATGGGTTCGCTGTATGGACCCAATGAATATGATGCTGGCTTTTATAAAACACTTGTTCAAATCCTGGCAGATACGAAAGGGTATCAGGTCATCCTCGGTGGTGACTTTAACGAGGTCTTGGATGCTACCGTCGACTGTTCCGGCAGCGGCAGGGGCGGGGGACAAAGAGCTCGTAAACGACTGCGGGGGGTTTGCGAGGCATATAAGTTGTTGGATATTTGGAGAACCCTCCACCCGGGGGAGAGGGATTATACCCATTTGTCGAGGGCGCATGGGACGTGGTCCCGTATTGATTATTTTCTGATTTCGGAGTCCTTGTTTGGTCGGGTTTCGCGTTCTGTGATAGGCCCTTCCGTCATATCTGATCATGCGATGGTGAGTTTTGAATTTCGCCACCAACCTTCTAGCCGACCCCGACTTTGGAGGTATCCTTTAGATCTTGGGGGGGATGCACAGTTCGCTGCGCACCTGCGGAAATGTTGGGGGGACTATGTACTGCTTAATGATACGCCTGGGATTGCTCCTGCTCTCTTCTGGGAGGCGGGCAAGGCGGTCATTAGGGGAGAAATTATTAGTTATCACAGTCAGCGACGCAGGCGGTTGAACCAACAGGTTCTATTGTTAGAGGGGGCCTTGGGGAAAGCCAGGAGGCTGCTTGCAGGACATAAATCCCCGGCGAATCTCCGGAGGATGCGGGAGCTTCAGTCGGAACTGGAAACGCTCCTCCATAGGAGAGCACAAAAGTCCATGCTATATTATCGATATAAACTGTATCAGCATGGGAACCGGGCAGGTAAGTTGCTGTCTGCCCTGGTGCGGCCTGCGGGAGGGGCCAAGCATGTTGGTGCCATTCGACATTCCGATGGGACGGTTCAGAGAGAAGCGGGTGCCATCGAGGCTGTCTTCACCGCCTTTTATCGGCAACTCTATGCCAATGAGGGCAGCCAGGGGGCTGAGGGCCAGGCCTTCCTAGAGAGATGTGTTTTACCACGGCTGGATGCGGAGCAGCTGCGGGTTCTTAAACAGCCCATCTCGGGGCGGGAGGTCCAAGAGGGTATTAAACATCTGAAAAATGGGAAGGCCCCAGGGGTGGACGGTTTTCGCAGTGAATTTTACAAACTTTTAGGAGATGCCTTGGTGGTCCCCCTGGTGGGATATTATGAAGATCTGGTGCAGCAGGGGAGATTCCCCCTATGAGGCGAACAAGGCCTTAGTTACGGTTTTACCTAAACCGGGGAGAGACCCCCTTCTTCCGGGGTCGTACCGCCTGATATCGCTCCTTAACGTAGATATCAAACTTTTAGCTAAGATTATGGCGGACTGATTGGCTCCTTTTTTGCCGTCATTGATTCATCCGGACCAGGTGGGATTTGTGAGAGGCCGGCAAATCGCCTACAATATCCAACGTATTTTGCTATCTTGTTGTGCTAAGCAGGTGGTTAGTCATGGATCCTTACTTATCAGCTTTGACGCTGAGAAAGCGTTTGATAGGGTTCAGTGGGACTTTCTTTATCAGGTCCTTGAAGCCATGGGGTTTACTGGTTTTTTTGTACAAGTGATTCGGTTATTATATTCCGATCCGATTGGGGCCCTTTTGATAAATGGGGAGATGACCGCGGACTTTGCTATCCAGAAGGGGACGCGTCAGGGTTGTCCTCTCTCCCCGCTTCTCTTTGTTCTTACCTTGGAACCTTTGCTGCACCGGATTCGTACGGCTTCGCAATTTGGGGGGGTCCGGGTGGGAGGGGAGGAGTTCCGCGTTGCGGCCTTTGCGGATGATTTGCTAGTGCACCTGGGAGATCCGCAAGAAGGGCTCCCGCAGCTCTTACAATTAATACAGGCCTACGGGGAGGCTTCGGGGTTCAAATTGAACCTTGAAAAGTCGGAAGCGATGTTATTAGGGTCGGCGGCAGGGCAGGGTTGGCCTGGTGCTTTCCCGTTGCGATGGGCAGCTGGACATTTTAAATATCTGGGTATTTACTTGCCCGCCGATCTTGGGGATTTGTACCGTTTGAATGTTACCACTGTTTTTAATGCCGTGTCGCTGGCAGTGGATAAATGGCGCGACTTGCCGTTGTCCCTGGGGGGTCGGGTGGCATTGTGCAAGATGACCCTTTTTCCCAAGCTATTGTACATGCTCCAAACGCTTCCGCTGTATTTACAGCGCGTTGATCTTCGCCGGATAGAGCTGGTGTTCAATCGGTTTATCTGGCAGGGCCGCCGGCCGCGAGTCCGCTTGGGTACACTTAGCCAACCTAGAGAACTGGGGGGTTTGGGATTTCCGGATATACGGAAGTATAATGTTGCCTGTTTGTTGCGATTTGCCCGCGATTGGTTGTGGGATTTAGAGGATTACTCCCCGGTGGGGCTGCTCAATGCAGTAGTCTACCCTCTGCGTCTGCGATATCTTCTGCATGCTCATGGGGTTCGGGGGGTGGCAGGTGAGTTGCGGCGTGTTCTCCTGGACCCGGTGCGGGCAGCCTGGCGGTGTTTTTGTGTGAGCCGCCGAATATCGGCCTTGCATTCACCTTATCTCCCCATTCGGGGCAATGCTGACTTCGCGCCGGGCCTGGGAGGCTCACATTTTGCACAGTGGGACCGACTGGGGATTGTTAATTTGGAACAGGTGGTGACCCCAGAGGGGGAGATTTCCGGGTTTCCAGAGCTCTGTCGACAATACTCATTGGGTCGGAGGGAGGTCTTTTGGTATGCTCAAATTCGTAATTATGTCCGTACAGTTCCATCGGTGGATCTGAGGGGGGTGGTCAGTTCTGCCATAGAGGAGGCGCTTTTGGGTGGTGGGCAGGGGACACGGGTCTCCTGGTTATATAAAATGCTGTGGGAAGGGGTCTTGCCTTTCGAGGTAGTCCCGTTGGCGGCTGCGTGGACGGCGGAGCTCGGGGAGGAGGTTGGTACTGATGCACTTTTGGGAGCGTTGGCGGCTGTTCCGTCTCTGAGTGTGCTGGTGCTCCACAGGGACATGCAATTTAAAATTCTGCGGCGTCTATATTTTGCTCCCCTTCGCACGTGGCGGGCCGGAGTAAGTGTCTCACATTGCTGCCCCAGATGTGCGGAACCCAGGGCCACGTTGGGTCATATGCTATGGAGTTGCGGGCATGCCCAGAGCTTCTGGGGGAAGGTTCGGTCCTATCTAGCAGTCTGTTTTCAACAGCCAGTGCCTTTACACGCTCCGAATATGGTGTTGGATGTGTGGGATGATACGTGGCTGCCTGCGTTGGGCAAAGAGGCCTGGCGTTGGCTGCGGTTGGTGTTGGTGACGGCGCGTGCGACTGTGATGCAACAGTGGTTGGAGGCTCGGGGCCCCACATATGGAATCTGGCGAATCCATTTGCACAAGATTATGCTTATGGAGCAGGTGTCTGCTCGGGGGAGCGAGAGGCGCTGGCAGCAGTTTTTGGAAGGCTGGGGTCCCCATCTGCGAACCCTACCCTGGAAAGACCGCAGCCGGATTTTGGGAGGACCATGAGGGCCCTGGTTCGGGGGCGTTCGGTATGTCAGGAGATGCCTGTCAGCCCAGCTAGGGTGTTGGGTGGATGGTATGCGTGATGTCTGTTTGTAAGTCGTTGTTCTATGTTCTCTGTCTGTGTATCTCTGGACAAGGGGGGGGTTGGGTTTGGAATTGGGGGAGGGGAGGGAAAGGGGGGGTTGTCTTGGGGTAGGTAGGGGGTTTGACGGGATAGTGGGGTTGGTGAGTGAAGGGATTTTTAGTTTCTGGCGGGCTCGGGCGCAGAGTCAACCCTGGGCCTGTTGGTCTCCTATTGGTTCCATGTCTCTCCTGCCACAACGTTTGGGATGGGTTAGGGGTAGGGATCGGAGTAAGGGGGGGGAGGGGAAGGGGGGGTCCATCCAGGGGGCGGAAATGGGAGGGGGGGGAGGGGGTAGATGGTAATTACATGGCACAAGGTGCCTGTGCACCTGTTAGTTTGAGTTTGACGCTGTTGTTGTGGATTTATTCAATATTTGTATGCTATTTGTCTGATGATGTTCTTGTAAGGTGTTTAAATAAAAAACAGATCAAACATAAAAGCTGGAAAGTAGATGAACGGTTTCCTCATCAGAGATCTTAGAGAAAGAAAAAAGAGTAACAGAGATTGAGTGGAAAAGTTGCTATTGAGGTGAGGGAAGAGGGGATGCAACTGATTTAGTGGGGAATTGGAGTGATCTTGTGGATTTTGTCATGGAAATAGTCAGCTAAGGTTTGGGCAGAAAGAGAAGGAGGGGAGGTGTCTTGAGGAGTTAGGAGTTGAGAAGAGACGGCGAAGGTCAGTGGCAAGAGAGTTAGTCAGATGGACATAGTAGTTTTGCTTGGCGAGAGCTAAGGCTGATTGGAAAGAGGTAAGCATAAATTTGTAGTGAAGAAAGTCAGAGAGGGAGCAGGATTTGAGCCAAATGCGCCCAGCTGAGTGGCCACAGGAGTGTAGATAGTATAGATACCATAACAGACATCAACAAGTCAAAAGTGGACAAAACAAATCCACTCTGTTCACATTACAGCAAGAAGTGCCATAGGGGTCATCTATATCATCACTGCTCTTTAATCTGAACATACAGCCTATCTGCAACATTATTAAGAAGCATAAGATCAAATATCGGCTGTGCGCAGATGACTTGATATACACCCCAATCGATATAGATAAACTATAACCAACTGTCTGGAGGATATGACTACATGGCTCAATCGCAACAACTTAAACATAAACTACAATAAGACAAAAGCTCTCACATAAACATAGCAGTAAAAAACAAAGTCAGATACTTAGGAGTCACAATGGATGAAAACCTGAACCTACAAACCCATATAAGCATGACGACAAAGAACGCCTACCACAAGATGAAGAACACGCAAAATCTGAAGCCACTGCTCAGCCAAAATGACTTCTGGGCCCTTTGCCAGGCCATCATTACACCAGTACTGGATTACTTTACCAAGGCCTCCCAAAGCACACCATCCATCCACTTCAGATGGCACAGAACACGACCCTTGGATTATCACCGGATCAACAAGACTTACAACACTTACGAGATACTCCCTAAGCCCACATCCACTGACTAACTTGTATATAAGTTCTCACGTTGTAAATTCCCTGCATGCTATGTTACCACACCTTATGCTATCGTTTTAATGTATACCGTTCTAAGTTATAATGTAAACCGCTTTGACTTAAGGATAAAGCAGTATAAAGAAACCTGTTAAATAAAATAAATAAACAGATAATTAGGGCTGAGGTGTTGTGTGTCGTAAAGGACGTGGGATAGATGGAGCAAGAGTATCTAGAGCAGAAGAGGGGGCAGTATTATAGGAAACTATAGCCTCATCAACCGAATTAGACAACAAGGAGGAGGAAAGAGATGATGAGATAATAGTAGAGAGAGAGTCAAAGGGTCAATAGCATGAAGATTCTTAAAAAGGTAGGAGGAGACTGGGTGAGATTGAGGTGGGGAGTGATGAAGGGTGAAAGAAGGTGATGATCAGATAGGGGAAGAACTGAGGTACGGAAATTGGAGGGTAGACCGAGAAGAAAACCAGGTCAAGACAGTGAATGTGCTGATGTGTGGAGTAGAAGAGTAAAGTTGAAGGTTGAACCAGGAGGCAAGGGAAGGGAGTTTGGAAGCATATGGGTCAGAAAGGTTATCTACATGAATATTGCAAAAGGTATTGTGAATAGTTAATGTTCTGAAACTGTTTTATTGTAAATAGTTAACTGTTACAATATTGTTCAATGTATTATGTTTGTTAAACTATAAACCGCCCCTGATCTCTGGAAAGGGGCGGTATAGAAAAACATTCCAAATAAATATTAAAATCACCAAGAATAAGGAAAGGGGAAGAAGAATCAAGAAATAGGGAAAGCCAGGAGTCAAAATCAGAGAGAAAGGTAGAGGTGGATTTATCAAGAGATCTATAAAGAACAGCTATACTGAGAGATAAAGGATTAAAAAGGCGGGTGGAATAGACTTCAAAGGAGGAAAAGGAGTGAATTGAAGGTAGAAGGAGGGGTTGGAATTAACAGGAAAGAGCAAAAAACCACCACCACCACCATGATCCAGAATTGGTGTGGGAGACTGCCAAAGTGGTCCTACGGGGGGGACATAATTGGCTATGCGGCGCGGAAGCGAAGATTATTGGCTGCACAGATTGTTCGGCTAGAGCAGCAGGTAGCTCAAGCGAGGCGCCTCGTTGGGTGCACCCCTACGACCCACAATAGAAAGAGCTTGTGGGAACTTCAGGTTGCGCTAAATGAACTGCTCCATCAACGAGCTAAGAAGTCTATAATGTATTACAAATATAAACTGTATTGCTTTGGAAATAAGCCAGGTAAATTGTTGGGGAGATGTTTGAAGGGTCAGAGGGGCTCACGGTTGGTGGCTGCTATTAGAGACGATCAAGGGAAGCTGCAAAATAATAAGACGGCAATTAGTGCCATCATTAAAGGTTTCTTTCAAACTCTCTATACTGCAGAGGAGATTGACCCTACTTGCATAGAAAATTATTTCCGAAAATTAGATTTACCTCAGGTGACGGAGCAGCAGCGGGTCACATTAGGACAACCCATAACTTTGCAGGAGGTGCAGAAGGTGATATCCAATGCAAGTTGTTATAAGGCTCCAGGCCCTATGGTTATGGGGCCGAATTCTATAAGATACTCTCTGCGGAGGTAGGCCCCCTCTTAGTGGAGACTTATCGGCAGCGGACAGAAGGGGGGGGAGGCGATGGGGAGATAATCAGGCTTATATCACCCTGATTCCTAACCCAGGTAAGGATCTGCTACAGGCATCTTCCTATCGGCCAATTTCCTTATTGAATTTTGATATGAAGTTGTTGGCAAAAATTTTAGCGGATAGACTGGCGGTCGTTTTGGGCGACCTAGTGCATGAATCGCAGGTCGGGTTCGTTCGGGGGCGCTTCGCGGTGCGCAATTTACGTAAAATCTTAACATCCTTAGAGTGGGTGCATCTACACCAAATGCCTTCTCTCTTGGTGAGTTTTGATGCCGAAAAAGCGTTCGATAGGGTTAGCTGGCAATATCTCCAATACTTGTTACCTCGCTATGGCTTGGGGACCTCTTTTTGTGGGATGGTAAAAAGCCTTTATGTGCAGCCTACGGCCCGAGTGCTCTGTAATGGGGTTTTATCGGATTCGTTTTCTTTACATCGCGGAACCCGACAGGGGTGCCCGCTGTCTCCCTTGTTATTTGTTTTGGGCTTGGACCCCCTAATCCGCAGCATATAAGCGTCCAGGGAGATAAAGGGGGTGGTGGTGGGGCGTTACGAGTTCAAGATATCAGCCTTTGCTGATGACATGCTAGTACATTTTCTCACACCTCGGGAGTCTCTTGAGAGATTAATGAAGGAGTTCCAGACATATGGCAGCTTTGCAGGCCTTCGTATCAATGAAGATAAATCGGAGGCTATAGATGTCTCGGGCCAGCTGCGAGGCGGTTGGCCCGGGGCATTCCCTTTGAAATGGGCAGATCAGAAATTTGTGTATTTAGGTATCGTCTTGACACGGCTGCCTCAAGATCTCTATTGTACCAACTATGAAAAAATTTTAACTGGCATGAGAACTCAGATGCGAGCTTGGAATCCCCTGCCATTGTCACTGTTAGTGAGGGTAGCTGCCGTTAAGATGGTGATTTTACCTCGAATTCTATACTGGTTGCAGACCTTACCAGTTTGGCTGTGGCGTCCTGACCTTCATCGACTGGAATCTGAGATCCAGAGATTTTTGTGGAGGGGAGCTAGAGCTCGTATCCAGATGACTTGGATGATTGGACCTTGGCGTAATGGGGGTATTGGTTTACCGGATTTGTGGATGTATGCTTTGACCTGCCAGACGCGTCATGTGGGGGATTGGCTGGGCGAGACGGACGTTTATACCCCTAGGCAACTGGAGATGGCGGCGGTGGCCCCTCTTTCCCTGTTGGGTGTTCTACATGTGGAACATGCCCAGCTGCCTAACAGCGTTAAACGTAGTGGAGGAGTGGCCTAGTGGTTGGGGCAAGGTACTTCAGGCCGGAAGGTCGGGGGTTCAAATCCCACTAGAGGATAGCAACCTTGGGCCGGAAGGACTGGGGTTTCTAGTCCCACAGGTGCTCCTTGTGGTCTTGGGCAAGCCACTTAACCCTCCATAGCCCATATTCCCTGTAAAAAAAATAGTTATCTCCAAGTTATAATGTCCTGTTCAATGTAATTTCAGTTTGTTCAATGTAAACCGCACTGATGCAGAATAGCGCGGTATATAAGAGAATGTAAATAAATAAATAAAAATAAGTACGATGGTGTCTGCTGTACGCCGCACATGGCAACAATTGAACAGTTATTGGAATCGAAATTGGAGGATTTCGAGTTGGTTGCCCCTATGGGGGAATGTAAATTTTCTGCCCGGCTCCGAGTCTCGTGGGTTTCGCTTGTGGAGAGAAAAGGGAATACACACCTTAGGGCATACCGTAGGATTGACGGGTGCGTGTAAGTTGTTTCAGGAATTACGTGTAGAGTATGAGTTACAGCCTACTCACTATTTTACATATTTGCAGCTCTCTCATTATGTGGCTTCATTGTCAAGGGAAGACCTTGAGGTAGATCGTTCGGCGCAGATTATTGAATTTTTCGGCCTCGGGGGGGATTCTCCCCCCTCGATAGCGGGATTGAAGACACGGCTCAACTGCTTCCGAGTGATGCCGGATTACGGTAGTGTGGAGCGGACCTGGGCAAGGGAATTGGGACTGGAGATTCCTGCTGGGACAATCCAGAAGGCCCTGGGGCGGATTGCTCGACTGACGGAGGGGGCCCGCTGGAGGGAAATTCAGTATAAAGCATTGACCCATGTACATTTTTCGCCTCGGCGAGCCTTGCAGAGCCATATTACTCAAGATGGGTCTTGCCCCAGATATTCAGAGACCCTAGCAGACTTAGCTCACATGTGGTGGACCTGTAAGCGTATTCGCCCCTACTGGGCACGTATTAGTAACTATATCGTTGAGCTCCTACAGCAGCGTTTCCCGTGGACAGGGTCTTTGATAGTGGTAGACCAACTGCATCAGTCTTGTCCTAGCGGGCGAGGCGCACGACTCTTGGTGCGAAAGGCGTGTTTGGTGGGGAAAGGCCCCATCCTCCACAGATGGCGTGAGCAGCTCCCACCGACTTTCCTGGAATGGCGCAATAGCTTTCACCAATTGATGTTGGCGGAGTGTTGGAGAGCTAGGAGTCATGTTAAGCGTTGGGCCAATTTTATGCTAATTTGGGAACCCTATATTCAGCAATTGGGGCCCTACTGTCGGAATGAAATACTACATGTAGGCCCTTAGAGTGTCGGGCATAGTTGCAGAGGCCTGTAGGGGTGGAGTTAGTGCATATTCCTCCTGTAGACAGCTACTTTGGTTGTGCAGAAGCTGAAGAATGCAGGAGGGTGGGGGGGGGTTCTTGGGGTGCAGGGGGGGGATTTTTTCAAAAAATTGGTTCTTTATTTGCTAATCTTTGTTTGCTGTTTATGCTGTTTCCCTATGTGATTTGCCCCGCGGCGGGGATGAGAGTACACCCAGCCGGGGGGGCTTGTTGCCTGATATTGTACTGATTGTTACTTGGTATTGAACCATAAATAAAGTTATAAAAAAAAAAGAGAAGAATGGCGAGGAAGAGTTAGAAGAAAATCCTTGGCCTTCTGGGTACTCAGCAGTTGCTCTAACCACTAGGTTACTCCTCCACTCCATTAATACCATTGTAATCATATAATGCAAAAAGGTTAAGTAGCATTGAGCAGAAACATGAAAGGGATAGTCCTTGCTTGGGGTTGTAGCCATCAAGATTTGGGAAGCTTCAGTGTCACAATTTGTGAAAGGTTGTAGCTTGCACTGGCTTCACATGCACTCTCAGCTGTCCCACAGTGAATTCAGGGTGATCTGACTGAAAGTTCCATGATCTTCTCTGGGCAGAAGACACACACTTTGGTAGAGCTGGAGCATAGACAGCAGCCGGCAATAATAAATGCCAGGTGCGTCGATGACAACCACGTGGTCAGGCCTCCTCAGCCGCTGCACAGAAAGGCTGATCAGGAGCTGTTGCTGAAAGGCACGGGCGGGCCCGACTCTTCCCAGCCATGTTGAGTGTCCACTCCTTGATACTCCGGTAACATCGGCTCCCCGGGATGCCAGTAAGAGCTCACTTGCTCTCTCCTATCTCGGTGGATTCTCTCTGCAAGAGCTGGAAGGCCTGGACCAGTGTCTGAAACTGGATTCTTTCCCTGACTGGTAGTGTCTTTATAACAGGATCAGAAAGCCTGGATTCTGTCTGCAGCAGCAGGAGGGCCTGGGTCAGTGACTGAGCCTGGATTCTTACCCTTACTCACTTTCTCATCTCACTGATAATGAGGTGAACAGGGTAGAGTTAAGCAGAAACAGGCCTAGACACCAATGCAAATTAAACACTTCCTATTCCCAACTTTATTGTTGCCTTTTCAGAATTCTTGTTTCTGGACCTCCTCCTATTTTGGAAAAATGCATTTTGTTATTTTCATGCTTGTTTGGAATTATAGATATGCACGTTTTATAATGGTTACGCTCATTTGTTTGACATTTCCTTTCTTGGGTCCATGCCTAGGTTGTTCATGATGCCTAGTTTTCTTTCCTGTTGCGCCAGCCTGCCTGGATCTGCAGCATTTCCTTCAGTTCCCTCAGCTAAGGCTGTTCTGTGCTTCTACCGTGTTTTCTGGTATCAAGTTTTTGGTATCTACTGCCTCCACTGGACAATTGTTCCATTCATCTTTCACATTGTGTGAAGAAATGTAACTGCTAAATCTATCCCTTCTCTGTTTCTGCATTCTTTGTACCTGTGGAATACTGGAATATCTCATCTCTGTCGCCCTCATCCCCCCAATTACAAACCAGTATGGATAAAGAGTTTACAATATTGGTGAATGTAGCAACTATACATAGAATTGTCCAGAACCATTATTTCTGTACATATCCCAAAAGTAGCCAGTTCCATGCTATAGATCCCAGGAATAAACAGTGGTTTTCTCTTGGGCTACATAATGATTTATTGACTTTTCCTCCAGGAACATAGTAGATGACAACAGAAAAAGACAAGTTGGCCCATCCAGTCTATTTAATTATTCCTATCCACAAAGGTAAAAATATATCCCAGCTGCCAAACTGAGAATGTGACCATTTGTAAATCTCTCCTTGTCCAGGACAATTTTGTCATCTCAATTCTACCACGTTAAGCAACTGAGCATACAAGGTTGCCACTTGGTTCTTTCTTCCCAAGTCTAACCATGAGGTTTTGCAAATCCAGTCTGAGAGGGCCACAAACCAGTTCGGTCTTCAAAAGTTTCCTAATAAATATGCACGAGGTATATTCATCTTGCCTTTATTGTATGCAGATATCTCATACATATTCATTAGGGAAATCCTATGACCAGGTTTGGGGACCCCTGATATAAATGACTTCTAATATTTACATGGCTGTCCCATGCCTGACAGACCTGGCATCGTTCAAGGCACTTTATACTCTGTGTTATGGATTACATCACTCTCCATTGGTAGGGAAAAAGAGTGGACTGGCGGTTATCTATAAGGAGTTTTTAGTGGCATCTGTCATATATTCCATTGCTACCTGGTTTAGAATGTATGTCCCTAAATTTGGGTGGCTATACACTGCTAATGGTCATCATATCGTGTCAATTTATAGACCATCATGTCTTTGGGATAATGTCTCAAATGAATTATTGTTGCTAATTATACAGCATGCTTTGGGTTTTCAGTCAATGGTGATCTGTGAAGACTTGAACCTGCATTTGGAAGATATATCCAGTCCATCTGTTTCTTCCTTTTTCACTTCCATGGCAATAATGGATTTGCAGTGCATTAACTTCTGTAGTATGCACTAGAGATATCAGTTAGATTTGGTTTTGACTTCCAAGATCGTACTAGGTACTTTCTTTCACGGATGGTTGTTGCACAATTCCTTTGAGGTGATTGGATCATCATCTTTTGGATTTTACTATTCATGGATTAAAATCAGTGGTGACACCAATGCCCAAATACATTAAAAGATTGTCTAGAGGTCAAATTGAATAAAATCTATGGTGGATCAGCAGGGGTGATGACTGTTAGATGGGAAATATTTAGAGACTTGTCAAATGTAATTGGGCCTTTTAAGCCATTGGGATTTCCTTGAAATAATATTCTTCCATGGTGTATTGACTCAATTTTAAAGGAAAAGTTTAGTACTACTAATCATTTGTATAGCGCTACAAGGCGTACACAGTGCTGTACAGAGACATGTAAAAGACTGTTCCTGCTCATCAGAGCTTACAATCGAATCAAGAGAGACAACCCAACAGCTGGGAACTGGGTTATATCTAGGTGGTTCAGCACTTGGAATGCTTGTGGTTACCTGCAGGAGGCAATCCCTACAGGATATCTTGGAGATCACAGATTAAGCACGATAAGATATCTGTAAATGAAGCAAAGAAATGTTACTAAAGTGGAGCTTTTGTGTAAATCTATGCAATGTTTTACTGACTCGCTAAATAGGACTTCATTCTGCAACTAGTTTGATATCTTCTGGTTACTGAGTAGGGTGGGTGACTCTCTTCTTTTGTACTTTCATTGCCTTTGGGGGCAGCACCCTTCTGTCTCAGTCGGGGAGGTATAGAGGGTGATTAGGAAATATGCTAAAGGCCACTGTATCTTTGACCCTTTGCCCAGGTACATTATTGAAAAGTCTGCTACATAAGGTTGTACAGTAGCTAATGGTTTTTGTCAATGCATCACGGCAGGAGGGTTGTTGTCCAATTGCCTTGTGTTAATTTACTTTGATACCCACTTGGAAAGAGAAAGGATAAGATCGGGGAAATTTCTAATATTTCATTTTTGGCCAAAATGTGAGAAGCAGATTTACCTGACTATGATTTGTTGGTTATAGCTCAGTTGGGTTCTTGTAATTTTTATAGTACTAAGACGACGATAACCTCTCTGTATCTGATTTGCTTCTATCTTTACCAAGAGAATAGCGGAAATAAGCATTCCTCTTGGTAATGGGATTTTACTGGACTCAGCCTTCACTATGGAGAATCATGATGTGTCCATGTTAATAAAATATTTTGTAATCTCAGGCTAATATGCATATTGAGGCTTACTTCTCTGAGCATAGTCTAAGACAGGTATTGGAGGTTGTAGCTCTGTCATACTCAAATTATTGTAATATTGCCTCATACCCGGAAAATTAATGACGCTCTTGCAGGTACTGCAAGATACTGCTGCAGAGGTGGTTATGACAGGTACCAGGTGGAGGAGAGCAACTTTGCTGTTAAGTTGCATTGGTTGTCAGTGCAAATCTGAATTCCATGTGACAGAGCGGTGTACAATAATAATAAAATCAAATTAAAAGAAAGAAAAGATGAGAAAAATGAAAGGACAGGGACAGAGTTGTAGGGGGAGAGGGGGAGGGACCAGAAGAAAGCGGGGATGGAGGATGCAGATTTCTAAACATGAGATGGTGAGTCGAAAGCCAGATGAAAAAGATGAGTCTTTAGAAGTGTTTTAAATTTGGGGTATGAGAGCTCTAAACGGATATCAGGGGGGGAGGGAATTATAAGATGTTACATGGATCGGCCCCTGCCTATATGAACGATTTGGTGGAATTTGGCCTTCCCAAGAACAGCATACACCCCGTCCAAATGGCACAGAACACAATAGCTCGTCTCATCACAAATAACCCTAGACGATCACACAACGCCACTCCTCCATGATCTCCACTGCCTTCCCATTCAGTCCAGAGTTAAATTCAAAGTAATCACCCTCATACATAAAATCATTTCCAGTGAGTCAGCTCCATGCCTCTCCTTGCTCCTATCCAATTCCAACAACAATAGAACATGCTGCACTATCACTAAAAGCCTTCTAACTATCCCAACTACTAAGAGAAAATGCAATCAAACTACCTGTAATCGGGCATTCTCCCTTTATGCCCCCTCTTTATGGAATGCCCTACCCAGGTGAACTATGGAACTGCTCCAATCATAGCAAGTTCCGAAAGAAGCTAAAAACTCATCTCTTCCAAGAACATTTTTCCATACCACCATAGCCCTCCCCTCTACACCCTTTCCCTCCCGCTCAACCCTCTCTCTAATACCTTACCCAATTCATTTACCTATGACCTCTCCCTAACCTCTCCTGTAAATAAGCATGTAAATAGTTCTTGTCCATGAAGACTCCTCATGTACAAAAGTTACTTATATTAACCATATATACTCTTGTTATGTAGTTTGGTTCTATGTAATCTGTTGAAATATACTGTCATGTAATGGTCACTGTAAACCGTCTTGAATTGAAGAAAGACGGTATATAAAAACTGTTAAATAAATAACTATATGTTCCTGTGCGTATAGACCAATAATGCCTTCACCAGTCAGCTGATATTTAGAAGATGCAAGGAATCTTGTAAATTTGACGGGGAACGCTGTCTGGAAAACTTGGATTTGTTTATTTTCTAGTTCTTGCTGTACCGCCTTTCAAGTAAAACTAATCAAAGTGGTTTACATATTCAGTCATAGTGACTCAAAGGTCAAGGCACCGAATAAAAAGAGACAGAGACAGTGGCAACATGAAACAGAAAATACTTGGAACCAGACAAATTACATATTGCAAATTAAAAATTTAACCAGTGATTGCAGGGGGTGGTGAGTGGGGAGGTGTAACCTCTTGCTCACGAAACACCTGTAAAGAAAAAGGTCTTGAGACTGGATTTGAGGTTGATTTTGATATGAAGAGCTGCTGGGAGGGAATTCCATGGAAAGGGTCCAAGAAAACAGAATGCCAAGCGATGGGTGGATTTGCGATGAGCACAGTTGGCCAGGGGTAGATGTAAGAAGTGTGCATGTTAGGACCTGGTAGGGTGAGAGGAGGAAAGAAATAGGTGAGATCGCAGATAAGATGATATGCCAGTAGTTTTTTTCAATTTATATATTTATTGAATTTTAAACAAAACAGCAAGAATAGAACTACAATCTTGCAGAGAAAAAGAGCGAGTAGGTGAAACAAACAATAATGCAATCAATAATAGTCAGTACAACTCTACCCTACAAAACTCAATCATAGCCCACATGTTTGAAGGACAGAGAAAAGATAACTAAACCAGAGCAGGAACACTCTATGCCAGTATAAAAATCTTGCTGTGTTAGCAAAAGGATTTTACATTTAACTCAGTAGATAATGGCAGAGCCAGCTCTACCCTTAGGCAAACTAGATGGCTGACTAGAGCATCAAACTTTGGGGGCAGCACTCACACATCCTGCTCCTCCACAGAATCACTGCCCATTAAACCAAGAAAAAGAAATAATGCTTCCTTCAGTGCTGCCCCTGCTTCTGTCTCTCCTCCCCACCACCTGCAGTCGCTGGGGCTATGAGCAGTGCTGCCCTCCCCCTTTCTCCATTTACTCAGCTAGTCAGCGCGTGATCAGTGCATCCAAGCTACTCCTGCAAACCGTGTTAATTTTTCCCTTCTACACAGTTCAGAAGTTTGAACCTTGGGGGAGGGAAAGGAGAGGTGTAGTCGGCAAGAAAAGAAGCAACCAGTCCTACAAAGACCTGTGCTGCTGCTGTTGCCGGAAGCACGGCTTCACTCCAGTGTGCTGAGCGCTACTTTTCCTCCTACTACTCATTTTGAATAACTCTGTTTATAAAGATAGTATATAAAAATGTTTAAATAAAATAAAAATTGCAGGTGCTCCTCCTGGCCCATGAGATGCAGTCCAAAACATTTGGGCCAGCAAGCCCTAGTTCTCCAGAGGCTAATGGTTCTTACAGGAACACCACCCCTTACGAAGCAGATAAATGTTTAATTTTCACTTTTTAGCCCCTGGCTACAGTCCCTTCGAGGACCTGAGGCTTCAGTTATTGGGGAGGATGCAGGCAGTGATCTCCCTTTTTTCAAGTATAAACTATAACTATTATTATAGAGTGGAAAAGTAGCCTAGTGGTTAGAGCAACAGCCTCATAAGAGATCAGGGTTCAATTCCCACTGGCACTCCTTGTGACCTTGGGCAAGTCACTTTACCCTCCATTGTCTCGGAAGAAAAGGCTTGGCAATCTGTCATTCCTTTCCAAGAAAACCCATGGAGAACCGAGGGCGCAGAAAAAAACTTACACATTGTGGGACATGAGGAATCCATTTTGGATGGTGAACTCAGGGTCTTCTTAGCATCTTGGTTCTCCCTCAGTTTAACTCTGGAGTAACGTGGGAAAAATTACTCTGGAGCGGGTACATCAGCTGAGCCTGAAGGAGAACATGGCAAAACCGCATATGGTGATAGTGGGGTTCCTAATTAAGCACAGGAGGCGGCACACGGTCTCCTCTTTTTTCAAGACTATTCTGCGATAGTTAGACAGCAGAAGGAATTCATGGCGGTCTGTGGTCAGATGGCAGCGAAGAAGCTCTTGTTCTCCCTATTGTATCCAGCACGCCTCCCTGTCTACTATAAAGGGCACCAGAGAATGTTTACCAGCCCAGCCAAGGCAGCGTGATTTTTGGCGTCCCTATCAGCAAACTGAAGTGCTATTGCCTCTTGGATGAGTGGATGTTATGTTTGGACTGGGTCCCTATACAGGGCTAGGCAGTGGAAACGCTATCAGAATGTGGCTCCTTCCCCCCTCCCCCCACCACCTTTCATCCTTTTCTGTGCCATGGAACTGAGAGGTTGAGGCTGACTTGTGGGGGCTGGGGGACATCAGACATCCAGGAGGGATCCCTGTGCTTTATGGCACGGAGTAGCCCAGAATGGCTCTATTGGACCGGCCCCCCATGGGAGATCTGGGACTGGGCTTTACTCCCTTAGGGAAAATTATGATTTTAGTTCTGTTTGTTAACTTTTGTCATAGCCGAAATGCGGCATCCTGTGCAGGGCTCTATGTAATTGATGTGAGTGTGAACAGCATGGATGGGGTGGGGGAGTGACTGGAAGAATGGATCTGCATCTGCAATGGAGAGCATCGAGTTTGATTGTGTGAGGGAATTATGTATGTGTGTATTAAGAGTTTGGTAGACTGGATGCTGTGGGAGTGCGGGGTAAAGCGAGGAATGCAAGGGAAAACTGAGAATATCATTTCTGTAATTCCTACCATCTGGCTACACAGCTTCCCAGCTGCAGTGGACACTCCGGTAGTTAATGAAGGTTTTGGCCCTAGTCAGTAACATCGTGAGTGTGGTCCTTTCCCGAACATCAGGTAGCGCCCGCGCTACATCTCCTCATAGATTTGTCACACCCCCTTCTCAACAGGTTGAACCTCGCCCATGGATGGGGGTGGGGAGGGAAGACATGCACTTTGGGACCCATTCTGGCCATTGATAGCAATGTTGTGAATACATTAGGGTGGAGAAAGCATTTGATAGAGTGGGGTGGTGATACATGTTTTTCACATTGGAGAGTTTTGGGTTTGATGAGTTCTTTATCCAGGTGTTACAGGTGTTATATGTGGAACCCAGCGTGCGACTGCTCGTTAATGGGTCCCATACAGAAGTGTTCCCTTTGCAGAGGAAAACACGACAAGGTTGCCTCTGTCGCCCTTACTTTTTCTACTTTCACTAGAACCGCTGTTATGTCATATTAGGGCCAATTCATTGATCAGTGGGGTACTTATGGGAACTTATGAGTTCAAGCTCGGCCTACACGGATGACCTGTTGGCCCATCTCACAGACCCAGTTCAAACCCTACCCATACTGTTGGCGGAATTTCAACAATATGGTACTCTGTCAGGCTATAAGCTCAATCTGACGAATCGGAGGCCATGATGTTGCATGCTTTGGTTCGTGCTGCCTGGAGTGGAGGTTTCCTGCTTCATTGGGCTTGATCATTCCTTTCGTTACTTGGGGATCACACTTCTGGCACTTCCCAATGACTTGTACAGATATAATGTGTCTCTGTTATTGGCCTCGACCGCGCATAGCACCTGGAAAAGTGGAGAGATCTACCACTCTCTTTGGGGGAGCGTATATCTTTGTTTAAGATGGTTCTGTTCCCTCGGTGGTTATATGTCCTACAAATTTTGCCATTGTGGCTCTTGAAGAAGGATTTAACTCGCTTGGATGGCTATCTGTCAAGCTTTTTGTGGCAGGGTAGGTAGGCGCATATTGCTCTGTAGACCTCCCATGGGACTTGGCACCGGAGTGGCATGGGTATCCCAGACCCCAGGACTTATAACGTAGCCTGTTTGCTCAGGCATTTCAAAGACTGGCTCTTTGATACTGATGTCTATACTAACTTAGAGTGTGAACAGGTGCCCTTGGATATGAAATATGTTTTACATGCCCAGTTGAAACAATTACCAACCCATCTCCAGAATAATGCACTTATTCGCTCTTCTCGATGAATTTGGGGGTGGATCTGTAGTAAGTTGGCATGTACATCCTCACAATCGGTGTACATGCCAATACACTGCAATGCTGATTTTACTCCTGGCATGTGGGCGTCTGTTTTCAGGCTCTGGCGCAACTTGGGCCTTAATCAGGTAGACCAACTGTTGACAGAAGATGGGTAGATGTTATCCTTCTTGGAACTGCAAGCCCAGTATGGGCCTGAGCCAGCGGATTTATTTTCTTACTACCAGATTCGGAGCTATTTACAGGGATTGGGGAAGGAACACCTGTCTAGCGATTTCTGTTCTGATCTAGACTTTTTTCATACTGCAGACTCTGGCTGGCTTACGGTGTCAAGGGTGCAGCGCTCCTTTACCTGAGCTGTTTCTCAGACCACTTGTCACCACTTAGCGGAAATATGGAACGCAGACCTACATACAACACTGACAGGAGTAGTATGGAGGTTGATAGGTACGATACTTCACTTTACAGCTATGGTCTCCCTCCGAGATCAACAATACCAAGTGATACGAAGGGCCTATCTTTCACTGGGAAAGTTGAGGCAGATGGGATATGCGGGGTGGTCAGCATGCCCCAAGTGCGGAGAAGAGGGAGCTTTGCTCCTCCTTTTGTTGTGGTCTTGTCTCTGGGTGCAAGAATACTTGAAGGCTATTCATTTCTTCACTGAGAGGATCTTGGACCAGTGCTGGCAGCTTACTCCACAGTCGTCTCTCCATGTGATGGAGGGGGTGTCAGTCTAGGGCCAGGGGGTTGAAACTATAATGGGCACTGGCAATACGCATTATCTTGCAAAAATGGAAAAGTGCGGAACCCCCACAATATTGGCAATTGAGGAACGTGCTGCACCAGCACATTCAAATCGATAAACTTTGCGTTAAGGCTGCTAGGCAGCAGCTACCTAGATTTCAGGTGGTCTGGGATGCCTATATCCAGTGTCTCCCATGTCTACCCCCTCCCGGGGTCAGAGTCTGTTTTTAAATGATTTAGAAGGCGAGTCGGGAGCTCTTGGCCACTCCACCGGCTTGGATGTAGGATAGGGGTTGTCTTTGGGTCTGGGAGGGTGATAGGTAGGAGGGGGGTTGGGGTATTTTTTGGGGGGGGGATAGCTCACCTGTAATGGAGGTCTGATTAGTACTTTCCCTGGAGGGGGTAAGGACACGCCCTACTCCAAGGGAGTAGTAACATTTATACCTGCTGGATAGTTCGGATTACATCCACCAGGTGGATGGGGTGGAGGGAGGGAGAGGGACAAGTGGGATAGGGTTCTATTGGAAAAACAAAAAATGGTATTCTGCATTCTGCACCTGTATTGTATTGTGGATTGTTCTGTGGAAAGCATTCATGTGGCAATCCTATTGTTATGGTTTAATAAACAGTTTGAAATATACAGTAAGTATGGGGCAGAGGGATGCTGTCTTTAGGCTAGCAGGCATGTAACATTGCAAAAAGAAGAGGTGTAACATTTTTCTTAGGATTGAGACTAGCTCAGATCTTGAAGATTTGAGCAGCTGACCGGGCAAGGGTCTAGTGGAGATGTAGTGTTAAGGTTATGGATGATGTTTTCTAGGTTTTCAGGGGAGACTGAATGATTGGAGTAGGTTCCCGATATAGGTTTGATTGATAATTTTATGCATGCCAAGGGGCAGGGGCAGCCCAAGGGGGGTGCGGGGCCATGTGCGGAGATTCATTGTGGGCCTCATTTGCATAAGGTGCCTCATTTGCATAAATATTTGCATGTTGTTAACATACGCTTTTAGTAAACATGCCTCTTAATGAGAGTCTGGAAAAAGAAAGACTAACAGATTTTTACATTACCATATTGCAGGGAGAACCGCCAGGCCCATTAGGAAGCACTATAAACACTGACTATTTAGAACCCATAGCAAACCCTCCATATCATAACAGCATTATCAGGATACACAAAGCACCAAACCCTACCTATCAAAAGGACATCATGGCAAATATTAAACCAATACATCTCAGAGAATACCAATACATCTCCTACTGGGGAAAGAGAACAAGTGTGACTGTCAAATAGAAACTACATGAACAGAATACCTCAGTTTGGTTACACATGCAGAACATAGACCGTCACCACACAAAGAACAAGGGATCACAATTTAGAAATAGGAAGATAATAATTAAATTGGGAACCCCAAAAGTCAAACATGAAATGCACAACAATACTGGAGAAATAAAACTAGAAATTAATTTCCTCTTGCACTAAACAAAAACGCAAAGATCTTAGTGATACACATTTCCCAGACCTGACATATTCCAGTTAATAAATTCAAAATAAAAAGTATTTTTCTACCTTTTGTTTGGCCATTTTATTTTTCAGTTGCAATTGCTCCAGTCACTTTCTTCGGGTTTCTTCGTGTCTTCTGCGAGCTGTCCATTTGTCCTCTCTTCTAGATTTTTTTCCATTCTCTCTCTATATCTGCTTTAACATACTGATCTTTCCCCTTTTGCTCTTTTTCTCATTTCTTTCCTTATTCCTTTATCATCCACTCAAATTTCACCCTTCCATTCTCAATCCCCAGTTACTCTCCCAATACCCGGCCCATCGTAGATTTTTCTTCTCTCCCACACAAAATATCTTTTCCCCTCTCCATTCTTATTCCCCATCCCCATCTAGTCCTCCCCCCAAATCAGCTCCCTTCTAGTTCTAGACCCCCCCAGCATCTGCTCCCTTCTAGTCCCATTCTCCCATGCCTCCACATCAGCCCATTTCCAGTCCTTGTCCCCCATATCCAGTCCCATTTCAGCCCCCCCATCAGCCCATTAACATTCCAAGCTCCCCCATCAGCTGATTTCCAATCCTAGCCCCCCATCAACCCTATTTCAGGTCCCATCAACCCACTTCCAGTCCTATTCCAGCCCCCATCAGCCCATTTTCAGCCCATTTGCAGTCCAAGCTTCCCCCATCAGCCCATTTACAGTCCAAGCTTCCCCCATCAGCCCATTTACAGTCCTATTCCAGCTCCTCATCAGCTCATTTCCAATCCTAGCCCTCCCATCACAGCCCATTTCCAGTCCTAGCCCCCTCCCCCACCATCATAGCCCATTTCCAGTCCAACTTTCCCCCATCACAGCCTGATTCCAGTCCTAACCCCCCACCATCACAGCCCATTTCCAGTCCAAGTTTCCTCCCCCCATCACAGCCTGATTCCAGTCCTAGCCCCCACCCCCTCCGAAGAGCCCCACGGCCATCTAAGGGGCTGTAGAGGGAGCCGGGGAAGCCCGCATGAGGCCCCGGCTCCCTCTGCACAGCCGCCAGTGTGAAGAGTCTTTTCCCTCACTCTGGTGACTGTTTCTGTGAAGCCGCGAATGCCGGGAAAGGTTAAAGGTCATTTCCCAGCATTCGTGGCTTCACAGAAACAGCTGCCAGCGTGAGGGAAAAGACTCTTCACACTGGCGGCTGTGCAGAGGGGAGCCAGGGCCTCATGCGGGCTTCCCCGGCTCCCTCTGTAGCCATCCATCGTGCAAAAATGAAGTTCACACGGGGCCCCCTGAAGCACGGGGCTCTGCGCGAACAACCTTATCGCACAATGGACGGGCCAGCCCTGCCAAGGGGTGTGTTAAGGTGCTTCAGTTGGAAGTAGAGAGCGAAGGCATATGGATCTGGAGTTTCTGGGGGTCACCACTTGGTTGTTCTCTTTTAATAAGGATTTGACTATATAGTATAGCTCTCTGGGCTTCTTTAGTGATTTTATTATTAGTTTTGTATGGTATTTGCTTTTTGCCTTTTTAGTCTCAAGACGATAAACCTGTAAGGTGAGTAGGTAACTATTTTTTATTTGTTCTTCTTGGGTATATCTACATTTGCATTCAACTTTTCCTGAGCTCACATTTTAATCTTCTAAGGTCAGTGGTGTACCAAGCAATGTGATAGTTACAGCGGACTGCCTTTGATTTGGGGAAAGCTTCAGAAGCATTTGTACTGATGATTTTTTGACAGTTATTGACTATGAGGTTCAAGTCATTTGAGTCTGTGACCAGTAGAAGGATAATATTATCCAGGAAACATATAGACATGCATGCACTCTGTTGTACTTCAGTCACACACACGTGCTCGTGCATTCATCTACCCGCCCCCAACCACCCAAATCAGTTACATACATGTACACTAGCACTTTTCAGACAGATTCTGTCTCTGTCTGCTGATGCTGTGCTGCTTCTGCACTCCTCTACTTCAGTGCCCCCAGTTCTTGCTTTTGCTACCAGTTCTTTTTCTCAGCTTGCAAATAGCCTCCTCACACTTTACCCCATTCCTCTTATATTACTACCCTTTCTCAGCAACCCCACTCACCCCTACCAAGAAACCCACTTATTCCACTGACTTTCTCCCAGACTCCGTGCAGAAAATCAGCCCACCCTTCCTATGGCTATTGCAGCCTTTCCATTGGCTGGATCCTACCACTTACTCTTCACAGTGAGAGGGGAGTACTGGCGAGCTGTAGAGCTAAACTTAAAAAAAAAATACCCAGACAATTTAGACATCATTCTGACTAAGACAGCTATTTTACAAATTTGTAGAATACTAACATAATTTAGATGGTTGGCAATCCTAAACTCCTGAGTCCTTAGCACATCTGACAAATCTAGCTCTGCTTCCTCCCCAGGGCCCAAGCAACCATCAATCAGACACAGCCAGCCAACAGGGAGTAGGGGGAGGTGGAAGTAGCTAGTACAGAAACCTTCCTTTCTCCCTTGTTCTGCCGCTCTGGATTATGGTGTGTTTTTTTTGCTACAGATATACAGACCTACAGGAGAAAATATTGGGGGTGCTCAAGCACCCACAGAGCCTATGATCCTGGGTCCAACATCAGTATCACTATCACGGTTAGGGTCAACTGATATGATTGATTCTGTCATCTGTGTAGGCTGTTAGCCTACAGCGTGTTTCTATTTCATCTTTAGACTTTGTTTTCATTTTAAAATGCCAAAAACAGTGTGCTTTTAATGACCAACTACAAAATGAATACCCATTAATTAAGAAACATTCTGGTGAAAGCACAGTGTTTTCCAAGAAATGCTGTTCCTCCTTTTCAGTTGCACATGCAGGAAAGGGTGAATGTTAAGTACTTAAGGACTGACAAAAACAAGACAGCAGATAAGTGCTTTTTCAAGTAGAAATGTGATTTTGTTTCTTAAAAGTCAAACTTTTGATGAGAAAACTCAGTCACTGGCTACAGCTGAGGGTACATGGGCTTATCACTGTGTTGTCCACAACCATTCTTTTTGGTCATCAAACTGTACTTCAAAGTTTTTGAAAAAATGTTTTGATGAAAAATACTCTTGTACATGAACCAAAACAGAAGCAGTCATCTGTAATGTTTTCAAACCTGACTCTTGATAGCTCTCTTGACTTAGTCTGCCCTAAAAGAAGAGTCCAGAAACCACACTTAATGGCCTCCCCTAGCCGGGAGGTCTGTTTCTGGGGTTCTCCTGTACATTAGGGTGAATGATCCAATAGTTCCAAAGTCCGTGTTTGGTGGAATCCCTTCCCATGCTGGGATCTGCCCTTCCTCTCTGGACAACTGTCTCCTCCACGAGTCAAAAGTAGCCCTCACCAGGGTCCTTTGCATCAATACAAAATGTGAATGCTATGCAAATTAGGTCAGAAATATGCAAATTACATCATCTCCAGGAACAAGCAGGAATGAGTCTTCACATATGGGTACGTCGGTACCGACGGAGTCTGCGCGGGAACGCTTCCCAGCGTCAAATCAAGAGCTTTTGGAAGCATCCCAGCACGCCTGCGTGCTGCCTTCCCGCCTTTCCCAACTGCCTCTCCTCAGTATTTATTTTTCCGTGGAGCCGGCAGGACGTCCTCCTGTCACCGCAGAAAATTCTTGTTTTTATTTTTTATTTTTCTTGTGGTCGCGGCTGTCTTCCCGACGCCACCGGTACCGCTGGTGTTTTCTTTTCTTTTCTTTTCTTGAAAAAATTTCCTTTTCCACGGGATATTTTTTCTTCATAGTGTCCCACGGTCTCTTAGGCCTTTTAGGCCTCTTCTTTTTCCTTCATGGAACCGCCAAACACTTTCTCCAAGAAATGTTCAGACTGTGGCGGTACAACTTTATTTTTAGACCCTCGAAGTCGGTGTCTAACCTGCTTGGGTCCTGACAACAATTTGGTAAGAAGAGGTTTTCAACCTCGAGGCTCCCTCGATACACGGTTGCCCTCCAACTTCGGGGCACCGTCCCCTTCTTCGTCCACACAGGATCAGGTAACCCACAAACAGTCTGTTAAGACTAGCCAGTCCTCGAATGGTAGGTCTCATGCGCAGCATGTAGACGGCTCCGGCCTTGCCCTTGAGGGCCCACTGGCTTCAAAACCCCGGTGGGAGTCTTCGGTCTCCAAAGCCTATAAGGGGTTTCAGGTTGTTCCTGGGGTTCACCCCCCACAGAACATACCTAAGCCGTGTATGGTGGTGGCATCCGCTTCGAGCAGTACCGATACCCCGGCATCGGCATTGGTGTTGAATGAAATACTCCTCACCAGGGATCGTCATCTGGCGTCCTCGGTACCTTCGGGACCGGTGGATACCCTCCAGATTGACTTTCCATTATCGGTACCAACACCGATACTCCAACCGACGTCGGTACCCTCCAGATGTGCATCGATAGCCTCGCTTTCTTCGATGCCAAGTCTGGAATCGATCTCCAGTCTGGAGGACTGGGTACCAACTCGCCTTGGTTCCGGCTCTCGATGGTACCGAAGGCTGGGTTCCGATGATTCGGATCCGCAACTCTCGGTTCCCCCGATGCCGATTGAGTTGCCACTGGTTGCCCTTCCTTCACTGGTATCAGACACGGTACCGAAGTTGGTACCGATGTCCTCATTACCTTCACGGTCGGTGCCTTCCATGCTTCGCTTTTCAGGCTCTTTGCCCTCGATGCCGAGTTTGGAATCGCTCTCTAGTCTAGAAGACTGGGTACCAATAGATTTTGGTACCGACAACGATCGATACCGGTGCTTCGGTACCGCGGATAGCGGCCGGAGGTTTTCAGTTACCTTGGTACCGATTGAACTATCACCGATGGCTGCTCCGATGTCTTTGTCGGGTTCGACTCCGACATCGGTACCGGTATCAGCATCGGTACCGGTACCCAAAGTAGCATCGTCGCCAATTCCTGCCATGCTTTTTTCAACAGGATCACTCCATTCTATACCAAGCTTGGAGTCGATACCTGGCATGGATGATGTGGTAAGGATGGGGACTGCTCCTGACAGCCAGTACCAGCAACCATCTTTTAAGCATTCCACACTACACTCTGCAGGATCTTCTATTCCTATCTATTTGGATAACTCTGTAGATGCTCAGGCTAGTTCTTTAGATCTACCCTGTCCAAGGGAGATTCCTGTTTGGGATCCCTCTTTTCAGAGTTTCCTCCTGGATATAGCAAGATCCCTTGCCATTCCTATTCCAGGACATGATCCTGCACAGGGCTCTGTTTCTGCCAAAGCAAAGGACAACATAATGCTTCCTTTGCATCATTCTTTGCAGGATCTCCTTCTAGGAATGTGGGAAACACCTTTAAGAGTACCCCCACCTCCCAGGGCAACTGATCTTTTATATCAGGTGCCCCCCTCTCTAGGGTTTCAAAAGACTCAACTTCCTCATCATTCCATAGTAGTGGAATCAGCAATGAGGCGGGTAAAGAGTAAGAAAAAGCACTCTTATCCGCCAGGTCGTGAGTCTAAGACACTAGATGCCTTTGGACGTCAAACCTTCCAGACATCTATGCTTTCTGCAAGAATTCTCTCATATATTTTTTATATGAGTCTTTCTCTTGAGGAGGTCACAAAGCAGTTACATCTTTTGACTCCTTTCCTTCCAGATTCTAGGAGTAAAGACTATTCTTCACTGCTTAAGCATATCCAGAATATTTCTTGTTTTCTTTCTCGTGCTTCCATAGACTCTTTTGAGTCTGTTAGCAGAACTTCTGCTATTGCTATAGGAGCATGACGTAAAGCCTGGCTCCAATCTTCAGACTTGGACAAATGGGCACAACAATGTCTGGGACATACTCCTTGCACTGGAGAAAATCTTTTCAACAAGGAGTCTTTACGTCAGGTTACTCAGTTATCCACTGATTTACTTGTTCCTAAGGTTTGTTCTACACCTTCTGTCCCACTAGGTAGGAAATCTCCTACCAAACTTTCTTCCCACAAGAGAAGAAGGTTTTATTCATCGCTTGCCCATCATACAAATGTTCCCCAACAGGGGAGGCATCGTCCTGGTCTGAAGAATCCAACCTCTCACCAGGCTCAGCAAACCCAACATCTGCAGGGTTTCTGATCAATCATCATCAGATGCTTGTGACTCTTGGGGTTAGCATCTACAGTTGCTTCTTCTCAGTGGAGGCAATCCACTGCTTCATTCTAACCCCTACACATGGATCCCTTTCCAAAAGATATCCATTTTTTCTATATTTCTATGAGCTGTCAGGATATTCATGCCTATAGGTCATAGGTTTCTCCTCTTTTTCCTGCTAGGGAAAGAGGTCTAACCACTATCAAATGATACATGCTGGCACAGGAACTATCTTTCCTTTCTCTAGACTTCCTACTTCGTAAGTCTTCTTCAGCTCCATTCTCTTCACCCTCTTACCAAGTTTTTCCCCTTTAAGAGGGAATTACTTACTGGGAGGCTTTTTCTTCAGCCTCTCTACTTTTCTCACTTTCCAGTGCGGAGTTTTCCTCTCTGAGTTGCCTCCTCTGCTCAATCTTGCTTTGAGGCAGCTTATCAGACATGTCCAGAGTTTCCTACTCCTGTTCTGTCTCTTCTTTCTGTTTTTGAACAGTAAGATTCTTCTGCTGTCTTACTAGCAGCTGCCTATGCAGGAGCCTTAATGTTTGGACCACTGGTTCTTGTCCACAAACAACCAGATTGTCCTCCACTAACATTCTGTCTAGTCTTAGTAGTGGCTCCAAGTCAGTGCTTCATCTCTCTTGGAGATCATCTCACTACAAGCTTTCTAGATTGTCTTCTATTCTGCCCTCTCCATCTCCCTGGGTTTGGCAGCATAGTTGGCAGAGATACTGGCTCTTTAGCAGCCAGTTCTATCTTCTCATTCTCCTGCATCATGCTCTCTGCAATCTACAGAGCAGCTTTCCACTATGGGCCCTTGCTAGAGAGCATGGGGGGGTTTTCTCCAACAGCTATCCTAGCTGGTTAGAAAAGCCTTTTCAGTCATGTCGCCCATGACTAGAAGGTTCTCCCTTCTTTTACTATCTCCTTTTTTGATATAAAGGACATAGGCCTTCTCTTACGTGAAAGCTCAAGGAGTTGCCACTTCCCTGCTTTGGTCCATAGTATTCCCAATCAGGGATATGCTCGTCCTCATGGTAAGAACACATGATACCTTTGCCCTTCAGCAGGTCAACATGGTATCTCATTTCTAGGCGTCTTCTGTCTACTTACCATGCTAGAGTCCTGGAAGACTCGGGACTTGCTGGCTGCACATGGATATTATCCTCTGTTTTTCACGTAACAGTCCTGGTTATTTTTCACTAACTAGCATGCTTGCAGATCATGACCAGGAGGAACAGATTCTCTATATGTCTTCTCAAGTAGGTTCCACCTCCTTGTTATTAGATGACTCTTTCCTCCCCACATATCCTATGTGATCACTGTGCTGTAGGCATATCTCTGTCTGTTTAATTGCAGACACCCATATGTAAGCCTACATATCCATATTTATTTTTTGTGTGTTTTTTATGCCCTGACATATCTCACTATAGATATATTCTTATATGTCTGTCTATCTATCTATATATATATATATATATATATATATATGTATCTATTGAGATATTTTATTATAGATAGATATGTATCCACATACTTATCTATCTCACTGTCTATCCTCATATACCTATATGATTCTGACAGAGGGGTTTTCCCCGTACCTATGCTACCTAGCAGGTTGGGGATTCTACACACACAACCACTCCTGTGGTACTCAACAATTTTTATACCATAACCTAATGGTTTAGGTACCTCTGAAGCTCTCCATGCCCAATATCTCTCCTAGCTTACCCCAGTTAGGAGAGACATTGTGGATCTTCAGTTAATCACAGGCTTAACGCCTCAGGCATTTGTCCTCTCTTTTTGGGATACAAGGAGTTCCCACACCTTTCTCCCCACAAGGACTGTGCCTGTTTGTCCAAATCGATTAGCCTTTCTCTTTTTGCTCCTAAGAGTGTCTCATTCTGCCTCCAAAAGAGCTAGGTTTTTTGTCATAAAGCCTTCCGCTGAAGGCCCACTGTTTTTGGACTACCCCAGTTTTCCTACTGGGGTTACCTGTTACCTTTCAGGATTCTGACCTCCATTACTTTTCCTACAGGATTATCACCTCCACTTACAGTGAGGTCCTCTTCAAGGTTCCTCTACTAGGTTCCCAATAGATCCATGAACCTCCATACTTCTGTGAAATCCTGTCAGGGGAGGTCCATATTGCAATATCCTTTGCAATATTATTGATGACCATCATCATCCACATGGGCTCCTTCTCTGCAGTCCTATGCTAGGTTAGCTGTTCCACAGCATCCTTCTTTCTTCAACTCCTACCCTCCATCCTCAGGATGCCTGGTGTTCTGGGAGATAGCATGTTCCAGCCTATGACATGCTGGGACTCCAGGCATCTCAGCTTGGGAGTCCCCATATGTGAAGACTCATTCCTGCTTGTTCCTGGAGATAGCACAGTTACTTACCTGTAACAGGTGATCTCTGGGAACAGCAGGAATAAATCTTCACAACCCTCCCACCTCCCCAGGAGTTGTATCTCTATCTTTCCTTTCCTCTCTCTCTCTCTTTGTCTCAGCTTTAAAACTTAACTGAGGAGAGGCAGTTGGGAAAGGCGGGAAGGCAGCACGCAGGCGTGCTGGGATGCTTCCAAAAGCTCTTGATTGGACGCTGGGAAGCATTCCCGCGCAGACTCCATCGGTACCGACGTACCCATATGTGAAGATTTATTCCTGCTGTTCCCAGAGATCACCTGTTACAGGTAAGTAACTGTGCTTTCCCAACATCCTTCAGTTTTGACAAACACACACATCCAATATCACAAAAAATTCCCCTCCCCCTTTTAAGTCTCAGATTCATCTGGGATGCATCCCAGGTGTGGGAATTACCTGGATGCCCTGCCACCTCCCATGTAGCTGCTTGTTGCTACTATCACCCCAAGTCTGCCAGGTTATCCACTGGCCGAATGTCCATGGGTGTCTCTTAAGAACTAGCTGTTGCTCATTTCCCAACTCCATCTCCTCCTCCCACTGGGGTTCACCTCGATCCTCCCCAAGAGGGTCTACCTCCATGGGGGTCTGGAGCAAGTCCCTCACCTCCCTTTCCACCTCTCATCCCAGGTGTTGTCAGGGAGCCGGGTCTTAGGTCTCCTGATGGGGGAGGGAGCATGGGTTCAGGCCCTTCCTTGACCCCTGGATGTCCTTATCTGCCACACTAGAGGGCCCCTCCTAGATGGGTCCATACCCCACCAGAGCAGGGACTGGCCGGGGTTCCCCCGGGACTCCAGCGGTGATGGGACGTACACCTCATCACACCATGGAAGCATTAAAGTGTGCTCTATTTTATTTATTTATTTAAAAGGATTTATATCCTGCTTTATCCTGTAAATCAAAGCGGTAGGGTACTTTCTTCCTGAGAAAGGGGTTCAGGTAAAAGTTCTTGATGCCCATGAAGTTAAAGGTAAAACCTCAGACATTCTTTCCAAATGCATTCTTGATACAGTTTAGTCCAATGGGCTAAGATCCAGGCTGAGGAAGGGCCTGAACCCATGCTCCCTCCCCCATCAGGAGACCTAAAACCCCGATCCCTGACAACGTGGGATGAGAGGGAGGTGAAAAGGGATGTGAGGGACTTGCCCCAAACCCCCATGGAGGTAGACCCTCTTGGGGAGGATTGAGAGGAACCCCAGTGGAAGGAGGAGATGGAGTTGGGAAATGAGCAGCAGCTAGTCCTGAACAAATGAGGTGACCTACATGGAGCAGTGGATACACCCTAAACATAGGTATGGGGAGGGATGACCTACTCGAAGCGGCAGGTGCATCTACTCTTGTCGCCTTGGACAGACTAGATGGACCATACTGGTCTTTATCTGACGTCATATGGTATGTTACTATGTGTGCTGACAATACCAATTGCAGTTTTGGTGAGGCCACTTGGAGAGGTATTCACAATATTTTTTACAAGCTGCAAAAAGATTTAGGAGTAATTTAATTGGTGCAAACTGTGCAGTTCACATTGCTCACATTTGTATCAGCACTACTGCCGAATGCCTTCCATTTGACAATAAAGTTATTATAGCCAAGATATTCAGACATTTTCACATTTATGTAGTGAGAACTGAAGAACTTAAAGAGATGTGTGACTTTGTTGAGAGTATCAAAAGCTCCTCGGATTCAGTAACACTAGGTGACTGGCTTTACTACCAGCCTTAGAGGGGTCAATTAAAATGTTCCAACCAGTGACTTCATATTTTGAGCCAGGAAAAATGCCCAGTTATCATCAAAAACCTTTTTGAGAATGAAGCAGCAGACGTTTGGATGTACTTTCTGCACAATCAGGCAGTGATTTTCCTAAATGTCGACTTTAAAAATGGAGTCTCAAAAAATCTCAATGATAGAGGTGGCTGGAGTAATCAGTGACCTTAGAAACAAGTTAGTAACTAAGAATGAAGTGTTTTTGCCTCTGGCAATCAGAAAGAAGATAAAAGATATTGAAGAGGGCAGCATTGATGAAGCAGATTTCTTCACCTTTTGCATTGATTACTTGGATCAGTGGACCACTCACTTCCAGGAGATTGGGAAACCGTGGACTCTCCTTCAGAAACAACCGGAGTGGTGTGAGCTAGTCTCATCTTTAGAATACATTTTGTCTACAAGACACGGCCTAGAGTCAGTAATAAATGATACTAAACTGTTTGAGTTCTTTTGTCTTAAGTCATTTGTTTCTGAAGAAAAAGTTCAAGAATGGAAAAAAACAGACACCACAGTTGACAAAAAATGGAAGGAGGTGTTTGGACACCTCAAAATAATGAGATACCATATAAAAATGTATGTAAACTGGTAGAATTTTTTTATGTTTGCCAGGTTTTAATGCTCCAACTGAAAGGTGCTTTTCATTCATGAACAAAGTTTGGTCTACAGAAACAACCCAACTGCATGCAGAGATTCTCAAATGTCTAATTTTATTTATTTAACATCTTTTTGCAAGAAGGCAAAATCCGCCGGTATTTAACATCTTTTTTATACTGTATTTCTAGCAGTCAAGACGGTTTGCATGTAACTCACTGCATAAAACAATGAAATTTGAATGATAAGAGTGTGCATTTCAGTAAACACGTAGTTTGACATATTTTTAACATCTTTTTCACACATATGGAGTGGAGGAGTGGCCTAGTGGTTGGGGCAAGGTACTTCAGGCCGGAAGGTCGAGGGTTCAAATCCCACTAGAGGACAGCAACCTTGGGCCAGAAGGACTGGGGTTTCTAGTCCCACAGGTGCTCCTTGTGGTCTTGGGCAAGCCACTTAACTCTCCATAGCCCATGTTCCCTGTAAAATAGTTATCTCCAAGTTATAATACCCTGTTCAATGTAATTTCAGTTTGTTCAATGTAAACCTCACTGATGCAGAATAGCGCGGTATATAAGAGAATGTAAATAAATAAATAATAAATATAGTCAACAACAGGTAGTTTAACTAATAACTTGTGGATGATACTCAGGAAATTGTTCCTTGATCCATATCTGCTCCATAGTGTTCTGTGAACAGAAGAGTTTTTAAGCATTTACGGAAATCACTGGTCAGCTGAGTGGATCTTATGTGAGGTGGCAATGAATTCCGGAAGGAGGGAGCATATAGGGAAAATGCCCTGCTGCTGGCTCTTTGACTGCTTGAGGGTTTGTCTGTGGGAATGACGAGCATGTTGAGCGTGGAACTTCTCTTGGGTCTGTTGGAGCAGTTGTTTGCTAAAAGTGGAGTGAGGCCATCTGCAGATTTCTGGTTTAAAATTTTGTGGGTGGTTAGGATAATTTTATATCTGATCCTGCTTGTAATAGGCAGCCAGTGAAGCAGTGTAAGAAGTGGGGTGATGTGAGTTTTTTGATATTTTGCTACTATGGTTCTGGCTGCGGTATTTTTCACCAGTTGTAGGGGGTATAGCGTGGTCATTGGTAGCCCATGGTATATAGATTTGCAGTAGTCAAGTAATGGTGAGATTACTGCTTGACAGACTGTGCTGAAGTCTAATGGGGAGAGGAGCTTAGATAGGTTCTTTAGTATGCAGAACTTGTAATAGACTGCTTTGGTGATTCGGCTTATTTGCGGCTAGAAGGTGAGCTCTTGGTCAAGTGTGATTACCAGTTAATTTATTTGGGTTTTGACTCCAATTAGTATATCATTTATCGTGATCGTAGGTGGAGGAAGGAAATTCTTGTTTCGTGTAATCTGGAGTACTTCGGACTTGGTGAAGTTGATTTTGAGATTGTGAACTTTGAGCCAGGTATTGATTGCTGCGAAACAGTTGGGATTTTTGTGTATTCTGGCGAGTTGGTGGAGAAGGGGGTGAAGATCATCATATCATCTGCATACATTAAGTAATTGATACCAAAGGTTTTGATAATTTCCCAGAGCGGTTGGATGTATAAATTGAATAAAAGTGAGGAGAGTAAAGACCCTTGTGATACTCCTTGTTTGAGGGAGAATGGTGTAGAGGTGCAGGCACCGATTTTGATTTGCTGTATTCAGTCTGTTAAGTAGGAGTGGAACCACTTAAGCAGGGTACCTTGAATGCCAATATTGTGGAGTCTGTTTAAGAGAAGTTGATGTGAAACCAAGTCAAATGCAGATGATATATCCAAGAAGATGAGTTATGATTTCCTTTAATCAGAGTATTGAGGAGGAAAATGTTAAGTGTTTCTACACTGTGTTGAGGTCGGAAACCATGCTGGTAAGTGTCTAGAGGACAGTGTTCATCTAGGTAGTCTTGTAGTTGTTCCTGTACAACCTTTTTGATGATCTTGGCAATGAATGGAATGCTAGAGATTGGCCTGTTTGAAGATGGGGAGGCAGTATCCATATTTGGCTTCTTAAAAATAGAAAGTATGGAGGATTGCTTGAGTGGAGGAGGAGATATCCTTGTGTTAAAGGGCCATTAATTGTGCCTCATATGTAGGGTATGAGGTGCATTTTCTCCAGTTTGATCCATGATACAGGGCAGAGGTCAGGTGGGGAGGAGGTTGGGTTGATGACAGAGAGTATCCTACCAACGTGCTCATGGTTGACAAGGTTGAAGCTATTCCAAATGTGTTCTTGATCAGAAGTGATAGTGAGGGAAGTTCGAGCTGTGAATTGGTCTGGCTTCCAGAGTTAGATCGAAGATGTTGAAATATCAATTGTGGGGTTATTAGGGGGTTGGTATATGTTAATGAGGGTTTTTTGTTGAGCGAGTTACCTATTTCAGTTAACTCCCTTGGCTTATTGATGGAGGTCTTGATGATGATTATAAAATACTGTTGCTTTGTCTTATATGTGAATTCACAATAGTTGTTTAGCTCCTGTAGGTACAATGCCTGTGTGTTGATATCGGGGGAAGTTTATATTTGTTGACTAAAGGTGGAGCTTTGGTGGCTGCTGCTGCGAAATTAGTGTTCCATTTGGCTATCAGGGATTCAATGATGTCTTCCGTGGATTGTGATGTAAGCATGGGGGTTATGTTGCTAATAGTCATTGTTATGAAATTGGCGGAACCGGCGAGCATTGTTGGAGGTTTCAGCTTGTTTTGGATTTTTTTGTTGGGAGAGTGCAAAGGTGATTTGGTGATGATCAGACCAGGGGACCGAAGCTTTCATGGAACTGGCACAGATTGTTGAGATGGTGGGAATAAAAATGAGGTCCAAAATGCCACAGTTAATGAGGGTCAGGTTTGTGACAATTTGTAAGAAGGGCATTTATCGCTTCTAGAGATCCTGTGGCTTGCTGCTTGGTTAGAGAGGCTAGGTTGAAGTCTCCAAGTAGTATGTTGGCTGCTGGCATGTTTGCATACTGTGTCAAGACTGGTAGAAAGATCATCTGGACTAGAGGAGGTGCTCTGTATATGAGAATGAGTATGTATTGTTTGTTTGAGATGGTAATTATCTCCAAATTGCATGCAGAGATGACATCTACGTTGTTGAATTTTAGTAGCTTGTTAGTAAGGATACAGACATCTCCTCGACTGTTGTACGTGATTGTAAAGTACAATTTTTAGTTGAGTGTGCCCAGAATTTTGAAGAAAATTCACTCTGTACAGAGGTATAACAAACAGGCCTGATGGGCACATTTGTAAGTAAAGATCTAAACCTAGCCTACTGATTAAAATTTTGGGTTAAAATTAAAATTGTATTTGTAAACATGTTTTTTTATTTCCCTTAACTTTGAACTCCCCGGCTTGATTGAGTGTCTCGTATTTGAACTTACAAAAGATGGTCAGGTTATTCTAGAGCTAGACTTGACTACACCAAACAAAAAGAAAAGGCAGGGAGTACAGGATAAGCTGTCCTCTTTGTCCTTACCCAGCTTCCCTTGTACTTCCTGCTGAGGAGTCGAGTCGTAAAGATATTGAGATACATTTTGACAGTATACAGACGGAACATCCACCCACCACTACCATCTCTTTGATGAACACATCTAGGAGTTCATCCTAATTCAATATTCAATTAAATTTATTATTATTGTTATTATTCATTAAGACTATTTCTATACTACAAACCTTCAAACTTTAAGCAGAGATGCAAACCTAAGCAAGTAATGTAGTAGCCAGAGATTAAAGAACTGAACCTATTTCTGAATGAGTATAGGATAAATCTGTGCAGGGGGAAAACTGCATCACACAAAGTTAAATCATAAACACAGCAATCCTGGACGCTAACTGCAAGACGGGTTTACTGAGCTCCAAGTGCAGTTTTAGTACAAGAAGGTGATGCATATGGCTGTACAAAGAAACCTGGACAACTCAAGGGAGAGATTCTGGACTGTGATAGGATGGCAGCTGGTTAAGGACATTATGTAGCAGTCTCATCTTTAAAAGATTTAAAGTGAAACCTGGAAAAGTGAATACCAGCCTTTGTGCCTAAACGATGATGTATGGAGAACCCACATTTGAGACTGCTTGTGCTGATTTCACCTGCCCATTTGACACAAAGGGGAACAGTTCAGCTTTTGTTTCCTTTTGCAACCACAGAAACTGTTCATTTAGAGCACAGATGATTGTTTGCTGGTCTTAAGCAGGTTTAGAGCAAGATGGAGGTTGTGCAGGGAGCTGTATTCCAAAAATGCAAAAACCTTTAAAAGAGCAGATTTGAACGAATTGCGGAAAATGCCAAGGAGTTAGGAGAATACTTAATAAAAAGAACTATGTTGAACCATCCAGTTCAAATGATATGTCCCCCTCAGTCTGTGGTGAAATCCATGTACAGTAATCTCACTGGAGTTAGTAAAAAGCATTTTAATGTGGTGGTTTTTGACCCCTAAAGTGGAAGGTGCATTTTTGCATTTCTGCATCTAAAATGGGATCTCTTCACTTCAATACCACTTCATCTGGAGAGGGTGATGCATTCTCTTTTCTTTTTATATATTACATATCAACTTTTTTTTTTTTTACCTCTTGTTATCTTAGAGAAAGCACTGGTGCATTTTCAAGGTCTAGTGCAGGTGCCCTTCCAGTGTGGGTTGGAAGGGGAGGCTATCATGCTTTTTCAATAGCCTGTAATTCAGCACTCTTCCTATTCCTATAGTGAATTCCCCCCACCTAATCCTTTGATGTATAACTCATTTATGTCTTAAAACGGAGTGGAGGAGTAGCCTAGTGGTTAGAACACTGGCTTGGTAACCAAGCAACCAGGGTTCGATTCCCACTGGCACTCCTTGTGGCCTTGGGCAAGTCACTTAACCCTCCATTGCCTCGGAAGAAAGGCCTGGCAATCTACTTCCAGTGACACTGCCAAGAAAACCCAGGAGCTTCTGGGTCGCCAGGAGTCAGGACTGACTCGAAGGCACACATTGCATTTTATGTCTTAAAATAGTATAAGCTCATAGTAAGCTCTGCTGAGACGTAGTAAAATAATACTTAAATACATCTACACTACTTAATAGAAAAACCCTGATAAAACACCCCCAATGGAGTTTCTGGTTATAAGCGGGAAAACCCTGAAAAATGGTCCTTCCAGAACACTTTGATGACATCTTCTGAGTGATTGTGATATCTAATAGAATGTGGCATCTTGAGGACTCTGAGGGCCGCTGATGCAAAATACTTTGGCCAAAATGGGACAAAGGATACTCACAGACATCTTTTAAAAATCAATGTAATTCCCATCAGCAACATATTTTCCTTAGTATCAGCAAGCCTATGACACAGTTCCGCCCAAAAAGGACCCTGCACATGATTTGGGGCATAGGCATTAACCAACTTGATACTATGGGAGGCTATAAAACCTTGAATTATAAGAGGCCAATATTCAAAGCCCTAAGCCAGCCAGCCAATGGGAAGTTGGCCAGTTAAGGGTGCTCATCACGCTATTCAGCAGCACTATCTGGTTAGTGCAAGCGTAGTTTGTGGGCAGGGCCAGGGTGGTGTCGGTGCTAAATGGATAAATGGCGACTTTATCTAGTTAGTGGGATTTTCAGTTGCCACCTATCCAGCTGACTTAAGCTGCATGAAAAGCTCTCCTAAATTGGAAGCTGGTTAAGTGAGAGCTGAAAATCACTTCTTACTAGATAAGGTCACCATTTATCTGGTTAGCGTCCATCGAGATTGTGGCCCAATTGGAGGCGTCTGAGCACATGCTTTGGCAAACCTTAATGCCTATTTGGATCAGGTGGGTCAGTGGTTGACAGGTAGTGGCCTCGTGCTCAATGTGCATAAGACATTTGGGACCATAGAATTTATAGATCTCTGTAGCCCACCAAGGGTTGGCACTGTTGTCATCCCTTGGCATGCGGAGTTGCACTCGCTGGGGGTCATACTTGACATCTCAGGGGTAGGCGAGGGGCAGGTGGCTCGCACAGGGCAGTTAGCTTGGTTGAAGTTGCGAATGCTGCAGCAATTGCGCCCCTTTTGGGAACCGTCGGCATTGTGATTGTTTATGCAGGCTTTCGTGCAAAGCATGCTAGATTATTGCAACGTTCTTTACATTGGATTGCTCAAGCAGTTTAATCGTAGACTGCAAGTTGTGCAGAATGCCACAACAAGGGTCTTGTTGGGTGTCAGGCGTAGGGATCCTGCCAGACCTCTTCTGCAACAGCTACACTGGCTCCCCATTCAGGAGAGGTGTTTGTTCAAACTCATGGTTGTAATTCTTTGCATATTATATGATGCTCATCCAGGGTACTTGCAGGGCCTCTATTGGTATGAGCCTGCGAGGGCGCTACGGTCTTTCCAGGGCCCACCTTTGGAAGTCCTTGGATTGGAAATGATGCAGTTTGTGCAGGGGAGAACTTGGGTTGTTATGGTGGCGAGGGATGAGTTGTGGAACACGCTTCCCTTGGAATTGCGATCCATGGGTAGTTTATTAAGCTTTCATAACCTGCTGAATATAGTTCTGTTTGCCTGGGAGCACAGAAATTTTGGGTGCTGGAGGGTAAGGGGGGGGGGGCGGGTACTTGAGTTGTCTTTTGTATTCTGTTTTTGCAGTTGTACATCCCATTGATTGACTTTGGTCAGAACGGGGTTAAAGCCCCTCTAAATAAATAAATAAATAAGTACAATATTCTGTGGCAGCTCTTACCTGGGCACTACTGCAAAATATCCAGATTGAGCAGTGCTAACCAGACTGCTGTGGCATTTGAATATCATATGTTTTTAGAATCTGCTCCCTTAGAATACCACCCCTCCATGTCACTGAAGGGACAACTGAGAAGCCTGTTAGGTTGTTTTTCCCTTGGGTTTTTTATTTTCCTTTTCTAGTTTTATCCACTCCTCTTCATTGGGTGGCACAGATCCCTCTTTTTGGGGAAGATGTTGGGGTCCCCTTCTAAGAGGCAGTGCTTGGTAAGCCCGAGGGTTACACATTAAGTGTGTGAAAAAAATCTTACCAGGGGCATCAGGACAGGAATCATAAGGAAAAGCAAGTTCTTTGGACATTAAGATAAAGTAAAATGTACTTTTGCTAGAATTTGCTGTGGTGGGGGCTATGAAAGAGAGAGAGACTAGATGATGGCTGGGGGGGGAGTATGAGAGAGGGAAACTGGGTGATCCTGGGGGCTTTGAAAGAGAAAATGGGTGATGCCTGGGAGAGCTATAAGAGACACTGGGTGATGACTGGGGGGGGGGGGGTTATATGATAAAGAGAGACTGGGTGAATGCTGGAGGTCTAGCAAAAAGAGAGAGAGATTGACACTGGGTGATGGCTGGGGGGGCTGTGTTAGAGAGACAGACACTGGGTGATGACTGTGAGGGGACTATAGGAAAGAGGCTGAGTGAAGGCTGTAGAAGCACTGAGAGAGAGAGATTGGTGTTGGCCAGGAGGCTATAAGAGAGAATGAGAGACTTGGCGATGGTGGAAGCATTATGAGAAAGAGAGAGAGATTGGGTGATGGCTGGGGGGGGGGGGCTATGAGAGAGAGAGAGACTTGGGAATGGATTGGGGGGGGGGGGACAAGAGAGAGTTTCTTTGCTTCATGTATTACCAGGCCATAGTAATTCCAGAAAGGCGGTATATAAGTGCACATAAATAAATAAATAGAACATGTGAAGCAAAAAAGGAGGTTGCCTCAGGTACAGCTATAAAGGGTCCCAATATGCTGCTGACAAGGTACTCATTGGGATTGGTAGGAGGGCAGGAGGAGAAATGTTGTCACCACCTGTTGGCACCGTGTAATGCCACGTTAAGGGCCTGATTTATTAAGCTTTCTTTTCCCATAGAAAAAGGAGCTGTGATACACCTTTTGGGGGATGGGGGCACTGTGATCGAGGCCTACATGCAGATTGCCTACAAAAGTAGGCGAATACTTTTCATGCATGTATGTGATTGTGCAGTTTTGTAAAACAGGATTTACTTGTGAAAAAACCTTTCCAGGTGTAAAACAGGATTTACTTGTGAAAAAAACTTTATAAAATTGTCTCACATGCTCAGTCATAAAATCATAGCTTACTTTCAGATGAAGAGATTGTCCCCAAATTAATCTCGCCAGTTTCGTGTTTAGTGTTCCATCACGCAGTCCGTTTGCTTTGTCCTAGTTGAAGCAAACACATGCATTACTGTTTAGCACCATTCTTCATCTGACGGGAAACAGAATTGAGATTTTCAGTATCTGCTCTCAACTACATGATCGAGCGGCAAGTGCAAACTTTAAAAACCCCACAAAAAACAGGGCCCGAGTTATTTTGAAAGTCGACTCCATTGTACATTATAGGGTGTGTCTGTAGTTTGTACTGCACTCTTCATTTAGACATCCATTTTACATGATCTTTGAAATTTGCATGTGAAAGAACAAATTTTCCTCTTATTACCCGAAAAAGAATAACCAATTGCTATATTAGAGAGTGCGAGAGAAATGCAGATGGTCAAATACAAAGCACAGAATGGACAAGGCATTAAATGAGAGAGCAGGTGTGCATATTGCATATTGAAGAGGTCTGTATATGCTAATTGGGCTTTCGAATGTAGATCTGTTCATAGTGTACTCAAATGATTTTGACAGGGTGTCATTCTAATTCATGTCTTGTTTTGCATTTGCTGTAGTGCTGGATCATATCATATCCCACCAACTGAAAAACAGAAAGTGGAGTTGGTTTATTTTGGCTTGTTTTCAAGTTTTATTTGCTCATGTTTTTAGAACATAAGAGCAATAAGATATGTTATACTGGGTCAGACCAAGGTACATCAAGCCCAGTATCCTGTTTCCAACCGTGGCCAATCTACAGGGTGGCCCAAAAAAAAGCCTGAACATCTCGTAAATTAAAAGCTTAAATAGCTTACTTATTTACCTTTTTTAGCTATACAACGTCTTTATTTTGACAATTTCTGGTCACCATGTTTGTTTTTTTTTAATTTGTCAATCGTTTACATCTGTCTTTTTGAATTTTTAAATAACTTATATGCTATGAGATGTTCTCACTTTTTTTGGGCCACCCTGTAGGTGACAAGTACCTAGCAGTTTCCCAGAAAGACACACAGGTTCCATAATACTTGTACTGGGGCAAGCAGTGGATTACCTGGGTCCCATTTAATAATGATTTATGGACCTTTCCTCCAGGAACTTGTCCAAACCTTTTTAAACCCGGCTACACTAACAGCTTTTACTACATCCTCCGGTGACGAATTCCAGAATTTGTTTACACGTTGAGTGAAAAAATATTTTCTTTTATTAGATTTAAATAGGTTACACTGTAGCTTTGCTGCATGTCCCCTAGTCTTTCTATATTTTGATGGCGTAAATAATCGATCTATGTTTATCCATTCCACTCCATTCATTAATTTATAGACTTCTATCATATCTCCCCTCAGCAGTCTCTTTTCCAGGTTGAAGAGTCCTAACCTTTTTAGCCTCCCTTCATAGGTGTATCCTTCCATCCCCTTTACCATTTTGATGGCTCTTCTCTGTATCTTTTCTAATAATGCTATATGCTTTTTAAGATACAGCAACCAGAATTGCACACAATATTCAAGATGCAGTCGCACCATGGAACGATACAGAGGCATCATAATATCCTTTGTTTTATTCTTCATTCCTTTCCTTATGATTCCTAGCATTCAATTTGCTTTCTTGGCCGTCGCTGCACACTGGGCAGAGGGTTTCAACATGTTATCCATGATGACGCCTAAATCTTTTTCCTGGGAGGTGGTTCCTAATGTGGAACCTTGCATTATGTAACCATAGTTTGAGTTCTTTCCTAGGTGCATAACTTTGCACTTGTCCACATTAAATTTCATCTGCCATTTGGATGTCAAGTCTTCCATTTATCAAGGTCCTCTTGCAATTTTTCACAATCCTTATGGGTTTTAACAACTTTGAATAATTTTGAATCATATGCAAATTTGATTACCTCATTCATTCATTCCCATTTCCAGGTCATTTACGAATATATTAAAAAGCAGCAGACCCAGCACAGATCCCTGGGGTATTCCACTATTCACCTTTCTCCAATGGGGAAATTGGCCATTCAGCCCTACCCTCTGCTTTCTATCTTTTAACCAGTTCCTGATCCACAATAGTACACTGCCTCCTATCCCATAACTTTTTAATTTCGCCAAGAGTCTTTCATGAGGGACCTTGTCAAAGGCTTTCTGAAAATCCAGATACATTATATCAACTGACTCACCTTTGGCTACCTGTTTGTTCACACCTTCAAAAAAACATAATAGATTAGCAAGACAAGACCTTCCTTGACTAAAGCAATGTTGGCTGTCTCCCATTAAGCCATGACTATCTAAATGTTCAGTAATTTTGTTCTTTATAATGGTTTCTATCATTTTTCCCAGTACTGATGGCAGGATCACCAGTCTGTAGTTTCCCAGATCACCCCTGGAACCCTTTTTACAAAATTGGTTGTTACTTTGGCCATTCGTCAGTTTTCAGGTACTACAGATTATTTTAATGATAGTTTACAGATTACTAATGGTAGGTCTGCAATCTCATATTTCACTTCTTTCAACACCCTCAGGTGTATACCATCCTGTCCAAGTGATTTGCTACTCTTCAGTTTATCAAATAGTTGTAATGTATCGTCCCAGTTTATCTATATTTCTTTCAATTCTTCTGCTACATCACTTGTAAACACCATTTCAGGCATGGGTAACCTCCCTATATCATTTTCAGTAAAAACTGAAGCAAAGAATTCATGCAGTCTCTCCACTATGGCCTTGTCTTCCCTTAGCGCCCCTTATACCCCTCTATCATCTAATGGTCCAACTGACTCTTTCACAGGTTTTTTTTTGCTACAAATGGACTTTAACAACATTAACAACTTATCAATTTGAAGATCTTCTCTCCAGTGCCAACTATGCCATCCGTTCTTTGACTCAGCTAGTTTCATCTTCAGATTCGGCAGTATAGTATTAGGTTGTAGGATCCAAGAAAAAATATTATTTGGCCTGGATTAATCAAGATTCAAGGTTTAATTTTTATAGAGTTTTGGCATCTTATGTTAGCAGATATATATAGATTTAGATATATAGATATATATATAGATATAAATATAGATAGGGAGAGGGAGAGAGAGAGAGGAGTAGCCTAGTGGTTACAGCCAGGGCCGGCCCATCCTTTGAGCAAGAATGTTGTTTGCACAGGGCCCCGCATTTCAGGGGGCCCCGCGCAAACAACATTCTGCCCATCAGCGCAGGAAACTATAAAAGAAAAAACAAACTTGCTGCTGCTGCCGCTGCCGCCCCGTGGCAGCAGCAGAATCAAGTGGCTCCCGCAGGGCCCCCGCCCGCCCAACAGAGCCCTCCCTCCTGTCCGGCAGAGCCCTCCCTTGATCACTCTCCTTGGCGTGGTTTTCAGAGCCGCAAAGGGGACTCTTTCCGTCTCGCGCGGCTCTGTTAAGCCCGCTGGGGCTGATGGGAACAGGCATGGATGGAGGGGTAAAATTTGAGTGGATGAAATAGGAATGAGGAAAGAGCAAAAGGAGAAAATTTAGTATGTTAAAGCAGATGTAGAGAGAGAATGGAAAAAAACTAGAAGAGAAAAGAAAGGACAAATAGACAGCAGATGATGGAGAGTTAGCAGAAGACACAAAGAAACCAGAAGAAAGTGGCTGGAGCAATTGCAACTGAAAAAAAATGCACCAAAGGTAGAAAAATATCTCTTAATTTTGAATTTATTAACTGGAATATGTCAGCTCTGGAAAATGTGAATCATTAACATCTGTGCTTTATTTAGTAAGAGGAAATTAATTTATAGTTTTATTTCTACACTGTTGTACATTCCAAGTTTGGCTTTTGGGGTTCCCAGTTTAGTTATTGTCTTCCTGTTTCTAAATTGTGATTTCTTGTTTGGTGATGGTCTATGTTCTGCATGTGTAACTGAACTGAGGTATTCTGTTTATGTAATTCCTATTTGACATTGCCACTTGTTCTCTTTCCCCAGTAGGTCATGTATTGTTATTCTCTGAAATATATTGGTTTAATATTTGCAGTGTTGCCTTTTGATAGGTAGGGTATGGTGCTTTATGAGTCCTGGTAGTGCTGTTATGATACGGTGGGTTTGCTATTGGTTCTAAATGGGCAGTGTTTGTAGTAGTTCCTAATGTGCCCAGGGGTTGGCACTGGATTATAGTAATGTAGAAATCTTAGTCTTTCTTTATCAATACACTCATTAAGAGGCATGTTTACTAAAAGTCAGTGTATGGTAACATTATGCAAATATTTATGCAAATGAGGCCCCTTATGCAAATGAGGTCCCACACCGAGTCTCCGCACATGGCCCCGCACCCCCCTTGGGCCGCCCCTGGTTACAGCAACTGCATAGTACTCAAAACATAAAGGGCTTGATGCCCACTGGTGACCTTGGGCAAGCCACTTTTAACGCACCATTGCCTCGGAAGAAAAGGCCTGGCAATCTACTTCCTGTTATACATTGCCAAGAAAACCCAGAGGCTGCTGGGTCGCAAAGAGTTAGAACAGATCTGACATCACTTAACAAACAAATAAATAAATATATACACACACACACACATATAAGACCAGGACCATAGCAAGGACTGTGTGAATGATGCGGCCACACAAGTATGCAAGTAGAGAAGGGATGCTGTTGTCACCACTGGGCTTCTAGATAAGCCTGAGAAAAGCAAGTTTGTGCATGTAGCTTGGTAAGTGTGGGGGAGGGGGTGGTTGGGGGTTGATACCAGGTTCACCATTCACACAGGGCACAACGTTAGTTTGGTACAGTCGTGCATAAGACTGAAGCAACATGCAAGACATCAGTTCTCTATCAAAACTATTTTGCCAGATCCTATGATATAAACCGCTGCAGCTAAAGATGCTTTGTGGGCTCTGTTAACATTAGCTTAAAATTTCCCATGGTGAAATCGGGCAGCCCAGATTTTTCTTTTCAAAAGTCTCTGTTTCCGTTTTTCTTTCATATACTATCTCTAAGGGGCAATGGGACAGTAGAGTGGGGGGAGCAAGCTGGTTATTCCCCAATACCACTGGACTGTTTAATGCAGGAAAATAATATTAATGACTTAAAACTGTATATGTGCTTGTAGGAGTTAAGTTGTAATTTGTGAAACTAGAAAAGAATATCTAATTGACTGGTTAACACGCTTAAGCTGTGCATGGCAGGAAAATTAAAAGGGGAAAAAAGTCAAGTGTCTCCCCAACATCCAGAAACATCAAAGTCCACAGCGCACATGGATTAATTGCATGTGAAAAGCCTCACACAATCCTTTGCTTTATTTCACTTTTAAATTCCAAAGTTCTGGTCATGATTGTCAGATTTCTAGATTTTGAAAGGACGTGAGAAGAGCAGGGGGGAGTATAGTACATCCCTTTCCTTTCACAGACAAACCCTCCCATTTACAATGGAAGACTAATGACCCTTGGTCTAAATAGATAAATATTTGAGACACAATTATGTTGTCAGTATGGGTGAAGCCTGAACAGATTCACATGTCTGCAGATAGGAAAACATACTTGGTGCTGTCTGCAGTAGAGCTCAGCTTTGGTCTTTAGTTATTGACTTGGTTTTAGGGAACAGGTAAGTATTGTTGTTTTTTCATAATGGAATTACTGTTCACAGTAAAGCTTCTGAAAGGATTACTGTAATAATGACTTGAAACTGATATGAAAGACTCATCTTGCCCAATTAACGGTGGTCCCATTTACCAGAGCAGAATAGCAAAGACATTTCTAAGACTTCTCTCCCTTTTTAATTCACAGGATTACCTTGATTGCATCGCTGACCAATCCAGGCTTTCTTTGGGAGTAGAAGAACGATCAGCCCTGTTTGGAAACATACGCGATATCTACCTTTTCAATAGGTAAGTTAGTGATTGATGATTGACAGATGAGATAAAACTATTCTCCTGGACTTGTGCTAGAGGTCTTTCTGAGATAGCCTGGAATTAGGAAATTGCCTTGAACAGTGATACCATTTCTGTTTACTGTCTCCATGATAAAAAGGCTCTGCACATCCTCTCCCACAGCTATCCCATGAAGGGAGAAATGTCAGAAGCTTTTCTGTGTGTGTGTTTGTCTTTTACCCAGTATTTATGCTTCCTGTTTTTGTTAGCGCTCTCCAGACAGCTATGCAGCTTTTTCCCTAGCTGAAAGGTGTGTATAAAAAGCAGTTCCAAAGGGGAACTGTGATTTTTTTTTTCAGCCTTCTCTTTGAGAGTCATCAGTTTTTAGTGCTTACATTTTGTTCTGTGACCCCTCTGTGGCTCCCATTGTGATGCTGTGTTCCTAATTATAGTGGTAGGGTGCATAAATTAGGGCCCCTCTGTGAAATTACTCAGAAGGGGCAGAGGAAATATTTGAAAGACGTTTGGAATCCATAACTGCCATTTTCCCAATGCAGCCTCAACCACACCTGAATTAGTTTAGTTTATTAACAAACTTGCTATATACTGCCTTTCATAAGAAGTACAACAAGCAATGCCAGATTTCCCATTAGGCACTGTGGAGCCCTCTCACTTGGTTTGCAGCTTGTCGTGCTGTGAGGGCTTCCGTGCATCAGTGATGCTGAGAGCTAAACTATCAGTAGTTTAACTACTGGCAGGGTCTCCCAAGATGGACAGGTCTCAGCTGAGGTGCCAGACCAAGACAAACCACCCATCTGGGCAGCAGCAGAATGGGATACCAAACTTAAACTGCGCGGAAGAAAGGCCCGGCAATCTACTTCTTGCCAAGAAAACCCAATGGATAGTTACAACAAAACAAATTGTGCTATGGTGCTGGAAGATGAGACCACCAGGTCGGAAAGCACTCAACTAGCTACTGGGGAAGAGCTGAAGACTTTTCAGAGTAAAGCCAGCATTTATGATGTGGTTGGATCAAAGCCCTCGGGAAGTCTGACTGCTGATGTAGCTGCGCATGAAATGAGAGTCAGAAGCTGTAAAGATGACTTACGCATTGGAACATGGAACGTACGAAGCATGAACCAAGGAAGTTGGAGGTGGTCAAGAATGAAATGGAACGTGTACAACTTGATCTGTTGGGTGTCAGCGAACTGAAATGGACTGGCATCGGGCACTTTGCATCAGATGATCACATGGTCTACTATGCTGGAAATGAAAGACAAAGAAGAAATGGTGTTGCATTTATAATAAAGAAGAAACTTGCAAGAACTGTAATGAAATACAATGCAGTCAGCGAACGCTTAATCTCTATTCGTCTACGAGGATTGCCTATCAACACAACTATAATTCAAGTATATGCCCCAACAACAGCTGCAGAAAAGAATGAAATTGAAGAGTTCTATGAACAAGTACAATCTGAAATTGACAGAACATGCAAACAGGATAACCTGATAGTCATGGGTGACTGGAACGCAAAAGTTAGCAACAAAGAAGAAGGCAAAGTAGTTGGAAAATATGGACTTGGCAACAGAAATGAAGCTGGAGAAAGACTGATAGAATTCTGCAAGACCAATGATCTATTCATCTCAAACACCTTCTTCCAGCAACACAAGCGGCACCTGTACACATGGACCTCACCCAATGGATTGTATAAAAATGAAATTGACTACATCTGTGGAAGTCAACGATGGAAATGTTCTATAACATCAACAAAGACAAAACCTGGAGCTGACTGTGGTACAGATCATCAACTACTAGTATGCAAACTCAAGCTAAAGTTGAAAAAGAACAAACCACTCATGAATGCAGCAAAATATGACCTTGAGAATATACCACTGGAATTAAGACTGCCTGCAAAATCGATTTGCTACTTTAGATACAAATGACAGAGCTCCGGAAGAGTTATGGAATGACATCAAGAAGGTTGTGTTGGAAGAAAGCGAGAAGTCTCTACAAAAGGTGAAAAAACAAAAATGGCCAAAATGGATGACGGAAGAAACTGAAAATTGCCCAGAAACGCAGAGAAGCTAAAGCCAGAGGAGAAAGAAAGACAATCGCAGAACTAAACAGAGATTTCCAACGTGCAGCAAGGCAGGACAAGAAAAAGTAGTACAATGACACTTGCAAGGAAATAGAAGCAAGAAACTATTAGAGGAAGAACAAGATCAGCTTTCCTAAAGCTACGAGAGTTAAAGAAAAAGTTCCAGCCTCAAATTGGAATGTTACAAGATGCTCAAGGTTCTATGTTGAATGATGCTGAGAAGATCAAGAAAAGGTGGAAGGAATATACAGAGTTTTTATATGATAAAGATCAAGTGGACCAACAGCCGTTTCAACCTGTACCTTATGATCGGGAACCATTGGTGATGAAAGAAGAAGTTGAAGCAGCATTGAAAGCCTTATCAAAGAACAAAGCACCAGGCATTGATAGCATTCCTATAGAGGTATTGCAGCAATCTGATGCAGCTGTTACCATACTTACAAGGCTCTGCCAAGAAATATGGAAGACAATATCATGGCCAACTGACTGGAAAAGATCTGTGTTTATACCAATACTAAAGAAAGGTGATCCAACAGACTGTGGAAATTATCGAACAATCGCTCTGGTCCCACATGCCAGCAAGATTCTACTAAAGATTATTCAAAAGAGACTACAACCGTACCTGGAACAAGAACTACCTGAAGTGCAAGCAGGGTTCAGGAAAGGGCGAGGAACGAGAGACATCATTGCGGATGTGAGATGGATCCTTGAAAAGACTAAAGAATACCAAAAGGATATTTATTTGTGCTTTATCGACTATAGCAAGGCTTTTGACTCTGTAAACCATGAGAAACTCTGGGCCACATTAAGAAGCATGGGTATACCAGAACACCTGATCGTTCTCTTGCGCAATCTGTACATTGATCAAGAAGCAACAGTTCGAACAGAACAAGGAGAAACAGAATGGTTTAAAATAAGCAAAGGTGTAAGACAAAGCTGCATACTTTCCCCCTACCTTTTTAATTTATGTGCAGAACAAATCATCAGAGAAGCAGGATTGTATGAAGACAACAGAGGTGTGAAGATTGGTGGAAGACTCATCAACAACCTTCGCTATGCTGATGATACTACATTAGTGGCTGAAAGTGAAGATGGTCTGAAACATTTGCTTCTCACAATCAAAGAACATAGTCTCAAAATGGGCCTGCACCTTAATGTAAAGAAGACAAAGATCATGACAACTGGCATAATCAACAGGTTTATCGTTGAAGGAGAAGAAATTGAAATTGTGAACAACTTTGAGGGAGGATGTCGAGGGAGGAGTAGCCTAGTGGTTGGGGCAAGGTACTTCAGGCCGGAAGGTCGGAGGTTCAAATCCCACTAGAGGACAGCAACCTTGGGCCGGAAGGACTGGGGTTTCTAGTCCCACAGATGCTCCTTGTGGTCTTGGGCAAGCCACTTAACCCTCCATTGCCCATGTTCCCTGTAAGTATTAGTGTATTTGTCTCATATCCCCGCGTGTTAAATGTATCCCCCAATTGTGTTGTAACCGCTTTGATTGAAGGATAAGGCGGTATACAAAACTGTCTAAATAAATAAATAAAATAAATAAACTTCAACCTGCTTGGATCAACTATCAATAAAGAAGCAACAAGCAGTCAAGAAATCAAACGACGTATTGCTCTTGGCAGAATGGCTATGAAAGACCTAGATAAGATTCTCAAGAGCAGAGATGTCTCTCTCCATACAAAGATTCGACTTGTTCAAGCCATGGTATTTTCAATAACATCATATGGATGTGAAAGCTGGACAGTGAAAAAGACAGACAGGAAGAAAATTGTTGCCTTTGAATTATGGTGCTGGCGGCGAATACTGTGTATACCATGGACTGCCCGAAGAACAAACCAGTCGGTACTAGAGGAGATCAAACCTAAGCTTTCTTTAGAAGCTCAGATGACAAGACTTCGACTTTCATACTTTGGACACATCATGCGAAGAGAGAGATCACTAGAGAAAGACATCATGCTTGGCAAGATAGAAGGTCAACGCAAAAGAGGAAGGCCAGCAATGAGATGGATCGATACAATAACAGCAGCTACGGGTACCAGTCTGTCAACAATGAGCCGCCTGACTGAAGACTGAACACAATTTAGGATAGCTATCCAGAGGGTTGCCATGAGTCGACTCCGACTCGACGGCACTTAACAACAACACTGTGCAGCCTGTCCCTAAGGCCTATGAAGGAGGGACAAAATTTAAAAAGAAAAACAATAAGTAAAAAAGATTGTGGCATGGAAATTTAAAGCAAGTCTGCAAAATTACATTTCAAAAACATAATTTCAGGTGTTCTAGAAACTAAAAGTATTGGTTCCGTTCCTTTCTCACTGCTCGTTCTTATGTTGTCTATGCCAATCACCAAACCTCGCCGTCTATTCCATTGTTATGTGGAGTCCCCCAGGGATCAGTTTTATCCCCTCTGCTCTTCAATATTTTTCTTGCCCCACTTCCCCTTTTGGCCCAACATTTTCCAGTTTCCACCTACATTTACGCCGACGATATTGTCCTTCTTTTCCACACTTCTCCAGCTATGATTGATATCACTCCCCTTAATAACTGCCTCTCTCATATTGCCACCTGGCTCTCATCTAATTTTCTACATTTGAATCCTTCCAAAGCCTCAGCCATGTGGGTGTCTGAGCTCTTCTTGCCCAGCTGTCACGCCTCAAATAAATTCCACTCCTATTCCTCTTACCTCTTCTCTTCGGTACTTAGGGGCAATGTTCCCTCTAATTTTCTGTAGACTGTGTGCGCATAAAATATCAGCTGTGCAACTTTTGAAGGAAGGTTAAATTTTTGTGCGCCACATAATGACACTCGGAGTTATCTACTTTAAAATTTGACTACACGTCAGAATACAGTATGTACACCACATTGATTTAATCAAATTAAATTAAAATAGACGATTACTAAATGAAGCATACAATTTCTAGTCATTACAATCACAACTTTTAAATTTTAAGATGTCTGTATTGTTTTCTATCAGAATCAGAACCATAATTTTTGTGCGCTCTGTTGTAAAGTATGTGCGCTCACTCGGTGAGGTGTGTGCGCGCGCGCACATGCGCACAGTTTAGAGGGAACAGTGCTTAGGGGTAATCCTGGATTCCTCATTGTCTTTTCACAAACACGTGTCCAACTTATCCCGTCGTCCTTTCTTTACATTACGCCAATTACGCTCAGTCCGCTCAATTTTGTCCCCTGATTCCCTTACTACTTTGGTACTAGCTTTAGTTATGTCCAGACTGGATTATTGTAATGTGGTTTATGCTAATCTCCCTGCTTACCAACTTAAACGCCTTCAACTTTTGCAGAATACAGCCGCCCGTCTTGTTACTTTTGCCCGGAAATCAGATCATGTAACTCCTCTTCTGTTTCGCCTCCACTGGCTTCCGCTCCATTTTCGGTTTAAATACAAGGTTCTTATATTATTACATAGAGTCATCCACACTTCCAATCCGCAGTATTTAGCAAATCTAGTCTCTCTTCACACTCCTTATCGTCAGCTCCGGTCAGTGCATGCTAACCGTTTGTTTCTTCCCCCACCCTCACGAGCTCACCTTGAACAGACACGCCATTCCGCTTTCTTTTTCTTGGGACCCTCATTCTGGAATTCTCTGCCTTCCTCTCTTCGTCTAGAATCCTCCTACCAACACTTCAAAAACCTATTAAAAACTCATCTGTTCCAACAGGCATATGATCTCCCTCCCAGCAGTCCTGTCTAATTGTTTTGTTTGTCTTTGCGTACTTATGGTTTGTTTGGTTTGTCTACTGTTTGTCCTGTGACCCCTTTGGTCCATCTTTTCTTTATTTTAATGGATTTCTTTTCTTTTTAATGCTTTTATTTATATTATTTTATTGTAAACCGCTCTCACGTTTCGACAAGGGCAGTATATTAAATGTAAATAAAGATAAAGAAATGATGGTTGCTGGACTCGCTCCATCATTCACATGGTTTAGCTTTATAGTTTAAAGTGCATCAAGTCAAACCTGACATAATTCAATTGGTGTTTACACCTCTTTTTGCACATTTTGGAGTAAAAGTGCTTACGGCTCATGAACCTGAATATCCGTCCCTAACAAGTTAGTTTACAGATCAATACAATTATCATAAAAGAAAATCTAAATTCTAAGTTGTCATGTTTGTTGAAAAGAAAGAGAGACCATGAGTTCCAGACTTTTTAGACCAAAGAGATGGCCCCCTCCTATGAAAAATGATGTTTCTTTTTATCTATATGTGTAATACTAAGATACTATCTAAGCAATATGTGTAATACTAACATACTATCTGCATTTGGAAGTTTTTAGGTCTTTTTCTCCCTCCCCCATATACAGTATTACACTAACAGTATTATAGATACAGTTTTGGGAGGGAAAATGTTTCATTATACTTCTCAACCACCATGATCTATGGTTTACGATTGAGAACAATGACTTGTGTTGTCTTTAGTTTCTCTCCCCCCCCCCCCCCTTGTAAGTGCTTGGAAGTCATGTGACCCAGCTCCTGCCCCTTCTCGTTTCCTCTTAAGTAGTAGTCTGTCCCATCCCTAGTCTTCAGTTGATCTTTGTAGACTGGCTGTTCAGCAACTTCTTGTGGAGCCACTGTTCCTCAACTAAGACAGAGAAAGAAGCAGGACAGAGTTCCAGGGTACTCTAGCTTTGGTAGTGAGAATTGGCAGGCCCAGCACTTTATCAGGCTTTGCTCTGTACTCCTATGGCCATTATTTTATTGTCTTTATTCAGTCTTCAAAACTATAATAAATGCACTCAGTTGGTGGGGTAGGGAGAGATTTCCAGGTAATTCCTCTTTTCAATTTTTTTTTTACACTTCCAGTTCAGTTAGAATTAGCGCTCTGATTCTGGCACCATAACCCTTCATTTGCAACCATCAAAGGATCATGGGCTCTAAGACTGGCCCCTTAGGTGTTGCCCTTAACTATAACTGACTCTCCCTCTCCAAGGGCTGTGAACACTACTTCTGTAGCACCACCAGTCTACGTAACAGGCTGATAGGGGAATCAAAGCAGGGACCCCTCATATGACAACACACAGGACTGCTGCTGAGCTGTCTGAGCTGACCCACAGTTTATTATCTATGCATATGAAATCATATGACCTCCAGAAGGAAGTTCTTTGGCACTACAGCAAGCGTTAGCAGTACATTTAGCTTTGTAGTGATGTTTATTACTGTTACAATATGTGCAAAACTAGCATGTTTTAACTAGAACTATATATAGCATGGAGTAGTAATATGACAGTGTTAAATCATGAGCTGGCTGAGGTACAGTTCTGTATAGCAGCTATGTACATTGAGCTATATAAAGGGAGATGGCTGTTATGCAATTGATTTGTGCAATTTTCTATCCGGATATGGCTGTAGTATGGTGGGCATGCATTCAGTGGGATGTTTGATCTTGTATGTTTATGTAATCAATGGTGGGTTGCTCATGTTGGTAGTAGTATTGTGTAAATAGTAATGTCTTGAGGTGCTTTCTGAACAGTGTTAAGTCTTTTGTTTCCCTTAGATTGTTGGGCAGATTATTCCATAAGGCTGGGGCGAAGAATGAGATTGCCCTGTTGGTGGTTGTTTGGATTACGTTTTAGAATCTCTTAGGCATGATTAGTATGTTCTTCAGGTTATCTCTTTTTATTATTGTGTCTTGTTGCATCTTTATCATTGTGTTGAGGTATGTTGGTGCTATATTGTTTATTGTTTTGAAGGTGGTCATTAGTGCCTTGAATTTGATCCTTTGCATTACAGGGAACCAATGGAGGCAGTACAGTATAGGTGTTATATACTCAGATCTGGCAGCTTTCATTATCATGCGTGCTACTGTGTTCTGTGCCAGTTGTAGGGGTTTCAGTGTGTGTTTGGGCAAGCCTTGGCGGATGATGTTACTATAATCAAAGTGTGGGCATATCAGAACTTGTGCTATAGTGCGGAAGTCATCTGGTGAGAGGAGGGGTTGTAAGTATTGTATCATTCTGGTTTTGTTTTATATTGTACATGTTGTCATATTCATGTGTTTGATCATGTTGAGGTTTTGGTCTAAGTAAATCCCTAGGTATTTTATTTTATTTTTTAATTTGAGTGATGCATTGTTTACTTGTAGTTGTTGAGGTGGGTTGAATGTTTTGTTCCTGGTGATAATTGAAAGGTTAACTGAGTTGAGCCAGAGTGAGACATCATTGAAGCAATTGATGATTTTCTCGTAGCTGGGGTTTGTTGTTTCAAATGTTGTGAATAACATGATGATATCTGACAAACCAGTGGAGTATCTGTTAGGTTGGTTGTCCTGAGTTTGGATTTTTTTTTTTTTGTTAGCTTATCCACATATTTGATGATCCTACTTAAAACAATCAAAATTATCCAGATACTGTTGAAAACAGGCATAAAAATAAGCAAAATAAGTTATTCACTTAGCTTTATGTGGCAGGTGCCCAACTGAATATTGACTTCAGAGTGAGTGTTTTGGGGGGGGGGGGGAGTGGAAAAATGGCTGATTTTGGTAGGGATTTATATAGAGGGATGAGATATCAGAGCGAGGTCCGAGAGAGAACCACTTGTTTGTTCTTTGCCAACCGGGGCCTTGATCTATGATTTTAAATCAAATAAACAAAATGGTTGTATTTCTTTCCTTTGACAGAAACACAGCCTGTGCTAACAAATCATGAAGCCAGTGGCTTATTAATGCTTGTTTAATATATCGCCATTGAATACACGCAGATAACAACATTAATGTATAACATAAAACAGGGAAATAAAAAAAATAAATAATAAAAACAGAGAAACAAAATAAATGTCTGCTGCACCCAGAGTTGACCACATCCTTGACCAACTAGTCCCAAAATAAGGGGCCCTATTTTCAGCAACGGTGGCTACTCACCACCGCTCAACCTTAGACCCAGATATTCGAGGCCAAGGCCATATCCAGCCACCGGCACTGAATATCCAGATCAGCCGATATCAGCAAAGCTGACTGGGCAATGGTGATATTCAGCCGCTACCTAGCTAGCTTTGGCGGTGAAAGTTAGGACAGCCTTTACTGTATCTAACGTGTGTGCATAGGGATGACTTTGCAGCGGCTGAATATCGCCGCTGCCCAGTTATCCTAGGTGCCAGTTAGCAATGGGACATGCAGTGGTGTCACTTTCCAACAGCCCCTGAGGATATTCAGTGCGATTAATGCAGTTATCAAGTCCATATCTATATGTGTAACCACATTAATCGTTTTAAATATCTTGCCCTAGGCTTTTTTGCGTGAGAACTCATAAGAACATAAAAACATAAGAAATGCCTTTCGTTTGTATTTAATAGAAGTATTGGGGGTATCCTCCGATTTAATTCCTCCCTTGGTTAAAGTTTATTACTTACCTAAAACTAAGTTAGCGTTGGCGGGGCCTGATAGTGGCAATGTTATTTTGGGTAGTCCTCAGAAACAAGTTAACATTCTAAATGTCTCCGAGTTGTTGGAGAGTTCTGAGTCTGAAGACCCTGTTCCTTCTACTTTATTGGTTACATTTGCTCTCCTGTCTGATAGAGAATGGCTATTGAAGCTTTTTTTTAAGAAAAAACATATTCCTTTTAGAGGAATGATAGTTAGGATTTATCCTGACTTGGCTAGGTCCACTCAGCAACGTAGAAAGGAATTTCTTCTGTTACGTCTTGGAATACTGCAGTTGGGTGGTTTGTTTTTTCTTAAACACCCATGTAAATGTTTAGTAAAGTTTAAATCTATTTCTTACGTGTTTTACGAACCATCCCAGCTTACTGCTTTCATTAATGCTAGACGCTTGGAGTCCTCGGAAGGGGGCTCTCCTAATCTCTCATAATGGATTAGCCTGTGCTTTTGCGAATGCTTTCATTTTCCTAGCATATTTGGTTATATAAATTGTATGACTCCTCTACCCCTTTTTTTGTGGGCTAGTGAGGAAGATGTCTTGGATGATTTCTTTGTTAAGGTACCATTATTGGGTTTTTGGTATGTTTATTTCTTAGATGTCTTTCTGTTTCTACAAGAGTGTTTGTAACTTCTTGTTATATTGTAAAATTTGTAAAAATAAAATTAAAAAAAAAAAAAGAAATGCCTTTCTGGGTCAGACCAAGGTCCATCAAGCCCAATATCCTGTTTCCAAACGTGGCCAGTCCAGGCCACAAATACCTGGCAAGTTCCCAAAGAGGCACATATGTTCCACAATGCTTGTCCCAGGGCAACCAGTGGATTTCCCGAGTTCCCTTTAATAATGGTTTATGGATCTTTCCTCCAGGAACTTGTCCAAACGTTTTTTTAAACCCAGCTACACTAACAGTTTTTACTCCATCCTCCTACATCTGTGACTGAGATATGAAGAAACAGAGTCCAACTAAAGTGTTAAGTTTTCATAGAGCTACGATGCTGTAACCATGCAACGTTGCTGTGCTATGGTATTGAAAAACAGGGGGGTATGTTTACTAAAACCCCGGTAATGTGCGGGCCGCGCTAGTGTGCGGGTGCCATATAAGGAGTGGGCGTTTCTTTCTGAAAAAGCAAAACCGGGATTTAAATATGTGCTAAGGTGCGCGGCGCCCATGTGCTCCCCGCACATTAGCGCATGAGAAAGCTGCGCGGGAGGCATAAGCGGCGCGCTGATGTGCAAGCAGAAGAGCAGAGCCACAGCACAATGGTTAAGACACTGACCAATGGTGCAGGGATCAGGGGTTCAATCCCCCACAGTACCCAGTGAAGACGGCTGGCTGAGGCATTACTTTAGGAGCCAGATTAATATTGGGCGGCATAAGGCGGCGCGCTGATGGGCATAAGGCGGCGCGCTATTGCTTTAGGAGGCATTTTAATATTGGGCGGCATAAGGCGGCACGCTGATGTGCAAGCACAGGAACAGAACCACAGCACAATGGTTAAGACACTGACCAATGGTGCAGGGATCAGGGGTTCAATCTCCCATAGTGCCCAATGAACAAGGCTGGCTGAGGCATTACGTATTATGGGGAAGATTGCTTTAGGAGGCATTTTATTTTTATTTTAATTATCACTACTAGCAAACGCACTCTCAAAGCGTGTTAACATAAGGCGCCCCATAAGGCACATTTTAAAGTGCACTGTCCGCCAAGGCACCCTAGAATGTTGCTTATAGGGCACATTATAGGGTGCCGTATGAGGTACCGCAAGGTCAGAGTACTGTTTTTGATGGCAGCACTGTGCAGTTTAAGGAATGAAAAGCATAAGTAGGTGCGCTGACATGCAAGGAGGAGCAGCAGTGGAGCACAATGGTTAAGGCACTGACTGCTTATACAGGGGTCATGAGTTTGCTCCCCAGTGTGCCTAATACGTAAGGCTGGCTGAGGCATCAGCTTTGCAATGTACGTTTTGTTTCCTGCAGCACTTTATTTTTATTTTATTAATTGCTGCCAGCAAACACGCCCTCACGTGCCGTAATTGAAGGTGCCGTATAAGGCACCCTATAAGGCACTCCATAGGGCACATTATAAAGTGCACTGTCCGCCACGGCACCCTAAAGGGCACCCTATAAGTTGCGTCACAGGATAATGTATAGTGCACCTTACATGGACGGGAACCATAAGGTGCCCTATAGGGCGCCCTATAAAGCGCCCTCAGAGGCACCTTATGGGTACAGTACGCTGAGGGTGTTTTTGCTGGCAGCAATAATGTACATTAAAAAGAGATAATGCTTTGGGCAGCCCTATCAAATAACCCCACTGTGGGTTTGAACCCATGACCTCTGGCTTCACAGGCAGTAAAGTAACCATTGGGCTACAGCTCTATAGCTACTAGCAAGCCCCAGGCTGGCTGCAGAGAGCCTGCACGTCACCACACAGACAGTCTGTTGTGGTCACCGGGATAGGGTTAGCACACCCGTACCCATGATGCACTGCACATGCAAATCAGCTGTCCACAGATGAACACAAGATGGGGTATGCACCCCCACAACACCTCGGCCTGGTAGGGGGAACTGACCATGTGCACCCCCACAGCACCTCGGCCTTGTAGGGGGTACAGACCGTGTGTTTTACTGGCACAGAGTAGCTACACACCATCACATTGTGCGGGTACTGTGCTCACCCTGATGGTGCGGTGAGGCGCCCAGCACCAGGTCCACAGCACCTTCCATGGCAGAAATAGGCCATGATGCAGGTCCAAAGTAGTGTTAATGTGTGAGATAGGTAGTTTCTGCAGAAACACCTTGGATATATCTGTCTGTCTCAGTCAGGTGTAGCCCCTATGGACCCCTAGGTGGGCTATGTACCACCACCCTCCTCCTCCAGGGCTGAGGGTGGTAAACAGGGTCTCGCATCAACAGATCCACATTCTACCTCCCTGCAATGGTGGCAGTAGAGGGGACCATCAATCCCGGTCCTGCTGGGGAAAAGACACCCTTCAGGGCAGTCAATGCAGCTCTGTACATATCCATAACACAATAGCAGACAGACATTAGGCCTGTATATGCTAAGCTGCACCCCACCACTATCTGATATTCTCCTGCAGCAAGCCTTCAGCCGCTGCACCCTGCAGGGCACTCCATCAAGACACATACCAGCTGCAAACAGTCTGCTAGTTAGTCCATAGTGCAATGTTCCTGGTGGAAATGCATGCACCCAGAACTGGGATGGCAGCACACACAACAAGCAGATAAGTCATTGACTGGCCCCCAAAAGGAAACCCATAAATATCACATGACAAAAATACTATATAGCACTATGGGGGTGCCTAGCCATGCTGTCGTCACTGCACAGTCAGGGTGAGAGTGATCTCCCATCAGGACATACTGAGGTCACCCTGTCTGTGTAGGTGGCCGGGCACTAAAATGGCCCAGCCAGTGCCCTATGCCCTGTGCAGATGCACCCTGTCTGGCCTATACCCATGGTACCTTGCTCCTCATTATGCACATTGGCAACAGTGCTGGCAGTGTGGGCTGTAGAAGGTGTTTGCAGCCACCACACACTGGATAGACAGACACACACTCCCACACTTAGGCCAGCATTGTGCTACTATAGAGGAGTCTATCAGCCCTGGCCACCACACCAGTCCTGGGCACAGTACAGGCATGGATATTGTTCGCAATACTGTTGGGGGTCACTCCCCAGGGTGGTAAACACTGTCAGAGACCAGACCTGAAGCACACACCGCAGACATCCGAAAGATTGTTATGATGGAGCTCAATCAACAAACTGTGCTTAACGTAGAAATCGCTATCTGGCAGTAATCATAACAAACGTTTGATAGCTGTGTACCGTATACCCAGGTGTCGGGTGGCATTGCTAAGGTATGCAAGTGCTAGTATTCGGGGATGCACGCAGGGCCCAATGTCCTGCCTCTCCAGGAGGCATTGGCTAATGGGGCTTGTGGGTGTGTCTGCCCTTGTTGGCTGCTGCTTTACGGCAGAGGTTTCCAACTCCAGTCCTGGTGTGCCAAACACTGTTCGGGTTTTCATGCTGTCCCTCATGAATATGCATGAGATACATCTGCATACCATGGGGGTGGTGCATAGATATGCAGCACAGGCATCTTTATTAGAGGAAGCATGGAACCTGAATGGTGTTTGGCCCTCCAGGACTGCATTAGGGAGACTCTGCTCTAGGTAATGCACATTTCTATGATGTTTGTGCTGTGTGGGGTAAAATATAGGTGTTTGACCCATGCTTATGTTTTCAGCAATAAAGGTTCAGTCTTTACTACCATGTTTTCTTCATAGGTAAAATAAAGGGACTGGGTTGGCAGGAGCCCCAGCTGGGATTTGAACCTTCTGGTCCTAAAGGCACTGGCTGTGTCCGTTGCACCACCGTCTTAGCACAACAACAGTGCATTCCCTGGGGAATCCATGGCTGTTTGTCAGACAGGGCCTGTCTGTTGGAGTGCACTGCACCCAGGTGAAGGGGGCTAGGCCACTGTCTGCTGTGGGCAGCAGCCACTGTCCCCTCAACCAACGGTACCCCTCCGCCACCATGCTGACATGGCCTTATATTGGTGACAGCATTACAGCTGAATGATATGTGGCCCTCCAGGACTGCATTGAGGGGACTGTGGTCTAGGTAATGCGCATGTTTCTGGTGTCTGTGCTCTGTAGGGTAAAATAGAGGTGTTTGGACCATGCTTATGTTCTCTGCAAAAAAGGTTGGTCTTTACTATCACGGTTTAGTGGTGGGTAAAATATGGGGATTGGGTTTGCAGGGGCCCCAGCTGGGACTTGAGCTGCTGACCTTTGGCTCCTGAACACACTGTCTGTGTTCACTGCACCACACTGTGGCCACAGAGACAGTGCAGTCCTTGGAGATAGGAAACCTGGCCAAGGAAATCAGAAACCCTGCTCTGCACAATTTCACTGTGGACTCATTCACCTTGTATGGAGAGAAAAGGGCAAATAAACATTAGAAATGGCCTTGAAAAAAAGGGAAATAAAACATAACCAAGCTGGGCAACAGTGATATCAATGGGCAACAGTAACAAACACTCCCAGGACAGCTCCAAAAAAAAGTGATTTTTGGAAGGGTCTATGGAGCGTAGACCCTTCCAAAAATCATTTCCTTTTTTTTGGAGCATTCCTGGGAGTGTTTTTTATTGTTGCCCATTGATATCACTGTTGCCCAGCTGGATTATAATTTTTTAGAATTTTGGTGTGGTCATTTTCTATTTTTATTTGCTATTTTGTTCTGTTCACATGTATCACACTACTCACGTTTTGTAGGTTTCCCTGGTTTTGCTGTACATTGCTGACAGAAATGGTTTCTCTTCCCTTTAAATCGGCTCTACTGCGAGGTTTTCACTCGCGGTATTTTTTTAGTTGAATTTCAGCCCCGCTCCTGTACGGGGGAGCCTCTCCCCTCCCACTCTCCACCCATTGACCCCGTCCCTCCGCCCCTCGGGAGCCTTCCTCTGCCCTCAGAATGCCTTACCACGCCTCTATCGCACATCAGCGCGCTGCGCACTTGTGCGGGCCCGTTAGTGCAGCGCGCACGTGTGCGGGGCACAAAAACGCACTATTAGCGTGCGCTAAGGTACCTTAGCGCATGCTCAAGTGCGCCCCGCACAATTGCGCGGTTTAGTAAACATACCCCAGGGTTTCATCTCGTAGAATGCAGATGATTGACCTGTTGGTTACATTTTATTTTTTCTGTTTTCATTTTCAGAGGAAAGCAAAATCTAGAGTAGAGCAAAGCAATAGGAAAGAGATGGGGCAAACTCGATGGGCTTTTCCAACAGCCCTCATGTAATTTGAACCAGATAAATTATCTGCTATTTGTACGGTGCCATTTGGACATATGCAAGTTTCGCAACCTTGTACATTCTTCACATTCTGTTGTGAAAAAAATACATTTCAAAATGCATTAAAAGAGGAGGTTTTACACTTTTTTAACATTAAAAAACAATCATAGACATGAGTCAGATTAGCAACTAGCACTAACCTAATAGAAACCTGGAAAACAAGCTTACGCCGACGTAATTTACCAGTATGCCAAGATGTTCTGATGATTTTGAGAGTATTGTTGTGTTACTCTTTCAATGAAAAAGCGAAAGTAGGTTCACATTAGAGCCTATAGTAAGCAGTTAAGTGTAGCTCTTAGATACTTCTTGCAGCTTTGAAAGATGAATGGTCTGTCCCAGAATTTGAGCCATTTTCCCCATCTACTAATGTTTTATTTGCAGCCTCTGTTTATCCTGTTAGTTCTGGGTTAATTTGTGGTTTTTATCTCTGCATTGTGTAAACTTTGGGGGGGGGTGTATTTTTATTTATGCAATTTCTAGTACTGTATATACAAAATGAATTTCATCCCAGCAAAAGGCAACATAGTCACAAAATAATACACAAGGGGAACATTAAGAAGGCAATTAAGCAGACAAGTACCTTCAAGCCCTCAATGGATAAAAAATTAGAGTAAGGAGGACTCAAATCCAAAGCACATCCAGAACGGATTCACTAACCAAGAAATAAGGCAGACAATGGAAGGTAAATACCAAAAGATCACCCCTACTTTACTTCAGGACTCAAGTCAGGACCCACCTCAGGTACAGACTGGACGGCAGCCAACCTAGATGATATAAAGGTGGACAGATGCTGTCGATCAAAAAAGAGAAAATTGGACCCCACCAACTTGACTAAACATTTACAAGGAAAACGTAGAAAAAATAACCCACCCAAGTGAAGCACCCCAGATTTTAACAAAAGCAGCTTTCTTCTTTTCTGTGGTGTGTCTAGACACGTCCTGGAAGATACTAATTCAGCAGTCCATAAACATTTTATGTGAAGAACAAAAAAATTAATTTTAAAAGCCAGCCTCAATCTGAGTCCAAAGCCCAGGTGACCAATAAGTAGCGGTCAACTTGAGTTCGGACCAAAAAAGCAGTGAAATCCAAGTATCACATGATAACATGGAGAATTGTTCATGGCCTTCCACAATCTTAGCTTTAGCCGTAGGCAAATAAAAAGTTTTAGATATTGGAGGCACTGATTCATAAGGTATCTTCAAAACCAGGGTCGAAAACTTGTTAAACAGTTCCAGTACAGAAATAAAAGGAACCTTGGGAAAATTAAAAATTCACAAATTTCTACTTCTATTTGCATTTTCAAGAGATGCAAGCTTCTAATGTATAACCTCTGAATCTTTCATAAATACCAAAGCATTCTCTTGGAGCTGATCCATCCTTGTTTCTGAGGTTCATATAGAACCATAGAAACATGATTACAGAAAAAAGACTATGGGGTCTATTCCATCCCGCTATTCGCCACCCCCCCCCCCCCCCCGCCATCCCCGTCAAAAGCCTTCCCATACAAACAAGGCATTTGTACGGGGAGGCTTTGATGGGAGACGGAGGGGGCGTTCCGAAGACGGAGTGAGGGTGGGGCATGGGCGGTCCGCGACCCAAGATGTACAGGGCCGATTCTGAAGTTGGCACTGTACATTCGGGGTCGGCAAACTGGATGGGGGACGGCAGACCCGGACAGCATCAGAAAGGTGAGGGGGTGCAGGGGATTCCCCGCAGCCCAATCTTAGCCATGGAATGCCAGATTTGGGATTTGGCTGAGGGGAAAGAAGATTGTGGTTGGCGGCTGGGGATCACAGCTCCTGAATGGAGCTGCGGTGCCATGGCAACGGGATGCCATGGCACTGCAGCTCCATTCAGGAGCATCACTTAGGTAGCCGGGCAGGTGGCTATATGTGCAGGCCGATCAGAATTGAGTCCCGGCCTGCACATATAGGTCCTAAACCAGATTCTGATCCCGCAGGGCATGTCTAGTCCCTGCGGGATCAGAATCGGGTCTACCTCTGGGCGCCCCAATTCCGATTGGATGCACAGGGGCATGCACGCACTCAATGGACTGTGCCTCCACATGGCCTATCTAGTCTTCCCTTCCATATCAACTACCATAGTCTCTTAAGAACATAAGAACATAAGATATGCTATACTGGGTCAGACCAAGGTCCATCAAGCCCAGTATTCTGTTTCCAACAGTGGCCAATTTAGGTCATATGTACCTAGCAGTTTCCCTAAGAGACACAAGTTCCACAATGCTTGTACTGGGTCAAGCATTGATATCTTCGGTCACTTCTTAATTATGGTTTATGGACCTTTCCTCCAGGAACTTGTCCAAACCTTTTTTAAACCCAGCTACACTAACAGCCTTTACTACATCCTCCGGTAACAAATTCCAGAGTTTGATTACACGTTGAGTGAAAAAATATTTTCTTTTATTAGTCTTAAATAGTTTACCCTGTAGCTTCATTGCATGTCCCCTAGTCTTTCTATATTCTGATAAGGTAAACAATCGATATACGTTTACCCGTTCCACGCCGTTCATTAATTTATAGACTTCTATCATATCTCCCCTCAGCCGTCTCTTTTCCAGGTTAAAGAGCCCTAACCTTTTTAGCCTTTCTTCATAGGAGTATCCTTCCATCCCCTTTACCATTTTTGGTGGCTCTTCTCTGTACCTTTTCTAAAATCGCTATATCCTTTTGAAGATACGGCGACCAGAATTGCACACAATATTCAAGGTGCGATCTCACCATGGAACGATATAGAGGCATTATAATATCTTTTGTTTTATTTTCCATTCCTTTCCTTATCATACCTAGCATTCTATTTGCTCTCTTGGCCGCCGCTGCACACTGGGCCGAGGGTTTTAACATGGTATCCACAATGACGCCTAAATCTTTTTCCTGGGTGGTGGTTCCTAATGTGGAACCTTGCATCGTGTAACCATAGTTTGGGTTGTTCTTCCCTATTTGCATAACCTTGAACTTGTCCACATTAAATTTCATCTGCGATTTTGATGCCCAGTCTTCCAATTTATCAAGATCCTCTTGCAATTTTTCACAATCCTCTTGGGTTTTAATAACTTTAAATAGTTTTGTGTCATCTGCAAATTTGATAACCTCACTCATTATTCCACTTTCCAGGTCATTTATGAATATGTCAAAAAGCAGCGGACCCAGCACAGATCCCTGGGGTACACCACTATTCACCTTTCTCCATTGGGAAAATTGGCCATTTAGCCCTACCCTCTGCGTTCTATCTTTTAACCAGTTCCTGATCCACAATAGTACACTGCCTCCTATCCCATGACTCTTTAGTTTTGCCAAAAGTCTCTGATGAGGGACCTTGTCAAAGGCTTTCTGAAAGTCCAGATACACAATATCAACCGACTCACCTTTGTCCACCTGTTTATTCACTCCTTCAAAAAAAACATAACAGATTAGTAAGACAAGATCTTCCTTGTCTAAAGCCATGTTGGCTGTCTCCCATTAGGTTGTGACTATCTACATGCTGAGTAATTTTATTCTTTATGATGGTTTCTACCATTTTTCCCGGTACTGACGTCAGGCTCCACCGGTCTGTAGTTTCCCGGATCACCCCTGGAACCCTTTTTAAAAATTGGTGTTACATTGGCGATCCTCCAATCTTAGGGTATTAGAGATGATTTTAATGATAGTTCACAGATTACTGATAGCATTTCTGAAATCTCATATTTCAGTTCTTTCAATACCCTTGGATGTATACCATCTGGCCCAGGTGATTTGCTACTCTTCAGTTTATCTAATAGTTGTAAGACATCTTCCCGATGTATCGATATTTCCTTCAATTCTTCCGCACCTTTAAATACCACTTCAGTCATGGGTAACATCCCTACATCTTCCTCAGTAAAGACCGAAGCAAAGAATTCATTCAGTCTCTCCGCTATCGCCTTGTCGCCTCTTAGTGCTCCTTTAACCCCTTTATCATCTAATGGACCAACTGACTCTCTCACAGGTTTTTTGCTACGAATGTACTTGAAAAGGTCTTTATTTCGCATTTTTGCTTCCGCAGCAAGCTTCTTCTCAAATTCTCTCTTTGCCTGCCTTATCAATGCCTTGCATTTGACTTGCCAGTGCTTGTGCTGTTTCCAGGTTTCGTCGTTTGGCTCTTTTTTCCATTTCGTGAAAGATGCTTTTTTGGCAACAGCCTCTCTGACCTCACCTTTAAACCATGCTGGCAGTTTTTTGGACTTCCTTCCACTTTTCTTAAAGCGTGGAATGCAGCTGGTCTGGGCTTCCAAGATAGTATTTTTCAACAACATCCAAGCTTGATGTACGTCTTTAACCTTCGCAACTGCTCCTTTTAGTTTTTTCTTAACTGTTTTCCTCATTTTATCATAGTCTCCCTTTCGAAAGTTAAAAGGTAGTACTGTGGATTTCCTTACTGTCCCGCCTCCACTAATAAAATCAAAGGCGATCATGCTATGATCACTATTGCCAAGTGGCCCCAACACCCTTATCTCTTGCACTAGATCTGGTATTCCACTAAGGACTAGGTCTAATATGGCTTCCCCTCTGGTCGGTTCATGAACCAGCTGCTCCAAGAAGCAGTCATTTATTCCATCTAGGAACTTTATCTCTATAGCATGTCCTGACGTGACACTGACCCAGTCGATACCGGGGTAATTGAAATCACCCATTATTATTACTGCGCTGTAACGTTTGTTAGCTTCTTTGATTTCTTTGAGCATTTCATCATCCATTTGGTCATTCTGGCCAGGTGCTCGATAGTACACCCCCACTGCCATTGCCTTCCCCCTTTTATATGGAATTTCAATCCATATAGATTCTGCAGCAGATTTTGTTTCCTGCAAAACTTTAATCCTTTCTGAGTCAATGCCCTCTCTAACATAGAGCGCAACCCCTCCACCAATTTGATCAGCTCTATCATTACGATATAGTTTGTACCCAGGTATCACAGTGTCCCACTGGTTGTCCTCCTTCCACCATGTCTCTGATATTCCAATCATATCTAACCTTTCATTTAGTGCTATATATTCTAACTCTCCCATCTTATTCTTTAGACTTCTAGCATTTGCATACAAGCATTTTAGAGAATGTATTTTATTCATGTTAATTTGGCTATTGTTAGACATGGGTAAATTGGGATCTTTAAGCTCTGTCTGCTCCATACTTGAGGGCATTTGGGCTACTTTACTCTTTTGTGGAACCTCTCTGCTTTTGGTAGTATCCTTCAAGGATACATTCTTCCGAGCCATCTGCTCTTGGGCGACTGTCGGCTTTCCCCTAATATCTAGTTTAAAAGCTGCTCTATCTCCTTTTTAAAGGTTAATGCCAGCAGCCTGGTTCCATCCCGGTTAAGGTGAAGCCCATCCCTTCGGAAGAGCCCCTCCTTTCCCCAGAATGTTCCCCAGTTCCTAACAAATCCAAAACCCTCATCTCTGCACCATTGTCTCATCCACGCATTGAGACTCCGGAGCTCTGCCTGCCTTTTGGGTCCTGCGCGTGGAACAGGAAGCATTTCGGAGAATGCTACCCTGGAAGTTCTGGATTTCAATTTCCTACCTAAAAGCCTAAATTTTGCCTCCAGAACCTCCCTACCACATTTTCCTATGTCATTGGTACCAACATGTACCAAGACAGCAGACTCCTCCCCAGCACTATCTAAGACCTTATCTAGGTGGCGCGTGAGGTCCGCTACCTTCGCACCAGGCAGGCATGTTACCAGGCGATCCTCACGTCCACCAGCCACCCAGCTATCTGCATGCCTAATGATCGAATCACCAACTATAACGGCTGTCCTAACCCTTCCCTCATGGGCACATGGCCCTGGAGAAACTTCCTCGGTGCGAGAGGGTTTTACATCACCTGGAGGACAGGTCCTAGTTACAGGATCACTTCCTGCCACACCAGGGTGATGCTCTCCTGTCACGTGACCTCTCTTCTCCATGGCAACAGGGGTGCTGCCAGACTGGAGGTGGGACTTCAGGACTATATCCCTGTAGGTCTCGTCTATGTACCTCTCTGCCTGTCTTATGCTTTCCAAGTCTGCTACTTTAGCCTCTAGAGAATGGACTTGTTCCCTGAGAGAAAAGAGCTCCTTGCACCTAGTGCACACGTAAGACCTCTCATCAACTGGGAGAAAATCATACATGTGACACTCAATGCAAAAGACTGGAAAGCCCCCATCCCGCTGCTGGACTGCTGTCTGCATCTTAGTTTTAAGTTTGTGTCTAGATCTTTAAGTTCTTACTTACTAGGGGTTGCTATGGGTATTTATACCAATAAAACTGTACCTAATACGTTTAATATACCTTGTTCACCTGAAGCTTAATTAATCTCAGGTCCTTAGTGTATGACTGATTTGGGTAATGAGCTTCACCTGAAAGCACCTCCTGTCTTTTAAGATGTGTAAGTACCTATAAAACTATGATTATCCCAGGGGAGGGTGGGTGTGGGGAGGGAGGGAGGGAAACAACACTTATTACACTGGAAGGATGGTGGATGCTTGGAATGCCCTGCCGATGGAAAAGGTGGGGGCAAATACAGAGACAGAATTCAAAATGGCATGTTACAGACACAGTGGATCCCTTTATAGCAACAGGATAAAATTAACTTAACTCTCTTATATATTGCTTATATAGCCGTTGCGTAGTTAGCTTCTGCAGCATCTTTGGCTGTGCAGTGACCCCAGATATTCAATGCCGTGGCCGCATATAACCTCGGCATTAAACATCCAGGGTTAAAGTTTGGTGGTGGTGATGACTATGTGCCGTAGAGGTGCATAGCCGTCGCAAATGAATATCTGACCCATTGAGCCCAAGGGGAGGCACAGGGTCATCTTCCACCCTATGCCACTCCCAGCAGACTACCCAGAGCTTTCTCCCTGATAGCAGGCCACACGAAAGAGTCCATTGGCCCGCGAATCTCTGCTTCAGCTGCTGCAAGCTTAGCCTTGCATATGCAGCTTGATTGGGCACTGAAGAAAAAAGGCAAAAGCAAAGTGCGGCGAATCAACTAGGAGTCTCTATGCTGGTGAGTCAGTAGATGTCCGCTGACGCCATCTCCCCTCCCCCCCGCCCCCCCCCCCCCCCCCCCCGTGGAAGTAGCCTGTAAACTTGATTTTTGAATTATGTATGTTTCATTGTGAATCACTATGAGCTACGGTTAAATAAGTGGATTATAAATAGGTTTTAAAAATATATATATATATGTTTGATTGGGATATTCTTACAACTAGGAAGCCTCCAAAACTTGCATGAATTGCCTTCTTCGGTAGAATTTTAAGTCAGCTTTGTTAAAAACGCATTAATGAGGATATTTCAGTTATTCCTAGGAACTTTTTCTTTATAGAACAGTGAAATTGCTTAGCAATAAATAACATAGCAGCAGCATTGCCTCAAGGTAAAAATGATATCCATGGTGGTATTCTCATTACCAAGCACACATAAATTTAGATATCTGTTACATGACTCCACATATGTACAGAGCACAGTATTGTATTAACAGAAGGTGAATGTTTGCACCGATAAGACATGCATGAATTGCTGGGGCCCTTCATCTGTCCTTGGCATATTGTAAGCACAATTTGCTTTTTATATTTTTGGAAATATTTGGTAAAGTTGTATTTTTTTAAAAATAATTCTACAGATTTTTTGATCCTCATCTGTCCTGCAGTCTCATCCACTGAGATATATTCATCCTTCTTGTCAGGTGGTCTCTCTTAGACCTAGTTCTGATATTTCATCTCTCTGCATAACCCCCTCCCAACCCCAGCAAGACCTTACCAGTGCATCTTGGAGAGTTTCAGACAAGTGTGCTTCTGAAGGCATGGAATGATCAGGACTTTTTTTTTCCCTCTGAAAATCATTTATAGATTGATGGGGCAGGATATTTTGGCCTTAAATAGATATTGCAGCCTCCTTATTCTCAAGGCACAACTTGTTCCCCTTCTGCTTCCACATAAAGTTCAAGCTTCTTGGACTGGCCTGTAAGTATACTCGCTTTGCATGTCCTCATTGCCTTTCCTCAAGGACATTGCTAGACACTGAAACACTGGCCCTGTTTCACTGTTCTCCTTCAAAGTGTTCCAAACCCAGGGTTGTAACTGGAGTCGGGCGAATCAGGGTGCTGGCTTGGGCCATGCTCTACAGAGCGTCGGCAAGCGCTGTCCACTCCACTTCAGCAGATAATCCCTCTGAGCTCATTCGCCCACCTCTCTGTGTGAGCGCCTCCTGCCAGTAAGAGGAGAGGTGCATTTCTTACCTGTGCTGTCAACTCCTAGGTCAATTTCAGTCTGAACCATGCAAGAGCACATAATTTCACAGGACCCAGCAGTACTGCAGTCAGACTTCAGATTGAAGCTAGCAGAGGAGGGGGCAAACACAAGTCAGAAGTGCTGCTTTCCTCCCTCCTGCTACCAGTGGGGGAAAGAGGGAGAGGATAATGATGAATGGAGGTTGAGGATTGCCAGAGGCAGTGCACGGGAGGAGGTGGTGAAGGGAAAAGAAGAACCCCAAATCTCATAAATATCTAAAGACACCTCTTTTCTTTTCTTTTTTTCCTCCTGTACCCAGGGCCGGCCACAGAGTTGGTTCAAGGTGTTGACACTCTAGGCAAATCGTAAACATTATGCTCCCCCTCCCCCCCCCCAGCTGTCAATCTATTGTTTAGCTCTCTGCTCTTTGCTGCAGCTCCCCTCCTCTCCCCCCCCCCCCCCCAAAGCTGCCATCCTAGGCAGCTGCTTAGTTTGCCTGATGGTTGGGCTGACCCTGCCTGTACTCCTTACAGCTTTCATGTATCAAACAATTGTTCTTATCTGTGCCCATCTCCTCCACCAACTCCCATATAAGCATTGCTGCATCATACACCTACAATGACCTTTCAGTATTGGTGTGTCATGCTGCCCAAATCCCGCCTTAAACTCACTGTTATGAAGCTGGTTTTAAAATTCTTTCTTTGTTAATTGTAACTACATTCAATATGAAGGAATGTATAGTAGGATATTCATATATTGTCTTCTCTGTGCATCTAGACTAGACTCGTAAGCTTCACAAAGCATGTGCATCTCACCAGCTCTATCAATGCCTAGCAGCCATATGGTTTTAGTGGAAGCATACCTCTGTACAGAAATTCAGCTTTTTGCTTGTTTTACGTTTTTATTTTTGCTATAAGTATGCTACTGTTAGCTGGGCAGGGAAATAACTACAGTGCCTGAACTCTTATTCACCTTGGGCTCATATTTTTTAAAAGTCAAGTAATAAAATCCAACTCAGGTACTTTGGCCATACCCTTCGGCAGTAAATTCTAAAGTTTGATTGTGCTTTGAGTAAGTACTTTTTCTGATTTGTTTTAAATCTACTTTGGTTTCATGGAATGTCCTCTTGTCTTGGAGTGGAGGAGTAGCCTAATGGTTAAGAACACTGGCTTGAAAACCCAGAGACCAGGGTTCAATTCCCACTAGCACTCCTTGTGGCCTTGGGCAAGTCACTTAACCCTCCATTGCCTCAGAAAAATTCAAGTTATCAATGTCCCTGTTTAATGTACATTACCAAGTTTAAGTTTCAATATAAACTGCTTTGATTGAAATGATAAAGCAGTATATAAAATCTGTTAAATAAATAAAATTGTCTTACTACTCTTTGAAAGGGTAAAAATAAACAACCACTCCCTATTTTCTTGTTCTATCCCACTTAGGATTTTTAAAACCTCTATTCCTTCTCATCCTGCTAGACCAGTTCAGACAAGTAGGTTATGCTCCCCGGCCAGCAAAGAGGCAGAGCAAGACAATTTTCTGTGATGTCATCACCTGTATAAGTGGTAGTGCAGCACTGAAAATTGCCAGTATTCTATTCTTCTCTTAGATGGCTGGCTTGTGTTCTGGTGCAGTAATGTGAGTTTAGCCCATCTGCCCAGGCCCAGGCTATGGCCCTTTGCGGTTGAGCTCTCGGGCCCTTTGGAGGTTTGAGTTTGCCTATCCCTTCTGAAGCCAGAGGATGCCCTAATCCAGTGCTGTTACCTACTGGCTCCAACAGCAGTGGGCAGCCAGATAGTCCCCCAGGGCCCAGCTGGGTGGGTGATAAGTTAGGGCCTCAGAACCCCCTCGTCTCCTCTTCCCCCCGCACCATACCCGCCTTTTGAGAGTTTTGAGTATTTTTGATTTGGCCATTTTATTCAGCATCAAATCAGCTCTGCCTAATAAAGCAGGCTGTTGATAAAAGTATTTTTTAAAAGTCAGTAAGCCAAGCAATGGTTCTAAGCAGGGCCTCCTAGGGCTGCATGGACATTGGGAAAGCCTCAAAGCTTCCCTGGTTGCCAGGGGAGAGAGAAGGGAGTTTCCTTTTTTGATCAGGACTCCTTTTTCACAGTGGCTGCAGCCAGCTTTCTTGATTTTTTTTCCCCCCAGCACTTAGCACTTGTTTTTGCTGTGATGCCAGGAGCATGATGGTGTGCTGCATGCAGTAGTCACTATGTCAGCTCCATACTCTGAATGTGATGGAAATGCCTTGCGGCACCATTCCCATGCCGAACCAGGATCCTCAGTGAGGAGCACAGGGCCCAATGATGCTTTTTGTGCTGACCCCTTGTACCTCTGTTTTCCCATTAGCGGGAATGGTGGTCAGTTTGGATAGTCACATGGTTTCCTCTGGAGAGAAGGAAGGTGAGGCACACAGGCCATGGGACCCTCAGCCACATAGGGCCCCTTTTCAGCTGGGTTTGAATAGCAGTTCCTGAAGCAGCTCGGGGTTGCCTTCAAGCAATGCTCTTGCCCTCTCAGGCAGCGCCTGTATAGGTGAGGTTTTTTTCCTTTTCTGCAGGAGTCCTTGCCCCCTACTACCAAGGATACTAAGAAGCCTCAGTTGTCTTTGGATGGAGCTTCTGGAAGCTCTGTGCTGTCTACTTTGCTCAAGGATTGGGATGAAAATGGTTTGCTCTCTCTGACCAGTCTTTTGGCTAAAGAGAGGGAGAATCCAGCAGTGATAAATTTGTTTCACCAAGACGACCACCTGATCCTGATTGTAGTATTTTGAAGCTTCTGCCAGAGATGACCTCAGACATGGACTCCATCCTGAAAGGGATTAGGCCCCGTCAAGGTTTTTTCCAGAGCCTTTGAGGAAGCAGGTGGTTTCCTATTGAGAGTGGCCGGAAGGGGGTCTAAAGGGCACCAGGGTATTGTCCTGGCTGTATTCGCTGCCCCAAGGGAAGTTGGCTCACTTCCTTAGTCTTCCTAGAGTGGATGCTTTATCCATGACGATGACCAAAAGGTTGACTATCCCAGTGGAGGGCAACTCGGACCTCAAGGACTCCCATGAACTGAAGATTGATTCCCTTCTCAAGAATGCCTTTTTAGTTTTGGCCCAGTGCCCCAAGTTGCTCTGTGTGTGGGTACAGTGGCCAGAGCTCTTCTGATGTGGATCCAGCAGATTGCAAAATTTGAATCTCCGGTGCCTCCTTTGTGTTGAACGCATTATGCAACCTCATTAGGATCTCATTGAAGTCAATGGCAGTGGCTGTGGTAGCGATGAGTTGATCTATAGGCACATCCTCTAAACTGTGCCCAAGTTCCCTTTCAAAGGTAAGCTAAGCTGCTCTTTATTGAGGATCTGGAGAAGATCCTAAAGATCTGGGAAAGACTCATCCCCAGTGGTTGCCTCAAGATAAGCCTAAGGGCACTAAAAGACTCACACAATATAAACCATAGGGACTAGGTATGACAGAAGATGAAGGGGTTTGTTCCATCCTATTCTTTTTACAGTACTCAAGCTAACAGAGGGCAGTCCTTTTTCAGAGCCCAAAGAACTCGGGAAACTGCTGGCCCCTCCTCTGTAGGAGCCAGAAGTTTCCAATGAGATCAGGCAGGCCCCTTCTGGAGTGCAGGTGGTCAGAGGAATCTCTGCTTTGTATCTCTTGGAGTTGGGCCCACATCACTTTGGATAGTAGGTATTCAAGATTATTCATTCCCTCACAGATCTGGAATCCCTAGGGGCTCAGTATGATATGCAGTGGGGTTGGGTTTATCTTTCCAGGAATAGGAAAGTTAAGCTGCATGCTCAGATTTAGGAGTTCTGGGATCGCTCAGTCCCCCGGGTCTGGGATTATCTCCAAGTTCTGAGGCCGATGGCTTCAACTTTGAATCTGGTGCCCTGGGAAGGGGTGCATATGCATCCCCTACAGAGATATATGCTGTCTCACTGGTCCCTGGCCTCACAGCAGTTCAAGCAGGACCTTTCCCTTCTCCCTAGAGTCAGGCATATGCTCCAATGGAAGACTGCAGGAAGGGCTCTGATGAAGGGAATGCCTCTTTAGCTACTGGACTGGGTGGTGGTGACCACTGATGCCAGTTTTCTGGACTTGGTGGCCCATTGTCAGTCAGTTAGCGCAGGGGCATTGGTTACACTGGTGGAGTTCTGGCCAGTCAGCAATTTAGAAGCATGGGTGATCCATCTCACCTTGGAAAGGTTCAAGTTCTTCTTGGAGGGCAAAGTGATCAGAGTGTTTTCCAACAATGCCATAGCAGTGGCATATGTGAATAATCACTCACAGCAAGGCTGTTGCAAAAGAGATAATGGCTCTGTACAGTTGGGTGAAGCGTCATCTCACAAACCTGTCGGTGCCACCCATTACTGGAAGCGAGAATATGCAAGCGGACTTCCTCATTCAAAACCATCTCAACCCTGAATCGTGGGAGCTCAGTTCTCATACATTTTGGCTCATTGTGGGGTATTGGGGTTTTACAAAATTTGATCTGATGCCAACCCAGGAAATTGTCAAGATGGAACACGTCTTTACCCACTGGAGAGCTCCTCAGGCAGTCAGTCAGTCTTGATGCTCTGAATCAGTCTTGGCCCCTGGATGGCTTCTGCACATCTGTTCCTTGTGGCCACTGGTGAATTGTGGCTTGCGCAAAATACAATCCCACCCAATGCAATGTGTGCCTTTGAGTCAGTGCTGACTCCTGGTGACCTAGCAATCCTGGGTTTTCTTGGCAGTGTGACCGGAAGTAGATTGCCAGGCCTTTTTTCCAAGGCAATGGAAAGTTATTGATGTTGCCCAAGGCCATAAGGAGTGCTAGTGGGAATTGTCTAACCACTAGGCAGCAACTCTACTCCACAGTCCCACCCTGGCCTAGTCATTCTAGTGGCTCCAGATTGGCCTTGCAAGCCATGGTATGCAGGCTTTGCAGGCTTTTGGTTTGGTCGCCACTTCTGCTTATGCAAACTCATGGGCTTCTGCATCAGGGCTCTCTGATCATGGAGGATCCCTCTCCCTTCTCACTTACAGCTTTACCCTTAAAAGGAAGAAGCTGACATGCAAGGGTTATATGAGGTCTATAGTGGACACTCATATTAAGGCTTGTAGAGTCTCTTTGTCCTTGGCTTACATGAGAGTCTGGAAGGTTTTTGAGTCTTGATGCAGTTCCCATGTCTTAGAGGTGTATAGAGCCGATGTGGCTTCCACCTTGGCCTCTTGCATGCTAGCCATGATCAGGTCCCAGTATTTAATTCCCTTAAGGAGCAGATAGTGACTATAACATACCATCAGGATAGAGTGCAGGGGCTGTCCTGGGCAGTGCACATAGACATGTCTCTTTTTCTCATGGGGGTGAAACAGATTCATTCTCCTCATCTTCGAATTGTGTTGCAATAGGATTTGATGCTGATTTTGAGGGCTTTGTCAGTTCTTCCCTTTTGAACCCTTGCATCAAGCTACTATTCAGGATCTGATTCTTAAAACAGTGTTCTTGGTGGCTATAATCTTCAACTAGGCATGTCTCCAAGGTGCAAGTCTTATCGTACATGGATCCATCCCTGTCATTTTCGGCTGACTTAGTTATCTTGAGGAATGTGTCATCCTTCATTCTGAAGGTCCTGTCTTCATTTCACCTCAGTCAGGAAGTATGTCTGCCAATCTTCTCTAAGGAAGACTTGCAGCATTGGATGCCAGGAGGATCCTATGAAAGTTACAGGCATATTCTGGATCATTTCTTTTTCCTTTTAACTGGTCCCTGGAAGGGTCAGGCAGTGGTGAAAATTTCTGTTGCTCATAAGGATTGAAGAGACTATTAGTTCTGTTCATCTTTTGAGTCATAAGCAAGTGTATGATGGTCTTTAGGATTCATTCTTCGTGAGCCCAGGCTTCTTCTTGGACAGAGTCTGGTTCTGTGACTCCGGACGATATCTGAAAAGCAGTGATTGTGGGTCATCGCTTATTACATGAAACACTATGGGCTAGAAGTGGTTGTTGTGAAGATTGCGCTTTTTGTAGGGCACATTCTCTTTCTTCCATCCTGGATCCTAACTGTTTGGGCACAACCTACTTAACTGGGCTGATCTAGCGGGATTATAAGGAAGGTGAAATTTCCATACCAGTTAATTTCCTTGTCTTGATTCCTGCTAGGCCAGTTCAGGACCCCCCTGGGGAAGACTGTGATTGTGGTTCTGGGAGATCTAGTAGAAGGAACCTCCAAAAGGCAAACCAAGACAAAAAGAAAATGGAGGTAGACCAAGCCACAACTGGGAAGATATAAATGTATTGATTTATATATATTTTTTGTCTTTATGGTTCTGTTATGGTATGTAAAAAATGTTTTAATGTTTTATTCCTTTGTTTTTATTTTTTTAGACACCTGATGCAAGCGGGTTTGCAGAAACTCAGCTATATCAGGTCTTCTAATAAATATAACCCATTTATATCTTTTCAGTTGTGCTCTGGTCTACCTCCATTTTCTTTTTGTTCTCGGAGATCTTACTTGTTTTGCTGCTGCTTGATGATATTGCTGTTTCTGTATTCTGAATATCCTTGGAGTTTATTTCCAAAGAAATTAAGAGGCTTCCTAAGCTTGTTCGCTTGTTCATATTCTGTCCTGAGTTTTTTAAGGCTTTCCATTATCTGCTTGACAAGTTCCAGTGCTGCACTACCACTTATACAGACGATGATGTCACTAAACGTTTTCATACTCTGGCTCTATCTGCTGACTAGGGTGCATAACCCACTCATCTGGACTTGTCTAGCAGGAATCAAGGAAAAGAAATTAGCAGGTATGAAAATTTTACTTTATATCCCCTTTGTTTTGTAGGGTTGAAGAGCCTTAACCTCTGTAGCCTTTGCTCATATTGGAGCCATTCTATCCCCTTTCATGTTTGTAGCTCCTCTGTAACCTTTTCTAATGCCACGATATCTTTTTCTAGAGGGGGGTGAAGAAAACTGCACACAGTACTCAAGGTATGATCACACTGTGGATCAATATAGAGGCACTATAAACTCTGTCTTATTTTCGATTCCTTTTCAGATAATTACTAGCATTCTACTTCTGCATTGGCAACCTCTGATAGAGATATGATAGAGGTCTATAAATTAATGAATGGAGTGGAACGGATAAACGTGGATCAATTGTTTACGCTATCAGAGTATAGAAAGACTAGGGGACATGTAATGAAGCTACAGGGTAAACAATTTAAGACAAATAAAAGAAAATATCTTTTCACTCAACGTGTAATCAAACTCTGGAATCTGTTACCGGAGGATGTAGTAAGGGCTGTTAGTATAGCTGGGTTTAAAAAAAGTTTGGACAAGTTCCTGGAGGAAAGGTCCATAAACCACTATTAAAAAGGGACCCAGGATATCAATGCTTGACCCAGTACAAGCATTGTGGAACCTGTGTCTTTTGGGGATATTGCTAGGTACGTATGACCTAGATTGGCCACTGTTGGAAACAATATACTGGGCTTGATGGACCTCGGTCTGACCCAGTATGGCATGTCTTATGTTCTTATATCGAGCCGAGGAATTCAATGTATTGTCCTCAGTGACTTCAAGATCCTTTTCCTAGATAGTGATTCTTAATATGAAACCCAGCATCATACACCTATAAAAAGGATTATTTTCCCTTATGTCATTACGTTGCACATGTCACATTATTTATTTATTTATTTATTTATTTAACATTTTTATATACCGCACTATTCATCATCAGCGCGGTTTACATAGAACTACAAAACATCAGATAAGATAAGATACATATATCTGTTTTTACATGTAACAGGAAGAAAAACTTGGAAAACAGGGGTAATAGTAACAATGGATAATAGAACTTGAACTATATACATATGATAGTAATATTACTTGAAAAAGTATCATGTTAGATAGGGATGGGATTGGAGCTGTTTAGATGAACTTGTGTTATTGTGTTCTCTGGAAAGTATATGATGAAAAGGTGATGCTTCAAGGCCTTTTTGAACTGGGGGATATCAGAGATGGCCCTAATGTGTGGTGGGAGGGTATTCCACAGTTTTGGAGCACATAAGCTGAATGATCGGTTCACAGTTGCAGAGATGTATTTTAAGGATTCTTTTGGAACTTTAAGCATGTTTAGTTCCGAGATTCTTCTAAGCCTGTTGGAGGGGATAGGTTGGATCAACTCTGATAGAGAGGAGGGAGCAGGTCCTTTGTGAGCTTTGAAGACTAGTAGCAGGGTCTTGAAGGTGATTCTCGCTTGGATAGGGAGCCAGTGTAATTGTTTCAGGAGAGGTGTTACATGTTCTCTTTTTGGTGTCCCGAAGAGCACTCTTGCAGCACTGTTTAATGCGAGTTGAAGCGGGTTGAGGGTTGATTGGGGGAGCCCCTGTAGTATACAATTTGCGAAGTCAAAATGTGGGATAATTAAAGCCTGGTAGACAGTACGGAAATCATCTGGATCAATTAGTTGGCGATGGTTTCTAAGGGAGCGAATCTTGAAATAAATTGCCTTTACAGTGTTGGCTATGTGGGTCTTCAGGTCTAGATTCTGATCCAGGGTAACACCGAGATAACGGATGTGGGGTTTTACTTGCAACTTAGCATCTTGGACTTCAAGGAATGAAGGTGGTGTGAACTTGGGGTTTCTTGAAATGAAAAGTACCTCTGTTTTCTTGTTCTGGATTCTGAGATTTTGAGTCAGTAGCCAGTCTGAGATGGCGTTAAAACAGTTGGTTATGGTGGTGAGATTCATCTTATCAATGCAAAATGGCATATATAATAGGACATCATCAGCATAGATCATATAATTGACTTTGAAGGACCTGATAATGTTGCATAGGGGTTGCATGTAGATGTTGAATAATAATGATGACAAAGAGGAACCTTGTGGGACTCCTTGACCTTGGTGAAATGGCTCTGATGTCATCAGTCATCTACTCTGGCAAAATCTGTTCATGATTTAACAACCTTGAATAATCTTGTGTCATGCACAAATGTAATCATCTCACTCATTACTCCCTTTTCCAGATCATTTATAAATAAGTTAGATGTCTCTGGCCCCTCTACGGATCCCTACTTCAATGATGAAATTGGACTAAATGGTCTTTATACCAGTGGCCTCTGCAGAGACATCTTCACCTCATTTATTTCTGCTACTGAATGTGTTAAGCTCACGAAATTTTACATTCTCTAGCGAAAGAGCCAAAAGGCACATTCTGCCTTTGAAAGATATTCTTGCATATATATTATTATAATGGCACAATAAGTTTTTGTTTACCTACATCCAGGGCTGGCCCAACCCTCAGGCAAACTAGACTGTTGCCTAGGGCATTACCTTCTGAAAAGTGGCAGAGAGCAAGGCTTCAAAGCTAAACAATAGATTTTGACAGCCCAGGGGAGGTATAAAATGTAAGGTTTACTTAGGGTGCTAATACTTTGAACCAACTCTGGGGTTGGTCCTGCCTGCATACTATCATTAAACATTTTACCATTGCTGCTATTTCATTCTGATGGAAGTTTCATAGAAATCTATTCTGTTTATCTTCAGTGCCATTATAGTAATTCATGGTGCTGTGACCAAGAATGCAAATTGGTCTTCCTGGTGATCACTTTAACTGAACTTCATTGGTGCCTTGTTTTGGTATTGATAAATAAAAATAAAAAGAGAATATAAGGTGATACCTTTATATTGGACTGAATTAATACAGTTTTTTGACTAGCTTTTGGAAGTCAAAACCTCCTTCAGGTCGGGACAGTTTTGAGTAGCTATCTGCTATGGAGTCATTCTAAACCCTTATTTGTGATACTCTATAAGAGCTGAGAAAAATGACTAAAAAGTGACATTTATCTTTGGATTTTCAAGGTTGATCATAGAAAGTGAAACCGCTCTTCCTGGTAGCACTCGCTTGTCATAGGGTCTACCGAGTGCCTCTCATGCCTGATAAGACCATAGAGAAGGTCGGACAAGGAGCACAGTTTCTGGAAGAATCCATTGACTAGAAATGGTTTAACTTTATTTTCTGTATATGATGAGCCATGCAAAGAGTCACACTCTACACCCTTGACTTCGGGATCAGCAATGAAGTACCATTTCAAGCCTAAATCGCCTGCCGATCTGCTCTATCATTGCTGACTGAAAAATAAAAGTAAAAATGATTGCTTCCAGGACTCTCATCCAGTAGCAATTTCAAACAAGCACGCACGTTCTTTTATAGCTTGTCAGAATGTTAATCTGAGGAGAGCACTCTTTCTCTCTCAGGATCTGCTCTGGATAGAGTGACTTGGTACCAGAGGGCGCTCAACAGACCATTTCACCTGCTCTACTAGCACAACCCTTTCACTGATTTTCTGGCACACTTGTAGTCCTGTTCATTGGAATGGCATTTGGGGCTGCCACTGCACACAATGCAGATAAGCTGTCGCCCATATGCTCAGACTTCAACCAAGTCTTATTTATAGATGGTTTCTATAATAGCCTCATTATATAAGAGTATTACTAAGTGCAGCGTGCTTATTAGAAGTGTCATGCTAACACCTGATGATTTATTTCATTTCTGGATGCATAAAGCAAGAGCCAAGCCTTAAGCTAAAGTATTCTGTGAAAAGCAAGCCTAGCTCAGGAAACCAGAACACAGAAAATGATCGATTAGGCACATGACTCCTGTAGAGGGTCAAAGGCGGCAGGTGAGCATAGTAAATTGTCTTTTCAGTGACGTTTGAAACTTAATCTCTGAGCGTTTTTTTCTTTTTCTCTAAGATTGCATTACCATGCAGACAACTCCTGTTAGTCAGCTCCCATTGTGTGGAGTGGAAAATATACTTCTGTTTCAGATTATTCAAGAATTTTCCTAACTTTGCTAGGAGTGCTTGCAGAATGAGACATCCTTGTATTTTCTTTTAAAAGCCGTGTCAACACAAAAAGGGCTGAGAAACTCAACTTTGAGGTCCTTTTGCCTGGAAGACGAATGATGAAAAGGTGATGGGGAGTACTTCTGAAAATATAAGAGTAGATACCCCTCGGATATTTGAGGTCTCCTTAAGGTTTTTCTCTATATTATGGTTTTGTTGCTCCTGATCTGGGATATTATATTATGTTTAGTGGAGCTGCTGTCAGCACATGTTGTATTAACACAAAAAGTAAGACATCCTTGGAGAAAAGTGTTGTTTTCTGTGAAATGAATTTACATTCAAAACTGATTGGTGAGAAATTGGCAAAAACGCAAAAGGAAAAAGAGCAATGAAACCAGGTCAAGTCTTATTTACATAAACATAAAATATGTATATATATATATATATATCAGCCATTTATATGCCTACTTCCCAAACTATAAACAAGATTATCCAAAATAGTGTACAATAAAAACAGCAAAATACAAAATATGCAATAAAATGAATAAAACTTCTTCCCATCCTAGCTACTCACGTTTCAGCATACAAATAAGAGCCAACAAGAAATAGCTAGAAAGAAATGAGTACAAATGCTTACAGTCTAAGTAATAAAGATCCAGATCTGCAAGCCCTAATGGTAGAAGTAAATTTAGATATTGTTGGCTATTACTGGATTTTAGCAAAACCTTTGATAATCTTCCTCACAGAAAGTTTGTGAACACACTGAGCAGCCTGAAGTTAGGACCCTAAGTGGTGAACTGAATTGGAAATTGGTTTACAGATAGACAGACAGTGGTGGTAAATGGAATTCACTCAGAAGGAAGAAAGGTGAGTAGTAGATTGCCTCAGGGATCTGTCAAAGGGCTGATTCTGTTCAATATCTTTATGATCAACATTGCTGAAGGGTTAGAAGGAGATGTTTGCCTTTTGTGGATGACATAAAGATTTGCAAAAGGGTGGACACTACCGAGGGAGTTTAGAACATGAGAAATGATCTACAGTACAAAAAATAAAAGAATGGTCAAGTAAGATCTAATGTGAAGATGTGCAAAGTGATGCACTTGGGGAGCAGAAATCCAAACGGAGTAGTATGCAATAGAGTTCGAGAGGCAGATGTTCATGGACGAGGCCTCGGGGTGATAGTGTCTGAAGACCTCAAAGTGGTGAAACAATTAAAAGGCGGTGGCCAAAGCCAGAAGGATGCTAGACTGCATAGAGAGGGGCATGACCAGCTAAAAAGAGGAGCTATTAATGTCCATACAGGTCCTTGTTGAAGCCTCACTTACAGCCTCTCAAACTGAATACAGTGCTGCATCTCACTAATGATATAAAAAGACTTGAAATGATACAGAGGAGAGCAACCAAAATAGTACAAGATTTGTTCCAGAAACCATATGAGAATAGACTTGAAAACCTGAATAGGTATACACTAGAGGAAAGGAGAGATGGGAGATATGATACAGACCTTTAAATACTTCAAAAGTCCCAATAAACAACCCTTCAAAGATGGGCATATATAAGGATATACAAGAGTGCAAGTTCATTTGCCAGCATGTACAGCTGGAGCAACCATGTGAAGAAAGACGGGCATCGCTTCGGACTTTACATATGTAGATGTCGATCTCGCAACATACACATGACTTTGTCAGGTTTTACAAAGCTTACATGTACAAGAGGAGTCAACTAAGGAGTGAAATAATTCCTTTTTAATGCATTTCAAGATGGTGTTAGACACCACCGAGGGTTAGCACCATTGTCTCCTGCATCACTGGTGGAGACTCCCGGGTCCAAATGAGCAAATAACTGGGACCTTTGTATGCCAAAACTTGCATAGGAATTATTTTTAAAATATATTCATATTATCATTGTAAACTGGGAACTACATGTATAATGTTTGACCTCCCCACACCATGCTCAGCCTCAATCTCTATATCCCTGGTATCTACACAAGGAAATGGTAGCTTTCTGAGCACATATAAATGTTACTTCCAGGAGTAGATGCTTCTAAAGTGCCGCCCTGTGTATTCATTCTGCATCAAGGGCATGCAAACCCTGTGACCCTGTCTTTGGCTGTTCTTCTTTATCATAGAAGAGAGAACAAAGCCCTTTGAGACATGTATACAGTGGAAGTAATTTTATAAAGCTTTTTCCATGTCTGTTGTTAAGTACCATCGAGTCTGTGTCGATTCATAGCGGCCCTCTGGATAGTTGTCCTAAACTGTGTTCAATCTTCAGTCAGGCGGCTCATTATTGATAGAATGGCATCCATAGATGCTATTTTTGTAGCGATCTATCTCATTGCTGGCCTTCCTCTTTTGCATTGACCTTCAACCTTACCAAGCATGATGTCTTTCTCTAATGATCTCTCTCTTCACATGATGTGTCCAAAGTATGAAAGTCAAAGACTTGTCATCTGAGCTTCTAAAGAAAGATGATCTCTAGTACTGACTGATTTGTTCTTCAGCCATTCCATGGTATACACAGTATTCTTTGCCAGAACCATAATTCAAAGGCATTGATTTTCTTCCTGTCTATCTTTTTCACAGTCCAACTTTCACATCCATATGAAGTTATTGATTATACCATGGCTTGGACAAGTCAAATCTTTATATGGAGAGAGACATCTCTGCTCTTAAGAATCTTGTCTAGGTCCTAGATCGCCATTCTGCCAAGAGCAATGCATCGTCAGATTTCTTGACTGCTTGTCATTTTTTTTATTGATTCAAATAGGTTAAAGTTGTCCACTATTTCAATTTCTTCTCCATCAGTGTTGAACTTATTGATTTTGCTAGTTGTCAGGATCTTTGTCTTCCTTATGTTAAGGTGTAGGCCCATTTTAAAACAATCTTCCTTGATTTGAGAAGCAAATGTTTCAAATCGTCTTCACTTTCAGCCAGTAATGTGGTGGTATCAGCATAGTGAAGGCTGTTGATGAGTCTTCCACCAATCTTCACACCTCTGTTGTCTTCATATAGTCATGCATTTCTGATTATTTGTTTTGCATATAAAGTAAACAAGTAAGGGGAAAGTATGCAGCTTGTACACCTTTGCTGATTTTAAACTATTCTGTTTCTCATTGTTCCGTTTGAACTGTTGCTTCTTGATCAATTAAAGGTTGTGCAAGGGAACTATTGGGTGTTCAGGTATTCCCATGCTGCTTCTTAATGTGGCACAGATTTTCTCATTTTTTACTCGGTCAAAAGCCTTGCTGTAGTTAATAAAATCTTTTAGGTATTCTTTTATCTTTCAAAGATCCATCTCACATCTGCGATGATGTCTCTTGTTCCTTGCCTTTTCCTGAACCCTGCCTGCACTTCAGGCAGTTCTCGTTCCAGGTATTGTCGGTTGAGTGATCTTGAGTAGAATCTTGCTGGCATGTGGGATCAGAGCGATTGTGCGATAATTTCCAGAGTCAGTCGGTTCACCTTGGTATAAACACAGATATTTTCCAGTCAGTTGGTCATGATGTGGTCTTCTAAATTTCTTGGCAGAGCCTTTTAAGTATGGCAACAGCCACATCTGATTGCTGTAGTACTTCAGTGGGAATGCCATATTGCCCGATGCTTTGTTCTTTGATAATGCTTTCAATGCTGCTTCAGCGACTTCTTTCATCACCAGTGTTTCCTGATCATAAGGTACAGTTGAAACAGCTGTTGGTCCACTTGATCTTTATGGTATATTGACTTTATATACCTTTTCTTGATTTTCTTAGCATCATTCAACATGGATCCTTGATCATCTTGTAGCATTCCAGTTGAAGGCTGGAATTTTCTCTTTAACTCTCGTAGCTTTAGGAAAACTGATCTTCTCTGTTCTCTAATCATTTCTGATTCTTTTTCCTTGCATGCGCCATTGTAGTAGTTCTTTTTGTCTCTTTTCCATGTCTAAAACCTGTTGTATATGAAGAAAAGGCTTTTATAAAATTGTGCAGCTGGATACACGTGTGAATAATATGTATATGCATTCCCAAGGGTGGAGTTCCGATGTACATATACTGTATATTTTATAAATTTGACAGGTTCCTGCAGACATACATTTTTTGGAGGACGTATACATTTTTATGGAGCATTTTTGCGCTGTTGGACTACTTCTGGGTGCCACATTGGCACTTACGTCACTTTTATAAAATGGGATTAACATACATACATACATGCCTTTCTGGGCTTCTCAAATAGGCATCCTGGTATACATTGCCCTCCCCTCCCCCAGTTTGCTAAGCAATATATTGCACATGTTCATTCCAGGTATTTGTTTTCTGTTTTGATTAGTGAACTTCTGCAAGACCTGGAGAACTGTGAAGATGACCCTGTGGCTATAGCTGAATGTTTTGTTTCAAAGGTAAGCCTTAATGTCTTATATTGGGAAGAAGAACCTGGATTGATTGGCAGGACTGAGGCATGTCTGGTCCATAATGTGGAAGTTTACCACCTACTTTCATATCAGTATGGAACAAACTGACTAAAAACACATAAAAGGAGTTACTCCTTCAGACAGTATGAAATTATGTGGGACTACCTTGTTACTATGTGCATAGCAACTCTGTTTATTTCACCTAAGGGATACACCCTAGTCTGATGGTAAACACTTCTCTGTTTGGAAAGAAAGATAAATACATGTTTCTTTGAAAGGCTGAAACAGTATTTACAGGTGATAGTCATGCTGCATACTTGTCTGTGATGTCAAACCATTCAGCAATTAAGAATTTATTTTTCTAGTTGACCACAGAAGTACAGTGTTTCTATGCTTGTCCTATGGTAAGAGTAGATATGATGCACTGTGGCTTTCAGATCCAAAATCTGTTCAAGCTTTCCTTGTAAGTATCATGAATATACCTCTTACTGTTTGTTGAGACAATCTATCAAACATAACCTGTGGCTTTTTTTAAATGTTGTGGGATAAGTGAGTTTATATATAAACTTTATTTATGATAGGTAGATGATAATAGATGTGCAGCCCAAACATTTTGGAATTGTTTCATTTTGTTTTGCTTTTTCATGTTTTCTTGTTTGTATCATTTTTCGTTAATAGTGCACACGCTTTTACGAAAGTGCACACTATTGAGCAATAGCATGCCTCGGCTCAAGGCAATCTGCTGCCTGAGGCGAGGGATGAGATGGTGCCTTCTTTTTCAAAACTCGTCAGGGACTGAACCAAATCAAAAAGTCGATTAGATAATGTGGAGCAAATGTAAGGTGTTCGCACACCAAGGAACTAAAAGAAAGAGCGAGAACCACAGCAGTTTACAACTCCAAATTATAATTCATTTGTATTTTGTTGTTATAAACTGTGTTATGGTGCTTGCTTTTTCTTTTTGAATATATATTTTGCATTCACAGAACCCCCATATCAACAATAGGTGCAGAGCAGAGGTAGGATATTCACCCACAGAACTCAATATATTAAAAAAAAAATCTGATTCTGGTCATTGTCAGCATACATCAGGTCATCTCACCAACAACAAACATTCTCCAGTACCAGGCATATTGGGAACTAATATAAAACCGTACTAAAGTCACTAAGATCTGGGAGGCCAAATCTACCATACCATACCAGCATACACTTCCAAAACTCATACAATAAGGGACCTACCCAGAAAAAAGCAGCACTATAAACACTGCAATGGGCCACAAAAATCCATACACCTATTTGAAAAGCTGAACAAGTCAAATTACTACAGTACAGATCCCTGCGTACAAACTCCATGTTAACAGAACACCTGGCCTTGGTCACACACTCAGAACACAGACCCTCACCAAGTGCAGAATAAGTGACCACAACCGAAAGCAAAAATAAAAATATGTAGATAAAATTTAAATTAAATCCCAAGAAGCCAGACTCCGCATGCGGTGCCACAACAGATAAGAGATGCAGTTCCCCATATTGTGTGAAATTTAGATAGCACAAAGTCCAATCACTAAATTGAAAATAAAATTATTTTTTCTACCTTTGTTTTCTGATGATTTTTGATCATGCTGGTCCCAGTCTGAGGTTTCTGTTTTCCTCTGTCTTCTCTTAGCTCTTTTTCTGTGGTCTATAGTCCATCTGCCATATCTCCAGGAACAAGCAGGAATGTAGTCCACATATGGGTATCGTCGGTACCGACGGAGCCTGCGCAGGAATGCTCCCCAGCGTCCAATAGGAAAGCTTTTGGGAGCATCCCACAGCACCTGCGTGCTGCCTTCCCACCTTTCCCAACTGTCCCTCTCCAGTTCTTCGTTTTGCGCGGAGCTGACAGGTCGCACATCCTGTCACCGCAGAAAAATTCCCTTCTTATACTTCTGTTTTTGTGGTCGCGTCTGCCTTCCCTCAATACTATACCGGTACCGCCGGTGGTTCTTTTCTTTTTTTCAAAAAAAAAAAACAAAACCTTTCTTTCTGGAGTCTTTTTCCAGTAATTTTCTTCTCCGGTGCCACGTGCCATTTTGGGCACTAGGCCCAACTTTTTCCCTCAGAATGGAAAAACCCGCTTCGGGTTTTAAAAAGTGTTCTAAGTGTGGCAGTACCATCTCCATCACAGACACCCATGAGTGGTGCCTCCAATGTTTAGGTCCTGACCACTCTATTTCAGAGTGTGTTGCCTGTGGGATGATGTCAAAAAGGAGCCGGCAAAACCGAGCTGCTAAGCTTAGCACCCTTTTTCCCTCTGATGCAGCCTCCGTGGCATCGACGTCTTCCAGGGCTTCATCTTCCTCCCATGGATCTCAGGTAACTAAACATAAATCTAGCCGGTCCTCAAAGGATAGATCTCCTTCTAAACATTGAGATGCCTCTGGCATTGCCCTTGAGGGACTTTCACCGGTAAAATTGCCCCGGCGGGAGGCTTCGGCTTCCAAAGCACTAACGGGGTTCCAGGATGTTCTCGAGGCTTCAACCTCGGCAGAACTACTGGTGCCATGCTCTGGGGTTCCGGCTGCTTCATCCGGCACCAATACTCAAGCATCGGCAGCGTCGAAAGACCAGAGATTCTTGGCTGTTCAATGCAGTCTGGCGGCTCCTCTCACAGCCTCGATGCCCCTGAAACCACTTCAGACAATTCAACTGGTACCGGCACCGACTGCATCGACATTGGCAGGTATTCTACTGGGACCGAGTCATGCGTGTCTATCTGGCATCGACAAGTCGGTACTGGACCACTCCAATGCCGACTTCGATCGGTAACGGTACCGTGCCTTGCACGATCACCCGTATCGGAGATACTTCGAATCCTAGGATGAGTCTGAAGACTCTGAAAGCTCTGCCAATACCAGAGTTCTTCTTCCTGAGGATTCCTCTTCTCCTCAGCTTAGGATGTCTCCACCAGAGGATATGTCCTTTCAGGATTTTATCCGAGATGTGGCCCGAGATCTTTCCATCACAGTGGCTCCTGAAAAAGAGCCTTGGGCAAAGGAATTAGAAATCCTACAATACCCTAAAGCTCCCAAGGAGGCAGCTACCTTACCTATTCATGAGATCTGGTATGAACTTATGTTAAGGATGTGGGAAACACCTTTAACCATATCTCCTCACTCTCGAAGACTCTACACCGTGTATCGAGTTCCTCCTTGTCTTGGGTTTCAAAAGACTCAATTACCACACTATTCCATGGTGGTGGAATCAGCCATGAGACGGATAAAGAGTGCAAAAAGGCATGCATCTATTCCTCCAGGACGTGAGTGTAGGACTCTTGACGCCTTTAGACGTCAATCCTTTCAGGCTTCTAGGCTTTCTGCTAGGATCAGTTCCTATATTTTGTATATGGGAATGTTCCTTAAGGAGGTCACAGGAGACTTAGAGCTTATGAGCTCTCTCCTTCCTGATGATGAAAGGCAAGATTATCTTGCTCTTGTTAAACATGCTCAGGATGTTTCCAAGTTTTTGAATCATGCAGCCTTTGACAGCTTTGAATGCATAGGTGAACGTAGAATTGCCTGGCTCCAGGCATCTGACTTGGAAATCTGGGTACAGGACAAACTGGGGAATATACCTTACATAGGAGAGAATCTCTTTGACAAGAATTGGCAGGACAAAGCTAGATGCTGACAATATCACTTTGGATAGTTTTTCTAAATCTACAGCTGATCCTGCGAGGAAAAGATCCTCTAAGAAACCATTCTTCAGCAAGAAGAAAACGTTTTATCCCTCCTACACCCAGCAGGGACATTGTTTAGGTCAGTCTGCCCAAAAGGGACAGCAGCAACAACCTAGGCAACAAAGGAAACCAAAAGCAGCTAAGCCTCAACCGGCTAAGCAGCAGACTCGGCCTCCACAGGGGCTTTGACTCCTGTCTAGAGAACTTTGCCTTCCTAGCCCTGAACGGCCCAGAACCCTCCACCATCCCGGGAAGGTTATGTCATTTTGCCCCCAGATGGGGTCAGATAACAACAGAAAATTGGACTCTCTGTTGTAAGAGAGGGGTACAAGCTTCATTTCCTCAGCATGCCCTCTCCTACAATGGTAAGACAGTTCAATTCTCAGACCTCTCTCAACGACCGGTTAGGTCAACAGGTCACTATGCTCCTTGCTCAAGGGGCAATAGAAGAGGTATCCATTCTCCAAAGGGGTACAGGGTTTTACTCCCCCTATTTCCTTATTCCAAAGAAAACAGGAGGACATAGGCCCATTCTAGACCTCAGAGAATTGAACAAATTCCTGTTCAGAGAGAAGTTCAAAATGATTTCTCTAGGAACTCTGCTGCCATACCTTCAGAGGCGGGATTGGCTTTGTTCTCTAGATCTCAAGGATGCGTACACTCATGTTCTCATCCATCCAACTCACCAAAAGTTCCTTTGATTCCTGTTTCAAGGGAAGCACTACCAATACAGGCTTCTTCCTTTTGGCCTGGCCTCTGCACCAAGGGTATTCACAACATGCATGCCTGTGGTAGCAGCATTTCTCCGCACCCTGGGAATATTTGTCTTCCCTTACTTAAGACGACTGGCTCATTCGAGCTCCTTCAGAGCCAGAGGCCAGGATAGCTCTGTCTCGCACAATTCGCATCCTTCAATATTTTGTACTTCTCATAAACTTCCCAAAGTCCAACCTTGCTCCCACGCAATCCCTAGAGTTTATAGGAGCTCTTCTGGATACCAAACAGACAAGGGCCTTCCTTCCACAGCCCCGCTGCCTTCGCTAGCTTCCCAAGCAGTGCTAAAGCCTCATCTCACTGCTCGGGAAATGCTACAGTTGCTAGGCCACATGGCATCCATGTGGTTCCTTATGCTCGCCTCCATATGAAGGCAGCCCAGTGGACCTTATCCACTCAGTGGATTCAGGCCTCAGGTTGCCTGTCAGACAAAATAGCAAATTCAGATCGCCTTATTTTGTCCCTCCAATGGTGGCAGTCACCCAAAAACCTTCTGGTGGGGTCTCCTTTTCAGCAATCCCCACCCCAAGCCACTCTAACAACAGATGCTTCACAGGTGGTTTGGGGAGCCCACCTGCATGGCCTCTCTACCCAGGGTCCCTGGACTCCACAGGAGGCCTATCTCCATATCAACCTCCTGGAGCTCAGAGCAATCTTCCTTGCTCTTCGAGTATTTCATACCCAGCTCAGCTACAAGACAGTCCTAGTTCAAACAGACAATCAGGTAGCCATGTTCTATGTGAACAAGCAGGGCGGAACAGGCTCTCTGTCACTGTGCAACGAAGCTTTGCGACTATGGACTCTCACCAGATTCATCTCCTTGCGGTGTATCTTCCAGGCATTCAAAACTCTTGGGCAGACAAACTCAGTCGAGTTCTGCTTCCACACGAATGGTCTCTCCATGCAGACCAGATAGCCAAAACTTTTCAAATTTGGGGAACCCCGGATATAGACCTCTTTGCAAGTCCGCTGAATGCCAAACTTCCCTGGTTCTGTTCCTGAATTCCAGCTTGAGGTTGTCAGGCCAGGGATGCTTTCCTCCTTCATTGGGGTCAGGACTTCCTGTATGCCTTTCCACCCATTCCCCTAATTCCCAAAACCCTGTTCAAGCTTCAGAGAGACAGAGGTCATATGATCCTCATAGTCCCACGTTGGCCATGGCAACCATGGTTCCTTCTGCTCCTATATCTCTCTCAAGCTCTGCCTCTGGAGTTAGGATCTGCTCCAGATCTTCTTTCTCAAGAGGACGGGATGCTGTGACTTCCCAATCCCCAGTCTCTGCATCTCAGGGCCTGGTTGCTGAAAGCCTAGAACTTCATGGTCTTTACCTTTCCCAGCAGGTAAAGGATATCCTTTATGCTTCCAGGAAACCTTCCACAGGACACTCTTATGCATTTAAGTGGAAAAGGTTTACCATATGGTGCTCACAGAAGGGTCTTAACCCTCTTGCAATACCTCTGAAATCATTACTGGAGTACCTCCTTCATTTGTCAAATGCAGGGCTTAAGACCAATTCAGTGAGAATCCATTTGAGTGCTATTGAAGCTTCTTTCAAGCCTCTAAATGGACAACTTATTTCCTCTCATCCTCTCATAGCGAGATTTATGAGAGGCCTTCTTTTAACGAAGCCTCCCATTAAGCCACCACCGGTGGCATGGGACTTAAATCTGGTACTTGGGCAGCTCATGAAACTGCCCTTTGAACCATTAGCCACTACACCTTTGAAATTCCTTTCCTGGAAGGTTATCTTTCTCATTGCAATCACATCAGCACGTCGCATCAGTGAATTGCAAGCATTGGTGGCTCATCCTCCTTATACAAGGTTCCATCATGATAAGGTAGTCCTTAGGACTTATCCACACTTTATGCCAAAGGTGGTTTCGCCCTTTCATTTAAACCAAGCAGTTTACCTTCCTGTATTCTTTCCAAGGCCTCACGCCTCAAATGCAGAAAGGAACCTTCATACTTTGGACTGTAAAAGAGCTTTGGCCTTTTACTTGCAAAGGACGCAGCAACATAGAAAATCCTCTCAACTCTTTGTTGCTTTTGATCCTAGTCATTTGGGACTTCCAGTCTCCAAAAGGACACTGTCCAGATGGATTGCACAGTGTATATCTTTTGCCTATGAGAGTAAGAACCTTCCTCTTGAAGGCCATGTCACAGCTCACAAGGTGAGTGCCATGGCAGCCTCAGTGGCTCATCTTCACTCTGTGTCTATCGACGACATCTGTCGAGCAGCTACTTCAGCTTCGGTTCATACCTTCACAGCCCATTACTGCTTAGACAAGGACTCCCGCCGGGATGCCTTGTTTGGTCAGGCTGTTCTTCAAGTTCCAGACTTAATCAACTCCTACCCACCATCCCTGGTAGGATGCCAGAGATCCATGGGGGGAAGTGGAGCCGTTTCACAAGGGCACACAACTTCTGGGGCCATCTCCCTGGCATCTACAGCTAGGGAGTCCCCATATGTGAAGACTACATTCCTGCTTGTTCCTGGAGCTCACCTGTAACAGGTGATCTCCAGGAACAAGCAGGAATTTAGTCTTCACAACCCGCCCACCTCCCCTAGGAGTTGTATCTCTCTCTCTCTCTTTCTCTCTTTCTCTCTCTCTTTTGTCTCAGCTATAAACTCAACTGGAGAGGGACAGTGGGGAAAGGCAGGAAGGCAGCACTTAGGCGCTGTGGGATGCTCCCAAAAGCTTTCCTATTGGATGCTGGGGAGCGTTCCCGCGCAGGCTCCATCGGTACCGAGGATACCCATATGTGAAGACTAAATTCCTGCTGTTCCCGGAGATCACCTTTTACAGGTGAGTAATTATGCTTTCTTGTCTCTCTTTTTGCTTTCTTCATTTTCTTCCATCAGCCTTTTTTCAGTCCCAGTAACTCTCCCCAGTATCAGCATCCTTTACAGCCTCCCCTCCCAGTACCAACCCCCTTGCCTTCCCAGTACCACCACTGGTGTCTATTCTCTTCCAGTCCCCCTCATTCCCCATTGTCCAGCCCCTTCTAGTTAAAATACCATCCCGGGTATCAGCGAACTTCAAGTCCCAGTGCCCCCTCCCATGTCAGTTCTCTTTCAGTCATCCTCTCCTCTGTCTATCCGCCTTCCAGTGCCATCCCCGGGTGTCAGCTCCTTTCCAGCTCCCCCCCCCCCCCCCACCATGTCTGCTCTGCTCCTTTCTAGCTCCCCCCTGTCTACTTCCTTCCAGTTCCCCCCATGTCTGCTCTGCTCCATTCCATCTCCCCCCCCCCCCTGTTTCTGCTCCCTTCCAGCTCCCCCCATTTCTGCTCCTTTCCAATCCCCCCCCCATTTCTGCTCCCTTCCAGCTCCTCCCCGTTTCTGCTCCCTTCCAGCTCCTCCCCATTTCTGCTCCCTTCCAAGTCCCCCCCCCCGTTTCTGCTCCCTTCCAATTCCCTCCCATCTGCTTCCTTCCAGCTCCCCCCCATCTGCTTCCTTCCAGCTCCCCCCTCCCCCATTTTTGCTCCCCTCCAGGCCCTGTATGCTCCCTTCCAGCTCCTTTCCCCTCACTGATTCATCCTTTAAAAAAAAAGAAAGCAGCCACGGGAACATTTCTCTGTTCCCATAGCTCTGCTAACTTTTAAACTGCTGGGTCGCGACCCTGCAGTTTAAAAGCACAGCTGTGGGAACAGAGAAATGTTCCCGTGGCTGCTTTCTTTTTGGAAACAGCAGAGGTGGAAGCAGCAGCAGCGGTGGAAGCAACGACCTCAACCTCTTTCCCCCCCCCCCCCCACTCTCTGCTGGCACCCTCATGCCACGCTTACCTGACTTACCGGGTAGCGCCGGCTCCTGTTGAAAGATTGGGGCAGTTCTATTGTAGGCAGTTTCTAGGGAGCGGCAAATCGGTGCTGCCCCTTAGAAACTGCCGCCTGAGGCCACTACCTCAGTTGGCCTAATGGTAGAACCGCCCCTGCATGTTCTGTGCATATTTCATACCTATTTTATAAAGTAAAGCATGTGCATGATATATTGGCTATTGTATTCTGCTCTTCGCTGGTCTCCCTCTGAATCGTCTCTCTCTCCCCTTCAGTCTGTTCAGATTTCAGCTGCACACCTTTTCTTCCGCCAGTGTCGCAATGCTCATGTAACCCCTCTTCTCAAGTCACTTCACTGACTCCTTATCAGTTTCTGAATCCAGTTCAAACTTCTTCTACTTATCTACAAGTGCAATCATTCTGTGGCTCCTCACTACCTTTCCTCTCTTATTTCACTCTAAACCCCTCCTCGAGAACTCCGCTCCTCTGGCAGATCCATTTTATCTGTGCTCTTCTCTGCCACTGCCAACTCCAGACTTCGTTCATTCCATCTTGCTGCTCCATATGCTTGTAACAAACTACCTGAGTCTGTGCGTCAGGCTCCTTCTCTAGCCCTATTCGAATCCAGGCTAAAAACCTACCTCTTTGAGGCTGCTTTTGAATCCTGATGCCCCTCATTCTCTTGTCACTGCTTATGTGTATCTTCCATACTCTAGTCCCCAGTTTTGCTGTTTTTTTATCTTGATTAGCTTGTAAGCTCTGCTGAGCAGGGACTGTCTCTTACATCTATATGTACAGTGCCGCGTGCGCCTTGCAGCACTATACAGATGACTAGTAGCAATAGTACTGATGTACATGCTCATATCTAGATTGGTCAAGAATTCACATAAATTATAGTGTTTTATAATTCATGCACATACTTGTGAAAGTAGATAACATCAGCCCTATGCATATACCTAGAGTAGTTACCAGTTGCCATATGGTTTATGGCTTATTGGGTTTAACATACCACCATTCTGCATACAATCAAAACAGTTTACAGTACAAATTCAAATACAATTTAAAACTGACTAAAACATAAAAATTCATAAAAATATAATGTAGAAAGGAATGTTTCATAAGCAGATGAAACAAGCCCAAACTGAAATTAGTGTTAAAAATAGGGTGTGTTGCTCCTTTGAAGATTACTATTTTGATTGATCCTTAACAGAAATGTGGGGAGATAAGCAACACCGGTAGCTAAGGCCATCTGTCAATGAAGGGCAGCTAACTACCCAAACCAAGTTATTGTCAGTATTCACATGCGGGTTACATCTTACCAAAGCCAAAAGATTTTGTGGTCCTTACCATTAATATTAAGCATCATTTTCCTCATAGCAGGCCGAACTGACTGATGGGACTACAAGCCAAACCTCTCTCTTCCCAGCACCTGAAGGATATGATCACCCCTTGGGAGGAAGGAAAGAGTGACCTATAGGGGTACATTTCATAGAGGGCAGGTGTAAAGGTCCATTTCCTTGTATGCATTCCGCGGCTCTTTTTAAAATTACCCCCAACGTGCTAAGTAACAGGCCAGTTGAGAAAATAAATGAAAATTATGTAAACTGTCAGTTAAAAGATTGATCTCTGGAATTAACAATAGCAGTAGCTCTGATTTGTGCGGAGTGAAAGTTGGAATGCTAGGATTAAGAGCATCCGTTCCATTATTTTCATCCTAATTATTGATCTTGAATGATGTACTTTTTAGCACCGAAAATATGTCAGCTTTTTGATGATACAAAAGAAGGTAGGGGAGTAGTAAGAGGAGCAGAAGATACACTGACACGTTAGGAAGATGAGTCAATATAGTTTAAAGTATACAAAATAAAGTAATAAGCAAATTATATACTCAGTAGGTCAGTGTTTGCCAAAACACATCAAGGAAAGCTTCTGAGTGTTGCTGTGGCCCATAAATTATCCCAAGAGCTTGAGTGCCAGCAGCTGCTTGCAAATGTGCAGGTGCTAGCATGTTTCCCATCTAGGAAGAGAGAGAGGGGAAAACATGTCTCTGGACATAGTCCAGACTACCGCAGAAGGCTCTTGTCAGTTCACACCTGGAGTAGGATGTAGAGATTTGGGCCTGGCATCAGCCAATATATATGAAAGAACTGGGAGAAATGCAGAGAGAGACAGTCAAATTAAAGAAACTAATGGATGGAGGTCTGAATCAGTTTATAGAACATGGAAGATTAAAGGTGTTTGTTCTCACCCTCTATAGCATATTAGCAGCAGTCTCCCACACAATACGAATTGTAGGTGGTACAAGAGAACCAAGGAGGACGAGGCACTTTCAGCTGAGTTTGTATTTGGAATGTGCAGTCAGGTCACATTCTAGACATCGAAGAGGTTTTTTTGTCAGCTGGCATTCTGGGTAAAGATAGGCCAGCCTTTGCCGCACCAATTTTTACCCTCAGGTTGCTAACCGGGCAGCGGCTCAATATCGCCACTGACATGCAGTGACGGAAAGTGTTGGCACCTTGGACAAAAAGCAGATGTAATACTGCTGGAGCATCTATAACTTTCCCAAAGAATCCGATGTGCAGTGGTAATTTTGCTTTGTCCATTTCACCCTCCACTCCAGCTGTTCAGCCCAGCTCCGATTTGTTAGCTCTACCCATTTGAGTGCACAACACGCTGCACAATATATATGGAGTCACCAGTGAATCCCCACTGCAAGAATGCATGACCAAGAGGTTGCTCATTAAATACGCCTTTCATGCGCAGTTAGTACTTCTGCATTTGCTGTTTAATATGTCCTTAAGGCTATTCCTTACATTTTTGTTGGGCAGTATAGAAACCATCATAAAGAATAAAATTACTCAGCATGTAGTCATGGCCTAATGGGAGACAGCCAACATGGCTTTAGGCAAGGAAGATCTTGTCTTACTAATCTGTTATGTTTTTTTGAAAGTGTGAATAAACAGGTGGACAAAGGTGAGTCAGTTGATATAGTGTATCTGGACTTTCAGAAAGCCTTTGACAAGGTCCCTCATCAGAGACTTTTGGCAAAACTAAAGAGTCATGGGATAGGAGGCAGTGTACTACTGTTGATCAGGAACTGGTTAAAAGATAGAAAGCAGAGGGTAGGGCTAAATGGCCAATTTTCCCACTGGAGAAAGGTGAATAGTGGTGTACCCCAGGGATCTGTGCTGGGTCCGCTGCTTTTTGACATATTCATAAATGACCTGGAAAGTGGAATAACGAGTGAGGTTATCAAATTTGCAGGTGACACAAAACTATTTAAAGTTGTTAAAACCCAAGAGGATTGTGGAAAATTGCAAGAGGATTTTGATAAAGTGTTAGACTGGGCATCAAAATGGCAGATGAAATTTAATGTGGACAAGTGCAAAGTTATGCACCTAGGGAAGAACAACCCAAACTATGGTTACACAATGCAAGGTTCCACATTAGGAACCACCACCCAGGAAAAAGATTTAGGCGTCATTGTGGATAACATGTTAAAACCCTCGGCCCAGTGTGCAGCGGCGGCCAAGAGAGCAAATAGAATGCTAGGTATCATAAGGAAAGGAATGGAAAATAAAACAAAAGATATTATAATGCCTCTATATTGTTCATGGTGAGACCGCACCTTGAATATTGTGTGCAATTCTGGTCGCTGTATCTTAAAAAGGATATAGTGTTATTAGAAAAGGTTCAGAGAAGAGCCACCAAAATGGTAAAGGGGATGGAAGGATACTCCTCCTATGAAGAAAGGCTAAAAAGGTTAGGGCTCTTTAACCTGGAAAAGAGACGGCTGAGGGGAGATATGATAGAAGTCTATAAATTAATGAACGGAGTGGAACGGGTAGATCGATTGTTTACGTTATCAGAATATAGAAAGACTAGAAGACATGCAATGAAGCTACAGGGTAAACTATTTAAGACTAATAAAAGAAAATATCTTTTCACTCAATGTGTAATCAAACTCTAGAATTTGTTACCTGAGGATGTAGTAAAGGCTGTTAGTGTAGCAGGGTTTAAAAAAGGTTTGGACAAGTTCCTGGAGGAAAGGTCCATAAACCATTATTAAGAAGGGACCCAGGATATCAAGATATCAATGCATGACCCAGTGCAAGCATTGTGGAACCTGTGTCTTTTGGGGAAACTGCTAGGTACATATGACCTAGATTGGCCATTGTTGGAAACAGGATACTGGGCTTGATGGACCTTGGTCTGACCCAGTATGGCATATCTTATGTTCTTATATAACTCAGCCAGGCCTTAATTCATCATCTTTGATCCTAGTAATCTGGGGACATTGACTATCAGTTAAAGTGATAAGTATAAATCATATGCAGAAATGTTTGGGTAAGGCTTTAGGGCACTGGGTCAGTGAGATGGCAATTCCGGTGGCAGCAAGAATTGAGCCTTTTGAGTGTAAGTTTTCAAAGGGCTTATGCTTCTAACTTTGAGAATTAAGATCCTAAATTTAGGAGCCTAAAAAGTAGGTGGGAACAGGGATGGATTTAGTGCAGGGAAATAGGAACTTAGCCCTCTGCAGCAGGCACCTAAATGACGTTCCTAAATCTAGACAAATGAATGGCAGTCTAAATGCAGAAGCACAACTTTTAAGCACCTAAATTTAGGTGAATATTTAGCAGAAAACTTAGGATGATATTTTTAGGGGAAAATAGAGGGAAAATTGGACACCTAACTTAGGACTTAAATTTAGGAGCTCAGCTTTTCTTGAATATTGAGCACTTAGGGTCTGATATTCAGCAGCTGCTAGTGCAATTACAGCACCTAGCTGTCGCCGCTGAATACTAAACCCGTATATTCAATTCCATGGCCATATCTGGCCACCAGCATTAAATATCTGGGTCAGCCGCACGGCCCGGAAGCTAAACGGGCAGCGGTGATAACGCCCCCTCCTGACCATCGTGGCACTGTCCGGACAGTGTTGCGGTGAAGGTGGTCCTGGAATTTATCCAGTTAGTGACAATATTCAGTCCACTAAACAGAGAAGTAACAGCATAAAGTTAGGTCATGTCAGTAGCAGTCCTATCTTTATGCGGTTCGGCTATCCAGATGGTCGTGCTGGTTGCTGTGGAAACTGGATATCAGCACCAGAGGATATCCAGATTCCAGTGATAAATATCCAGTTTCACATTTGCCCATGGCATTTTAAAAATGTTGACTGCCGTGGGCTGAATATCAGGCCCTCTGTCTCAGCAACAGGTTTTTTTTAAACTCCTCTTTGGTCTGACAAATGGGCTTGTTTAATGTAAGATCTCTTAACTTAAAGGGCTTTTTTTAGGCTTTATTTTTCAACAATAACCAACACATACAATCTAATACAGCCTTATCAAAATCCTGAGGAAAACAGCCCATATCAAATTGCAGAATAAAATTCACAAATAATCAAGCCACAATTAGAATTCTATATCTGAGATTTTTCTAGAGTTAACATATAAATTTAGACTAAGATAATTCAGGCCATTAATGTTAGTCACTGAATATGTACAGAAGGTTACATATTCAGACAGTGAAGTATTTCGGATTATTTTGCAGATGGATTCATGCATTATGTATGGCAATACCTCCCTGGCTGGTGGGAGCCCTAACATAAGGGAATTGAGTTGAATTCGGAGATGTTTACAGTAATGATTTCTGAGGAGGTAAAATCTGCTGTATTGCAGATTGTCATATTGTTCCTTGGATGCCTTCTTTTTTGTTGGCTAGAGTAAGCAGATTTAGAATAGAGATCATTGATGGTTAAAGTAGTGAATGCATGCTTAAAGGAGGAAGTGCTTCTGGAGACTTAACATGCACACTAGTATATACAGTGTTAAAGCAATCATCACTGTCATCTTTTGAATGCAAAATTTACAGTCTAATGTCAAACCTGCTCGCTCTAGGAAAGATGAAAGAAAAATGTGTATTGAAACAGTTGGTAGACTTCTTGGAGGATAGAAATATTTTGGATCCATGCTAGTGTGGCAAACTGCACTCCCTCTGAAGTATGAAGACCAGCTTGTCATTCCTAACATCAAGATTCAGTAAGGGAATATTCCAAGGAAATTCCCTGTCATCACTTTCGTTCTGTCTGGCACTAAATCCACAAACTACTCATATTAACTCACTGGACTATGGATTTAGCCTTAATCCTAGAGGTGCTTATGATCTTTTAATAACATCACATCTACTATTTGTGAATGACTTGAAGCTACGGTATATAGTCTGGAAGAAACAGAGCTTCTCATGCTGTATGGGTCAGAATTACAAAGTGATCACAGGAAGAGAGAATCTCTTAAATTGACTTCTAATGCAGTAGAAAGCATTCTCTGACAAGCATCAAAAAGAAGGGGTTTATATAGCAAGCAGCTTTCCTTATCAGCCCTACAGCAAGTACTTAGCAGTTTTACAAAGGGAGGTTTGCAGAATTTCATGCAAGGTTTATAGTTTTGACAATTATACTTCCCAGAACATCCCTGCATTTTGACGTCAAAGCCAGGTCACTATCTATATTCTGTTTGAAGTTTTTTATCTACAAACAATTTATGGAACCACATGGATGCATTCAAACTTTAATAGGACGTATATGACAAAATATCACATGGACTGCAATTCCATGTGTAATCTATGTAGTCCTGTGTCCTTGTAAGTTAATATATATAGGATGGACAAAATGAGTCCTATGTTCCAGATTTATTAAACAACATTCAAGTTAAAAACTGGAACACTTTTGCCACCAGTAGCATTGCTTGAACCAGGCACATTCATTTATTCATCTAAAATAGTGAGCTATTGATTTTGTACCTGCATACTGGAGAGGAGAAGCTTGGGATGCATAATTATTAAATCAATGGGAACAGCAGTGGATCTTCAGGTTAAATACTGGGCAGCCTCACGGTATGAATGTAGAGACTGAATTGATAACATTACTGTGAAATGCAACCAGATGATTGGTTAAGATGTGATAATATGGCGCTGGAGTAGTGAAAGTAAAGACACTGTTTGAATTAGTGCACCAATATGGAATGTCTAATTTGTAGGCCAGCTATGTCAAATGGGATGACAGTGGAAGATTATTCCCTAAAGCTGAACTTAGGTAGATTGTCGGATTGGCAGATATAAGTATTGTATTTATGACTATATGGACACTTGTTTCTCAAATTTTAAATGGATGCTTTGCTAAAAATATTAAAATGGACCTAATGATTGAGGTGATTTAATACCTTTATATATATTATGGTCCAATAAAAATCTCTATATATATTTTTTTGGACTTGATTTATAAATATAGAGATTTGAACACTGACCTCTACAGTGCTGGACTTATTTAATATCGGAATGTCTTTAAGTCACTTTGCAGTAGGTCCAACTTCTGCAACTTCCTTTCAGTGTCTATAATACACTGCTCTGCGACCTCCATTCTAGACTCCTAAGACTGAGAGTCTGTTTTGGATTACTAATAATATGACAGTCATTGCTTCAAGCTGAGTCTTGATCTCGCCAGTAGCCTTCTAAGTAGACTGTAGCAAATCATATAGGCTTTTGAGTTCAGCCATAATCAAACTGTCTGCAGTGCCTTCCGGTTTGGCCTGTGCCATTTTTTCAGTAGAGAAAAACTCAGAACACTTGGTTGTGGATGGTAAAGTGAAAGATCCGTCAACCTTTTCTAATTTTCAACTGGACGTGGCTGCCCTCAGGTTTTAATGGCCAAAGTCAGGTTTGGTTCCAGAAAAAGGCAATAACCCAGTATTTCCAAAGGTCTCACAGGGAGCCAGTATTTCAAGCAACTATTTTGCTTGGGTTCACAGCACCCGCTTTACATATCCAATCTCCAGTGCCATCATAGCATACCATGCCTTCTCCCAATGACATTGCCACACACCGAACCTATCTAATGACATCAGAGCACAAAGAGCACTGCTACAGCATGGAGGTAAGCTCCTCCCATGCTGTCAACATGAAGCATTGGTGTCAATAGGCTCCATAAAGGCCTGGCAGCTTTAAGACGTGCCTAAGGGCCAAGCCAAGCACTTTGGCATGGCCCTTAAGTGGGGACCTCATCAGGAACGACTTGAATACTCCAGAACTACCACCACTCTTTCCACCAGACGACTACCTCTAAACTCAAACTACTTCCTCACCTCACCAAGAGACCATCTTTTTTTTTTTTTTATAGCATTTTACACACAAATACAAGAAAGTTCACAGAACGATCTTGGAGAAAAAGAGCAAATACAATTAGTAAATAACACAGCAAGAAAAATGCAACCAAGAGACCATCTTAATAATGGATAGCCACTACAAACCCTATGGGTCTGATTCAGACCCGGACGTCCCAGCCCTCTGTGCGCCCGGTTGGAACCAGATGCACAGAGTTAGCCGGGATTTTGATCCCACGGGGCATGTCTAGCCTCATGGGATCAGAAGCGAGTCCAGACCTATATGTGCAGGCTGAGACCCCGATTCAGGTCAGCCTGTATGTACAGGCCTTGCCCGGCTAGCTCAGTCAGGGCTTTTCAATGGAGCCACGGCGCCATGGCGTCCGGTTGCCATGGCACCGTGCTCCATTGAAAAGCAGTGATCCCTGGCCGCGACTCCAAAAGAGCTTTCCCCGCAGCCTAACCTCCAATTTGGCCTCCTAAGGCCAGGGTTGGGCCATGTGGAATGTCCTATGTCCCTTACTGCCCGCTGTCCCCCCCGCCGACTAGGGGAACTTATTCCATTTCCAAGGAGGAATAAGTTCCCTGTTCAAGCCGCCGACCACGGACGTACAGGGCCAACATGGAAATCGGCCCTGTACGTCCGGGGCCGATGATTACCCACTGTCTGCCCTAACCCTGCCCCTGATCTGCCACTTTCCCGCCCCCGCCGCTTTCCCGCCCCCGTCTACTGACTAAAGACCCACTACCGAAACGTGCCCGCCCAAACTTCACAGCACTCTGCCGTTCTTGGGTAAGTTCCTCTTTGGCTCCCCAGACCCAAACTGTGCACTGCATCACTGCTCAGTTCCACTGCAAAGATAGCTTCACCAGCACAGCTGCACACGTGGAACCCAGGACACAGGAATTCACCATAGCTCTCAAACTGTTTTGCGGCAATCAACCTATGGCTCAAAGAACACAACCTCATGCTCAACCACAGCAAATGCAATCTGCTTCACATTACAAGGAACATGAAATTCAACCCACCCAACAACAGTCATGATAAACAACAACCCAATCACTGTCAAAATCCAAATCAACTACCTGGGTATCACACTAGACCAAGAGCTCAACTTTCAGCCACAAATTAGCCGCATCATCAAGTCTGTTTGCTTCAAGCTTTACACCCTAAAAGACCTACGTAAACTCCTCTCTCCAATGGACCTATGCACAGTTTGCCAGGCAGTAATCATTCCACTATTTGACTACTGCAATTCCATCTACCCTGGTCTCCCAAAGAGCACACTATACCCCTTACCACTAGCACAGATCACTACAGCAAGAAACATAATGGCAAAATCCTGACAAATGCACATCACCCCTCTCCTTAAACAGCTACATTGGCTACCCATATCAAGCAGGATCAAATATAAAATCCTCCTCAACATTCACAAGCTATTAACTTGCCGATCAGCAACCAGCCTTGCTCTCCTATTAACACATAACAGCTCCGGCAGATCCAGGAGATCAGCTACAGTAAATACCTTGGAAATACCCATAGATAAACCCTTAAGCAGTAAAAGGGCCAACAGCAGAACCTTTTCTCTATATGCTCCCTCCATCTGGAAAGCACTGCCACATCAAATAAGATCATTTCAACTAACCACTGATTTCCACAAAAGTTTAAAAACTCTGCCATTCTTTGAACACTATGGACCAAACACTGAATAAAAACTCTCCTAGGGTCATATGCAACTCACCACCACTATGTAAATCGTTGCCCAAATTGTTGACGTCTATTCTTTATTGTACTGAATGTTCCCTATAATGCACACTTTACCGTTAAGTTACAATGTTTTTTACACTGTTTATTGTAAATCGTCTAGACTTGTAGAAAGACGGTATAAAAAAAGATGTTAAATTAATTAATTAAAGAAAATAAATACCATTACTTCATCAACACTCTGCTCCTATTAAACCTCCTCCTTCATTTCAGAGGAGCCACCCCATCATCCACAATCTCCATTAGCCGAATTTTGAAACAGGCTACCCTGGCAGCATATACATAAGCGCTCCAGCAGGAGGCCCCCCCCCCCACACACTCATACAAACTAGTACTACAGGGCACTCACGCAATATGAACAACAATGCCATTCTGAACACCCCAATCAACTTTGAATTAATCAATGTTAGATCGATCAGAAACAAAACCAACACTCTAACAGACCACCTGCAACTTCTCAGACTGACATCATGTGCATTACTGAAACCAGGCTAACAAATACTGGCCAAGTCATTCTGAACCAGGTCACACCACCCACATATACCGCATTCAATTGTTCATGCATAAAAGAGATGGGGGTGTACTTATTCTGGCAAGGAGCCATCTCAGGTTTAAAACCTCTGCAACTGCCAGTAGAGAACATAGCAACATGATCATTATTGAGAATAAATACATTACTATCTGCCTCACATATAGAGCTCCAAATGCCAATGCTGACGAGCTCTCCACAACACTCAAATCAGTATGCACATTTAATTCTCCACACAAGCCCCTGATAGTACTCAGAGACTTCAACCTCAACTCTACATCCAGCAAGGAGTCTGATGCTTTCCTGAGAGCTATGGACTCACTACAATGCAATCAACTCCTAACAGCATCCACGCATCAGCTGGACTCTACCCCGGACCTCATCTTCGTCCCTAAATGGCTACTAGAAGTTAACGTCATAACGCCTCCCTCAATCACCCCAACACCCTGGTCTGACCAACACACCATAAAATTCAACATGCACATCATTCACCTAACCACACTGGAGCCTGAACAGCATCTGGGAAGAAGAATCAAGAGCTTCGAGAAAGATCAGTTCCTACAAGAAATCCTTCCTAACTTAAACCTGGCTTGCAGAGACCTTGACAACACAACCGAAAATTGGAATAACACTATCGCTGCAGCTGCAAAAGCACCAGTCAAAAAGAATACCATAACTCGGAAAAAAATGAGGTCAGCATCCTGGTACCCTAATGAATTGAGAGGCAAAGAGAACCCTAAGGAAAATATAAAGGTGCTGGAGACAGAATAAGGCCCAAGACACCCTACAGTAGTACAGAACAAAGCAACAGGAATACAATGAACTAATCAACTGACCACAAGCAAGATTACCACACTAACCTCATTCTGAAATCCACTAACAAACTCAGGGAGCTATTCGATATAGTCCGAACCCTCACAAAAGAACCGGCTACCATAGGCGGCGACACAATACATCCACAAACCATAACAAATTTCTTAATGATGAAATATAAGACCCCACACCAGAACAGTTCATCCAACAGGACAGGCAACACCAAAACCACAACCATCATGAACACCTGAGGCGACTTCAGCATACCCTCAGTCACAGATAACCCGTACAATCTCCACACCAAACACCAGCATTGCACCATCTGACCCATGCCTAGTACCATGGATCAAATCGGCCAAAGAAGAGCTCAGCCAAGTTATCATTCCTAACTCAGGGCTACATGCCAACCACCCTCAAACAGGCAACCATCCATCCAGTCCTCAAACATGCCTCTCTAGACAAAGATAACCCAATCTCTAGCCTACTATTCATTGCTAAAATCATAGAAAAAACAGTTCAATTACAGTTACAAGACCATGTAGACTCTCAAGCTCCACTGGACCCCCACCAACACATTTCAAGTCAAACCACAGCGTGGAATCCCTACCTACATCACTCCTTGACAGCTTAATCAGAGGCATTGACAACATAAAAACAGGCTTCCTACTCATCTTCTTAGATATCTCATCAGCCTTCGATACAGTATCTCACAATATCCTCCTTCACTGGCTAAAGGACATTGGCCTCCACAAAATCACATTCAAGTGGTTTCACTCCTACGTAAGCAATAGACAACAATGAATCAAATGCGGTGCAACCAATTCCACTCCATTCCCTGTCCTCCAGGGTGTATCACAAGGGTCATCCTTATCAATGCTACTCTTCAACCTATATATATAGCCAATCTGCAAGGTCATCAAAAAGCACAATATTCACTACAAATTATATGACATCGATATCATGATCTACACCCCTATCAGCCTAAATAACCCGTACTGCTCAACGATTATAAGATGTCTGGAAGATATGACTGAGTGGCTTGCCAACAACAACTTAAATATAAACTACAATAAGACCAAAACCCTACTAATCATGAGGAACACGTCATTTACACCCTCCCCCCTACTTAATCGACTTACCCCATAAGAGCATACACATGAAGGAAGAAGTAAGATTACTTAGGAGTCAACCTGGACCGCAACCTAAACCTACAACCCCATATCAACAAGACCTCCAGGAATGCATATAACAAGATGAGTATAGTCAGAAGGCTGAAACCCCTCCTCAACCATGTTAATTTCTGTACAGTATGTCAAGCAGTCATTACGCCCATCTTAGCCTACCGCAGCTCCTTATACCATGGCCGCCTGAAACAGACTATCCGTCCCTTGCAGATGACTCAGAACAGTATTGTTAGCCAGGTTTCAGTGATGTACATGATGTCAGTCTGAGAAGTTTGCAGGTGGTCTGTTAGAGTGTTGGTTTTGTTTCTGATCGATCTAGCATTCATTAATTCAAAGTTGATTGGGGTGTTCAGAATGCCATTGGTGTTCATATTGAGTGAGTGTCCTGTAGTTCTAATTTGTATGAGCGTGGGGGGGGGGGGGGGCCTCCTGCACGCATAATCACTGGATCTGCAAGATATGACCATATTACTCCCCTTCTGAACCAGCTACACTGGCTCCCAGTCCGTGCTCCTGCACCAAGTTTAAAATGGCACTGAGCATTTTCAAAATCCTGCAGAATACATCCGCTGACATCCTGAAAACCCTAATCAATAGAGATCCAGACAACCAACCAAGAAGGCACAAGAAGTCAAACCTTATTATTACCCCCAGCGCTTACACAAAGTCTAAGCATCCACATCTGAGAGGGCATTTTCTCTCACTGCACCAGTCCTATGGAACTCCCTACCAGATGGTAAGAGCTACTATAGATACTAAGGACTTTTGAAAAAAATTGAAAACCTTTCCATATACGGAACACTTTGGAAGCATTACATACATGTATTATCCCCCTTACATTCTGTGTTTCCCCAGGCCCCAAAATGTCCTTATGCCTCTCTTTCTGACCGCGCCCCCCCCCCCACCACGAGCGTTCGCCACCTCATTGTACATATTGTATATAGATTATCTTGTTCACCATCTCCTACATGCTCCCCTCCCCCTTTTACTTTGTTACTATGTAAATTGTTCAAAGTTGCTATGTGAAACGCTTTGATTTTAGGATAAAGCGGTATCAAAAACCTTATGAATAAATAAAATAAATCTCTTAAGTGACTTGTCATCTTCACTATAGTTTAGTTCATTTTCTTAATATGCCACCTTTTCAATGAACTCCAAAATGATTTATAAATTCTATGGACAAGAGTTGCATGTGAAATTACATTTGAGCGCTTAACATTCCAGGTGGTCTTGCAAATGAATGACTCCTTGTGCTGCAATGGTTCTGAGTATTTTATCTTTAAAAAACTATTTTAAATTGAGGACGGTGGACAATAGAAGGAAGGTATTATTGTCCCCCTCTTCCTGCTAATATCATAATGATTACCTGGCAATCTTCTGTTTGTCCTGATCAGTGATTTCAGAATCCAGAATCCAAAAGCTCATGTTTTTAGCAATGCATTTAGGCTATATACTGTATGTGTGTGTATGTGTGTGTATATGTGTGTAAGTCTGGTGATTGAATTGACCCGTGCACACCTTGAACAGATGCCCTTGCTTGAAGAACTATAACTAGCTTTGGTGGTAACAAGCTTCCGTTTCAATCTTGGCAGTAGTTTAATCACATCAAAGTTTGTGCTTCTGATCTAATGCCCGGTTTTTAATTTTCTAAGTAGCAATGCCAGGTTAAATTAGAAGATTTAAGTGTGTATGTGTGCGGAATAAGGGAGTACTCCATTCTGGCACACTGTAGTTTCCTCTCAGCAACAAGAAAGTGATGCAAGATAAAATTGGCTTGTGATCAGAATTAATGCTGGTTATATCAAGATATGTTTTCACTCAATATTTCCATTTTTCATTATAAGTCTTTGACAGGAAGATCACATACTGTGCCGCCTTGTAGAATTTGTTTCTTTAGTCTATTTCCCCGAGCTGCTCTGGAGTACTTTTTAGCCCAAGGGTGTCAAACTGCAGTCCTAGAGGGCTGCAACCCAGTCAGATTTTCATGATATCCCAATTGATGATGCATGAGAGAGATTTGCATGAACTGTCTCCATGTATGCAGCTGTATCTCATATATATTCATTAGGGATAGCCAGAAAACCTGATTGGTTTGCAGCACTCCAGGATTGCAGTTTGACACCCCTGCACTAGCTAGCCTCATGTTCAAGATATCCCCAATGAATTTGGATGAGACCGATTTGCATGCACTGCCTCCACTGCATGCAAATCTGTCTCATGCATAGTTCTTGTGGATATCCTGGAAACCATACTGGCTAAGGGGTACTCTATGACAGATTTGAGAAACCTTGGCCTAAAAGGTAGAGTTCAAAGCAGTGAATCCAGGGAGGGTAACCAACACAACAGCCCAGATGATATTGGGTATATCTCGCAGGGAAAGAGTTACCCTTAAGTTACGTACTTTGCATTGGCCACCATTTATGGCCTAAGTAAAGTTTAAGATATTGGCAGTGGCATTTAGGGCATTGTGTAAGGGATTTATTTATTTATGTTCTCTTCTATACCTCGCTATTCAAATCAGTGCGGTTTACATATAACAGAACCATATACAAGGCAGTCGGGCTGCATTGTATTTACAATGAACAGGAACTATAACGTGGACATAACTGGGGTAACTATCTACAAAATATATACACTAGTAACAGTCTGAACCTCCTAATATTTACGTGGAGTGGTGTTTGAGGGGTTAGCTGCAGGAGAGTGTGTTGGGTGTGTTGTTGGCAAAGTCCTGTGGCTTGGGGTGTCTGTGTGCTGTCTTCCGGGTAGTACTGCAAGAATAGGTGGTGCTTCAGTGCCTTCCTAAATTTGGCTAGGTCAGTGCATGCTCTAATGGCTGTTGGGAGGGCATTCCAGCATTTGGGTGCATAAAGAATAAATGCTTTGTTGGATGTTTCATGCTTGCATTTTGTTATTGCGTTGGGTATTATCAGTTTGTTGACAGCTGCGGATCTTCTGGATCTGGTCGGAGGTGTGGGGTGGATTAGCCCAGTGATGGAGGTGGTCGGTTGGTTGTTTATGGCCTTGAAGGTCATTACTAGGATCTTGAAAGCTAGTCTGCCATGGATTGGTAACCAGTGGAGCTGTTTCAGGATTGGTGCAATGTGGTCTGTTCTAGATGCTCCGTAAAGAATTCTGACGGTTGAGTTCATTGCCAGCTGGAGTGGGTTCAGTGCTATCTGTGAGAGTCCGTGTAGGATTGCATTAGCATAGTCGAAATGTGGGATTACGAGGGCTTGGTAGATTGTGCGGAAGTCATCAGGGTCCAGTAGCGGTCGCAGATGTCGTAATGTCCATATTTTGTGGTATATTGCCTTGACTGTGTTTCCTATGTGGGTTTTTAAGTCCAGCCGTTGGTCCAAAGTGATCCCTAGGTAGCGGATTGTGGGTTTGGCAGTCAGCTCGGCATTCTTCACCTTTAAGGTGGCTGGAGGGGTGAAACCTTGGTTCCTCGTGATGAAGAGAACATCTGTTTTATTGTGGTTTATTCGGAGATTTTGGGTATGGAGCCAGTCGGCAACTGCGGCGAAGCAGCTCGTTAATGGGGAGAAGTCGGGCTGGTCCATTGAGAAAGGCATGTATAGCAGTACGTCGTCTGCGTATACCTGGCAGGCGACGTTAAAAGAGCGGATCAGGGCACAGATGGGCTGCATGTATATGTTGAACATCAGTGCCGATAGTGAAGAGCCCTGCGGCACACCCTGTTTTTGTTGGAAGGGTTCCGAGGTTGAGGTGCCGGTTCTTACGTGCTGCCATCTGTCGGTCAGGTAGGATTTGCACCAGCTTAGAGCTGAGTCTTGTATTCCCTTTTCCTCGAGATGGCCCAATAGCAGCTCGTGGCTCACAGAGTCAAAGGTTGCTGCGATATCCAAGAAGATAAGGGCAAACCCTTGTCGGATGTCGTCGATTCCAAGTACTATTGTATTGAAGAGGGTGGTAAAGAGGGTTTCGACGCCATGTGCTTCTCTGAATCCGTGCTGACATGGATCTAGCGGTGCGGCCGTCTCTATATGGTGTTGAATTTGGCGTTGGACTACCTTTTCTATTATCTTGGCGAGAAGCGGGATACTTGAAATTGGTTGGAAGGATTTGACCTTCAGGGGGTCCAGCTTGCTGTTTTTCAGTAGCGGCCTGATGGAGGTGTGTTTCAGTGTTTCAGCCCGATGAGAATGACAGATCCATGAGCTTGGTTAGGAACTGGCTGAGTTTGCTGCGTAGTCCTTTTATCCAGAACGCTGGACAAGGGTCATTTGGTGCGGTGATGGTGTTGATGGAGGCGATGGTGTCCTCAATGTCCCTTTTTGACAGGGTGGTAAATTTGTTCAGTGGCGTTGGATGGGGGGGGGATTGTGTAAGGTGGTGGGGCTTGTAGTCTTATTGGTTTGCTGAGATTTTGAGTGGAGATAGTCGGCAAATTTCTGTGGTTGAGGCATGCTAGGTTGGTATGGAGATGGTTCTTTTGTTAGGGACTTCACTATATTGAAGAGGTCATGTGGTTTGCTCAACAAACGTTTCAGAAGATCCGTGTGGAATTGCTTCCTTCTCTCCATTGTTGCTTCTCGGTGCTTTCTTAGGTGTAGGTTGTATGCACTCCGGGCTTCGGCAGAGCGTGACCGGCGCCATCTTCTTTCTAGCTTATGTAGGTGGAGTAGTGACTCTTTCAGTTCAGTGGTATACCATGGGGCAGACTCTCGTCTCCTTGGTGCTTTGTTCGTGGGTGGGAGCTGAGCAATGGCACTGAGGGTTTTGTCCCAGCTGGAGATCATTTCTTCCAAGTTGGGAGCTGTTGCATTGAGAAGTGGAAGGGCTTTTTCCAGGATTTCAGCTTTGTGAAAAGGCCGGAAGCGTCTTGCTGCTGCTTTGGTGGAGATGGTAGGACTGCTGGCGATGTTATGGTTGTGGCATTGAACAGGCATTGGAAATCTTATCAGACTATGGTCAGACCAGGGAACTGGGGTTATGACCATTGCGAAGTTGTGTGTTGCATCCGCGGCCATTTATGGGGCGAAGACCAAGTCCAGTTTGTTTCCTTTAGTATGGGTGGGTGCGTTGACTAGTTAGTTGCGTGTATCCAAGCTCCTTGAGAGCTTCGAGGAAGGCTGTGGCATGGGTGTCCTGTAGGGCAGGCAGGTTGAAATCACCTAATAACCAGTGTGGGGGATGTTGGCTACCGACGATGCAGGCGAGGTCAATTATTGATGAGAGGTCATCTGGTGATGCCACTGGTGCTCGGTAGAGTAGGTTAATGGAGCAATGCTTGTTGGTTATGCTAATTGTGTCCAGGTGGGCTGTGCTGGTGGAGTTGATTGGTTTAAACTGGAGCTCTGCTTTGGAGATGATAAGCACTCCTCCACCTCTCTGATTTTCTCTGTGACAGGTTGAATTGAGAAGTTGGGTGATAGCATCTGGTGGAGAAGGACCGGGTCGTGATCAGATAGCCATGTCTCCGTGATCATTAGAATGTCCAAATCATGAAGGGTTATCAAATCGGAGGCAACTGTCCATTTTTTGCGGATTGAGCAAGCATTGATGAGGGCACATTTCAAACTGTGCGGGTGAGGGTGTTCCTCTGGGTGAGGCTTCGTGGTGTGTTGTAGTGAAATGTAGAGTATGTGGGGGTGGAGCCTGTGCTTGGCATCAGTAGAGGAGTGGTGAGAGTTATCAGACCATCTCTTCCCTGAGCTCCGTAAGACTGGTATATAGTTTCCACCTGGGTTAAGGGCAAATGTTCTGTTGGGTAATCCAGTGAGAAAATAGATGGTAGCTATTGCTAGGATTGGGTGCCCCATTCTGGCTGTTCTTACTGCAACTGGATAGGTCTGGCACGCTATCTGCTCTAATAAGGGCAGGTAAGCACCGTTAGCTCTGATAGCGGTAGGTAAATACTGCTAGCTATCTGGTCTAGTGTAGGTGCGTATGTCAGTATCCAGTCAGGTCTATTGCCGGCGGTAATATAGGCACGCTCTCAGGTCTGGCACAGCATGTAGGTCAGGTACCTATCAGGTCAATAGCAAGCAGGTAATACAGGCACGCTCTCAGGTCTAGTACAGCATGTAAGACAGGGACCTATCAGGTCAATAGCAGCATGTAATACAGGCGTGCTCTCAGGTCTAGTACGGCATGTAACACAAGATGCCCAAGGTTAGAGACAGGTTGGAGGGAGATTGCCCAACATGGAATTTGTAGTCACTGGAAGATTGTTAAAAATCCCCACAATAAAGAAGGTTCAGGGAAAATAATGGAGGCCAAGGATGCTCTATTTGGTGGAAGAGTATTCCTAGACAAGTTAACCTAGGAGAAGGATGTGAATCTCTTCAGGAAGATGATTAAGACCTGTCTTTTCCCTGTATGAAAGATAAGGAGGGATAGGAGGTGTGGCTGAATTAGGGAACAAGAAACAGAAATGTGAGGAGGAGAGGTTTTTTTAAATATATTTAGCAGTTTACAAAATATATGAAACATAATACACTTGTTCAAGAAACGAGAAAGGGCAAAGGGAAAATAAAGTAAAACATAATCACCAAACTCACAAAAGGAAAGTATATCAACAATGCCACAATCTCACTAGCTCAACAACATGGGGCCTCCAAGAAAGGTAAAACATGATACGGTTCAAACATGAAAGGAAAGCATAATACAGTCAGCCTAATCAGCAGATCTATAATAACATTGTCTATTACTCTACGGTAGCCTAGGGAGACCTGGCCAGACGGGAGTTAACGAAGGCAGCCAGCTGGGGAGAATCAAAGAAAATATAGTTAACCAATTGCAGCCTAGCAAAGCACTTACATGGAAGTTTAAGGAAAAATAAGCTTTAATCTGGTAAAATCCTTAACCAAAGAACCTTCCCCTCCACAGAATGAACAAATACAACCTCAAGCATATGCCAACTATATGCAATCCAAAACAGTCAAATCAACTATGGCCACCAGCCCAGGAACACCTCAATCTTCCCCGCTTCTGAAGCCACTCGTCAAGTTCTCTCCCCCATTAGCGACTAACATCGAAGAGATTATTACCAGCATCAACACCACCACGGCACCAAACGATCCCTGCCCTGCACACTGGATTAGAGCAATGCGATCAGAACTCGGTCCAATTATAGCAGAAATCGTAAATCAATCCTTCACAACAGGAAAGTTCCCAACAATGCTCAAGCAGACCTCCATCTGACCCCTGTTGAAAAAGAACCAGCTTGACCCAGATAAAGTGGAGTCCTACCGACCGATTTCCAGCATCCCGCTGCTAGCTAAAATACTAGAGAAAGCGGCTCTGAGACAAATCCAGCAACATATAGACACCTCATCCCCCCCCCAGACCCTTGCCAACACGGGTTTAGAGAAGCTCACGGTGTCAAAACACTACTTACCTCACTAATTAACACTCTCGTCTGTGGCTTAGACAACATCAAAGCTGGTTTTGTGCTGATCTTCCTGGACATTGCCGCAGCATTTGACTCCGTCGACCATGATCAACTACTAGCTCGACTCCACGAAAAGGGGATTCATGGTCTAGCCTGGGATTGGTGTAAATCTTATCTTGAAGACCGATAGCAGCACGTCAGGATTGGCTCTAGTACATTAGAACCGTTCCAACAAAAGCAGGGAGTACCCCAGGGTTCCTCCCTCTCCACGCTGCTTTTCAACATATACATGCAGCCAATCTGCGAAATCACCCGAGCCTTCGGAATATCATGCCTTATCTACGCAGACGACATACTGATGTATTCTCCTTTCAACGTCACACTTCCAGATTACACGACTCTAGTTGATTGTTTCAACGCAGTAACAGACTGGCTCCTCAACCAGAACCTAAGGATAAATTTCAAAAAGACTGAGGTCCCCTAACCATTACAAGAAACAAAAACTTCTCTCCTCCTACATCCCTAATGGTGAGAGATACAGAGCTACCAATCAAGTCAGCCATACGCTACTTGGGTGTGACACTAGATCAGCAGCTAAACTTCAAAGAGCACATAAGCCGCACAGTAAAGTCTGTCTATTACAAGATCAAGACCCTTCGCCACCTGCGACCCATGCTAGATCCTGACAGCTTCCGCACAATATTCCAAGCTCTTGTCATACCCCATTTTGACTACGCAAACGTTATACTTCATGGCCTCCCTAAAAACACACTCAACCCTCTGCAATTAGTGATGAATGCTGCTGCCCGTGTATTGTGTGGGACATCAAGACGAGATCACATATCCCCCGTCCTAAGACATTTACACTGGCTCCCGATAAGCTGTAGGATCTCCTTCAAGGCCCTTCTAATCACTTTTAAGGCCATAAATAACATAGCGCCCCCCTCAATCTCCGTGCTCATCTCCCAACCCCCTAACAACAGATCCAAGAGGTTGCATTCCTCCAATACACTTATTATGCCAAAAGTATCTACAAAGTGGGCACAATCAACCAACAAACGGGCATTTGTGTCCTATACTCCCAGATCATGGAACAACCTCCCACATGACATCAGAGCAATCAAGGACATCACTCATTTTAGAAAGGCCCTCAAGCACCATTTGTTCATTACGCACTTTTCACAGCACAACAATTCCCCTCATGCCTCACACCCTTACACATACCATCCCTCAACCTGATAGCTTAACAACATACACAAGTTTGATAAGAGGAAGTGGCCTGTAAATGGAACACGGTCCACAGTGGATCTCACTCCCTGTTCTACCCTTGTAACATTATTGACACAGCAGTATGTAAATTGTACATAGTTTTCCCTGTTTTCTCTAAGTTGTTTTCCCTGTTCGATGTAAACTCGGGAGTACCCTGCGGTCCTCGAGTCGTTCTGTTAACTGTAAACCACACTGATGATAAAGAGCGCGGTATAAAAGAAATGTTAAATAAATAAATAAATAATCTCCCCAACTGGATCACACCTGGCTTAAGAAGGAGGAAATCCCGTTGTCTTCTCTGGGTCTCTCGAGTCAGGTCTGGGTACATACGTACGGATGAACCCTTAAATGGCAAGGAACCTTTTTGAAGTACAACTTAAGTAACCACTCTTGATCTGAGGATAAAGCTAATGTTATCAATGATGTAAAGGAAACAATAGTTTTAGCGTCACTAGACTTCAAATATTTGATATATTTAAAATATCCATAGGCTGCAACTCTGTAGGAGAAAATGGCTGTAATCCTGCTGGCATTTTCTTCCTGTTAGGGAGATAATAAACTTTAGATGGGGGGATGAGATTCTAAAGGCACCCCAAGCACGTCCACCACTGCTTCTACATATCCCTAGCAGAAACTACTCGTAGAGATGTCCAAGGAAAATTAATTAATTGTAAATTTGTGGAACGCACTTGATTTTCCAATAACTCAGCTTTGAATTTAATAGCAGTAAAGTCCTGGTAGCCACCTTCAGAAACCACTAGCCTAGAGAACATTAAGAATCTGACTCCAAGCCTGAGAAGGCAGGGACTGGATATAGGGATGCAATTCCTCCATAAATTGCACCTTCAATCGCCCCCCCCCGCTTCATGCCCTGACATGTTTCAGAACCAAAAGACCATGCAATTCATTCCGCCACACCCAATACAATGGGCCCGTGGTTGAAAGCCAGCAACATAAAATAAGCTTAGGTGCCACTAGACAGGCCCTTCCCACCCAATGTCATCGAGAGTTATCGCACCCTTCCAATTGGTCAGACAAGCCTAAGATCACCACCTAGGGCAGAAGGTGAACCCGAGTCCCCAAGACAGCATTCAAATAGTCATGTATCTGCCCCCAAAAGCTAGTGATCACCTCACATCACCATAACATGTGTCCCAATGTAGTCCTAGGACAAACACACTGGGGCAGTCCAGAGATGAACCTACACCTACCCGATATGCTCGATGAGGAGCATAATGCAGCCAGCGGAGAAGCTTGTATTGAAGGTCCCAATAAGTGACACAGCTGGTAGTGGCAGGCACTAGCTGAAACACCTCCAGAAGATCAGCACCCATAAAATGGACAACAAGCTCTGACCCCCAAGTTGCCACAGGGGTTCCTCTGCTACAACAACCTCCAAAACAAAAGTACTCATGATGGAGGGTTGCAATATGAGCTCTTCCCTCATCACCCAAATGAAGAAGCTCCTCTAACCGGGAGCTGACAATGCCTTGCAAGTCTTGCATCGAGAGAGTACAGAAATAACTCCGGACCTGATGGTGCATGAACATATCCTGCGAAGGGATCCCAAATCTATTCTGCAGTTCAGAAAAGGTAAGAAGCAAACCATCCTCAGCCACTACCTGCTCCATCCCATTAATACCTCAATTCTCTCATCGCTGATAGGCCACCCCCTCCATTCCTGGATGGAAATCTCCGTTCCCATATAAAGAAAGAAAATGGGTGGCTCTACTGTTACAGTGGCACCTACAACAAACCAGGTGCCACACCTGGCGCATCAAGTGAAATATAACATGCAAGCGCAATGGGCCCAGCACTATCGCAGCATACGTGTAAAGAGGAAATGAAAGGACAAAGGGGCAAGCTCTTGCTCGATATACAGGGGGCTATAATCTGAAGTACAGCCAGTCCCAGAGATACCGCAAGAAGTAAGCGACATTATAGTGAGCCAGCTCAGGCAGCTCCATATCCCCTTGATCCCAGGGTTGCTGAAGAGTACACAAACGTACCCATGGCTGCTTACTCTGCCAGAGGAAGGAATTAAGTGATCATTCGACAGCATGGAGGTCCTTTCGCCAGAGCAAAATCGAGAGGACCTGGAGAACATAAAGCCACTTAGGGAAAATGACCATTTTAAAGAGAGTAATGTGACCACCAAGGGAAAGCGGCAAATCACACCATTTAGACACGCGAGCTTGCAAGTCAGAAAGGAGGATGCCAGCATTAATACCTTGTAGCTGGGACAAGTCAATGGGGAGTTGAGTACAGATATTTAAAAGCCTAGTCCGCCCATTTTAATGGGAAGGAGTCCACCCAACTCTCCTGCACCTCCGGCTAGAGCCAATGCCTGAGATTTATCCAGGTTAATTTTAAGTCCCAAAACAGCTCCAAATGCAGAAAATTCCCCCAAAAGAATGGGGAGCCCAGCCTGAGTTTGAGCAAGTTAGACCAAAATATCATTCCCAAAGGCAGTCACATGAAATTCTTCCCTCCCAATGTGAGCGCTCATCAACTGAGGGTGAAAGCGGATACCAATCAGAAGAGCTCGAGGCTTAGAACAAAAAGAAGTGGGGAAAGTGTGCACCCCTGCCACGTTCCGCGGCTTAAAGGGATGTCCACTGTTAGGCACCATTTACCAGAACTTTCCCTGAGGGTCAGAGTAGAGAAGATGCACCTCATCTGAAAAGAGCCCATAGATCCCCATCTCTCCTATTACCATGTGCATAAAATCCTAATTGACATGGTCAAAAGCCTTCTTTGCATTAAACCTAACCAGTAAGGAGGGAAGGACACACTACCATACCATATTGCATAGAAACATGTATCCGTCGTATATTCTTAACAATATAGCGGCCCTGTACAAATCCAACTTGGATTTACGAACCAACTGGGGCATAAAAGGAGACATCTGCTCTGGCATGATTTTAGCAAGCAATTTAATATCAACCTTCATAAGGAAAATCAGTCCGTATGACCCCAGAAGGAGTGGATCCTGCCCCGGTTTTGGGAGTACTGTAATAACTGCCTGATCGGTTTTGCAAAGAAAGGTCTGCAACTGTACCAAGTGGATGTAGTAAGTAACCAATGAATCAAACTGAGGGGCCATCAGCTGTAAAACTCTCCCTGATACCCATCCGGGCCTGGGGTCCGACACGAACAAAGGCCTTAATAGCATGCAGGACCTCCAAACCTATGAGCGGCATATTCAAAGTATCCTGTTGCTCCGGAGTTAAACAGGGCAGCTGCACCCACCTTAGTGAAATTTAGATGTTTTATGTATATATTTTTGCTAACTCTTGAAATTTTATGTACTGTATGTATAGTTGCAACTGCTTTGAACAGACTGGTTCCTGTATAGGTGATATGTAGGAGGTTTTTAATTAATAAACTCTTGGGACCTGAATTGTTTTTTCCTCTGCCCCAGTGTGAAAGTGCAATTTGTTTCATCGCTTCCAGCCACAGTTTGGCTAGCAACAATGATCTTCATCCACACCTTACCCTTAGTGATGGTTCATGCAATCCATGCACCGAAAATGTGCTGACTGGCCATTCTGACTACCTATAAATTTCTGAAGCATAAAATTGTTAAGGGGACATGTTCTGTAGAAATTCTGTGTGAAGGACAGCATTCAGGCCAAGCCCTTTCCGAAAGGTGTTCAATGAACCCAGCATCTCTTTCTTAGCCTGTCAGAGACTGGGAAGAATGCAACGATCACAGTCCATGGAAGAAGTCCTATCATGGCACATCAGTGGCACCTCCTGACTGACTTGTGCGTGCATTATTCCAGGTTTTAAAAGGAGCTGAGAACCATCATAATGATGACTAAGTGGAGTGGGAATAAAATGTTGAGTGCTGAGTTATGTTGAGGGCCATCGAACATGGAAACTCAAAAACCAACAATGAGAATCTAGAAAAGTTTTTAAAAAAGTAGTACTGGGAAGCAAGATTGCAAATGCCTAACAGCCGTGCTCTTATCCAGGCTCTTATTTTTCGATTTATTTCTCTTTCTCTCTTCGATTCTCGGGTAGCAGGACCCCAAAGCAGATCCATACCAAAGACTGTGCGAGCAGTTTGCAAGTACCAAAGGGGTGCTGACGTCATCACTGGGCTTTCAGGAAGCTCAACAAGAGCAAGTTCCTACATGTGGTTAGCAAGGCAGGGAGCACCAGGTTCATGAGTTATAAAGGGCGCATTTCTGTCTTGGTACGGTCCTGCTCCACAATATACCCTTTCAGTTCCAAACAGGAGAACATTATGGAGTTGTTGGTCTTAATCTGACCCTGCCTGTGATAAGCCAGTTGTATTTTCATGTATTCCCTGATGTACCTAGGTCCTTGCACAAAAGAAGGAGCTGGTGGAAATTCTTCTCGTTGGGGCCTAAGGTCTTCAGCTTGGGGGGATGTTTTGGTTCAGTTTCCTGTGCAAATGTGTAGTGAAAGTTCAGGTTTAACAAATAGATATTTTACTACACTTCTGAACTGTAGATCAGTGCCTTTCAACCAATGTGCCTTGGTGGTGAAGCCAGATTATGCATGGGCTCATGAGACGCTTGTTCCATCTCAGTGAAAAAGAGCCATCTGCTCCCTGCTCTAGCCTCGACCCTCCCAAGCAGAACACAGAGACCAGAAGAGAACAGAGTAAGCATGGAACAGATAGAGCAAAGAAGATCTCGCCTGACTCTTACTACTACTACTACTACTACGACTACTACTACTACTGTCATTCTGGGACGACAGAACAGGAGGATGACTGACTGGACTACACATTCCAAATCAAACTAGAGCCCCTACTCTCTCCACTCCAGTCCCTTTTTCTTCTGTCCTAAATGTAGGACCACAACTTTTATTTTCAGGTTAGCGATTGCAATGTGTGATCTGGTAGCTGTAAATTCCCTGAAGTAAGCTGGATGCTCTGAAACCCAATGCAAAATCTCTGACTTGAATCTATCTTCTGCACAGAATCTACATGTTGGGAATACTTTGATTGTGTTAGTTAATCTGATTTTTCTCTGGTGCATAATTAATTGTCTTGTAGGCTGGTCATACCCAACAGCCCTGAGGCTTTGGTACTGAAGCAAAACATTTTTTGTAGTAGCAAATCTGAAAGACTATGCTATTGGGTATAGTTTGAGAGGAGATTGCTACAATTTTTCATAGAGAAGATCCGTTGGAGTCCCTCATCCTCCCCACCAAACTAAACTGATTGCTTACTACTAGCACTCCCCTTTCCCACCAGTAGGACAGCAGCACTTCTTTACAGGGGCAACATTTCCAAATGGGTTAGTTTTGCACATACCATTGACAGTAATGAAGCACCTCACTCTTGAGTCAGGGTATATAAAGGAGTTGTACTTGTCTGGCTCCTCTTCTGGCTTCAATATGGTGTCTGAGAGCATGGAGTCCTGCCATCTAGCATCACTTAATGGATTCATATGCTGAGATGTGAGATGCCGAATCCAGCAAAATTTGGCATTCACAGGCAAAAAGTGCTGCTTTCCTGCCAGTGGGAGGGAATGAGCAGTAAAGATCATAATGCAAAATTTGGTTTGTGCGCCCAAGGACTGAACAAACTGGTCTGGCATTTTGTCCTGCTATTGCAATGGATGTTTAACTGGGTATAATTGTCATCCTTGTTTTTTCTCTTCATTTGTAGACTGAATAAAGCAGGGAAATTGTGGATAATTTTTTTTTATTGATGTACACTGCTCTTTCAGATGAGATTTGCTTCTTATATTACAATGAAAAGGGCAATAAAGAAAAAGTGCAGCATTGTGGTGTTTTATTTATGGATCAACGGGGAGTTTCACTTTTTAAGCGCTACTGAGAATGAGATCCAAAAAATGACGACATTCTATGTAAACGTCTGTACACAGTGACCACTGAGAAGGGTACTGAAAAATCCACGGGTGGTATTAGCTTCACATTTGTAACACTTATCATAAAATCTGAGATTTAAAAAAATAGAAAGCTAAAATGCTTGCTAAGGTATAATAATTCCCAAAATGAGACTTGCAGATTTGCCTGTTTGATAGTACGTAAAGAGAAAATAAAAATATTAAGTAAAGCAGAAATAGCTGTAGGCCAAAAGGCAAATTTTAGAAAAGACATGGAAATTAATTCTGGCTTGATTTTGGAAAGCTTGCATGGGTTTTTTCGAATAAGAAACTCATGACATGTTTTTATTTTGTTTACTTTTGTTAGCATTTGCATTATTAAGTTGCCCTACAATCTCTAAATAAAAAAGGTATTTTAGAAAAGGTTCTGCTCAGCGTGGAGCCGTTCCTAAAAATACTGAATATGGGAGCTGCAGGAGCCCTTTACAATTGTATACGTGAGAAAAAGCAACAGGGAAGCATGGTCAGCATAGAAGATATCCACACTTAAGCATCAACAATAAAGATAAAGGCATCTGAAGCTAACTGGTGGCATTTACATGTGCAGGCTTGCAAAATGGTAACCATACACATGCAAGTATCGTTACTTAGGCGTGAAAGTTGACCATTTTTCAAGCCTGCGTGTGTAAATGCTGCCAGTTAACTTCAGATGCCCTATTGGGAGAGGAAAATTAAACAATTGAGGTTAACCCCATAAATTCCCCTATAGATGCTTGGACGAAACAAGCACTTTTTTAAAAAACACAAACTTGCATGAGTCTTGGTGTGGGCACTTTTGGTCATACGCTTGTATTCCCTATATAAAATGGGGAATACAAATATAGATTTTTGACCCAACCGGATGACGCCTTAACCATGTGCCCGATATGCCCCTTTATAACTTCAGCTTAGCAAGCACATGTACGTGTAAATTGAGCCCTCTCAAATACCATTTACACGTGTATACGCCTGATTATACATGTGTAAATAGCAAGAAGGCTTCTAAGATGGCCGTCCGTTTGAAGAATGACTTTTCCAGGGGGTAGCCATGTTAGTGTGGAGGAGCAAAGATGATAGAGGTTAATAGCACCTTACAGACCAACCAAGAGTCCATTTCATCAGATGCATCTCATGTATATGGTGCATGCAAGAGGGGAATGAAAGGAAGCCTGGGAGTCACTCTCTATAAGTGCAACCTGTCAGACGGCTGCCTAGGGTGAGAACTTACACAATCTTGACGATGCATATATTCATATGATTCTTGCAAGGTATTGTGGGTATTGTAGTTCATTCACTCCCAAACACAGCTGATGACAATAATTTGAGTTGTGAAACCAAGTGGTAAGATCAATAAAATACTTCTTTTATTGATGGGGTTTAATTCACCCAGCACATGTATGCTTGATAGCACTATAAATGAGGTTACTTGCTTGCAGTGTTTAAAATATGGATAACAAAAAGTCACAAAGTAAACCAGAAACAACCTTCAGCTTGTCAGGCAATTAGCTAATGTTTTCTTAGCAAATAATTACCAAATACCAAGGCACAAAGAAAAGAATAAACTTTGCTGGTTAGGTTAACTTCTGCTTATTTTCCACGCCGATCTCAGCAGTGATTCTCCCTTGCTCACACACACAATCAGGTGCAGCCCTAATTACTATCAATGGACCAGCTGAAAGCCTTTAGCTGGCTGGCTGCTACTGTGTGAGCCCAAATCCTGCTTTAAGAGCTGTTTGCAGTGGAAATAAAGAACAAAGTTAGGTTTCTTTGTGATGGCTGATGTGTTTGCTCACAGAAAAACTAGCAATAGCATTTAGATAGAGAACAGTCCATATAAATAGTTTCATCTGCTGTTTTTCCCCCTTCATCAACAATCATAGGGTCAATATCATACATTGGCACAGATGAGTCTTTCATTAAGGCACTATCATGAGAATGCTTATTCCCTTGCTGCCATTCTCTATTATAGATAGGGTCTGGATCAGTGTTCATACCTGAGCCTCTCCTGCTATCATTATTCCTCTCTGTATAGCCTGGCCAATATGTAATCCAATTCTGATGTCCAGCCTTCCAATCTTGATCCCTGGACACTGGATCTTCTCTCACATACCTTCTGGCCTTGGTCTGAAAGTCCCTTCCACGTGCAGTCTTCTCTCTTCCAGGTAGCCACTGGTGATTCCTATCTCTGCCACTCCATTCCTCTGGCTGAATCCAGTCCAATGGACTCTGCTGGCTTTTGGAATACCTCCCAGTATGAGTACTGCCTTGGAATCTCCCAGACCTTCCAATGGCCTTTCTTCTCTTCCTTCCAGAGAGTTTCCTTCTCTCTCTATCTGCTTGGCTTGGCTTCTGTTTCTCCAGGTGATACTGGTGCTTGAGCTTGTAGCCGTTGCTGAAGCTCTCCCTGAAGCTGGGCTGGAGCTTGTAGTAACTGTTATCTGAAGAATAAGCTCTATTCTTATCCTGTTCTAATGTGTGCTGCTCCCTAACACAGTGCAGCTGTCTTGAATCAGGCCCTGCCCTTTGAGATGAGTGCTTAGGGATTACCTCATAGCTCTCTTGATTGCACACACATTTTCTCACTTCAGCCCCTCTCATGGCTGCTGGAAACCTGGTGCATTCTGGGACTGGTAGTCTTTTATATGAAAACTCTGTTTTCTTGCTTCTACCAGAACTGACAGGTTGCTTGTTCAGAGTCACATCATCTTTTCTATAACTCCTACCTGAGCTATGATAAGCTTCCTTATCACAAACCTAAAGACATGGTTTTCTCTGGTACTGTCTCTACTACCAAAGGAAAAGTTAGCTATTTTAAAGCTGGTGCCTGCAAGGTTTTTTTTATGAGCATGCAGCAGAGGGAGTGCAGAATACAGTTTAGTTGGTTTCTGTTATCTTTGAGGGCTTTGTTTCCCCTTCCCTCTGAGCATTTTTATGTTCTGATAATAAGTTTTACTATGCTACATAAACTTCCTCTTTAATGTGTTTGCATGATAAGAGCATTCCCTGCGTTAAAAGCAGCGATAGGCAGCCATTAATAATCCTTAAGGAAATTACACTAGCGACTGCTTGATAGTGGTGGGGAAGGCTGCTTTTTATTTCAAATCAGAAACTCATGACATTTTTTGTATCGTATTTACTTTTGTTAGCATTTACATGAATAAGTTACCCTACAAACTCATTCTCTCTAAATATAAAGGTAGAGGGCATGCGTGAAGCTTCATAGAAGCCAGAAAAACTAGTAATTGTCTTGATAGGAGCATAAAGAACCCTTATAAATCTTTAGGGGTATGCATTTTTGAGTGCTCCTCCTGTTCGTTAGTGCACCTTAAAAAGTTTAGGAACCTGTTTGCTTAAACTTAGCATGTGTTGCTGATCTTAAAGTGGAATGGAAAGGAATAAAATGGGCCATGTTGGCACTTGCTATACAATAACAAATTACTGCATGCTAAGCATTAGTCAACATGGTTATGGTTAATTTTATTTGATATACTGCAACAGTACACGCAATCTATGCGGCTTACCATAAGGAACAGTTAAAGAAATCAGAAAAGAACTCCATTTTTTCCAGAAAGGACCGTGCAAGAGAGCTGTGAGAAAAGAGAAATAAGCACACACACAGACAAGGGATATAATAAAGACAAATTCTGCTAGACTCAAAGCAAAGCAGTGGCTGCCTCATGGTTGAATGAGCCTGGATATTGAAAGCAGATTAAAAAACGAAAGTTTTAAGTGCCTTTTTGAAATTCCTAAAACTAAGCTCAGTACGAAGAGGGCTGTGTAGAGTATTCCAGAGTGCTGCAGCCGCGGCCAAGAAGGCAGTTTTACACATGGACTCATATTTTGTCAGTGCCGGGAAAGAAAAATGAAAGTAAAATCCGTGAAGCCAACGGAGGGACCTTGCAGGGGACTAGAGGGTAATCAAAGAAGCGAGATAGTCTGGTGCAGCATCATGGATGGCTTTGAGGGTGAGGCTCTTAAGTAAGATCCGGGAATTTATAGATAACCAGTGATATTTCAAGAATAGTGGAGTAAGAACATAAGATATGCCATACTGGGTCAGACCAAGGTCCATCAAGCCCAGTATTCTGTTTCCAACAGTGGCCAATCTAGGTCATATGTACCTAGCAGTTTCCCCAAGAGACACAAGTTCCACAATGCTTGTACTGGGTCAAGCATTGATATCTTCAGTCACTTCTTAATAATGGTTTATGGACCTTTCCTCCAGGAACTTGTCCAAACCTTTTTTAAACCCAGCTACACTAACAGCCTTTACTACATCCTCCGGTAACAAATTCCAGAGTTTGATTACACGTTGAGTGAAAAAATATTTTCTTTTATTAGTCTTAAATAGTTTATCCTGTAGCTTCATTGCATGTCCCCTAGTCTTTCTATATTCTGATAAGGTAAACAATCGATCTACGTTTACCCGTTCCACTCCGTTCATTAATTTATAGACTTCTATCATATCTCCCCTCAGCCGTCTCTTTTCCAGGTTAAAGAGACCTAACCTTTTTAGCCTTTCTTCATAGGAGTATCCTTCCATCCCCTTTACCAATATGGTCAAACTTCTTTGCTTGAGTAAGTAAACGAATGGCTATACTTTGGAGAGACTGAAGACACTTAAGCTGAAATGGGGAAGTCCAAGATACACAATATTACAACAATCTAATCTGGACATCACGGCAATCTGGGCCGGTTTATCGAGAAAAGGTTGTATACTATGAAAGTGTCGTAGGGCCAGAAAGGTAGATTTGGTCACTTGAGCTAATTGAGGGGAGAGGGTAAGAGTAGAGTCGAGAATAATACCAACATATCAAGTGGTGGAATGTAACGATAGTGGGACATCTTCCAAAACTGGGGCCAGAGCAAGACATGATTGGGAACCTGTAAACCAGATAGCCGTAGTGTGCGCTATATTGATTTAACATGCAGTAACGAACTTAACACGCCTTAATTTGTCAGTGCACATTAAATCAATTTCACAGTAAAGCATGTTTATTAAAGGACATGCCAGTAGCACACTTTTGTGGTGCAGAACTAGTGCAGAGACCCATGCTAACGTTTTGCGACATTTGCGACGGTCTACCTGATGATAGAGCATTGTTAATATACTGTAGCGCACTTACCGCCACCCCTTGAGGTAACGTTATTTGCATCCATGCTAATGGCAATATTTGTGGTTAGTGTGCGCCATAAGCGCCTATGTCCTGCCCCCAACCTGCCCATGTCCCGCACTAACGGCTCAGCAAACCCCATGCAGTTAGTGTACTTTAGTAAACTTGTCCCTAAACATTTCCTATTAAAACAAATGTGTGAAACTAACTGAAAAAACCCTAAAAATTGAGGAACAATCCATGAAAAATAGCCACATTTTTCATGCTTGTGCACATTCTGTTGATGGTGAGGGAGTGACGTGAAGGGTTTTTGCATGCCATCACATGCTTATTTAATGTCAGTCCTGCCACTCCTAGGGTTTCTGTTCTTTGCTTTCTGCTCAGAGGAAAAAACATAAGAGCTTAATACATAATCATTTATATAATGCCACCAGAGTACACAGTGCTGGGCAAACCCAGTTTCTATAAGTCTACCCTGGAACCTGGCTGCTGGAGCATGAGTTTATATGTGTCTATCCTTTGTCTTTGCTACAGTAAACGTTTCACGGAGGATGTATTTGTGTGGTTTCTGGAAAACTAAGGTTGCAAACATTTCTCTCTCCCTCTCCAGAGTGAAGATTTCCATATATACACCCAGTACTGCACCAATTATCCAAGGTAGGAGACAGTTTTGTGGTGATGCCTTTATCAGGGTCTTGCACCTACCTCTTCTAGGTAAACAGGGTCATGGTGTGCGCACACGTTAAGTCCTGTAAAATTAATGATGTTTGCAGCTGCTGTTTGTGAACAGGCATTTTCGAAGTGCCTTGCTTGTTGAAACTGTATGAGGGAAAAGCTGAATGAGGTGAAAAGTATGAATATATTGTGTCCTGGCTGATTACATATGCTAAAGGAAAGACCATTGTACCCCTGTGTTGTTCTAATTTTGCTTAGTCATTTCCTTCAATTCAGCAAATGCATATATATATCAAGTTATAGGTAATCAATTCCAGCCCTCTGGCCAATCACTGCTAAATGGATAATTTTATTTTTTCCAGCATTGCCTCTATCTATTAATTGTGGTGGTGGAAGGAAGTCTTTATCTTTGGAGACAAACAATACTTCGGTCTTTTGTAAGTCTATCCTAAGGTCGTGAGAGGCAAGCCATTCTGAAATTTCATAGAATACTTCTACCGAAAGACATACTTGATATCTCATTTCAACCTCCTGTTCAAACATTACCTGTGCCCTGGTCTGACCATTACTGAACTTTACTATAACACATACACCATGCATAAACAAAAACATAGCTAGACCAAGTATGCCATGCTGCTTCAAAAAATTTGACAAGGAGTCTTTCTTAAATGACATCTTACCACAACTCAACCCAGAATTAGAGGACATAGATGCATTGATAAACAATTGGAACATTGTCATAAACAGGACTGCTACAACTAATTAAACTAGGCATCACATAATACAAACTCAGTCTGAGATATGATACACTCAGGAACTAAGAAACATAAAAAGACGTTAAAGAAAACTTGAACGCAAATGGAGAATCACCAAATCACCACAAGACAGAAGCATATATGTGGACACCCTCCACACATACCGAAGGATGATCAATGACAACAAGAAAGACTACCACACAAAACTAATAATGAAAACCTTAAATTGCCCAAGGGAACTTTTTGTTATTGTGAAATCTCTTATCAAAGCACCCAACTACGAGGACACCCATATCCCTATCATACCACAAGTATTCGCTAACCATTACATGAACAACATAAAATTGCCAGCCTGTAATACACCATTGCCAAATTCCATCAATCTTACTGAACTCATACTCTGACAAGCATTTACCCAAATCAATACTGAACAGCTGGAACATATCATCACCTCTATCAATACAACAACATCTCCACTGGATCCATGCCCGGTCAGCTGGATAAAATGAATCCAACCAGAAATTATGCACCTAATACTTAAAATAGTCCTAACTCCTTCAGACCTACATCCAGCCTTCTGTCTATAGCTAAAATAATTGAGAAGATTGTCCAAACGCAACTCCAGGATCACATAGAAATCACGCCCCTCTTGATCCACATCAACATGGCTTCAGGCCAGGGCATGGTGTTGAAACACTGCTGACATCTTTAATTAACAGGCTCTTGAAGGAAACAGAGAAACCCAAACAATATATCGAGCTAATATTTTTGGACATTTCAGCTACTTTTGATTCCAGACTCCAACAGATAGGAATTGGCGGATCGATCCTCCTATGGTTCAAATCATACCTATCGGATTGTACTCAGCAAGTTAGGATAGATCAAGCCTCATCGAAACTCTACAGTCAACATCAAGGCATACCACAAGGCTCGGCCTTCTCATCTTTACTATTTAATATTTATCTTCAACTAATATGCAATATATTTCTTAAACATAATGTAAGTTGTCACATATATGCAAATGACATTGTTTTACCTCCTATACAACCCCAACCCAACACCCAGTGGATAACTACAGTTTTCGATTAAATTTCAGAATTGCTTGCCTCTCACGACCTTAGGATAAACTTACAAAAGATCAAAGTATTGTTCGTCTCCAAATATAAGGACTTCCTTCCACTACCACAACTAAAGGTCAAGGGAGCATCACTGGTAGTAAAAAATGAAATAAGATATCTAGGGATAACCTAGGGCCAAAATATGAACCTAACGTCACATATCGATAAAACGACCAGAGCAATACCCAAGATGAGGATCCTCCAGCAGCTGAGACCCCTGCTATTTTCCTAAGAATTCCGCACAGCACTCCAATCAATGATTTTGCCACACTTTAACGTTTGTAACGGCATCCTACAAGGCCTCTCAAAAAAACTTTGAATCAACTTAAGATGGCCCAACATACTGCAGCACGTATACTCCTTAGGTTACCAAAATCAGAGCACTATAACCCCCATACTCCAACAGCTACACTGGCTACCTATTGAAAGCAGAATAAAATTCAAATCCATAATGATAACATTCAAACTACTACACAACCTTTTCTCCACCATACCAAACAACTGGCAAAGGAGAGGCAGTGCACAAAACATTCTCCCTGAACATAAGAACATAAGAACATAAGATATGCCATACTGGGTCAGACCAAGGTCCATCAAGCCCAGTATTCTGTTTCCAACAGTGGCCAATCTAGGTCATATGTACCTAGCAGTTTCCCCAAGAGACACAAGTTCCACAATGCTTGTACTGGGTCAAGCATTGATATCTTCGGTCACTTCTTAATAATGGTTTATGGACCTTTCCTCCAGGAACTTGTCCAAACCTTTTTTAAACCCAGCTACACTAACAGCCTTTACTACATCCTCCGGTAACAAATTCCAGAGTTTTGATTACACGTTGAGTGAAAAAATATTTTCTTTTATTAGTCTTAAATAGTTTACCCTGTAGCTTCATTACATGTCCCCTAGTCTTTCTATATTCTGATAAGGCAAACAATCGATCTACGTTTACCCGTTCCACTCCGTTCATTAATTTATAGACTTCTATCATATCTCCCCTCAGCCGTCTCTTTTCCAGGTTAAAGAGCCCTAACCTTTTTAGCCTTTCTTCATAGGAGTATCCTTCCATCCCCTTTACCATTTTGGTGGCTCTTCTCTGTACCTTTTCTAAAATCGCTATATCCTTTTTAAGATACGGCGACCAGAATTGCACACAATATTCAAGGTATTGCACACAATATTCAAGGATTTATTGAATTTAGGAAAACCAATTGTGCAAAAAGCAACAGAGCCTTCACATTCTACTCACTGGTTCTCTGAAACTCACTCCCAGACAAATTAAGGACTATAAACGACGTTTCCACATTTAGAATACAACTTAAGGCATACTTATTCTCAGAACATTACGGAAAGAAGACAGATTGATTTATTTTATTTCTATGTTTTTCTATACCGTCTCTTCCTGAGATCAAGGGCGGTTTACAATAAATGAACAAGTTTCATAGAACAGTGAGATAAGTAGAACATTAAACACAATTATTATGGAACTTTTTACAGGTTTTGCAGTTTTGCAACTTTTTACATTTGTCTTGGACAGAGTTGAGGGGATTAAGGATCGAAAGCCATTTCAGATGGGAATTTATTTTCTTTCTTTCTTTCTTTATTTATCTGATCTTATATACCGCCTTTCCATCATCAAGGTGGTTTACATTAAACAGAAACCAAAAACTATTACATGTAACACAGTGTTAGAATTTAAAACATAACACTAGATTACATATAACATTATAACATCTACTCAACATAATCACCAGCTTCCATGACCTTTTAACTCCAATGACATGCCTAATAGTTATTTTACATCATTCTGATGTCAGATATTTACCCTTCAGTTACTCCTTGTTTATACCTCCAATGTTATAGCTTGTTAGCTGTACTTATAACCAGTTCTTTTCAGTTTCCTTCTTTTCATGTACATTGTTTAGTTCTATGTAAACAAATTTGATTGATAAGGCGGTATAAAAAAACACTCAAAAATAAATGAAATGTGCCAAGTAAACTTTTAAAAATATTGGATTGTTTTCTAAATACTGGATTGTTTTCTGAAGTGTTCCGTTAACCTTTATTTGGAGATTTTTTTTTCTAGTAGATGAATGTCTCCTTTTCTAAGGTGTTTTTTGTTTTTTTTGTTTTGTTTTTTTTGCTGTTTGCATTTGATGGAGATTCTTTTTTTTTTGGGGGGGGGGGGGTGTTCTTCCTATTGCTTATTCTATAGTGCACAAGATATACACAGTACTATAGACACACATAAGCATGCCCAGATTTATATGTGGGCAGCTGCCTAGTGGAGCAGGTTTTGAAGGCATGAAATACCTGGACTACAGAGGACAGTAACTCCGTTTGATTTAGGGCCATGCTTTATGAACTCTGGGGGAAGAACCTCCCCTCTGCACTGCTCTTTGGCCCTGCCTACAGTATAAGTACCAACATTTTATATCTGGCTCTGCATATATGAGACACTGTCCCTGCTCCGTTGAGCTGATAGTCAAATCAGGATACATCAGCAGGTGTCTGTGTTTTTGACTTGTGTCTTTTTCATCTTTCAAGCTGAGGAGAGGGAGTTAAAGGACATTTGCTACTTGTTTAGGGGACAACTATCAGTTTTGCTCAGGTGCCCAGGCTGGAGCCCCTGGTTTCTGCATGTGGTACTCAGACCGTGCAAACAGTTGGCCACAACTGCAGAAAGTGATGCTTTGTTGTGAGCAAGGATTTAATTAATATAAATGTTAATTTTAGTTAGGTAGGTGTCCTGGTTTTCTTCCTATCTCTCCCACCATACTTTTAGTGTTTGTTCTGGTGAATCCTCCTCTACTGCCCTCCCTCATTCAGTCGGTGTAGCCCAGGGCTCTGTCTTGGAACCTCTCCTTTTCTCTCTCTACATTCAGTCCTTTAGTACACTTATCTCCTTTCATGGTTTTCAATACTGTCTCTGCGCTGATGACTCTCAGGTCTACCTCTCTGCACCTGCAATCTCTCCGGGAATCCAGGCCTGGATCTCTGCCTGCTTATTTGACATTAGTGCCTGGTTGTCTCACCACCATTTGAAACTCAACGTGACCAAAACGAAGTTCTTTATCTTCCCCCTAAGTCCACCTCCCCCTTCCTCCTTTCTCCATTTCTGTGGATAACACTCTACTTCTCTGTTTACTCCGCTCACAACCTTGGGATAATCTTTGACTCCTCCCTCTCCTCCTCCTCACACATCCAACAGATAGCTAAAACCTGTCGCTTCTTTCTCTGTAACATTGGCAAAATCTGTCCCCTCCTTTCTGAACACACTACAAAGACCCTTATCCATTTTCTAATGTTATCTCCAAGTTATAATGCCCTGTTCAATGTAATTTCAGTTTGTTCAATGTAAACTGCCTTGATATCATGAAAGACGGTATATAACAAATGTTAAATAAAAATAAATAATCTTTTATTTATTTAACTAGGCTAATCATCTGCCATCTAGAGTACTGCAATCTCCACTGGTCTTCCTCTGAATCATCCCTCCCCGCTTCAGTCTGTTCAAAACTCAGCTGCACGGCTAATCTTCCGCCAGTGCCGCTATGCTCACGTCACCTCTCTTCTCAAGTCACTCCATTGACTCCCCATCCATTTCCGCATCCTATTCTACTATTTCTACTGACCTATAAGTGCACTCATTTGGCTGCTCCTCACTACCTTTCCTCTCTTATCTCTCCCTACACTCCTCTTCCACTGCCAAATCCAGACCTCGATCTTTCTACATTGCTGCTCCTTATGCCTGGAACAAACTACCTGAGTCAGTATGCCAGGCTGCATCTGTGGCCCTGTTCAAATCCAGGCTAAAATCTAATTTCTTTGAGACTGTTTTTGGATCCTGTTCACTTCCTCTGTGTTTCCTTACCATTCCCCTAGATATATCCTAGTCCCCAGTTGTGTTGTCTTGTCTGGACTGTATGAGCAGGGAGTGTCTCTTATGTTTCTCTGTACAGTGCTGCGTACACCTTTTAGCGCTATACAAATGATAAGTAGTAGTACTAGTAGTAGTTAGTTGAGGCATTGCATTTCAAGATGTGTGTAGATTTTATACATACAGGGTGGCCCAAAACAAGTGAGAACATCTCGTAAATTAAAAGCTTAAAGAGTTTACTTATTTACCTTTTTTAGCTATATAACATCTTTATTTTGACAATTTCCGGCCGCCATCTTTTTTTTTTAAATTTGTCAATCGTTTACATATGTCTTTTTGAATTTCTAAATAACATATGCTACGAGATGTTCTCACTTTTTTTGGACCACCCTGTGTGTGTGTGTATATACATATATCTTGAGATAGAGAGAGAGGAATGCATGTTACTGTATGCTGGTACTTTTTCAGGGAAATACTGGAATGTGGGATCAGCTATTCCACAAAACCTTTGTTTGCTGTGTTTTGTTAGAGCGCCGTGGCGGCTGTTACGGTCAATCACATAACCTGGTAAGGAGGTATCCTCTGTATCAAGAAAGAGAGCCTTTCTGGGTCCCAGGGAAGATATGCGTAAGCTACTTTGACCTTTTGCCTTTGTTGCAGACAGATGATGAGATTTGGCTGCAGTTTCTGCTCTGTAAATGAGCACAATTCCCTCTTACTCCTGTGCAATTTCTGCTTTTAAGCATGCCGTGAATCTCGCGCTCAACACACTAAGGCTAGTGGCATACAGAATTGCAGTGGATAAATGTTCCTGATGCTATGCAGCAAAACTCCATATATATGTTAGGCATACATGAATGACAGTCTCCACATGGTAACAATTGGAGAACTCTGTGGAGTGCCTTAGAAGGGTGCAGGGCAGCTCATCCACTTTCCCCTTGCTCTGTTATTCACCAATATTAAATGGCAACACACTATACTCTTACCTCAGTCCCATCTACTCTAGCATCTACTCGGTCATGGCCTTTGTTGTGTGTCTTCATACGTTTGATAGATCAGACCTGTCCTTTATTTATTTATTTTTATTTATTATGGGGTTATTTTTATTTATTATGGGGTTATAAAGCATTTTCTATGTGTAAGGCATGTCTTACTCACAGAAAATGGTTACTATGAAATTGCACAATTAAATATATATGTATATGTCGACAACAGCATGTGTACTTTAACACACACCACATATGGGCGTTGCTGGGGGACTCGTTTGGGAGGAAGGTTCATGCATACGAGCATAGCCACACAGAGGACGTGAAAAAGGTGCATTTGCCTCGGAGCAGAAGTAACATTTGTGGAAGTATTAATGCCCTGATATGATGATATTCCCCATATCTCTGTACAACCCGGTGTACATCCATTGTAGTCTATATTAATGATGATAAGAACATAAGAAATGCCATACTGGGTCAGACCAAGGTCCATCAAGCCCAGTATCCTGTTTCCAACAGTGGCCAGTCGAGGTCACAAGTACCTAGCAGTTTCCCCAAATGACACACAGGTTTCACAATGCTTGTATTGGGGCAAGCAGTGGATTTCCTGGGTCCTCTTTAATAATGGTTTATGGACCTTTCCTCCAGGAACTTGTCCAACCTTTTTAAACCCATCTACACTAACAGCTTTACTACTTCCTCCAGTAACAAATTCCAGAGTTAGATTATACGTTGAGTGAAAAAAAGATTTCTGTAATTAGTGTTAAACGGGTTACGCTGTAGCTTCATTGCATGTCCCCTAGTCTTTCTACTTTTTGATAGCATAAAGAACCAAACTACGTTTACCCGATAATATGTGAAAGAGTTTACTTGCAGGCCAATGCAGAAAGCCGGGGCTGAAGTTGCACGCTATTAGCATTTTTGTAGCACTGACAGTGCAAGACTTCAGCGCCAGAATGCAGCAAAGGGCGTGCATGCAAATGAGCTGTGCGCAAAAGTTGAAAGGAGAGGAGCCAGCACCTGCACAGACCGCTACAAGAGACTGTGTGTGCATGCACGTCTATGTAAAAAGCTCACGCTATGCGCACAGGGCATTCATGTTCTTTTGGCACTCAGCCCATAATAATCAACACTAGTTCACCCAAAAACATTTTTTTATGAAATTGCAACGGAGACCTAACAGCAAATGGAGAATGATATAAGTGAGTCCGAAAAACACACAAGGATGAAAAGCAAACAACTTGTTCTTCAACATCAAACTTTCTCTTATATGCTGAATGATGCACGCAGAAAATGTTTGCGTCGAAGGTAACTGTTCACCGGTACATACCCTGAAACAGTCTTTCCCTACATGCGCAAGATGTTTGTCACCTCAGACCAGGCATAGAGTTATTGGTTATGTCATCCTCTACGCATTTCTCTGCATTGGGCGCAGACCTTATTAACATACCATTTTTATACTGTGATAAGGAAGCTTATCAGGACCTAGAAGAGAGGGGTAAAAAGAAGGAATTTACCATAATAAAGGGACCCATTTTAAAAGGTCCAGGAATTAAAACGCCATTTGCTCCTAGAAAGCCAGTAGTTCCTGGCTACATTGAGGAACAGAGTGCCCTAGTGGTGGAAAGGAGAGGGAATACAGGCCCAGGGTAAGGAACCCTTACGTCACTGCATCCCCTAATCACACAGCTGCCACGAGGGAGTTTGATCTTTCTCACCTGAGAGGGGAGAGGGTGGAGCAGGAGCCTGAGTTTAGCTCAGTTAGACCAGAAAGAAGCCGAGCAGGAGGAGGAGCAGGAGCAAGAGGACGAAGAGGGACAAGCAGGACACATGGAGAGAAACTGGAAGGACTCCTGAGACCAGAGAGTGCTGCAACTGCTGACCAGAGAGAAAGAGAGAGCAGAAGTTTTGCCTACTCGAGGAATGGAGCAGTGAAAGCCAGAAGCACTAATTGGAGAACAGGACGTGCTAGATGGTGGCCAGAGCATGTAGGAAGTGAAGCTACTACAGGCTTTGATCAAGGTATGAGCCCCAGAAGCTTAGCTAATAAGGAGCACTATGTATTTGCCAGAGACAGCTTTAACCCTAATAGAAGGCAGTCAAGTAAGCTATCTGAATCTGAGCTAGAGAGTGAACCAATGGAATTGGGGGAGCCAGATTTACCTTGTGATGAAGGGGTCTCATACATGGACTGCTCTGCATGCCAGTCTGTCAATTAAGAATGGTTGCAAGGGGGATGTCAACCGTAAAGAGAAGCCTTCAGTGTCCAAAGCTCTGAGAGCTGTGTTTGCTTGTTAATGCTCTAAGCTCAGGGAAAGTGTGACGCAGTGAAAAGCTGAATCTTCCTGATTATCTTTTGAGAAACAGCTGTGAGCAGTGCAGAGCTCAGTTTTGATGCCGTTTCAATTGAAGGAAGTAAGAAATGCTTTTGTTTGTCCAACTACTGAGAAAACCTGGAAAAGAGTTTATCTGCTTGTGTGAATTGGACTATCTGTATGAAGAGCTGTGTTTAAGCATACAAGATAGCCAGGGATTTGTTCTGGACTGGAGAGGGAAAAGAAACCTGGTTTAAAAGTTTCTTTCTGTTTGTTTTTAATCTGCACGGCAAGCTCTGCTGAAAGCTGGTGCAGTTAATTAAGCTGAGGAAAGCTGTTTGTTTCAGTTCAAGTTATCCTGTAATGAGTTGCAAGAATTCCTGGTGACAATATCTTAAACGGTGGATCTGTGAACCTAGCGTGTCTTTTTTGTGCTAATGAATAAATTGCACTCACTCAAACCCAACTACAAATGAAGGTGTTTTCTTTCATCTGAGCCCAAATGATATCTAACTGAACTACCTTTCCCAGAATGCATTTAAAGGCATCCAGTTAGAAAAGGCCAGAAAGTTGAAGCACCACAGTGACAAAAATAAACCCACGCCCCTCCATACTAATGTAAGGGGCTAATGGCGTGCCAATACGCACAGCTCATTCGTGTATTATTTAAATACACTTGGCGTTGCTGTGTGCACATACTTTCTTTTGCTCTTTATGCTTGCGCCAATCTCTTTTCTGCATTTGGTATGGTGGAACTTGTATGTATAAGTTGTGTTATCTGCGCACAAAGGGCCTTTCTGCATCGGCCCGTTGGTTTGTTCTCAGTCATTATGAATGCTTAAATCACCGAGTTGTACTTTACCTGTTACTCAGTGCAAACATGCCTTTAGCATTGTGCAGTGACTTGGACTCCCTTCTTGCTAGCAGCAGTAGATATTGCCTCTGCAGAACCCCCATTCCTGGTAGCGGAAGTCAGGATTTTTTTTGGCTTGATTTATTTGTTTGATATACATAGCCTTATGAGTGGAGTAGCCTAGTGGTTGGAGCAACTGCCTAGTACTCAGAAGATCAAGGGTTCATCCCACTGGCACTCCTTGTGACCTTAGGCAGGTCACCTTACCGTATTGCCTCGGAAGCAAAGGCCTGGCAATCTGCCTCCAGTGATGTGTTGCCAAGAAAACCCAGAGGCAGCTGACGGTACTAAAAAAACCCCAAAACACAGCCTTCTACAGAAAGCATCAAAACAGTTACACAGAAAACATTTAGAACATGCAAAATAAAACTTAAGAGTCCTTACTAAAAATTCCATTAGTAGACATAGTACTCCCACACATCACTACAGGACAGCATCACACCTTTACATTTGAATTCCCTCTTTTAATTCTGTTCTGCTTGCCTGTTCTCGTTATGCCCCTACTCTGTATTTGGATGCATTATTCTTTCTTGTTTTACCCTGTCTTTATTTTAGTCTTATTTTTATCCTTTCTCATTTGTGTCCGCCATTCTTTCTTTTATTCCTATATTCTTTTATTCCCCAATTGTTTCCCTCGTCTGTGAATGTGACGCCCCACCCCCTCCACATATACATGCTTGTTTTATTTATTCTCCCTTCCTTCTTACACACTCATTGTCATCTTTGCTTATTTGGCTGGCTTGTGCCTTCTCGAGTTCCTCTCTCTTGCCACCTCACCACTCCTCTTCCTCTCTTGCATTTAGTGTGATATGCTTATCTGAGCACTTCTCCGGCTCCTTATGCATGAGATGGGTCCTATTATCTCACCAGATCAGCTCACCATATAACTGCTTCCCTGCAGGGACTTGGGAGACTGGCTCTTAAAGCAGAATAGGCATCACCAGTGATTGACACCTTAAGAAAGAACACCTTGAAATGTAAATTATTTTTGCTGCATCATTGTGGTCACTTGGCAAATCTAATTCTTTATAGGTTACAAAGGGGTTCAAGCAGAGATAGATGTAAGAATTTGGTACCCATAGTCAAGACTGAAGAGATCAGGGATGGAACAGGTCCCCAGAGCCACCATGTTGCCCCTTTGAAGTTCATGATTGTAGAATGGGGGCAGCAAGCTCCTCTTTGATCTGGGTACTTGGTGCCTCAAAAATGTGGTGCCTTGGTTGCCAATATGGCTTATACCTAACGCTGTGCATGGGTTCAGTGGAGTCTGCTATTGCTTGCCAGTGGTGGTCTCCAGTATAACATACTGCATAAAACAATTCAATTGATTTATGTTTCTCCTATAGGTGTAGTCAAGAAGGGCTATCAAATGGTAATATTTTAGGATGTCAGTAACCTCTCAGCTTTGATTTCTTTTCCATTGTGTAAAAAACATTCTACTTGCGTCAAGCTACCCTGTTCATACTGCCACAGATAAACCCAGAACTTCCAGCACTCTGGAAATATCCTACCACATTATGGAGGTTTCCTATATCCATATTTGCAGGTCTGTGGCTGTGTTGACGGAATGTATGAGGAACAAAAACCTAGCCAAGTTCTTCCGAGAACGACAGGAGGTTTTACAGCACTCCCTGCCCTTGGGGGCCTATCTCCTCAAACCTGTCCAACGGATCCTGAAGTACCACCTGCTTTTACATGTAAGTACTTCATGGAGGTGGGCCTGGGTGGTCTCACTTGTATGGCTTGCTTGAGCTGATGTCAGGAGGGGAGTGGAGGAGGTAGAAGCAGCAGCCTGCAAAGTGCTGTTTAGAAAGAAAACTCTTAGGGTTGCATGTATTCATATTCATGTATTGAGAGGTACTATAGGCCTGATACTCAAAGCAATTAACGTGGTTAGCAGAGCTGCTAACCGCGTTAATAGCAGTGAACGGAATATTCAATAGCATGAGCACGATTACTGCTGCTGAATATCTGCAGCTGCCAGCTCTGCACGCCCCGAGGCTAACTGCTTAGCATCGGATGTTTCAAGAGCATTCCAAGGCGGAGCTGAGGCAGCGCTGATCGCTAACCGGGCAGCGGCAATATTGAGCCATTGCCTAGTAAGCGATATACGGCGAAAGCCAAGTGCAGGTAACCCTGGGGCCTAACTTTCGCCACATATTGCTAACCAGGTAGCAACTCAATATTGCCACTGCCTGGTTAGCAATCGGCCTATGCAACAAACCCGAATATTCAGTGTCCCCTCTCTGCCCCCTTCCGCCCATGTACAGTGCTCCCCACACAACCGCTGTGTATGTGCAGGGCACATAGGCTTCTGAATACGCTTCGAGAGCTGATCACAGCTTACATGTCCAACCCGCACGCACACAGGCACTATTCGCAATATGGAATGACCTCCATAGTGACTGAGTATCAGCACTTATACATATAATCTATACGTAGAATAGGTGCCATTTCAGAATGCTCCCTCACCGTCCTCTTTACTATACATCTGGTCATACAGTATAGTGTATTATGAGGATCATTTTATGAGGCACACCTAGGTTAACATTTTTAATGTGTATTTTGAACCTACTCTATAAAATAAGAGTGTAAACATGCAGAAATGTAAGGTAGAAGCAGTTAGGCCAGCCGTATGGCTGGTGTAAATGCCCAAGCCTAGCTTTTGCAAGAATACACACAAATTATAGCATTTTATAATTTGTGTGTATAAATTTGCACTGCTGAGCCTCTGTCCAATTTTTGCTCCTGTGCAACGAAAGTTCATACCATCAGTCTAATGCATGTACTTTCAGTATAGCAACTGGCTACGTTACGTACATACGTATTATTTAACATAACTACTAAAATACTGTGATTTATGTGCATGAACAAGTGTAGAAATGTAGGTAGACCTTCTACAATTACCCCAACTATTAGATTTTAATTTAAACAAAAGCTAACAAAAATCAAACAGTGTAACATATAGTGAAACTTTTCTCAACTCAGAATAAATCATTTACTAAAGTTGTATCAGTGCATTTACATTAAGAAAGAGTTTTTTTGGGGGTGAGAGGGTGGGGGATTTGCTCTGTTACACTGATTTTTGTGTGTATCCACATTGGACTGGAGCATAAATCCCACCAGGGAGGACAGTCCAAGAGCAAGAGGGGGTAATTAAGGAGATAGAGATTGGAAGTCATCTTTGCTCATTTGTTAGGGGTGGTGTTAGGCATAGGGGCTTGGATTCTCTTATAAAATGTAGGTCAGATGAAACGAAAGTTGTGTTTTACGGCAGGTTGTAAATGAAAGCTCAATGCAGTAAAATGAACTAAACTTGTCCAATTTATTGTATTCCTGTGATACTACCTGTGTCTTGGACACATGAAGAGCGGCTTGAAGTAATTGTGAAATTGTGGTGATCAGAAAACCTATGTGTGTGTATCTGTTGTGGCTTCTGTGAAGTCCTAGCTGTGGGAATCTGCAGTTTCACCAGTGTGAACAGAGTATTTGTTGAGTTCTAATTAGCTGTGCCTAGGATAGATTGATATCTTTATGGTCTCAACCACAGGGCACCTGAGATTCGGTAATGGCCTTGTCAATATCTCATTGGGTTGAAAAGCAAAGACTGAAAATGCTTCTTTATTGATTTCTTTTTTATCAGGAAATAGCAAACCGCCTTGACAAGGACACAGAGGGCTACGATGTCGTGCTGGATGCCATAGACACAATGCAGAGAGTGGCCTGGCATATTAATGACATGAAGCGGAAACATGAACATGCAGTGCGGCTGCAGGTGGGCTCTTAAAGTTTCCAGCAGTGTTCTCCAGCTACTGATTGTTTCCTTTAATCTCTTCGGAATTCAGATAACATGATCTTTATTTTATTTTATTTTATTTTCTGGCTACCTCAGCCGAGCTGGATTCTTTGCGTGTTGTGGTATCCTGTAGGGAAAGGAATGATGCAGAGATCATAAGATATGCCATACTGAGTCAGACTAAGGTCCATCAAGCCCAGTATCCTGTTTCCAACAGTGGCCAATCTAGGTCATACGTACCTAGCAGTTTCCCCAAAAGACACAGGTTCCACAATGCTTGTACTGGGTCAAGCAGTGATATCCTGGGTCCCTTCTTAATAATGGTTTATGGACTTTATGGAACTTGTCCAAACCTTTTTTAAACCCAGCTACACTAACAGCCTTTACTACATCCTCCACTAACAAATTCCAGAGTTTGATTACACGTTGAGTGAAGAAATATTTTCTCTTTTTCAGAGGTGGATGGTGCCACAAGCATTTGAGTTGAGTAACCGATGTGGCCTGGAAAGTTCAACCACAAACGTTTTGGGAAATTTTTATAATATTGTAGTAAACAGAATCACAATTATAGGCTTTCACCAGGACCAATATAACTAATCAAATTCTGCATCTGTTTTGATCCCCTGCCTGGTATTGTCATCCTGCTGTACCAATTTTCTCTCTGAGATTGCTTTCCAGAACAAACCTTCCTTCCTCTCTGAGTTTTGCCTCCCTTGGTCTGGCCTGGTAAGATGAGTTCTACAGCTCTTTGCGTTCGGATCCTCCTGAGAGACTGGCACATAGCGACTGAAGTGCGCCTGCCACATTGAGAAGCACTGGAGGAGTCTGCAGAGTTATGCAGAACTGATGTTATAACTGTAACTCTGGTTCTGAGCCATAGATCTGGCTGCTGCCACCCCCATGATAATTAAAATAGTAAAATCCTCTTTGACCTCCTGTCCTTCCACTCCCAGACACCAACCCCTCCCCCCCCCCCTCAAAAGTCTCTGGTGGGTGTTTATGGAGCAGGAGTGATCCCTAATCATGTCTGCCTTACCGGTGCTGTATTTCACAGTGGCCTGGCTGACCTGAGGTCTGAGAGTATTACTGTGGTTTTAGCGCCTGCCTTTTTAGTAGTAGTTGAAGACGCATTACGTTCAGGTGCAGTAGGTTCTGTGGCAAACTCTCATCTCTATCTTCATTAACAGTCCAGGAATGACACCTCTCCACCCAGTGATAGGTATTGATCATGGCTTCAGTTTATTTACAAACATAAGCAGCACCTCCAACCCAAACAACAAGAAGCTTGGTGGACTCAGATAACAAAACTTTAAAGCATTTGAAGGAAGAGCAAATAGGCGTAGTGGTTAGAGCAGTGGATTCAGTTCCTGCTTCTCCATCTCACCTTGGACAAGTCACTTTATCTCCCATTACCTCAGGTGCTCACTCAGATTATAAATTCTTTGGGGCGGGGACATATTGTACCTAAATAGTTATCCCCACTGTACAGTGCTGTGTACATCCAGTAGACTATAAAAATAAGATGACTTATTGAAAAAGGAAGAAAGATCCAAAATGGGAGAGGGAAAAAGAGAAATTCTTTCTTTGTTTTCCCCTTTTTTTTGTCATTTGATAAAGGCAAGACCCCTTTCCTTCACTCTGTTTAATTTCCATCACCTTCTCCTACTCCATCTTTTCACTTTGTCTTCCTCCTATCTCCTTTTTTGTTTACTTCCTTTCTGGTTTCCCCTTTCTGTTAATCTTATCTTTACTATGCTTCCTGTGAGTGTCTTGAAGTTTCAGAATTCCTCCCCTCTGCTGTGTCATGTATCCCAGCACTCAAGCCACCAACACCTCTCCTACCCCTTTTCCCCTCATGAGTCATACTCTGCTACAAGGTTCCCTTCCACCACCCCCCCCCCAAGTCATTCTTTAAGCAAATCTTAATTTAAAGGCAGACAAGGGAATGGATATTAGAAAAAAATACCTCTAAAGCACATATAACCACTTCACAAATATCAGACATTCATAGTTCAGAATATGTATTCGGAAATCACTTGTTCCTATCCTTCTTTTCTTCCCCATCATCTTTTTATTATAGCTCCATAATAGTTGTCTTTTTTTAGTCTCTTTCTTCCTTTTTATCATCTTTTTCTCTTTCTTCGGGTCCCCTTTCTTCCTGCTGAAGATAAACTGTATTCTTTCACCCTCTTCATCTCCATATATTCACTCCCTTGACTGCTCGGATGCCCTTGCACCCGCTTTGTACCACACTACACACCAGCAAATACTACCACAGCCTTTTCTTCTGACACTGCACATGCTTTAAACATACACAGCTATTTCTCACGCTCCTCTGCCCTTCATAGCCATCAAGACGCTCCCAGGCATTGGATATAGTCCTCATGCTATTCCCAGTCATAGGTTGCTAAGAAATACAGCAGAAACTGTGTTGTGTGACATAGGCCTCCCCCTCTATCTCCAGTTAGGAGATATTAGGAAACCAGCATGCCCCACTTTGAGATAAATGGAGACCCAAGCTATCTTTTTTGGAGAGCAGCTATTTTGTGGTGGAGGTGAATGCTGTAGTTTTGGCCCCGAGGCAAATATTGATTTGGGGGGGGGGGGGGGTGCCTCAGGGTTGGCTTTGTTGCCCCTGTTGTTCAGTGTCTGCCTTCAGCCTTTAGGGTACATCATTCACAGGTTTGAGATTGAGAAGCCCTTGGATTACAGTCTGTGCTTTTCCCAGCAGTATACTGATTGTGATTGTCAAAATAGTGCATGAACTGAGCCAGTTGCTGAGGCACTCACTTTTAGGAACAGCCGCAATGCTGTATTCCAGTGTGTTGGTCAGAGGAACCTGAAAATGTTCTGGTTAAAGGGTTTGTAGCTGAGAGGGTCAATCTCCTCTCTCTTGGAATAAGAAGGAAGCCAGTGAGGAATAAAGTTAACCTCCTGCCTTTGAACTCCATCAGTGGGAGCAGAAAAAACACACAATATACAGTAGTTTCTGCAGTGGTGGTACTTCTGGCATTTCCCAATCTATAGCAGTTCCTGAGAGAGCAGCAGGCTGGCGAATGCCCTCACTCAGAGGTAGGAAGCTGCTCTCTTTTTGTCAGTCTTTCAAAGCCTGATCTTCGTTCACTGTGAATGAAGTACTTCACACCACTAGCAAGACGTGGAAAGGAGAGAAAAAAGAAGTGTCTCTAGGGCTGCACCCCAAAATTACTTACCCACAACTGTCCCCACCACCTCCCGCTACCCCACCACAGACACAACACGGACACAGCCACCACACAACAGAAATGCACACAAACACATGAACACAACATACGAACACCATGCATACACAGGGATCACAAATAATTCTGTAGCTGTGAATGTTCAGCCCATAGCAGTCAGTGTAGAAAAGGATAATGAACAGACGTGCCCGGTTAGCAACTTCCACTGAACACCTGGTTTTTGCAGTGACCACCTCTGGCTAGCCAGATAGCCAAACTGAAGGATATGATAAGGAATCTTAATACCATCATAGTACCTGACATTATAAAGAAGACAAAACATATAACAAGCAACAGTGCCTTCTCATTTGTAGCACCAATCCTATGGAATAACCTCCCAGATCAATTAAGAGAGATGAAAGATCTACAAAAATTTCGAAAGGACCTAAAAACATATCTGTTCACTCAGCACTACTCCAACACAGATTATGACTTAGCTATGGCCTCCCAACCTCCATAAATCGGCATGAATATACCCATTCAAATTGATTCACTACAATTTTTGATAACTCAAATTAAGATGAATCCTTAAATATGTATATATGTAAAATTTATGTAGTATCTTGTAAATAGTTATAAATCTAATACTTGTATATAGTTATTTACAGTTCTATGTATCTGTTATAGTTACACATTTTTCTATGTATTTTAACATTGTTTGATGTAAACCGCCACTGATCTTGGGAATTGGCGGTATATAAAAGATTTGCAAATAAATAAATAAGGATGCTAGACCTGCTTTTTTGGTTTAACTGTATGGGATTTCTTGTCCGGTCAGTGGCAATTTTAAGTCTGCTCAGTAGATAAGATATTGTACCATGCACAGACCACAGCCGTTAGAGGAAATATTTGGTGGCACTGTCTGGATACTGCTGCTGGATATAGGGCTGAGCGGGGATCATCCGGCTAACAGGACCTGCTTACCAAATCCTTCTGAATATTGGGCCCTCCTTTTTCTGTGCTCTTATTTCTACTATAAAAGCTACCGACTGAATTGTACTACTACTACTACTATTTATCATTTATATAGCGCTACCATTCGTACGCAGCGCTGTACAGACATAAAAGAGACAGTCCCTGCTCGTCAGAGCTTACAATCTAGTTAAGTCGAGACAAAACACAGAGTAACAGTTAACATATAATACAAAGTGAGAAAACAAAATATGGAGCTTGTAGTCTAGTGAGGACCAAAGACAGGGGTCAAGATCTAAAAGCAATGGTGAAGAGATGGGTTTTTAGCCTGGACTTGAATAGGGCCAAGGAGGGTGCCTGGCACATAGACTCAGGTAGCTTGTTCCAGGCAAAGGGTGCAGCAAGGTGAAAGGAGCGAAGTCTGGAGTTATCAGTAGAGGAGAAGGGCACAGATAGAAGCAGTCTGTCAGAAGAGCGAAGTACCCAAGAGGAGTTATAAGGAGAGATAAGGAATGAAAGATACTGAGGAGCTGCAAAGTGAATACATTTATAGGTCAGGAGGAGAAGCTTGAATTGGATGTGGAAATGGATAGGGAGCCAGTGGAGTGACTTGAGGAGAGGGGTAATATGGGAATGGCGAGGCTGGCGGAAGATTAGTCGAGCAGCAGAATGTTGAATAAACTGAAGGGGGAAGAGATGGTTCTCGGGGAGACCAGCAAGGAGCAGATTGCAGTAGTCAAGACGAGAGGTGATTAAAGAGTGGACAAGCGTCTTAGTAGTGTGTTCGGAGAGGAAGGGGCGAATTTTACTAATGTTATAGAGAAAGAAATGGCAGGTCTTGGCTACTAGTTGGATATGAGTGGAGAAGGAGAGAGAGGAGTCAAAGATAACCCCAAGATTGCGGGCCGAGGAAACAGGGAGGATAACAGCATTATCAACAGAGACAGAAAGGGGAAGAAGAGGAGGGGGGATTTGGGGGAAAAGATAAGGAGCTCGGTCTTGGACATATTCCGTTTAAGGCAGCGGTGAGACATCTAGGTAGCAATGTCAGAAAGGCAGGCGGAGATCTTGCTCTGGATGGCCGGAGAGATTAGAGGCGTAGAGAGGTAGATTTGGGCGCCATCAGCATAGAGGTGGTACTGAAAGCCATGGGAAGAAATAAGCACGCCAAGGGACTGGGTATAGAGGGAGAAAAGGAGAGGTCCCAGGACGGAGCCTTGGGGTACACCGACTGGGAGCGGGGTGGCAGAGGAGAAGGAACCACCAGAGCACACAATGAAGGATCGATGGGAGAGGTAGGAGGAAAACCAGGATAATACAGAGCCACTGAAACCAAGTGAGGAGAAGGTTGTGATCAACAGTGTCAAAAGCAGCAGAGAGGTCAAAAAGGATGAGGACAGAGTAGAGACCATTGGATTTTGCTAGGAACAAGTCACTGGAGACCTTGGTGAGAGCGGTTTCGGTAGAGTGTAGGGACGAAAGCCGGACTGTAAAGGGTCTAGGAGGGCATGAGAGAAGAGGAAGTCAAGGCAGCAGCGGTGGACCGCACATTCAAGTAGTTTAGAGATGAAGGGAAGGAGAGAGATGGGTCGATAATTGGAGGGACAGGTGCGATCGAGTGAGGGTTTCTTGAGGAGGGGTGTGACCACAGCATGCTTAAATTCTGCAGGGAAGGTTGTGGTGGAGAGCGAAAGGTTGAGAATGTGAGAGATGGAAGGGACAACGGTGGAGGATATAGGGCTTAGGAGATGGGTGGGGATAGGATCAGAGGAGCAGGTTGTGAGTTTGGAGGAGAGAAGGAGGGTGGTTTCCTCGTCAGAGATCACAGGGAAGGAAGAGAAGGTAGCAGAGGTAGGGGGGGAGTTGGGATTGGGGAGGGGTAGTAGGGGTAGGGGGGAATTGGAGGGTGATCTTATGGATTTTGTCATGGAAATAGTCAGCCAGGGTTTGGGCGGGAAGGGAGGGAGGGATTGGAGGTGGAGAGACCTGGAGGAGAGAGTTGAGAGTATTAAAGAGACGGCAAGGATCGGAGGAAAGAGAATTGGTCAGATGGACGTAGTAATCTTGCTTGGTGAGAGCTATGGCAGATTGGAAGGAGACGAGCATGAATTTGAAGTGCTTTCTTGATAGGTTGTTATATGTACTGCCAGCCAGTATCTGTTGGCTAGATAAGGCCGTTGGCAAGCTAGGAACATAACCAGGATGAGAAGTTTGGGGGGGTGCTGTCAGTTGTATTCAGCAATCAGGAGGTTAGGACTGACAACTGTCTGGCTTTTTCAGGAATCTAATAATTTTTAAATTAATGTTTGTATGCTAGAAGGAAGGCTAACATGTCTGAGCATTTTTCAGAGTTTAAAACCTCAATCTGCAGTTCTCTAATCCTCCCCCCCCCCCCCTGTGTGCATGTGTGTGAGCCTGCTCTGCCTGCTTCTATTGTAGCTGGCAACAGAGAGTCTGGGTAGGATCCAGCGAATGGGAAGGCTGTGGGGGCGGAGCACTGGAATGTTCTATTTTCAGGAAGGGAGGAGGTGAGCAGGGGGAAGATCCTGTGCTGTGCAAGTTTAATTTCTGCATGTCTGCAGTGGGAGAGGGAAGAGAAAAGAACCCCCCCCCCCTCGGTGCATTTCTATACAACAAGCTGATTCAGAGTAAGCGATGTTACTTACCTGTAACAGGAGTTCTCCGTGGACAGCAGGATAAGTCAGCCACACTAGGTGACGTCATCCGACGGTGCCGAGACGGAAGTTCTCTCCATAGCTCAGAAGGGCTTTCGCCCTTCTGAGCATGAGCCAACTGGCCCCACTCCCCAGCCTGCCCCTAGCTAGCCAGTTCATCACTAGCTGAGCCTTTGCCGCTAGGAGGCGGGCACCAGGTCCGGAGGCCAAGCCCTTCCCCCTTCCCAGGGGAGGTGGGCGGGAATGTGTGGCTGACTTACCCTGCTGTCCACGGAGAACTCCTGTTACAGGTAAGTAACATCGCTTTCTTCTAGGACAAGCAGGATGAGTCAGCCACACTAGGTGCCTCCCAAGCTGCCATGCGCTGTGGTGAATGGGGGAAGGCCGAGGCTTAGGTCGCTTCCTCAGGGCCAGCATGCGGTCATGTGGCACAGCTTCCTAGCATGCGGCCATGTGGTACAGCATGTCTCAACAAGAGCATGTGGGCTTGCAGTCAGCATGTCGCAGCAAGAGCATGTGGGCTTGCAGTCACGAAGCAAGCATATGCGACAGTCGTGGTTGTGAAGTATGCAGATACTAGGTGCCCCCACTGTACACAGTCAACTCGGGCAGTAGCGGTGCGGTGATCGCAGCAATCAAGTGCTTAGAGCAGTGGTAGTGAGGTAATCACAGCGATCAAGAATAGCAACGGCCTCGAAGACAGCTGGCCACAAGGGTGGTGCAAATCGGAGCCTTAATACAGCAACAGTAGTGAGCTGGTCGCTGTAAGCAAGGGTAGCACCATCCCCAATATCGGCAGGCTGTGAGAGTGGTGTGAATTGAGAGTAGTGTGACATGAAGCATCGAGACAGCCGGGAAATCACCGGTCCGAAACAAGCATAGAGGAACTGCTAGGTGCTTATGACCTAGATAGATTTTTCACTTTGGAAGGAGAAACTGGTCCATAAACCATTATTAAGAAGGGACCCAGGATATCAATGCTTGACCCAGTACAAGCATTGCGGAACCTGTGTCTTTTGGGGAAACTGCTAGGTACGTATGACCTAGATTGGCCACTGTTGGAAACAGGATACTGGGCTTGATGGACCTTGGTCTGACCCAGTATGGCATATCTTATGTTCTTATGTTCTAACTGGGTTTGGTGGGCCCACGGGAAACTTGGTCCCACGGCATATCTTATGTTCTTATGCTGAAACTGCTAGGTAACTGCTAGGTGCTTATGACCTAGATTTGCCACTTTGGAAGGAGAAACTGGGTTTGGTGGGCCCATGGCATACCTTCTGTTCTTATGTTAGCAGTGAGTAGCAAGCAGTATGGACTGTGCTACGAGATTGCCGTGAGATTGATCCTTAAGCCTGCAGTAGGTTGATGAGAATGTTTGGCTGGGGTGTATGCTGTTGCGAGGTGTACGAAACAGTCCACGACCTTGTACTTCTCAATATGGTACAGAGTGAGGTGTCCCAAGCGCTGCACCGGTGTCCTAGCTGGGGATGTGATAGTGCCTGTTGCCGGGTCAAGGTGGCCTGCTACATGAGTAGTGCGCAGCATGAGGAAGGGTCTTTTGGGCTGCCTGCGTCCTGTGCGCGTCCCTGCTTGCATCCGGGCAGGTAGAGATGCAGATGGAGTCCCAGAGATGTAGTCCGCTGGAGGCGGTAGCTAGGACCTTATTTGACTGGTTGTTTGTACATTTGTTCTGTGTCTGTCTCTGTGTATGTCCTGGGTAGTTGTTCTGTGTATGTCCTGGGCATACAGTAGCCTAGGGCCCTGATGCTTTCCAGAGTCTGTAGTGTCAGCTCCTCCCGGGAAAGGTTCCTGTAGGCCGGAGGCCTGGCTGGCCAGGGGGTAGAGTAGCAGATAGCGTGGCGTGTGTGGCAGGGGGTGCCATCAGAACTGGCAGTTAGGATGCTGGGTCTATTTCAGATATGGCTGGAATCTGGCTGCTGTGACATGGCAGTGGGATTGTTAAGAGCCTAGCCCTAGAGGAGTTTCCGTATTAGCCAGCAGAGGGCTAGCGGGGGTGGCCGCGAGGCAGTAGAGGGTATTGGGTGACCTGCCCTGCTGTCAATGCTCGCGCTAGGCGCTGCTGATGACGGCATACTGATGGGTGTACGGTAGCCGATCATTCATAGTGCATTGGTGGGTAGGAAACAACATGGCCATGTAAGAATTATAACCTGTCGATGGGATTTTACAATCTGTCGACGGGGTCAGGCTCTTGCGTTGTGTTTGTGTTGCTTGTTAAGTGTTTGAGGGGTAGAGCTGACCCCAGGGAGTGAAGCACACTGGTGTCTGAAGATGGACTGGGTGCTATCCATTTGAAGCACACTGGTGTCTGAAGATGGACTGGGTGCTATCCATTTTAACAGTTGCACTTCGTGCTCGCCACGTGGTGAGTAGATCGATTTGCGGTCAGCCCACAGGCTGGTTTTTTTGGGGGGGGGATTGAGTCAACCCGCTTCCCTTGTGTAATGTTGTGAGGCCATGGTTGCCTTGTCCACTGCTTGGAGCATCCGATATTCCCAATCAAGGGCCTTAAAGTGCAGAGCCCTAGGCATCACCACACGGCATATTGGGGTGATGCTTTGTATTTCCCCAGCCTGGTCCTCAGCCAGGTCTTGAACCTGTGACCGTGGTGCATTTTGTGGTTGGCTATATCAGTTTTGTGTGCGCCAGGTCAAAGTGCTGCCCTTGGGTTGATCATAATGTAAGATGCAAAACTGGTGATCCCAAGGCTGGCCTTGAGTCTGCCTTTCTGTCTTTATGCACACCATGACCTTAGGTTCAGTGGTTCAGTGCCACAGAGGTTGCTAGGGGAGCCTGCTTAGTGTGGGGCTTTCTCTGACATGAGGCCGAAGGTGATGGATTTCCCCAAGTTATGGGAGGATTGTCTTGTACACTGCAGTGTTGCTGTTGCTCCATGAGGCTGGAGGGGATGGTTTTCCTCCAAGTTATGGGAGGATTCCCTTGAGACTGCAGTGTTGCTGTCCGCTCCAATGGCATCTGGTCAATATGGGTCCTGAGGTGGTTAACCAGAAGGCCTAGAGGAAACAGGAGGGTATGGACCGCTGTACGGGTCTCCCGAGATGGTAAGGCTGAGGCGAGCACATCTACAAGGAAGATCGATACCCTTTCCACAGAGGTGTGCTGCCACCGCATGTTCTTGAGGAGCACCTGTGGGCGCAGGCATGTAGCATGGCCCCATCTGTCCGGAAAGGGTCTGGATGCTTAGCAGGGTCCAAATTCAAAGAGTGGCTGCTCTTTGGCAGCAATGACAGCGCTGCTGAGACCGAGAAGTGGAAGGCGTTTCCCAACATGATGGTGGGAACTGTTTACTTTGGGACCTTGGGCTATGACCTCCTCAAGCTTTTTTTTTAGTTGCGGAGACTGGGCACCCTCTCTTTTGGACAACCTCAGTCCTGTGGGAGCAGAGGCAGGTCTCTGAAGGATAAGTGTACCGAGCCCTGATCCTTAGGTGACACCTACATACCAATAGAAGATACGGGGTCCACAATGCACCTCCAGCAGGGCTGTCTGATCGATGCAGGCCTTGTTTATCGCAAAAACCATTGGGTGATGAGGATCGTCCTCTGCATGTCCTCTGTATGGCAATGTGCGGCAGTAGGCCCTGAGGTTTTCCCTCTGTGCCCGAGGAGTTGTGACTGTCATCTTCCACATTTCTAGATGTGGTTGGAGCCCGAGAATAGCTGGTCATGCCCTGCAGTCATTCGAGCTTCTTGATCTTCTTGGATGCGCAACTGGAGGTGGACTTGCATCTCACTGTAATCGGTTAGATTGCCCGGACTTTTTCTGGGGGCCACAGCAACTCAACCATCTGTGGACTGCTCCGCTAACACCTCGGGCAGGCACTCAAGCATTGCTGTCCTGTACGGGACCTGTTTGTCCAAGGAGAAAGGCAGCAACTCACCCATCTGTGACAGGAGGGGACCTCCTTGTGGACTGCTCCTCTAACACCTCTGGCAGGCACTCTATAGTGATCTGTGCAGTCTGATAGGGCTGATGTAGAGCCTTCGCATCTCTGTGGAGCAATCAGGTGAATTGTCACCGAGGGAGGCTCGCGTAGGCTGTCACGGGACCTGTTTGTCCCAGGAGAAGGCAGCCTCCCCTTGGATAAGTGGGCACACTCGTGCAACAAGCACAGTCCCTTTGGCGCTTCATGTTATTAACTGAGATCACACAGCATAAGTAAATACATGGACATTGGTTTTGCCACCCCAATCTTGCAATAGGGCAGCTTCTCTGCTTTGGGAACCAGGAATAGATTGCCAAGCCTTTTCTTCCAAAGCAAAGGAGTGTTACATAGCTTGCCCAAGGAGCACCGGAGGAATTTAATCCTGCAGGCATCAAGATGCTGAGCCATAGGGACTCCGGACTGCCCGATGTTACTTAGGGCTGCCCCAATGCCACTTAGGTCAGAGCGGAGAGCAACGTCTGCCCATCACGGTAGGCTGCACTGTAGTGGGGTTGGCAGCTGGAGCTAGCTTCAATTCCTCCCTGCTTTGTTATTCCGGGATACCCCCTGCTTCTCTGCTTGTAAACCGGTGCACGAACCAGTGTGCAGCTCAGGAACAGGTGACGGTATCTCGGCGCCGAGACTGGGGTATGCGGAGCATAGCAATAGATCCGGCAGCAAGGGGCTAATGCTGTTTAAAGCGGCGGAGGCGCTCGTTCGGGCTTACAGCAGATGGCATCGAACACCTTCCCTCCTCCAGCGGCTGCAGACGTGCATCTGCACCGGAGGGTAGGTTTACAAGCGTGATTGTCCTGGAGCGCTGAACGCCACGCACCACTCCTGCTGGGACTGAGCGGGGTATCATCGCCATCATGCCCAGATGCAGCCTTGGCAAGCAAGGGGGGTGACGCGTCAGAGACTTTTTCCTGCTGTTGCCGGTCCGGCGGGTCGGTGCCATGAGGAGAAGTCTCCACTGGCATCCAAGGCAAGGGGTGGAGCTGGCACGGGAGGATTATCCGCGCCATCGTGGCCGGCCGTGCCGCCCCATCTTTACACAAGCCTCGGTGGGCGGAGAGCTCCTGAGGTGAAGAGATCTCGGCGCTGAGGTTCGCGCTCAGGTCCAAATGATGACGCGCCAGAGAGGAGTGGCTTCCGTGGCTTACGCCAATGGCGAAACAGGGGAAGTAGGATGCTGGGTCACTTCCGGGCATGCCGGCGTTCAACCCACCTACCAGCAGCGCCTCTGCGCCGAGCCGGAGTTGTGCATAGTGGCACATACCATTCTGCGGCTGAAGATGAGTGACAACCCTGTTCTCTCTGTGGGGATCCATCCTCGTGCCATCAGCATCCGTATGTCGGTGGCGACGCAGGTCTGCTGGATCCGCAGGTCTGCTGGATCCGCAGGTCTGCTGGATCTTTGTCGGAGGGGGCGTGGCTTGCAGCACATCTGGAGCAAGATTGCTGCACCCATGTCCACGCGTGTGAGGAAGGACCCCGGGAGCAGAGGAGCCGAGGCTAGGGACAGAGGCCTTCTTTAGGTGCGTCCTGGGCTGCCACGAGGGCTTTAACCTTCAGAGCTCCTGGGATGCCGCGTCTAGGAGGTCGCATCGACCGTTTAAGCCTGTGGCTGGGGGTGGAGGTCCTTAGGCACACCCTGAGCGGAAGCCGAAGCTTGCTGCAGAGTCTCTTGCCGGTATGTGGGCCCATGGCCCTGAGCATCACCGATAGTGGTTTCTGTCACCTGCGGGGAGCACATGGCTGGTCTAGGGGCTCAAGTTCAGCCCTGGAACAGATCTGAAAGAAGAAGCTTTGGAAAACTTTAATGGCAAGTATAAAAACTGACTATATACATACGCAGTAAGATGAGAATTTTCTTAATTGTTTAGATTCAGTGGAGAGTAGAAAAGTCTGTCTTGCTGGCAAGACGTAAGAACTGAAACTGACTAGCTAGGGGCGGGCTGGGGGGTGGGGCCAGTTGGCTCATGCTCAGAAGGGCGAAAGCCCTTCTGAGCTATGGAGAGTACTTCCTTCTCGGCGCCGTCGGATGACGTCACCTAGTGTGGCTGACTCATCCTGCTTGTCCTAGGAGAAACATAGTCATTATAGAATTGCACCTGTCAAGGAGACCTCCCCTCTTATCTCATCTCCCTATCACAGACACATAAACATATATACAAATACACACACATACTAACATATCCAAACACACATAGACACATCCATGCAAGCACACATAAATACATACACATACACAAAATAGAGAGACACTCTAAAAAAAAAAAAAAAAAAAAAAAAAAAAAAAAAAAAAAAAAGAAAGCAGAGCGCTGCATGCATGCATACACGCACACACAGAGGCTATGCAGGTACAGACATGCATACAGAGAAGTTGGCAAGAATTCCATAAGTCATGCTCTGCCTGCTTTCCCCACTTGTCGTCTTTTGAAGACTTTTTCCCATTAAGACTTTTATTTTGGAACATCAGATTCTGTATATATTCTCCCCTTGGAACTGTTTCATGTGAAATGCCTTTTCTTGAAGGTAAATCATTCCTCCCATGCCACAGTTTGAAAGTAGTCTGTGAAACTTAGCCCTAGTAATGTTCCCTAGTCTAAGAAGTGTGCCTGGAGAGGGGGCTACAGTATGTTTCTGGGTGCACCTCAGTGCTCTCGGCTTTCACCTGAGTGGAGAACTTGAACTTTCAGTAATCTGTTTGCTGTGTCTTGAGTAATCCAGCTTACTCCTGCCTCTCTGTGCATATAAATGAAAACTCAAGGGAGTTATTCTCAGCTAAAGAATCTAGTAGGCTGGTTTGCTGGGGGCGCCCAGGAACAAATAGTGGCAGATAGTGCATGCTGTAAGTTAATGGCTCCCTGACTTGGTTAAGACTAAGTATTCCAGAAGGATCTTATCCTCAGCTGCTGACTCACCGGTCACTGCTCCAACTACTGTTCCACTTTTATTTTGCTATAAATGGAAGAAGAGGGTTGAACTGTGTGTTATATTAGCTGACAGAAAGGAAATGTCCCTGAAACTAAGCTGGACAAGATGTATCAATCACCTTAGATGACTGAAGGAAATGCTTACCCTGCTTTCTCCCCCTCTTCAAGCAATGCTCTCATATTCAGCGTGTTAACCACAGCGCCCTCTGTCACTTAGTTTTCATATTATAGTCATAGTTGTACAGGCAGATATTTTGGAAAACCACTAAAACAACCTCCCAGGTGCACTGCATTAGCTTTCATTCATATCTTGCCTCTCCCCCCCCCCCCCCAAAAAAAAAAGTTTACAAAAAAACCAAGATGTTTATTAAGAGCCCAGGAGCTGCTGGGTCGCCAGAAGTCAGCAGTAACTCGAAGGCACACGTTGCATGCATTTATTTATTTATTTAACATTCTTACTTTCTAACGTTCTTACATTCAAAGCGGTTTACATACAACATTTCAGCTTTTAGAACTTTACATTGAACAGGTAATCGAACTTGGAGTTAAGGAGGAAGATGCTGTAGAAGATTTACTACTGGGAATAACAATTAATGTAGAGGGGTAGGGTACACAGGAACATGTTACTTCTAGAGCTGAGCTAGAGTTCAGATGGGACGCTTTCTAAGGGTAGAGTGTAGACCAGAGGTTCCCAACCATTTTGGTTGTGTGGCCTTCTTATTAACCTCCAAAATGTTCAAAGACCCTCAGCTCATCCCCATCACTCTTCCTGGACCTCCTCCTATCTTTCTCACTCTCTCTCTTTTCACCTACTGCTACCAATCTCACTCTTTCTCTCTCTCCCTTCCCCACCTAGTTGCCTACAGTATCTTTCTCTCACTCGCTCCAGCCAGTTCCCACCAGTTTCAGGCTCTTTCTCTCTGCCTCTCCCCAGCCAGTTCCTCCATATTCTCTCTTCCTCTAGTGTCCCCACCACACCTTTTTTTTTTTTTTGCTTTTTTCTATGTCCCATAGACCCCCTGTAATGGTCTCTTGGACATTGAGGGTCCACCGACCACAGGGTCAGAGCCACTGGTGTAAACATCGTCCTCTGGTCTGTGCACAGCACTCTGCAATATTCACCTGAAAATAATAAACATGTTCTCTTCCTCTGAGTTCTTCCACAGTTGATATTACCAGTTGTGTTGCATCTTTAATGTATTTGGTTCTTTTCTTTTATCAGGAGATACAGAGTTTACTCACCAACTGGAAAGGGCCAGACCTGACAAGCTATGGGGAGCTGGTTCTGGAAGGAACGTTCCGGATTCAGCGAGCCAAAAATGAGCGCACTTTGTTTCTGTTAGATAGACTGCTTCTTATCACAAAGAAAAGGGAAGAGACCTTTACCTACAAAGCTCACATCCTGGTAAGTCCCGTCCTCCGCAGTACAAGCCACTGCAAAAATCTTTCTGCTTCGTCTAAAAAGTGTCATCTGCATATCTTTCATCTGCATCGGTTCATCTGCATATCTTTTTCTTGCTTCTCTCCTTTCACAGTGCTGCAACCTCATGCTTGTAGAAGTAATAGCAAAGGAGCCGCTGAGTTTTAGCGTCTTCCATTACAAGAATCCCAAGCTGCAGCACACCGTGCAGGTATGGAAACAGCTTGAGTTCTCAGGCTGCCTTGAGGAGAATTTTAGGTATTCCTAACCACAGTTCGGTGGGATGCATTAAACTGCCTCGCTTCTCTTCCAAAACCACTAATTGCAGAAAACAGAGAATGGCAACTTCTAAGAAACAGAAAAGGTCCTTTTTCTAAGTTGCCCTACTGCCACCCTCCTTTTCTTTTATTTATTTATTTATTAATTAATTAATTTATTTATTTAACAGGTGGGGGGGGTTATACCGCTTTATCATTTCAGCGGTTTGCATTGTAACGTAAACTTGGTAATGTATATTAAACAGGTGCATTGATAACTTGGATTTTTCTGAGGCCATGGAGGGTTAAGTGCCTTGCTCTTGTAGTTTGGCATGCCACTGGAAGGGCTGGTACCGTGGTACTGTCTTCCTCCACAATGTTCTTGGGACAGGAGGTCAACGGATGGAAGAGAGAGTGAACCGTAATACAGGTTTAAAAAAATAATTAAGAAATAAAGCGTCTTCTGGATACGTTTGCCAGTCCTCCCTTCCCATCCCTGCACACCAGAAATGTAAGCATGCACCCTCTTAAAGGCAAAGAGAAGGAGAGAGGTTCTTTCAGCTACATTTCCAAATTAAAAGCCTGCTTTTTGTTTTAAGTTAGATAAGTGCCTGTAAAGACAGAGAGAGAAATCCAGCAAAAAGACAATTACATGGACAGGGAGGGAGGGAGGTTGTCCTGGACAGATGTATCACGTGATGAATGAATACGTTACCTATAAAAAGCTGTTTTGCAGTAATTGTGCTAGCAGGAATAAACATGTAACATTCCAAGAGGAACGCCTGCTCCTAATCATTTGTATAGTGCTACAAAGGCATGCGTAGCGATGTACAAAAGCATGTAAGAGACAGTCCCTGCTCACACAAATTTTCATTCTAGTCAAGATAGACAATAGAACTGGGGACTGCATTGTATGCAGATCTATCTCATGCAAATTCATTGTGGATGTCCTGAAACCCTGCCTGGCCTGGGGGCCCCAGAGGACTGGGTTGAGAACCACTGGTCTAGGGCAATGGTAAGGAACCGGAGAGGAAGCATGAAACTGTAAATGTCTGTTTCTCCACTGTATTTATAACAGGCCAAATCACAGCAGGATAAACGTCTTTGGATTCTTCATTTGAAGCGGCTGATCCTGGAAAACCACCCTGCTAAGATACCAGCAAAGGTAAATGCATTTAGTTAGTTACTGGTATCATGAACGACCTTTACTAGTACTATTTATTGTTTGTATAGTGCTACGAGGTGTATGGAGCGCTGTAGATAAAGATATGACACAGTCTCTGCTCATCAGAGCTTACAGTCTATTTAAGATGAAGAACATCACAAAACCGGGGACTAGAGTATGGTAAGATACGCAAGCTGTGAGGAGCAACGGGATCTAAAAGCGGCCTCAAATAAGTGAGTTTTTAGCCTGGATTTGGATAGGGCTAGAGAAGGAGCCTGATGCACTGACATATGGAGCAGCAAGGTGAAGTCTGAAGTTAGCAGTGGCAGAGAAGGGCACAGATAAAAAAGGATCTGTCAGAGGAGCGACGGAGGGGGGTAGAGTAAGATAAGAGGGAAAGGTAGTGAGGAGCCGCAGAACGGATGCCTTTTATAAAGAGATTTACCGAAGGCTGAATGCCCTGAAACCAGGCGTGACACAACATCTCTGTCCCTCTCCTCCCAAGCTCTCTATTTCCTGATGCTGTGTGAGACAAGAGGTTAGTTGGGCCATAACCCTGTTGGCCCACCAGTTCCACTGCCTGTGTTCTGAAGGTGACGATATAAAAGAATCACGGGGTAGGCAGCAAATGCCATATTACTCACTGACCATCGGTGTCCTGATGACGATAATGTGCTGATATTACCATACAGTGTGAAACTGATTGCTGGTTACTGCAGCACAGAGCATTTTAACACAAGCTGATATACCTGTTGCTGGAAGAAAGCTCAGGCTGATTTTGGGGGATTCTTCTTGGCCACTGTCCGATCCTGAACAGAAGACTTGGAACTGCCTTTTCAGTGATTTCTAATGTAGAACCTTGCATCGTGTAGCTGTAGTTTGAATTGCTCTTCCCGACATGCATCACTTCGTATGAAATAACCCCCTGAAAATCCCGGAACTGCTGCAGGGTGGTCAGTTGACTGAAGCATCCACATAGTACTTAAATTAAAAGAAAAAATGAAAATTATTCATGATTATGCTTTTAAACTGCCAGTTGTATTTTCTAAGAAAACTTTTTCTAGCGCTGATAACTTGTTTATTCCCTGATTTTCCTTCATTCCTGCTTGAACGTGTACAGTGTTATATTGTAAAATGCTATTTATTAATTTATTTGTTATTTAACATACAATCTATGGAGATTCCCTTTTTTGAAAAAGGGGAGGGGAGGGGGTAAATAAGCCCCCCTAAACTCTACAGTTAAAGGTGAGAAATTAGTGGGAGAGCTGGAATTTGGGACAAATGGAGGCAGGTTAAAAAAAATGATCATAATGTGTTTGTTCAAGTTAATAGTGGATTGGGGGTAGGGTTGCCAACTTTTTGAAAGCAAAAAATCCGCCACCTGTGGCTAATCATGCTCCGCCCATGCCCACCCCTACTCCACCTCCTGTCCCCAAAACAATTGCAGAGAGTGCAATGTGCAAACTGAACAAGCAAGACTTCCACCAATTCTTAAGCAGAAATTCTATACTGACAGAATACACAGCATTGGTTGTACACACACACACAAATACAAACAGTTCTTCATAAATAAATGAGCACAAAACAAAAAGAGAAATATATAGAAACAAATTAAACTGAAACCCCAAGAAGACAGACTCTGTATGCAGTGCGATATCAGATAAATAAGAGATGCAGTTCTCCATACTGTGTAAAATATAAAGTCCAATTATTAAATTGAAAATAAAATTATTTTTTCTACCTTTGTTGTCTGACCATTTTATTCTCTGATCATGCTGGTTCCAATCTGAGGCTTCCGTTTCCCATCTTCTCTTAGCTCGTTTTCTATGGTCTATAGTCCATCTGCCATTTCTTGTCTCTTCTTTTCTTTTCTTCACTTCCTTCCATCAGCCTACTTCCAGTCCCAGTGCCCCCTCCCCATTACCCAGTCACTTACCAGTACCATTCCCAGGTGTCAGCTCCCTTTGAGCCCCCTCCTTACCTCCTCTGTCAGCTCCTTTCCAGCCACCTTGTTCCCCCCTTTCAGCTCTCTTCCAGCCACCTCCTTCACCTTGTCAGTTCCTTCCTGCCACCTCCTACCCCCCTCTTTCAGCTCTCTTCCAGCCCTCACCTTCCACCTGTCAATTCATTCTGCCACTCTTCCCCCTTAGTGCTGCTTCACCCCCCTCCTTAGTGCTGCTTCACCCCCATCCTTAGTGCTGCTTCACACCCCCTCCTTAGTGCTGCTTCCCCTCCTTAGTGCTGATTCCCCCACTCCTTAGTGCTGCTTCCCCCCCTTAGTGCTGCTTCACCTTCCCCTTAGTGCTGCTTCACCTTCCCCTTAGTGCTGCTTCACACCCCCCTTAGTGCTGCTTCACACCCCCCTTAGTGCTGCTTCACACCCCCCGTAGGGCTGCTTCACACCCCCCTTAGTGCTGCTTCACACCCCCTTAGTGCTGCTTCACACCCCCCTTATTGCTGTTTCACCCCTCCTTAGTGCTGCTTCACCCCCTTCGTGCTGTTTAACCCCCTCCTTAGTGCTGCTTCACACCCTCCCTTAGTGCTGCTTCACCGCCTCCTTAGTGCTGCTTCCCCCCCCTCCTTAGTGCTGCTTCCCCCCCCCTTAGTGCTGTTTCCCCCCTCCTTAGTGCTACTTCACACCCTCCCTTAGTGCGTTTCACCCCCCCCTTTGTGCTGCTTCACCCCTCCCCCCCCCCATTAGTGCTGTTCAACCCCCCCCCCCCCCCCAGCCCCCCTTAGTGCTGCTTGGCCCCCAATAGCCGCTGCTTCTGCTTTTTACAGAGCAGCATCTGCAATAAACTTAATTTGAAAAGAAAGACTAGACAACCTGTGAGGAGCCCAGCCCTTCGGTCGTCCTGCAACGCCCGAGGAAGTGATGTCAGAGGGGGCGGACTTCTCACAGGTTTCTTCCTTTTCAAATTAACTTTATTGCAGCCACTGCTCTGTGAAAAGCAGAAGCAGCGGCTGCACAGCCCGCCGGGGATCGCTACATCGGGGATCGCAATCGCACTGCGGACTGTGGGAGAAAAGCCGGTTTTTGCTCTGGCTGCTCCCGATCTCACGGCCAGAGCAAAAAACCGGCTTTTCAAGGGCCGGTTTTATACCTGTGCCAGCAGCCGGCCTGGCCATGGAAAAACCGGCCAGGCCGGCTGAAAACCAGCCAGTTGGCAACCCTAATTGGGGGTGGATTATATTTATATGCGGTGAGGGCTGTAGTCCTTTTACCAGTGATCATTAATGCATGTTTGTATATTGCCTAAGGAGAGTGCTGCCTCTGAGCCTAGAGCAGCTCCTAAAGGAGGTAGTGTGTCTCCCAGCCATTCACCTAGCTACACAGAGTCCCAGTGGGAGCTCTTTCTTAAAACAGTCCTACAGAACAGAAAAAGGGGGGAAGGGTTCACAACAAGGAGAAGGAAAGGTATAAAACATGCCAGAAATGATTATTTGTATTCAGAAAATATAGTCAATGATCTCACTAGATGTCTTGCAGTATTGTAATACACATCTGACCTCTAGTGGAACATCACTGAACATCATCTGTGAAGCAGCATTTCCCAAGCAATAGTGGGGCTTAGATGCTAAGAAGGAAGTTAGATACAGTTGTCGTGGTAAATGCTCTATGAATAAGTGTGGTTCCTTAGCGTCCCTCCAGTCTGGTCCCGAAACCTCTGGGGTTTTGCTCCTCCAGCAGCTTGGAGACTGAGAAACGTCACTTTTGTGATGTCACTGGTACATAAGCTCTGGCACCGCCTTCTTCCATCAGTTACCTCAGTCTCCAAGCAGCTGGAGGATCAGTGAGCCTAGCAGTGTGGGGCTCATTAGAGGAGCAATTAAGGAGTGTTAGGACAGTTTAGTCATACTTTAGTTTCCTGTGTTTACCTTTGTTTAATTTGGGATTTTGTTTAAAAAAAAAAGGGTGAAAATCATCTTTAATTTGGAGGATCAGTAGTTCCTGTACTGTTTGGTGCTGAAGCTTGCTCCCTCCACCCCCTCTTCCCGCACCGAGTGAAATCAGCTTTCGGGGGTTTAAGGTGGCTAAAAAGACTTCGGTTGTTCCCAAGATCTGGGGGAACTCAGGAGACTGCGGTGACCCACAGTGTGCAGAAGTCTTGCCTGCCTTAGCTGTTGGGGGCCGTTGACCACGTAGACGGAGAGGCACCGCTGGACTTTCCTCTGCCCGGTTCTATGGTCTTGAGGCAGCTCTCGCGCCGCAGGAAAGACAGGCCATGAATCTGGTCCTTGATCTTCGCGGGACGCAGGTAAGGGGGGTCCTGACAATCAGGAGGGAGGATTCCCGGCAGGCAAACGGTGACGTGCTGAGCCGCGGCTTCGGTGGGGCAGGCCGAGCCGCGTGGCGGAAGCACGGGAAAGTGCCGGTTTTATTTTTCTTCAAGTTCTGCAGGTGGAAAGGGGCTGTGTCAGCCCCGTTTTCGGGTCGGCTGCCTGATTCCTAGCTGGGAAAGGCGTTTGGAGTAGTCTTAAGGGCTTACATTGTAAAAAAAAAAAAAAAAAAAGGTTAAACGCGAACAAGAGCAGTGCTGTAGTCGGTGGGGTTTGTGATGTTCCTTAGCTGGAACCTCCTACCAGACCACCATAAAGAACAAAATTACACAGCATGTAGATAGTCATGGCCTAATGGGAGACAGCCAACATGGCTTTAGACAAGGAAGATCTTGTCTTACTAATCTGATATGTTTTTTTGAAGGTGTGAATAAACAGGTAGACAAAGATGAGTCGGTTGATATAGTGTATCTGGACTTTCAGAAAGCCTTTGACAAGGTCCCTCATCAGAGACTTTTGGCAAAACTAAAAGGTCATGGGATAGGAGGCAGTGTACTATTGTGGATCGGGAACTGGTTAAAAGATAGAAAGCAGAGGGTAGGGCTAAATGGCCAATTTTCCCACTGGAAAAAGGTTAATAGTGGAGTACCCCAGGGATCTGTACTGGGTCCGCTACCTTTTGACATATTCATAAATGACCTGGAAAAGGGAATAACTAGTGAGGTTGTCAAATTTGCAGACGACACAAAACTGTTTAAAGTTGTTAAAAACCCAAGGGGACCCCATGAGTTATCAATTGCATGTTGTACATAGTTTAAACACCTACTTTACTATTCGACCCATTGTTATAATGTACTTTCACTTAATGTTCACTGTAAACCGCCTTGACCTGGTGAAAAGCGATATATAAATACAGCTTAATAAATAAATAAATACAGACACCCGTGCAATTCAACTCCTTAATGTCCAATATTGTCTAAAAAAAAAAGTGGCCAGTGAAATGGCTTCGGGCTATATATGTACATATATTTGACACATAAAACAATCAAATAAAACAAGACCAATTAAAAAAGGAAATAGTAAGAAATAGTTTTAAAAACTGGGACATTGCCAGGACATGATTATTACAAAACAAAATACTTCAGTTAAATACCCCAAAAGGAGCACCTCCAGTGGATGGAGACTGAAAAATATTTGGTCCATGTTTGAAGTTTGAATTTATGAGGTTTGCCTAATAGAAAAGAGAAAGAAGTGATGTCCTCATTCTTTGCCTAGACCCTGCTGAGATGGTGCTGCACATTTTGGAGAAGGGGACACTTAACCTCCAAAATTGCAAATGAGAATCAGATTGGTTGTGCCAAGGAAAAAAGCATTGAACTGCATTTGAAGAACAATATCTTCTCCAGGACCAAGCAGGAAGTCAGTCCTCACTTATGGGTGACGTCGGCGCCGACGGAGCCCTCGCGGAGCAATTTTCCCCAGCTTTCAAAGAAAGCCTTTGGGAATTGCAGCGCGCATGCGCGGTCGTCTTCCCGCCCGAGGGTGCCATCTTAGCCAGTCTTCTTTTTTCCGCGGAGCCCTACAGACGTCCCCGTCTTGTCCCCGCGAAAAAGTTGATTTTCTTCTTTGTTTTATCCTTTTTTCTTTCGGTTCGACGCCGATCGTTTTCCCGCCCGGACTCGCGACGCCGGTCTCGAGTCCGCTTACTTTTTTCGGTTTTTCTGACTTAGTCAGCTTTCGTTTTCGGTTTCCCTGGCAGCCCGGTCCTTTGACCTCGCAGGGGCCCTTTTTCCCCCGATGGCTGCCAGTGGGTTTAAGCGGTGTGGTCGGTGTGACCGAAATATGTCACTAACCGACACACACGACTTTTGCCTCCGCTGCCTGGGCCCGGATCATGAGGAACTGATCTGTGGGCCCTGCAGCAAACTGTCCTCAAAGGCGTTGAGGAGTCGGCGGCATCAGCGTGAGAGAATCTTCGCTGACCCCAGCCGTACCCGGACCTCGTCGGAGGCCTCCGCGTCGAAAGGCTCCAGCTCGGACCGTCGCCGGAGCTCCTCCGACCGGGGTTCTCCCTCCGGGGACCATCGTCGGAAGGAAAAACCCGCGAGGGCGGCGTCGGTGGACGCTCCTGGTTCCGCGAGGGCCAGGTCGCATAGCCCCGACAGCCGCCCCGGGTCCTTGGAGAAGGAACACATCCCGAAGCGACCTCGCCTGGAGTCGGAGATGCCTGCCCGGGTAAGTCCTGTGGTCCTTCTGGACTCGCCTCCGCGACAGCCGACGTCGGGCCCGACGCCGTCGGGGCCCGAGTCGGGGGCTGCTGGGTCACCTGAGCTCGGACTCAGGTTGACGGCCTTGGAGAGCAGACTGTCTGCCTTCATGGACCAGCAGCGGGCACTGCTCGCTGGCCTCGCTGGCGCCGCTGCCCCGACCGCCGGGACGTCGACGTCCAAGTCGACCCCGGAGACCGAGCCGATCCTCGAGTCCATGAGAACTCGAGTCGATCCTCGGTCGAGGTCACCCTCGGCCTCCCGTTCGGGACCGAGGTCGCCGACGCCGACTCCCTCGACGTCGGGGCGGCTGGCGCCGCACCCTGCCCGGGCCGACCCCACCGAGTCCTCGTCGGAGTCGGTCTGGGAGTCTGAGGAGGAAGAGTCACCTGATTCTTTCCGGACTCGGTGTGTCCCATTGGACTCACCGGGGTCCGAGCCTCGGAAGCAGTCCCCCCCGGAGGATGCCCGGTTCTCGGACTTCGTTAGGGATATGGCCAAGGCTTTGGCCTTCCCTGCGGATCCCGAGGAGGAGCCTCGAGCCGAAGAGCTCGACGCCCTCCAGTATGACTCTCCCGCGAGGGAGCACTTTACTGTGCCGGTTCCTCCTATGCTGGAACGACTACTCTTCCGCATGTGGGAAAGTCCGGCCTCCTCGCCGGTCCTGAGCAAGCGGGTCGATTCTATCTATCGGGTCCGCAAGAGCCCTGGCTTTCAGAAGGCACAGCTGCCACACCATTCCATGGTAGTGGAATCGGCCATGCATCGTCTTAAGAGCCAGAAGATGCACTCCTCGGTGCCTCCTGGAAGGGAGGCCCGTAACCTGGATGGCCTTGGCAAGAAGTGCTTCCAGGGCTCTATGCTCGCATGTCGTGTCCAGACTTACCAGCTCTACATGGGCATGTATCTCCGGGATCTGGTTAAAGAGCTAGCCGGATTCTCCGCTGGTCTCTCCGAGGAGCCCTTGCGGAGGTTCCTAGCCTTGTCCACGGGCATTCGGGAATGCTCAAAGTTCATGTCCCGAGCAGCCTATGATGGATTTGAGGCCTCGGCTAGAGTGGCCGCAGCCGGCATCGGTGCCCGCCGACAGGCTTGGCTTCAGTCGTCAGACCTTGAGCCCTGGGTACAGGACAAGTTGGTCGATGTCCCCTGCCGAGGCGAAAACCTCTTTGGCAAGCCCATGGCGGAAAAGGCTGCACAAATTGAGACTGAGACTCTCACCAGGACCAGGCTTTCTAGGAAGACCTCCGCCCCTTCCCAGAAAAAGAAGGACTCGGGAAAAAAGTCCTTTTACCCGAGGAAGGCGGCTGCCTACAAACAGTACCCCCATTATCAGGCCCCTGCAGCTCCCCAACAGGGCCAGCAGGCCAAGGGACGGGGTAACGGGTCCCGTAGGCAGCAAGCCCCCAAGCCTGCACCACCAGCCCCTGCTCAGCAGGGTGGGGGTTTTTGACTCGCTCAGCATAGCCTCTCCCCCCCCGCTGGTTCCTCCCAGCACCGGAGGCCGGCTGGTTCACTTCGCCCACAGGTGGTCCAGCATCACCGCAGATGCCTGGGTACTTCAGGTCGTGCGAGAAGGCTACCTTCTCCACTTCCATCAGGTCCCTCCCTCCTATTTTTCGGGAGAACCTTCGCGCCCCCCTCTGCACAGGGAGTTGCTCCTTCAGGAGTTAGCAGGTCTTCTGCAGGAACAGGCGGTGGAACCGGTGCCCCACCACCTGAGAGGTCAAGGCTTTTATTCAAGGTATTTTCTGATACCAAAGAGAACAGGGGGCCTCAGACCCATCCTGGACTTGCGCAACCTCAACAAGTTCCTTGTGCGGGAGAAGTTCAAAATGCTTACCCTTGGAATCCTTCTGCCCTACCTCCAGCAGGGAGATTGGCTATGCTCCTTGGATCTAAAGGATGCCTACACGCACATCCTCATCCACCCAAGCCACCGCCAATACCTAAGGTTTGTGGTGGCAGGAAATCATTACCAGTACAGAGTACTGCCCTTTGGCCTATCCTCCGCACCGCGAGTCTTCACAAAATGTCTCGCGGTCGTGGCGGCCCATCTCCGGCTTCACGGCCTCTATGTCTTTCCGTACCTCGACGACTGGCTCATCAGAGCAGCGTCCGCTCAGGAGGTCACCAACGCCACGTGCCGCACGGTGACTCTGCTGCAGCACTTGGGCTTTGTTATAAACTTCGCAAAGTCCACTTTGCTCCCCTCACAGGATCTCGAGTTCATCGGCGCGAGGCTGCACACTCCTCGGGCACGAGCGTACCTACCGCTCGACAGGGCTCAACGGCTCATGGACCTAGCCGACCGCTTTCGCAGCCAGCCCCTGGTCTCCGCCAGGCGCTTCCTGAGACTGCTCGGCCATATGGCTTCCACCGTCCATGTGACCCCCAATGCCCGCCTGAATATGCGGTCTGCTCAATGGTGTCTCCGCCAGCAGTGGCGACAAGCCACAGGCGGCCTGGCAGACCTAGTGCGCGTCTCCGAGCCGCTGCTCTCGTCTCTCCGGTGGTGGCTCCGGCAGCCGAACCTGATATTCGGAATGCCTTTCCAGTCACCTCAGCCGACCCGGGTGCTGACCACCGATGCATCCCTCCTGGGCTGGGGAGCACATTGCCAAGAGGCACGTACTCAGGGCCTCTGGACCACGTGGGAGTCTGCTCAGCAGATCAACTTCCTGGAGCTCAGGGCGATCCGCCTAGCTCTCAAGGCCTTCTCCCACCTGACTTCCCACCAATCCGTCCTTGTCCAGACGGACAATCAAGTTGCCATGTTCTACGTGAACAAGCAGGGGGGCACGGGCTCCTTCCTCCTCTGCCGGGAGGCACTGAAGCTCTGCTCTTGGGCCGTCAGTCACGGCATTCTCCTCAAGGCGGTTTATCTCCCGGGCCAAGAAAATTGCCTTGCAGACAAACTCAGCATGGTCCTCCAGCCGCACGAGTGGCGTCTGGATCCCTTGGTAGTTCAGAAGCTCTTCCTCAAGTGGGGTCTCCCCACGGTAGATCTCTTTGCCAGTCCTCTCAACCGGCAACTTCCTCGCTTCTGCTCTCGTCAGCCACACCCCCTTCGGGTTGCGGCGGACGCCTTTCTGATCTCATGGTCGGGGAGCCTTCTGTATGCTTTCCCTCCCATCCCGCTAGTCTCTCGGACTCTTTTCAAGGTTCTCCGAGACAAAGCCTTCATGATCCTGGTGGCCCCTCGCTGGCCCAGACAGCCGTGGTTTCCGCTCCTGCTGCAACTGGCGGTGGAGGATCCCATCCCTCTGGGGGTACAACCGGATCTCCTCACTCAGGATCAGGGGTCCCTCCTGCACCCCAACCTCAGGTCTCTCAACCTCATGGCCTGGCTGCTGAGAGGGTAGTCCTTGCTCCCCTTCTCCTGCCGGCGGAGGTGGAGGAGGTCGTCTTGGCTTCGCGACGGCCTTCTACCCGCAAATGCTACGCCCTTAAATGGCGTCGCTTTGCAGTCTGGTGTACCCAACAGTCTCAGGATCCCTTCTCCTGCCCGGTGTCGGTGATCTTGCAGTACTTGCTGCACCTCTCTAATCTGGGACTTAAGTCCAACTCCGTCAAAGTTCACCTCAGTGCTCTTTCAGCACATCATGTGCCGGTGGACGGCAGACCTCTCTCCAATGACCCTCTCGTAGCGAGGTTTCTCCGAGGTCTCCTTCTACTTAAACCACCTCTGCGCCCGCCAGCGCCTGACTGGGACCTGAATGTGGTGTTGCAGCGGATCACCTGTCCGCCTTTTGAACCTATGGCTACCTGTTCTCTCCGTTTTCTGTCTTGGAAAACACTGTTCTTGATAGCCCTCACTTCCGCTAGACGCGTAAGTGAATTGCAGGCCCTCGTGTCTGATCCCCCTTACACTAGGTTCTACAAGAATAGGGTGGTCCTACGGACTCATCCGAAATTTCTGCCTAAAGTGGTCTCCCCTTTTCACATCAATCAGGAGGTGGTACTTCCAACCTTCTTTCCCAGACCACACTCCAGCCGAGCTGAGACGGTCCTCCATACCCTGGACTGTAGAAGGGCTCTGAACTTCTACCTTGACCGTACGCGGGAGCATCGTAAAGCTGCTCAGCTTTTTGTGTCTTTTGACCCCAATAGATTGGGGCTCCCGGTCTCCAAGCGTACTCTGTCCATCTGGGTTGCGGACTGTATCTCTTGGGCTTATGGGGCAGCCGGACTCTCCTTAGAAAGTCGAGTCACGGCTCATTGTGTTCGGGCAAAGGCCACGTCAGTGGCTTACCTCCGCTCTGTTCCGCTGGCAGACATCTGCCGGGCCGCTACTTGGTCTTCGAGCCAGACTTTTGCGGTCCATTACTGTCTCGAGAGGGAGTCCCGTAGGGACAGTGCTTTCGGACAGGCAGTCCTCCGTAATCTCTTTGAGGTCTGAGCAACTCCTACCCTCCATCCCGGATGTGGGCTACCGGTGGGTGATATTTCAGCGAAGATTCTATCCTTCTGTGCTGCTGAGCTAGAGGGAGCTCATTTTTGTGCTTAGGGTCTCCGGTAGCCTTGAGCTTGGGAGTCCCATAAGTGAGGACTGACTTCCTGCTTGGTCCTGGAGAAAGCGTAGTTACTCACCTGTAACAGGTGTTCTCCAGGAGCAGCAGGAATCAGTCCTCACTACCCTCCCTCCTCCCCTTGGAGTTGCAATCGTCTGCTTATGTTCTTTTTGCAAATTTTTATGCTGTCTTTTTTAGCTATGTCATCTGACTGGCTAAGATGGCACCCTCGGGCGGGAAGACGACCGCGCATGCGCGCTGCAATTCCCAAAGGCTTTCTTTGAAAGCTGGGGAAAATTGCTCCACGAGGGCTCCGTCGGCGCCGACGTCACCCATAAGTGAGGACTGATTCCTGCTGCTCCTGGAGAACACCTGTTACAGGTGAGTAACTACGCTTTCAGTCACATGCCCTAATCTACAGATGTTGATGGTTGGGCCCTTAAGAACAATAAGGGGCTTGTTTACAAAGCCGCGGTAGCGGTTTCCGATCATTATCAGAGCTGCGGCCCCCATCGGAAACCGCTACCGCGGCTTTGTAAACAAGACCCTAAGGATTCTCTCATAGGTATTTTCTTATCCCTAACTCCTCCCTCCGAGTTCATACTAACATCAGCAAGAATGATGAACACAAAAGAACCCTGAACCCAACTCCTCATAAAGAAGGCTCGGTGGAATCATGAGCAGCAGGCTACTAAATTCTCTGACTCGTTTTGGGTGATGAGTGTTTGTTGCTTGCCCTCTGACCTCTTGTTTAGGCCAGTTAGGGGCTATGACAAAGTATAGCAATGGATTAGAGCACAAGATAATTCAGTTTCTGATGCATGTGTTTCACCAGGCTATATCAGAGAATAACTTAAAAATATTTCCTAAAAATATATATGCCCACAGGGATCATGATAAAAGAGCAGTTTTTCAGGTACACTAATGCTACATTTTTATACATCTTGGGGTAAAATGTCCTTCACTATAAAGTTAAGCAAAAAACTTTTATTAAATCAAATGAAGAAGACTTCCAGCTTGACCACGGTGGAGAGTAGATGTGTGTGAGCGAGCTTTCCAAGTCCACACGTCATTAGGGAAATTTTACCAGACTCTCTTAGCAATTTCATTGCTCTGGAACCTCAGGATGCTGAAATCTCTAAAACTTAAAGACAGCCAAAACTAGCCAGGACCTTTTTGCTGCCAAAACCCAAGTGGTTAGCAAGATGAAGAGTAGCGGGCAGGCCTTGTCATCTCCCGCCTCTTCTGTAGTAAGCAGGGGAGAGAAAGTTGGGGAAACAGCCCCAGCAGACTCAGTGACTATTATAAAGGAGATTTGTGGTTCTAAAAAGGAAATAGTTGGCAAAGTTTTGGGCAAAATTGAGCAAAAGATTTGCAGCCATGGACATCCACCTGGAGGAAGCTGAAGCCCGCATTAGCCAGACAGAGGATGCCCAAGTACATTTTCAAGGGGCTGTCTCGATCCAACAGTAGCAGGTTGGACGGTTACAATTGAAGGTGGAAGATCATGAAAATTGGGAATACCGCTCCAATGTCTGGATTTTTGGGGTCTCGGACAGCTGAATGAGATATCATTTATAACGAGGCCTGTTTGAGGCCTGCGTTTCGGGATGCCCCTCTCCAGTGGCATATGAAATAGAGCGGGCCCACTGTGAGCTGCGAGTTCACCCAGATCCTGCCACGCGGGCCTTCATTGTGAAACTATTCAGATATGAGGACCATGAGCACATCATTCGTGAGATGGATGTCATCTACCTGGATTTCAGCAAAGCCTTTGATACTGTTCCTCATAGGAGGTTTGTCGTCAAACACAGTAGCTTGGGGATGGGTCCCAAGATGGTAAACTGGATTAGAAATTGGTTGACTGACAGATGACAGAAGGTGATGGTACATGGAGCTCACTCGGATGAAAGGAAGGTGATTAGCGGGGTGCCCCAGGGTTCGGTCCTGGGCCCCGGCACTGTTCAATGTATTTGTGAGTGATATTGCTGAAGGACTGAATGGAAAAGTCTGTCTCTTTGCAGGTGACACAAAAATTTGCAACAGAGTGGACTCCCCCGAGGGAGTGGATAACATGAGGAAAGATCTACAAAAGCTGTAAGAATGGTCTAATGCTTGGCAATTATGATTTAATGCGAAAAAGTGCAATGTCATGCACTTAGGTAGCAGAAATCCAAGGGAAATGTACACAATAGGGGGCGAGAGGTTGGTATGCATGGTTCAGGAGAAAGCCCTTGGTGTGATTATCTCTGATGATCTCAAGGTGGCAAAACAGTGCGACAAGGCGGTGGCAGAAGCCAAGAGGATGTTGGGCTGCATACAAAGAGGGATTACCAGCAGAAAGGAAGAGGTACTTATGCCACTGTACAGGTCGCTGGTGAGGCCTCACTTTGGAATACTGTGTTCAGTTTTGGAGACCATATCTTGCAAAGGATGTAAAAAGACTGGAAACTGTTCAGAGGAAGGCGACCAAAATGATTTGGAGCCTGCGTAAGAAACCTTATGAGAAGAGACTTGAAGACCTAAATATGTACACTTTGGAGGAGAGGAGGGATAGGGGAGATATGATTCAGACCTTTAAATACTTAGAGGAAGGATGAACAAACAAACCTCTTCCAAAGACGGGCAAGCTGCAAAACTAGAGGGCATAACATGAAGTTGCAAGGTGGAAAATTGAAAGGCAATGTCAGGAAGTATTTTTTAACTGAAAGGGTGGTGGATGCTTGGAATGCTCTCCCAATGGAAGTGGTGGGGGCAAACATGGTGACGGAATTCAAAACAGCATGGGACAAGCACAGTGGATCCCTTTATAGCAACAGGATAAAAACAAAATAAACTGAACCATCTAACTTCTCAACAAATAGGGGTGTCCTACATGGAGTGGTGGGTCTACCCCTAAACAAAGACATGGGGAAGGGTGGCCTGCACAGAGCAACAGGTGCACCTACTCTTGCCGTATTGCTGGGCAGACTGGATGGATCATGCTGGTCTTTATCTGCCCTCATTTACTATGTTACTATGAGACCTGCAAAAAAGGCTTTGTGCTTTATAGTGAGTGGAAGATCTTTATTTTTTATGATCTGGCTAGAGAAACTGTTCAGCGGTGGAAGACTCCCTGGCTCAGAAGGGCATCCAAAAATTCTTGAAAGCTTCAAGACTTCGAGCTGCGGTTGATAGTGCAGTCGGACGCCACAGTCCACGAGTGGCAGAGGATGTGAGGAGCGCCAGCCAGCCGACTTAGATCACCTGGCCACGAACGCAGAGAAAAGAGCGGCAAAGGACCTCTGGGAGTCCAAAGGCCTCACCACAATGAGACAGCTTGCAGGCAATGGAGGTGGATGAGGACCAAGATAAGCGGCAAGGCAGATCAGTGGAGTCTGAGGACACTTGAAAGCACGGTCTCTCCGTAGAAATGGCATGTGGACCGGGATTTGGGAGCGGGTGGTATTGGATGGGTCAGTGAAAATCTGTAAGTTATAAAATGTGTGCAGGGATTGAATGAATTGTTCGAAAGGGTGTGGGAGTGTCTATTTGTAGTTTGTTCTTGTTGCAGTTCATAATGCTCTCTGGTGTTGGTCTGTGGTGAGTGTGTGTGGTGAGGATGGTGGGATGGGGGAGGGAATGGTTGAAAGTATGTATGCAACAGGATGGGGGGATATAAGAGAGCCTCATTTAATATCTGGGGGATCGACAGCCCCATTAAGAGGAAGCAGATATTATCCTACCTAGCTATAGCTCAAATCGATGTGGTCCTTTTGGAGGAGACACATCTCACCCGGGAAGAGCACAAAAAACTGCGGGGTCAGGGGTATGAATAAATTTACTGCTCTGCCTACAACTCTAAGAAACAGGGTGTAGCAATTTTGATCCACAAGCAGTTGCCCTTCGTTCAGTATTCCATTGGGAGGGATAGTCAAGAGAGAGTGGTGTGTGTAGTGGGCAAGGTGGACCAGGGCGAAGTGGCATGCTGAACCTTTATGCCCCCAATGGGGCGAAAGGCTCCTTTATAAAAGCTGGTTGCGGGTCTTTGGTCGGGAGGCAAAGGGGGGCTGGATAATAGCAGGGGAAATGAATTGCACTCTGGGGGGGAGGATAGGTCCAACTATGAAGCTAAGAAGCGTGGGCGGGAAGGGAAAGAGTTACGGAGATGTATGAAAAAGTAGGATTTGGTTCATCTCTGGAGGATGGAAAATAAAGCATCCCGTGAATACCCGTACACATGTTTTACCTCCCGCACTGGTACATACTGCTCTCATTTAGATTATATTTTGGGGAAACGGGATCTGCTGGAGGGTATTGGAGAAGGTGGAGACATACCTAGTCATCCTATCAGATCATGGTATGATTACCTACCACTACTACTATTAATCATTTATATAGTGCAACAAGGCGTACGCATCTTTGTAGAAGAACTTATCGAACATGAGCTCTTTAGAGCTTACAATCTAATCAAGACAGACAGTACAAGAGAAACAAGGGGTTCAAATAGGGAAAGGAAACACAAGGAAGAGCAAGGGATTAGGATCCAAAAACAGCCTCAAAGAAGTGAGCTTTTAGCATGGATTTGAAAAGGGGGAGAGATGAGAGCTGATTGCAAGGTGCCTACTGGGCCACAAAAGCCACTATCTCACCTTACATGGAGGAAGTACACAGAAACCAATTTCTCAGCAATACTTACAAAATCTTTATTATACAGGATCCTTTTCTGAGCATAAATTTTTCGCACACAAATTCTACTTACAAGGTACAAGGTAGCTACTGTATAGGGAATAGACAGAAGAGAAAGGTTAATGGGGTAATTCAGCGTTCTGTCACCTCCATGGCAGGGCTGAATAAATTCCCCCCTTTCTCCTCTGTCCTGATCTTTTTTTATACCATTTTTTTTGAAAGGCTGGTGTGACTATAAAGGTTATTTCTTTTCATACAGCTGGTTCTCACCAATACTTTTTTCTATACAATATTGACACATTTTTACATTTCCCATGGTTCAAGTTAGCATGGAAACACCATCTCATCTTCCCAAGGCCAGTGCCTAATTAAATCTTACTCCCTAGTTCCTCCTCATGTCTCCTTTTTGTTTCATTTGTGTTATCTGGTTTTCTTAGCAGATGCATACCATATCAGCAACATTCCATACCACTCTACTCCCAAAATTTTCTCATGCAGCTGCTCATTCCTTTCCTTTCCCCTAAGTCTTCATTTGGCCTAACAGTGGTCAAGGGTTCCAAGCTGGCTCATGGCCTATATCCAGACCTGCTTCACAGGCCTAGCTACTGTCCCGGCCTGGGTCCGACTCCCTACAAGATTCAGGAAGTTTGGTCTACCACTGGCTGCCTAGAGGGAGAGGGCAGGGGGCCAGGAGGTGGTCCTAGTGGGCGAATGTGACCTTACTGCAGCCTGCTGAGGTGCTTATAAAGCTGTGGAAATCATGGCAGGAGTATCTGCGGCTGAACAACATGGGGAGGAATCTGAAGGTACCCTATGGAATGCGGGGAAGGCCTATTTGAGGGGCGTGTTGATTCAGCTGGAGGCACAGAGGAAACCGGAAAGGGAGAAAGATGCAGCAGCTTCAGGAGATGGTGGGCAACTTGCAAAAGGAACAGAAAGAATGGCCTATTTGTTATGGGTAACAAAGCACAATTATATGGAAAGTGGTAACAAGGCCAGGAAGGTGTTAACCTGGCAACTGCGGAAGAGAAGGGAGGTGCGGTTGGTTGTGGAGATTACGAGGTGGTGGGGGAACGAGTATTTTTGCAGAATTTAGGAAGTTTTATGAGCACTTTTATAGGACAGAGGGAAAGAGTTCACGGGGATGGGTGGCCTCTTATCTAGATGGGGTTAATCTTCCACAAGTGGAAGAGGGGGAAGCTGCGACCTTGGGGCAGCCAGTGATCCAGGCGATAAAGACCCTCCCTTGGGGGAGCAGGGGAGGATGGGTTCCCAGCCGAGTATTACCAAGGGTTAAAGGAGGAGCTGGCCCCTGCCCAGCCTAGGATTTTCTCGGGGCACTGCTGGGCCAGCCTTTACCTAGCTCACTGGCTTGGCCAAACTTGATAGTACTTCATAAGGATTGGAGGCCAAAAGACCAATGTAGGAGACAATTTAAAATACCTAGGAGTTCAGGTTTCTCACGACCCTAAGGACCTTTTTTCTCTTGATTACAGTTCTTGCTCTTCTGTTTGGGCAGGGAACTGGATTACTGAGCTTCGCTTCATCTTAGCTGGATGGATGGGTGGCGACCCTAAAGATTTAAGATTTAAGACTAATTTAAGACTAATAAAAGAAAATATTTTTTCACTCAACGTGTAATCAAACTCTGGAATTTGTTACCGGAGGATGTAGTAAAGGCTGTTAGTGTAGCTGGGTTTAAAAAAGGTTTGGACAAGTTCCTGGAGGAAAGGTCCATAAACCATTATTAAGAAGGGACCCAGGATATCAATGCTTGACCTAGTACAAGCATTGCAGAACCTGTGTCTTTTGGGGAAACTGCTAGGTACGTATGACCTAGATTGGCCACTGTTGGAAACAGGATACTGGGCTTGATGGACCTTGGTCTGACCCAGTATGGCATATCTTATGTTCTTATGATGAACATTGTCCCCAAATTCACTTTTCTCTTCTCGCAGTTGCTGATTATAGGATACCCCTTTCCTTATTGGGTAAATAGGTAGGTTGGTCCAGTTTATCTGGGAGATAGATAGGCAAAAATCCAGGCTTGATTGCTATACTGTTCAAAGGACCAGAGTGGGATTCAGTTCCAGGCGCTGAAATGGTACTACCAAGCAGCCATACTACAGGCACTGAGGGGCCACTATCTTAGGACACAAGAGGCTTTATGGGTTGAACTCAAGAGGGACCTACTTGCCCCACAGTGTATCTTTGAATGGATGGACTGGAGGAGGACGGACGTGGAGATTTGCTTCGGGGCCACCCCTTCTTTGTGCCTTTGCGCAGACAATGTCAGGCAGGGAAGAGAAGAGGGATGATCCGGCACTTAGAGATAAGTGGAGGAGTAGCCTAGTGGTTGGGGCAAGGTGTACTTCAGGCCGGAAGGTCGGGGGTTCAAATCCCACTAGAGGACAGCAACCTTGGGCCGGAAGGACTGGGGTTTCTAGTCCCACAGGTGCTCCTTGTGGTCTTGGGCAAGCCACTTAACCCTCCATAGCCCATATTCCCTGTAAAACAGTTATCTCCAAGTTATAATGCCTTGTTCAATGTAATTTCAGTTTGTTCAATGTAAACCGCACTGATGCAGAATAGCGCGGTAGAATGTAAATAAATAAATAAATAAATAAGTAGTCTAAAATGGAGGACTTTTGTCCCTTCTCTGGCCTGGCTTTTAGGGACTTAGTAGAGAGGGGCCAGGGGCGGGGATGACACAATTTGCCAAATTATTCCAAGGGGGGAAGGTCCTCTCTATGCAAGTGCTGGAGAGGAAATTGGGGGGAAGGATTCCCTTCTAGAAATATTTTGTTATGCTGCTTTATCATGCAACAGCAGGACCCCAATGGAGGATGTCTTGTTTAGGGGGAAGGGAATGAAGGCAGCGCTCTTTAAATTGTATGGGGTGCAGCTAACAGAGGAAGAAAGAGAACTACTGTCCCATCAAGCAGGGTGGTAGCGATGGTTGGGACAGGAGTTCAATGAGGAGGAGTGGGCACAGATTCATGGGGGGATCCACTGCCTTACATGGTTCACTTCTTGGAGACCAACACAATTTCAGATTGTGCATAGGCTATATGCTATCCCACAGCAGATGTTTAAGGCCTATAGAAGGGAGACAGGGTTGTGCTGGAGGGGCTGCGGGCAGGTTGGCTCCTTCTACCACATGTGGTGGAATTGCCCAGTCATACAGCAGTTCTGGAGGAGGGTGAGAGATGCAACCCAGCTCGTTGTGGGAGGGAATCCCCAACTTGCCCCACAGGAGCTGTTATTGGAGGTGCTTTCTGAACCATCTTTAAGGGCATGAGGGACGATGCTGTGAGGCAAATTACTCCTGGCAACAAGAGTGGCCATAGTATGGAGGTGGAGCAGGGAGAGAGGCCCCTCCTTGGATGACTGGTATTTCAAGGTCGGGGAGGCCGTACGGTTTGACAAGCTTACTTATGGGTTGCGGGGAAAAGATTGGCTCTTCCAGAATATCTAGGATCCCTATGTTACTTGTCAAGGCGGGAGCCCCCTCCCCCATTGAGTCCATTAATCCAAGGGCCCAGGAATGAACGAAAGTTAGTCTTCACCATCTACAAGTCAACACCAAGAACTTGTTCCAATGTTTTTGTTGTTTCTCTTAAAATGGTGGATATGGTCATAACAGTTTTCTTGTATATTCATTAATACATGTTGCCATTAGGTACATAAGTGGCACTGCCCTCATGTTCTGTCATGCTCTATCAGCCAGTATGCCAGAGGGAGATGGTCCGATGGGAGGTGGGAAGAAGATTGGAAGTTTTGATATGGTGAAACTTTGACCCGGTGAAAAGTGGGATGTAAATGCAGCTAAATAAATAAATGGAGATAGTTTGTACACTGTTGTTTTACCTGTATTATGTTTTAGCTGATTGTGTTTTGCCATTTGTTGGTATCCACCTTTGCTATTTGTTGGTATCCACCTTTAATAAATCACATGAAAAATTCTATTGATGAAATTTCTTTTCAGTTAACTTCAAAACCCATACCTGCTATGTCTTGTGTTATGAATGAAACAGCTACTTAATAAATGCGTTTTTTCTCTTTCAGGCCAAACAAGCAATTCTGGAAATGGATGCCATACGTAAGATTTCTTCTTATTTTGTTTTTAATGTAACAGCTCTGTGAGCCATATTAATGAAATGCTAGAAGAGGTATGAAGAAACGAAGAAAAGGGACATTAGGGTATACATGTGCTGAAAGACTGGGACATTAGAAACACTGTACAGATAGGAAGCGCATTGATCTGAGCCTACACTTGTGCAGAAGGTTCAGCCACAGCTGCGTCCTGCCCCCCCCCCCCCGAAATGGGGAAGTCTGGGAGAGGGTGGGCTACTGCTGAGGCTAAGCTTTCTGTGCGGACTCGAAGTCTACGCACTTCCTATCTTTACTGTGAGCGCTGACTGATGTGTGTTCGGGGTGAGGGCACGCACGATGTGGTTGGCCACAGCCCTGGCTGAGGAAAGTGACGCTGGACCCAGGGTGGGGTAAGGTTAGTTGAAGACAGTGCAGCAGTTTGGTGACAGTTGGTTTTATCTTCCCCGGAATTTTGGATGCAACCGCTACCTCAAGTGAGAATTTTGTGACCCCATTTGGTGTCCCGACCCACAGTAAGGGAACCACTGCACTAGGTTATTCCTCATTTTCCTAGTTTTGGTTGGTTGTTTATAGACTTTTCACTGATGAGTGCTTGTTGATTTCAAATAAAACATTTTTAGTATTAATACCTCTAAAAGATTCCTGGCAGCCTTGATTGCATCAAAGTGCATTAACTTTTTAAATTTTTCTGTATGATTTTGGTTTCTCAACATCCTTTTAATTTTGATTGTATTATGTTATTGATCGATTGCATCAAAACTGACCAGTAACTCCAAGAACTGGTCCAGTGGCACACACTGTGTTTCCTTAACAAAAAGGAGCCTTTCACCAGACAAGAGGTCTTCATAACATAACATAAGATTACCAGATTTTCTGCAGGCAAATCTGGGGTATTTATCCGAATGTAGGGACAGGAAGGCATGGAGAAGGGTCGTGGTGGTATTCCAGCACAACTGATTTTAGTGCATTTGAACATTTCTTCCTTGTGGCATACATAATGCCGTTCAGTAGGTGAATCTGTCTCCCTGAATGATTCTTTATGGGGCCCAGTTTGCTCTTTCCTGGATTTTCTATGACGTGGTTAATATGGTTCTGCCTTTCTACATAGCATTTCTTTGATGCCTGGAATCCACTGCTCAGTTCTGGCTCTTAACTCTTCTCCTTCTCATGAACATTCTGGGAACCTCTTCTGTTTTCTCCACTGAGTGAATACCAGAAGGGTAGCCCTCTCCCCATCACCTCCCATTATGGCACTAGATAGGCATTCAAAGATTTCTGCTTTGATGAGTGACCCAGGGATGAATTGAAAGGTCCCCAAAACTTCAGGGCAACCTACAGCCACAAAAAAAACCATACCCCTTTATTTATTTATTTATTTGCATTCTCTTATATACCATGCTATTCTGTATCAGTGCGGTTTACATTGAACAAACTGAAATTACATTGAACAGGGCATTATAACTTGGAGATAACTATTTTACAGGGAACATGGGCTATGGAGGGTTAAGTGGCTTGCCCAAGACCACAAGGAGCACCTGTGGGACTAGAAACCACAGTCCTTCCGGCCCAAGGTTGCTGTCCTCTAGTGGGATTTGAACCCCCGACCTTCCGGCCTGAAGTACCTTGCCCCAACCACTAGGCCACTCCTCCACTTTCAAAAACAACCCCTGCTTGTGTTCTTTTGCACAAGAGACAGGATTCTAGAGGAAATTAGGCTTTTGTCCAGTTCTTGGAAAACCTCTTTCCTCTCCCTTAGGAAAGAAAAGGTGACATAACTCCTTCTGAAACAAAAATTACACAGGTACACTACCAAAAAACTGCCTCCAGTTTTGCAACTGATTCCTATAGATTTTGGGCTGCTGAATCCAGGAAAAATAGCCAAAATGTTCCATCACGTCACGTTTTCTTGCAAAATTAGATTTCTTACCCATATAAGGAATGTTCACATAATTTCTTTTTAGCCGACTGCAGTTTATTTTCTTGGCCCAAAATAGAGGTTGTAATGGTTAACTAACTAGAAACACTCCCTCATGATATTTTAGAGTGTTTTGTATTCATTTTATACATTAACAGGACAATTGGGAGGCGGGGGGCTAAATCCAGTACTCGCACTGGCGCATGTTCTTTCCTGTTCGCCTCGCCTCGTTCGCTCGCTCGCTCAAACACGGTGGTTGCGACATGAACGTTCCTGTCAAATTTCAGTTTCTTGCAAGTTCATTATTACCTTTTGTTTGCTCAGTCGTAATCCAGCTTTATTCCGAAGTGGTTCACTACAGTTGTAGTTTGCAGTGCTGTGTATTTGTGATGGCTCACAGAGCCAGAGGTTGCATCAACTCTCCGGACAGTTTTTGTTTTATTTGTGGGGAATATACCGTGAAAAAGCGGCAGAGGAACATTTCTGCATTTATTTAAAAAGTATATTTCGCCTATTTCGGTTTGAAGTTAAGCGATCGAGACAAACCGTGGGCTCCTCACAAAGTGTGCAAGACATGTGAGGAAGATCTACGCTTATGGAGGAAAGGTAAAAAACAAGCATTTCGTTTCGGAATACCTATGAAGTGGCGTGAACAAAGAGACCACAGCAGTGACTGCTATTTTTGCTCTTGCATTATGTAGGGATACAACTTAAAAAATAAGAACGTAATAAGTTACCCCAACCTTCCCTCAGCAATTAGGCCTATGCCTCATAGCAACGAAGTACCTGTGCCTGAACCACCAAAATCTTTGGATCATATTTGTGTGGACGGTTCTGATCATGATGAGACTCATCAGATGGCTTTTCCCGATGAGTCCAGTACTTCCGAGTTTGAAACTGAACCAGATCCGAAACCTGAACTTTTCTCTCAAGCTGAATTGAATGATTTAGTCCGGGATTTAGGACTCCCAAAAGATGCTGCCCAACTGCTAGGTTCTCGGCTTAAACAGAAAAATCTATTGTCACCAGGAACAACTTTTTATTGGTACCGCAACCGCGAGACAATTTTTGAAGTATTTCAGCAAAGAGGAAGATTTGGTATTTTGCAACGATATATACGGAGTGATGGAAATGTTTAAACTCAAGTATGATCCTGCTGAATGGCGGCTGTTCATTGATTCGTCAAAAGACAGCATAAAAGGTGGTGTTCTTCATAATGGCAACACATTCGCTTCAGTTCCTATTGCTCACTCTGTTATTCTCCAAGAAAAATACGAGAATTTGGCCCTGATTCTTCAGAAGATTCGTTATGATGAGCATAAGTGGATGATTTGTGGAGACTTTAAAATTCTATCCATGCTATTAGGGCAGCAATCCGGTTTCACCAAATATCCCTGCTTCCTTTGCTTGTGGGATAGCCGGGCCCGCGACCTACACTGGGGGAAAAAAGACTGGCCAATTCGGGAGTATTTGAGACCCGGTGAGAAAAATGTTCTTCATGAGAGCTTGGTACCTCGTGATAAAATTCTATTACCACCTCTCCACATTAAGTTGGGTCTCATTAAGCAATTCATCAAGTCCCTTCCAAAAGATGGTGAGTGCTTTCGGTACCTTTGCTCAAAGTTCCCCCGACTTTCTGAAGCAAAGCTAAAGGAAGGAGTGTTTGTTGGCCCTGATATAAGGAAACTCATTTCAGATGGAGCATTCGCTGAAACGATGTCTGAGAAGGAAAAAGAAGCCTGGGATTCCTTCAAGGATGTTGTTCTCAAATTCTTGGGGAACAGGCGGGATGAGAACTATAAGGATATTGTTGCCAGGATGCTCAATGCCTTCAAAGAACAAGGCTGTAACATGAGCCTGAAAGTCCATTTCTTGCACTCCCATGTGAACTACTTTCCCGAAAACTTGGGGGCGTACAGTGAAGAACAAGGTGAAAGGTTTCACCAGGACATCAAGGACGCAGAGAGAAGGTACCAAGGAAGATGGAACACCACTATGATGGCTGATTTCTGCTGGTTGCTGCTGCGGGAAACCCCAGATGAAAAATACGCCAAGCAGCGCACCAAGAGAAGCATTCGGGGGAAGAAGAAAACGGGCCCACCAGGAGATTGATTGACCCAAGAATGACTTTAAAATCTAAACTGTGTTGACAAATATCGTGTTTTTACTAAACTTTGAAATAAAAATGTGCTAGTTATTACCACAGTGTCGGATCTCATTTATTAGAATTTTATTTTCACACCATCGGGTGTTTGTCTTCATGTATTGCAATGGTGCGGTTTGCGTTTTCTATTCTTACATACATACCTGTACAACATGTTTTGCACATTTCTTTGCTTTGCTTTGTGTCTAACCTCGCTCTTATATGCTCAATGTTTGTGCACATGTATGTGGCTGTTTTAAGTGCAGACAATTTTGCTACCATCACAGTGTGTTTTGTTGACATTACTCTATTCTTATGTGCTGCCTTGTTACAATTTTCTTTATTCTTATTTGAATAACTACTAAACAATTAGTATAAAGAATTCATCCAAGAAACTTTTATCTCGATCGCACTCAATCTGAAACGTTCACCTCAAACTGCTAACCCAATGTAGCAAAAAATCTGTACGTGATGGAGCAAATTGGTTACCAGATTTGGATTCAGCGCACCAAAAAGCGTAAAAATCAATCGAAACATTAGAGGCAGTTTAAAAAAAAAATTTTTTTATTGTACCTGTGTTATCAGAAGAGAGAAACCGCTCATCAACCGCCAAGTCTTAGGCTAGTAACTGTTCCCAGGATGAACACCAAGGATAAAACACAAGACATTTGGCTTGCAGATCTAATTCAGGGGAGGAGGATATCAAAAACACCTTCACTCAAGAACTCCTACTCAAAACCTCCTATAGACATTAGGGGTCACTCACTAATATAACAACTGAATTGAACCATTGCAGCACTTTCCAATGGGAGCTATAAAAACCAAAAGTGATACATTCAATTAGCCTACACTGAATAGTATGACTTTTCTACATGGGCATACTCTTTGGTAAGGGTCCCAAAGAGGATCCTTTGTTGTGGAGTAATAAAGGAAACTCCAGAGGTCAAGTGGAATCTTTGGTATTGTCCCAGCAAGCAAACTGGGCAGACTAATCCATCTAGTTCTTATCTCCTGTTGTGTTCTATATTTCTGTTTTTCTCAGACTATCACTACTAGTGATGTTTGAGAGCAGGCCAACATATCTGGGTGTGAGATTTGCTCAGAGTTGTCATCCTGAGCTGTCGGGACCTTATCGATAAGGCTGTTCTGACTTGAGCTGACAGAGTAATCTGACAAAAAGACTCAAAGTAGGGCATAATTTCTGGGAGAAAGGCCTGGAACGTGGTTCCACCACTTCTTTTCAGATGTCAGAGCAGCAAGAGTGTTGCATTCTAGCCCTTCAATTTCAGGTGCCTGCACGGAAGAGGAGGGGAGAGGTGACCCTTGGGCAACTTCCTAATCTGGCTCCTTTTCTCTTGTTGCTCCTGACCTTGGCCCATCAGCCCATCCATCCCTCCCCTAGCTCAAAAGTTCCACTTTCATTTTTTCTACCAATTAAGCACTGACCCCAATGAGCCATTAGTGACCAGAATTTGCACAAACAATCTTATTTGCTTCTGTGCCATGAGTTATGAATAAGAAGTAGTCTTCTCCCAAAAGTTCTTACTTTCAAAGGACTACTACTACCACTGTGACTACTTGTGTAGCACTATGTGGCGTATGCAGCACTGTATAGACACATGTCAGAGACGGTCCTTGCTCATCAGAGCTTACAATCTAGTCAAGTCAGACAACACAGCTACAAGGACCCAAATCATTTGTGCAAGAGAGAAGTATCAGGCTGTTGAGCGTAATGCATCAATGCCTTTGACACAAGACTCCAAAAACTGTTAAGTGTTGGATGTTCAGAACACATGGAAGCAACTGCACTAGAAATATTGTCTTCCCATTTGGGTTTAAAATATCCTATCTATCTTCAGGGATAGTACTGAGCTCCAAGGGGGTTCCTTCTCTCAACGAACCTATTTATGATATAAGGTGTAACCTAGTGGAAAAGCCAGGGTTAAAATTGCACTGCCACTGTTTGTGACCTTGGGCAGAATACTTCACCTTCTATTTCCCCAGCTACAAACCTATGTTGTGAGCCCTCTGGGTTCAAGGAAATATCTACTGCAACTGTGAGATAAACCCCCCCCAAAAAAGAAAATTCACATGGTAGATCCCCCCCCCATTGACCTCCCGCCCAACCCTCGCAAATCTGCCAGTGGTATTTTCAGAGTTGATGATGATACTGCAGCTCATTCTTGTAGTGTCTACTAAAGTTGTGAGGTTGGACATTTTCTGATGGCACAATCTAGAGAGCTGCTTATTTGCATACATTGAACTCTAACACCCATGGATCAGGAGATGGGAAATAAATTTACCTTGAATTGGCAGAGCATGAAGTGAATGACAAATATACTTGCCTTATACCTATCTTTGCTCAAGAAGAAAAATGGAGAAGACCAGTATAGATGTCTTCTGTCTTCATTGGAGAATAGGTCCTCTTCTGCCTATTTACTAATACAATCCTGGCCACTCTTTCCCCAACTACTTGCTAATGAACGTATGATTCCCTCTTCTGATGGAGATTGTCATTACATATCTCCTCAGGGCACAAGCCTTGTCAGGCTCAGAATCCACCAATCCACCCTAAACACACCACAAAACGAGTTACACAAGAAATGACATCCACAACATCAAAACATCCTATTATTCTCAGAAAATTGTATATAGCCCAATGTAGATAGCTCAACCTGTATATATTGCACCCCAAATCAAGAATTACCTATCCACACACTCATGAACACTAAATTCACAGCCACTGCATGCCGACACCCCCGCACTACCCTACTTGATTGGTTTGCAGTGAAATCCTCTTTGATTCAAGGATAAAGCAGGATATAAATACTTTTAAATAAATAAATAAGAACTTGGCATCCAAATCATCAGTCTTTCCCTCATTGTTTGGCTGATGAGAAGGTAGGAATTTAACTGACAGTGTCTTGCAGAAAGTATCTTGTGCTTATGCCCAAGGGATGCACTATGAGGGCATATAAATATTTTTTGTTTGGTTTCTAGCTGCATAAGAAATACTTGAGCACCTTCTATAGCTAATGTAATCTGATATAAAGGTCACTTGTCCTCAATTGGCATATCTGGAATTTCTAGCAATGCAGTTTTTACCAAATCACACTGTATTTCTTTGCCAAATGTCCCTACTGGTAGGTTTAAATTAGGAAAATTTTGATAGACACTAACAAATGTAGTGGAAAGTTGGGAGGAAAAATGTGCAGAAGGAAAAAACTTTGGCAGGGAATGGTTATTCTCTGTGCTGTCTATTATCCACCAAAGGCAGCAGCACGAGTGGATCAGCAGTGGGTTAGCTAAGCCTTTTAGGACTCCCTGACCAGATTGTAGGGCCGTAATGGGGGATGCAAATACAGATATAAATCCTCAGACGCAGACATTATACCCAATATGAACTGCAGATTGCCAAGCAAATGTGGATTGAAAACTACAGACAATGAAAAAGATATGCACATAAGATTCTAGCCATAGTTACAGATAACAAAAGTATTATTAGAAAAATTTCCAGGCAATAAAAAGCTTTTGTTTGTTTGTTTCTTTTTTTAATGGTAGGAAATTCGGCATAAGCATCCCCAAGCCCAGTTACCATTGCAAAAATTATAAAATATAAGTTCTTCATAAAGGAAGGTAATGTTACTAGAAGAAAAAGTCTGTTGTATGCTATAAATGACATTTTAGGAGAGATGTCTAGGAAGAATCTGGAACGTCCAGAATCCAGGAGAGTAGCAGCAGTGCCTTCTGAAGTCACCCCGTCTCCACCCCAAAAAATGAATATCCCAGTAACCAGTTCTAGATACGGGCCCCGCACAGATAGCAAGGCTGGGCGCATGCATGGGTGTAGGCCATTTTTCAAATGTGGGCATTCTCGAAGTGCATGCCCCAGCCTAGATAGATCAGAATGCAGCGTTTGTTATGGACAAGCATGACATTTCATATACTCAGACGTGCAGCGGTGGGCAAGTGATATGTTTGGCATATGTATTTGCGGGACGGTTTCTTTGGCCGGGAAAAATGAACCACTGAGCTGTAAGTACAATTGCTCTTCCTCCATGAAACAAGCACTCTTTTGTGATCAGCAACTGGTATAGGCATGGGCACCTCAACAACCAGGGCCTGACGTACTTCTGTCATTCTGAAACTGCACCATGACGTGCAACTCCCTTGCTCTGCCCAGGACACGCCTCCACCATGGCCCTATGCTACCTAGACATTCATGCACCAGGGAGGTCTAGACACCTGGCTTTCTAAAATGGCTCCAGGGACGTTTCCATGATTTGCATGTCTTATGTGCCCGTTTTCAGATGTTCTTTATTGTATACTGTATGCATCTTGGGTGTTTTTACTTATACTGATGGTGAGTTTATGACGTCAGTCTTGTATATAAAATGTGTTTTACATGTGGAAAATGATTCTAATAAAACTGCACAGCTGAATACATGCATACAAGTATGTGTACTGACAAGATCTATGTACTTCCCTGTGCCATGGGCGTAGAGACGTTCCTGGGGCCTAATTTGTAAGGAGCAGGGGCAAAGATGCAGTATGCTCACAAATTTTATAAAATACTCTGGTATGTGCACAGAGTACACGCATACACATTTGGAGCAGATGTAAATGTGTGTGCTGTAGGTCTGAAAGCCTCAATTATAAAGAGACACGGATGCCTTTTTTTCTTTTTGTAAGGTTTACAGAGACACCTGTAATGAAATTTCCTCCTTTAAGTATACTGGTAGAGTTCTGTGGAAAATAGGAAAACTCACGCTAAAGGGGGTCTTCTACTTCTGCGTTACCTTTCAGAGGTGTTGAAAGCATTTACCCAGCAGTTAACACAAAGCACTTTCCCCTAACGTGGACCAAATTAGAATGGGGGCACTAAACCCCACGCATTGAGGTGGCATTAGGTGAACCCTGTAATGCATTTAGCGCATTGTGTAAGCCCTGTGCTAACTGCTCTGAACTCGCAGCCCTAATAAGGGTTGCACAGTTTGCACGGGAATTATCCTGAGCTAGCTGGCAACACATGTCCCAGTGTGATTTCAGCCCGCACCAGAACACACTGCCAGCAGGCACCCTTTACTAAAAGACCTTCTAAAAGCTAAGGAGGAAATTTGCAAATTACCTGCATTGATACAATGTCCGAAGATCTTTCTACTCTTGGGATTTGCACCAGTTCCCAAGGGAAAAATACAGTGTCTTGCAAAGGTCTTCACACATGTACATTTTTAATCATTTGTCTGAAAAATACTATTCTAAATGCAATAAATAGAAGTTTGTTTCATTTATCTACACAACGTACTCGATGCTTTCAGTGTGAAAGGACAATTATAAAAATATTCAAAAACTAATTAAGAATAAGAAACCAAAAAGTCTTTGCAGATGACACGAAAATTTGCAACAGAGTGGACTCCCCTGAGGGAGTGCATAACATGAGGAAAGATCTACAAAAGCTGGAAGAATGGTCTAATGCTTGGCAGTTAAGATTTAATCCGAAGAAGTGCAGTGTCATGCACTTGGGAAGAAGAAATCCATGGGAAATGTACGTGATAGGGGGCGAGAGGTTGGTGTCCACGGACCAGGAGAAGGACCTTGGTGTGATTATCTCTGAGGATCTCAAGGTGGCAAAACAGTGCAACAAGGCAGTGGCAAAAGCCAGGAAGATGTTGAGTTGCATACGAAGAGGAATTACCAGCAGAAAGGAAGAGGTACTAATGCCACTGTATAAGTCACTGGTGAGGCCTCACTTGGAATATTGTGTTCATTTTTGAGACTGTATCTTGCAAAGGATGTAAAAAGAATAGAAACTGTTCAGAGGAAGGCGACCAAAATGATTTGGAACCTGCGTCAGAAGCCTTATGAGAAGAGACTTGAAGACCTAAAATGTACACTTTGGAGGAGAGGAGGGATAGGGGAGATATGATTCAGACCTTTAAATACTTAAAAAGAAATAATGAACAAACAAACATCTTCCAAAGACGGGGAAGCTGTAAAACTAGAGGGCATAACATGAAGCTGCAAAGGGGTAAATTAAAAGGCAATAGCACTTATCAACATCAGGAAACACTTTTTCACTGAAAGGGTAGTGGATGCTTGGAATGCCCTCCCGATGGAAGTGGTGGGGGCAAATACAGTGACAGAATTCAAAATGGCATGGGACAGACACAGTGGATCCCTAGAGGGCATAACATGAAGCTGCAAGGTGGTAAACTGAAAGGCAACGTCAGGAAATACTTTTTCACTGAAAGGGAGGTGTATGTTTGGAAGTGCCCTGCCGACAGAAGTGTCGGGGGCAAATATAGTGACAGAATTCAAAATGGCATGTGACAGACACAGTGGATCCCTTTACAGCAACAGGATAAAATCAAAATAAACTTAACTATCTAATTTCTCAACAAATAGGGGTGTCCTACACGGAGCGGTGGTTCACCCCTAAACAAAGACAGGGGGGAGAGGTGGCCTGCACGGAGTGGCAGGTGCATCTACTCTTGCCATCTTACTGGGCAGACTAGATAGACCATACTGGTCCTTATCTGCTGTCATTTACTATGTTACTATGTTATTTTCAAAAATCTTCACACCATAGCAAACCTAAACTAACTGTTTCCAAAGACTGACAGCAAAGCCCATAATTAATTAGAGGACGCTTGTGTCCAGTCACAGTAGTTGAGTTAATTCAAATACTCCCAGATAAAGAATCAACTTATTTCTCTTGTATAAAGTGAATTTGAAGCAAAGGTCTAAACATACGGAACAAGAAGCTGCCGAATGAACTTGGGGGTAAAGTTATTCAAAGGTACAGAGTGGAAGAAGTCTAAGAAAATTTCATTGGGGTTGAACATCCCTTGGGGCACTGTCAGTTCTATCATTGTAAAGCAGAAACAGTTTTGACACCACCAAGACATTGCCTTGATTAGATCATCCCTCCAAAGTCAATAACTGTGGATTAAGGAAATTGATGAAAAAGATCACTTTGAAAGCTAAGATTACTTCAAAAAATCTGCAGAGATTTCTTGCCGAGACTCAGGAAAATTTCAATGGTTTAACACTTTTCAAGATGACTCCACAAATATGACCTGCATGTAAAGGTGGCAAGAAGGAAACCAGTGCTGAAGGAAAGTCATACCCTGTGCTGCAAGGGGACATTCGATGCATGTGAAAGAAAGTTTTATGGTCTGATTAGATGAACGTGGAACTCTCTGGTCTCAGTGCTAAGTGATGTAAAGCAAACACAATACATCACACTGCTGACAGCACCCCTACAGTCCTGGGAGCATTAGGCTGTGGAAATGCTTTGTGGCAGTAAGACAGGGAAGCCCATGAAGACTGAGAAAAAGCTGGATGATGCAAAGTACGCAGTCTCCTGGGTCTGCCATAGACCTGGAACTGGGAAGAAGATTTACCTTTCAGCCAGGACAATTATTCTGACCACTAAGCAAAAACAACAATGGAATAACTCCGCAAGAAGAAAGTGAATGTCGTCAAGTGGCCCAGTTAAACGTCCACACCTAAATTCAATAGAAACTCTTTGGCAAGACTTAAAGATTGTAGTATACAGACAATCCCCAGCAAACTTGAAAGAACATGAGCTATTCTGCCAAGAATTTGCACCATCTCACTGTACAAAATGCATTTACTTATTTGGCTTGCCATACCACCCTTCGTACAAAAATATGGCTTACAGTTTATAAAAACAGAAAGAAAATGAAAAGAAGTTACAATGCCGGGGAACAGAGAGAAGAGAAGTAGATAGGTGGTAGCAGTCTGAGACCCTAATTCTCCATCCTGAGAGCCTGTGAGTACAAGAGCTCAAAGAGTCAGGCCTTGAGGCCTTGCTTAAATTTGGGATAGCATAATTTCTGGCAAAGGTAGAGAAGGAGAGAATTCCAGAAGTATAAGCAGTGGTAAACAAACACCCACACATCTCTAGTCTGAAAGATGAGGGAGGAGGAAGGGCAAGGAGCAGAGCCTGGGAGGAACAGAGAGTACAGGAGGCTCTGTATGGGGAGGTCATTCTGGCCAAATATGGGGTACTAGAGTAGAAAGAACTATGCATCCCAATGTGAGAGTCTAAAATTTAACACTGGCCATTATAGGGAGCCAGTGGAGAGAGGTTGGGAGAGGGGTGACATGGTGCAACACCATGCACCAAAAAGAAATTTAGCTGCAGTGAATTGAACTAACTGAAGCTTTTTCAGAAAACAAAGGAGGAGATCATTATAAAGTTATTCATCATACACTGCTTACTCGGTTGCCTGAAAAGATCTTGATTGGTTCTCACCAAGTTGCACTGCAACAGACTCGGTATCTTGTTGGATTCGCATTTCTTTCAGTCCTTATGTAAGAAAGCTAATGAAAAGATCCTTTTGCAAACTACGGGTAATTTGGAGATTGAAATATCTCCTTGTTCCATCTGATTTTAGGAGGAAGGTGCAGAGACTGGTGCTGTCCCCTATAGATTATTGTAGTACTATTGTGTTTAGGCTACCAACTTCTTATTTAAAATCTCTTCACGTCTACTGACACGTGCAAAACTGCATGAGCATGTTTCCCCTTGTTTGGAGTTGCTCCATTTGTTTTACCTTTAGAATTTCTTTTAGATTGGTGATAATATTTAAAAGCGTTAAGATTTGAGATACATGTGCCCTTAAAATTTCCTTGGGAAGATTTTACTTTTTCATGTCCATTGTGATCCCAGGGAAGTGGGTAGTTGAGATGTCCAGCTCCCCCATCTGGGTATGTGGTTTGAGTTCTGAGTTGTTTGTTGTCCTGAACTGGTCCAGTTGTTTGGAATAAACTGCCCTTGGAACTTCAGGTGTTGCGAGATTTCCTTGAAGGTGATAGCCATTTTTGGTAGGAGAGCATTTAGTTCAGGAATTAGATAAGAGTATGCTGGTGGGAGATGTAATTATCTCCAGGAACAAGCAGGAATGTAGTCTTCACATATGGGTATCATCGGTACCGACGGAGCCTGCGTGGAAACACTCCCCACTGTCCAATAGGAAAGCCTTTGGGAGCATCCCACAGCGCCTGCGTGCTGCCTTCCCGCCTTTCCAACTGTCCCTCTCCAGTTCTTCATTCTCCGCAGAGCCGATAGGTCGCATACCCTGTCACCGCAGAAAATTTCATCTTTAATCTTTGTTTTTGTGGTCGCGTCTGCCTTCCCTCGACGCTATACTGGTACCGCCGGTTCTTTCTTTCTTTCTTCTAAAAAAACAAACTATAGTTTCTGAAGTGGTTTACTTCAGAAACTTTTTTTCTTTGGTGCTAGGCGCCATTTTGGGCACTAGGCACAATTTTTCCTTAAAAATGGAAAAACTTGCTTCAAGTTTTAAGAAATGTTCTAAACATGGCGGTACCATTTCCGTCACCGACACCCATGATTGGTGTCTCAAATGTTTAGGTCCTGCGACTCTATTTCAGAGTGCCTCTCCTGTGGAATGATGTCAAAAAGGGGCAGGCAGAACCGAGCTGCTAAACTTAGCACCCTTTTTCCCTCAGAGGGTGGCATCTGTTGCATCAACGTCCTCCAGGGCTTCATCTTCCTCACATGGATCTCAGGTAACTAAACACAAATCTAGCTGGTCCTCAAAGGGTAGATCTCCTTCTAAGTATCAAGATGCCCCTGGCGTTGCCCTTGAGGAATTTTCACCGGCAAAACTGCCCCGGCGGGAGGCTTCAGCTTCCAAAGCATTAACGGGGCTCCAGGATGTTCTCGAGGCCTCAACCTCGGCAGAACTACTGGTGCCATGCTCTGGGGTTCCGGCCGCTTCTACCGGTACCGACACACAAGCATCGGCAGCATCGATAGACCAGAGATTCCTTGCTATCGAACGCAGTCTAACGGCTCTTCTCATGGCTTTGGTACCATTGAAACCGCTTCAGACACCTCAACCGATACTGGTACCGACACTGGTACCGGTACCAACTGCATCGACATCGGCGGGTATGCTACCCGTACCAAGTCATGTATCTCTCTCCGGTATCGACAGATCGGTACCTGAACAACCCGATACCGACTTCGATCAATACCGGAACCGTGCTTTGCACGATCACCGGGATCGGAGATATTTTGAATCCTCGGATGAGACTGAAGACTCCGAAGACTCTTCTAATACCAAAATACTTCTCCCTGAGGATTCCTCTTCTCCTCAGCGCAGAATGTCTCCACCAGAGGATATGTCCTTTCGGGACTTTATCCGTGATGTGGCCCGAGGCCTTTCCATCACAGTAGCTCCTGAAAAAGAACCTAGGGCAAAGGAGTTGGAAATCCTCCAGTACCCTAAGGCTCCCAAAGAGGTAGCTACTCTGCCTATTCATGAGATCTTACATGATCTTATGCTAAGGATGTGGGAAACACCTTTAACCATATCTCCTCATTCTCGAAGACTCGATACCATGTATCGAGTTCCACCTTGTCCTGGCTTTCAAACAACTCAATTACCGCACCATTCAATGGTGGTGGAATCAGTCATGAGAAGGATGAAAAGTGCAAAGAGACATGCATCCAATCCTCCAGGTTGTGAATGCAGGACTCTCGATGCCTTTGGGCGTCGAGGCTTCCATGCTCTTAGCTAGGATCAGTTCCTATATCTTGTATATGGGAATGTTCCTTAAAGAGGTCACAGGAGACTTGGAGCTTATGAGCCCCCCTTCTTCCTGATGACAAAAAACAAGACCATCTCACTCTTGTCAAACATGCTCAGGATGTTTCCAAGTTTGTTAATCGTGCAGCCTTTGACTGTTTTGAGTGCATAAGCAGAACCTCTGCTATTGCCATTAGTGCACGTCAGATCACCTGGCTTCAGGCATCTGACTTGGAAATTTGGGTACAGGATAAATTAGGAAACATTCCTTGCACAGGAGAAAATCTCTTTGGCAAGAATTGGCAGGAGAAGGCTAATGAAATAGATGCTGACAATATCACATTGGATAGATTGTCCAAATCTACAGCCGATCCTGCAAAGAAAAGATCCTCTAAGAAACCATTTTTCAATAAGAAAAATAAGTTTTATCCTTCCTATACCCAACAGGGACACCGTCCAGGTCAGACTGCCCAAAAGGGACAGCAACAACAACCTAGACAACAAAAGAAGCCAAAAGCTGCAAAACCTCAGCCAGCTCAGCAGGCTCAGCCTCCTCGGGGGCTTTGACTCCTTTCTCGGGAACTTTGCCTTCCTGCCCCTGAAGGGTCCAGAACCCTTAACCATCCCAGGCAGGTTATGTCATTTTGCCCACAGATGGTACCAAATAACAGCAGAAAATTGGACTCTGTCCATTATATGAGAGGGATACAAGCTTCATTTTCACAGCCTGCCCCCTCTTACAATTATAAGACAGTTCAATTCTTAGACCTCTCTCGACAATCTCTTAGGTCAAGAAGTCACAATGCTCCTTGTTCAAGGAGCAATAGAGGAAGTACCCATTCCCCATCAGGGTACAGGGTTCTACTCCCCCTATTTCCTTATTCAAAAGAAAACAGGAGGACACAGACCCATTTTAGACTTCAGAGAATTGAACAAATATCTGTTCCGAGAGAAGTTCAAAATGGTCTCTCTAGGAACTCTGCTGCCATACCTTCAAAGTCAGGATTGGCTTTGTTCTCTAGATCTCAAGGATGTGTAGACTCATATTCTCATCCATCCAAATCACAGGAGATTCCTCCAATTCCTTTTTCAAGGAAAGCACTACCAATACAAGGTTCTTCCCTTTGGCCTGGCATCTGCGCCAAGAGTGTTCACAAAATGCATGGCTGTGGTAGCAGCATTTCTCCGCACTCTGGGAATATTCGTCTTCCCTTACTTAGACGACTGGCTCATTGGAGCCCCTACAGTGGCAGAAGCCAGCTCTGCTCTATCTCGCACAATGTGACTCCTTCAGTATTTGGGACTAGTCATAAACATCCCAAAATCCAATCTTGCTCCCACTCAGTCCCTAGAGTTCATAGGAGCTCATCTGGATAGACAGACAAGGGCTTTCCTTCCACAGCCCCGCTGTCTTCACATAGTACAACTAGCTTCCCAAGCAGTGCTCAGTCCTTGTCTCACTGCTCAGGAAATGCTACAATTGCTAGGCCACATGGCATCCACCGTGCATGTGGTTCCTTACGCTCGCCTCCATATGCGAGCAGCCCAGTGGACTTCATCCACTCAGTGGACACAGGCCTCAGGTTGCCTGTCGAACAAAATAACAAACTCACACCATCTTATTTCATCCCTCCAATGGTGGCAATCACCCAGAAACCTTCTGGTGGGATATCCTTTCCAACAACCCCTATCCCAAGCCACCCTAACAACAGATGCTTCACAGGTGGGATGGGGAGCACATCTGCATGATCTCTCTACCCAGTGAAGTACCTGGACTCCACAGAAGGCCTGTCTTCACATCATCCTCCTGGAGTTCAGAGCAATCTTCCTTGCTCTTCGAGTATTTCACGCGCAGCTCAGCTACAAGACGGTCCTAGTTCAAACGGACAATCAGGTAGCCATGTTCTATGTGAACAAGCAGGGCGGAACAGGCTCTCTGTCGCTATGCAACGAAGCTTTGTGACTATGGGCCCTCACCAGAGAGCATCAGATTCATCTCCTTGCGGTGTATCTTCCAGGCATTCAAAATTCTTGGGCAGACAAACTCAGTCGAGTTCTGCTTCCACATGAATGGTCTCTCCATGCAGACCAGGTTGCCCAAATATTTCTGATTTGGGGAACCCCGGACATAGACCTCTTTGCAAGTCCACTGAATTCCAAACTTCCCCGGTTCTGTTCCAGAATTCCGGCTCAATGTTGTCAGGTAAGGGACGCCTTCCTCCTTCACTGGGGTCAGGACTTCCTATATGCCTTCCCACCCATTCCCCTCATCCCCAAAACCCTATTCAAACTTCAGAGAGACAGAGGTCATATGATCCTCATAGCTCCATGTTGGCCACAGCAAACATGGTACCCTCTGCTCCTACATCTCTCTCAAGCTCCGCCTCTGGAGTTGGGATCCGCTCCAGATCTTCTCTCCCAAGAGGACGGGATGCTGTGGCATCCCAATCCCCAGTCTCTGCATCTCAGGGCCTGGTTGCTGAAAGCCTAGAACTTCAGAATCTTAACCTTTCCCAACAGGTAAAGGATATCCTTCATGCTTCTAGGAAACCCTCCACAAGACGCTCGTATGTCTTTAAGTGGAAAAGGTTTACCATATGGTGCTCGCAGAAGGGTCTTACCCCTGTTGCAATACCTCTGGAATCGATACTGGAGTATCTCCTTCATTTATCAAATGCGGGTTTCAAGACAAATTCAGTAAGAGTCCATCTTAGTGCTATTGCAGCTTCTTACAAGCCTCTAAGTGGACAATCTATTTCTTCTCATCCTCTCATAGCGAGATTTATGAGAGTCCTTCTTTTAACAAAGTCTCCCATTGAGCCACCACCGGTGGCATGGGACTTAAATCTGGTGCTTGGGCAGCTCATGAAACCGCCCTTTGAACCATTAGCCACTACATCTTTCAAATTCCTTTCCTGGAAAGTCATCTTCCTCATTGCAATCACATCAGCACGTCGCATCAGTGAATTGCAAGCGTTAGTGGCTGATCCTCCTTATACAAGGTTCCACCATGATAAGGTAGTTCTTAGGACTCATCCACACTTTATGCCAAAGGTGGTTTCGCCTTTCCATTTAAACCAAGCAGTTTACCTTCCTGTATTCTTTCCGAGGCCTCATGCCTGCAGTGCAGAAAGGAACCTTCATACCTTGGACTGTAAAAGAGCTTTGGCCTTTTACTTGCAAAGGACACAGCAACATAGAAAATCTTCTCAACTCTTTGTTGCTTTTGATCCTAGTTATTTGGGACTTCCAGTTTCCAAAAGAACACTGTCCAACTGGATCGCACAGTGCATATCCTTTGCCTATGAGAGTAAGAACCTTCCTCTTGAAGGCCATATCACCGCTCACAATGTCAGAGACATGGCAGCCTCAAAGACTCATCTTCACTCTGTGTCTATCGACAACATCTGTTGAGCAGTTACTTGGGCTTCGGTACATACCTTCACAGCCCACTACTGCTTAGAGAAGGACTCCCGCTGGAATGCCTTGTTTGGCCAAGCTGTTTTTCAACAACTTTTTCAGACTTAATCAACTCCTACCCACCGTCCCTGGTAGGATGCCAGAGATCCATGGGAGGAAGTGGGGCCCTTTCACAAGGGCTGACAACTTCCTGGGGCCATCTCCCTGGCATCTGCAGCTAGGGCATCCCCATATGTGAAGACTACATCCCTGCTTGTTCCTGGAGATAGCGTAGTTACTCACCTGTAACAGGTGATCTCTTGGAACAGCAGGAATTTAGTCTTCACAACCCGCCCACCTCCCCTAGGAGTTCTCTCTCTCTCTCTCTCTCTCTCTCTTGTGTCAGCTATAAACTCAACTGGAGAGGGAAAGGCGGGAAGGCAGCACACAGGCACTGTGGGATGTTCCCAAAGGCTTTCCTATTGGACGCTGGGGAGCGTTCCCGCACAGCCTCCGTCGGTACCGACAATATCCATATGTGAAGACTAAATTCCTGCTGCTCCTGGAGATCACCTGTTACAGGTGAGTAACTACGCTTTATTTTATTTTGTTTTTACAATTTAACATGTTTTAATTTTTATATAATGGTTATATGATGTTTTATCAGTATATGTTTGTGATAATGTTTTACGTATGTATGTGTTATATTATTTCTTATGTTAGATTGTAAACCCTGGTGGTCATATAGGATCCATAGTATAGAAATCATGGAAATTTTTAGAGAGAGTTACAGTAGCCTAATCTGGAAATAATGAGTACTAGTATGAGGACTAGGAGTTTGAGATGAGAGGTGGAGAACAAAAATTGGGTGAAGTGGATTCAGCAAAGAGCAAGAGAGTCTTTCAGTTCAGTGTCAATCTGGGCTTCAAAGATCAGAGAGGAGTCTATCACAGAGTAATAAAAGGAGAGCTAAGAGTTGGAATGTAGAGGGGGGGGGGTGGAGAATTGCAGCAGGGCCTGGGAAACAGATTCACATTTGGAAACATTAAGAGAGAATGTGGTTCCTGAACAGCACTGTAAGGAGAAATGTCCTGAGAGGAAGAGTAGGCAGTGAAGAGGATCTGGATATTGCCAGCATACACATAGGGACTGCAAACTAGGGACCAAATAAGGAAGGGAAGGGGTACCAAGAAAATATTGAACAGGGTTGAGCCAAAAGGGAGCTCTAAGGACAGAGGGAAAAAGACAGTGATAACACAGAATCGAAAGAAACTTGAAAGTGTAATGATGAAGATATGAAGAGAACTACTAAAGAACAGTGCCACACAGACCAAGTTCATGGAGTCTGTGACAGCGGAGAGGGAGTGGTTGTCAAGACTAAAAATGGAGAAAAGAATAGCATGTAAGTAAAATCACAGAGTGTCCCTGATCTAAAGCAAACCATATTTCATTCTAGAGAGCAGTTAGGAGAGAATCTCTGCTATGGTTGGCCTGAAAGCTGGCCTGTCTGAGGTGAATGACAAGAATATGGTCCAAGAAGCATGACCATTGCCAGAGAACAATCCTCTTGAGAACCTTCAAGAGAAAAGGGAGGATGGGAACAGTGAAGAAATTAGGGAGGATAGAGGGATCCAAGAAAGGTTTCTTCAGGAGGGGGAAAATGACTTCCAGATGATTGGTAAAGGCTGAACTGGAGCAGGAGAAGGAAACCTAGAATGAGAACTGAAAAAGCTTTGTGAAAGAAAACGAGCTGGCCGAAAGTTAGGAAGGGTAGAGGAGGGCTGCACAGATCAGATGGCATGCTTAAGGAGACGAGAAGTAAGAGCAGAGAAATAGTTCCCACTGATCCAAAGGGAGAGAGACGAGCACCCATTACTGGCAGTAGAAGGGGGACAGCATGAGAGAGGATCGGGATCTGTTGCTCTTGGGGGGGGGGGAAGTATAGAGGAGGCGCATGCAGGCAGGAGTATCAAAGAGATGCAGTCTTGGAGAGCAGGAGAAAGGCATAGGCATCAGTAGCAGGGAGAAGCAGTTAAGGACTGGGTAACAGGAGTAGAAGAAAGGGTGAGGTAGTTTGAAGCTGGAAAAGCTTCTGGACTTTATTATAGGCAGAAGTGGGAAGACTGAACAAAAGATGCCCTGGCAAGGCTATGAATGGAAGTAAGCATCTCCAGGAACAAGCAGGAATGAGTCTTCACATATGGGTACATCAGTACCAATGGAGTCTGCGCGGGAACGCTTCCCAGCGTCCAATCAAAGAGCTTTTGGAAGCATCCCACCACGCCTGCGTGCTGCCTTCCCGCCTTTCCCAACTGCCTCTCCTCAGTTTTCGTTTTCCGCGGAGCTGGCAGGACGTCCTCCTGTCACCGCAGAAAATTCTTGTTTTATTTCTTTAGTTTTCTTGTGGTCGCGGCTGTCTTCCTGACGCCACCGGTACCGCCGGTGTTTTCTTTTCTTTTCTTGTAAAATCTTCCTTTTTCACGGGATATTTTTTCTTCATAGTGTCCCACGGTTTCTTAGGCCTTCAGGCCTCTTCTTTTCCTTCATGGAACCGCCAGCCACTTTCTCCAAGAAATGTTCAGACTGTGGCAGTACAACTTTATTTTTAGACCCTCAAAGTCGGTGTCTAACCTGCTTGGGTCCTGACAACAGTTTGGTGAGAAGAGGTTTTCAACATCGAGGTTCCCTCGATACACGGTTTCCCTCCAACTTCGGGGCACCGTCCCCTTCTTCTTCCACACAGGATCAGGTAACCCACAAACAGTCTGTTAAGACTAGCCAGCCCTCGAGTGGTAGGTCTCATGCACAACATGTAGACTGCTCCGGCCTTGCCCTCGAGTGCCCACTGGCTTCAAAACCCCGGCGGGAGTCTTCGGTCTCCAAAGCCTTTCAGGGGTTTCAGGTTGTTCCTGGGGTTCACCCCTCACAGAACATACCTGAGCCGTATCCGGTGGTGGCAGCCGCTTTGAGCGGTACCGATACCCCGGCATCGGCACTGGTGTTGGATGAGACACTCCTCACCATGGATGGTCATCTGGCATCCTCGGTGCCTTTGGGACTTGTGGATACACTCCAGACTGACTTTCCATTATCGGTACCAGCACCGATACTACCACCGACGTCGGTACCCTCCAGACGTGCATCGATAGCCTCGCTTCTTTCGATGCCGAGCCTCGAATCGAGCTCCAGTCTGGAGGACTGTGTACCAACTCGCCTTGGTACCGGCTCTTGGCGGTACCGAAGGCTCGGTTCCGATGATTCGGATCCGCAACTCTCGGTTCCCTCGAGGCCGATTGAGCTGCCCTCGATGCCGAGTTTGGAATCGATCTCTAGTCTGGGCGACTGGGTACCAATACGCTTTGGTACCGACACTGATCGATACCGGTGGCTCGGTACCGAGGATAGCGCCCAGAGGTTTTCAGTTACCTCGGTACCGATTGAACGGTCACTGATGACTGCTCCGATGTCTCTGTCGGGCTCGACTCCGACATCGGTACCAGTATTGGCATCGGTACCGGTATCCACAGTAGCATCATGGCCAACTCCTGCCATGCTTTTTTCAACAGGATCGCTCCCTTCTATACCAAGCTTGGAGTCGATACCTGGCATGGACAATGTGGTAATGACGGTCACTGCTCCTGACAGCCAGTACCGGCGACCATCCTTTAAGCATTCCACACTGCACTCTGCAGGATCTTCTAGTCCTATATATCTGGATAGCTCTGTCGGTGCTCAGGCTAGTTCTTCAGATCTAACCTGTCCAAGGGAGAGTCCTGTTGGGGATCCCTCTTTTCAGAGTTTCCTCCTGGATATAGCAAGATCTCTTGTCATTCCTATCCCAGGACATGATCCTGCACAAGGCTCTGTTTCTACCAAAGCAAAGGAGAAACATAATGCTTCCTTTGCATCATTCCTTGCAGGATCTCCTTCTAGGAATGTGGGAAACACCTTTAAGGGTACCCCCACCTTCCAGAGCAACTGATCTCTTATATCAGGTGCCCCCCTCTCCAGGGTTTCAAAAGACTCAACTTCCTCATCATTCCATAGTAGTGGAATCAGCAATGTGGCGGGTAAAGAGTAAGAAAAAGCACTCTTCTTATCCGCCAGGTCGTGAGTCTAAGACACTAGATGCCTTTGGACGTCAAACCTTCCAGACATCTATGCTTTCTGCAAGAATTCTCTCATATTTTTTCTATATGAGTCTATCTCTTGAGGAGGTCACAAAGCAATTACATCTTTTGACTCCTTCCCTTCCAGAGTCCAAGAGTGCAGACTATTCTTCACTGCTCAAGCATCTCCAGAATATCTCTTGGTTTCTTACTCGTGCTTCCCTAGACTCTTTTGAGTCTGTTAGCAGAACGTCTGCTATACCTATAGGGGCACGACGTAGAGCCTGGATCCAAGCTTCAGACTTGGACAAATGGGCACAGCACAGACTGGGACATACTCCTTGCACTGGAGACAATCTTTTCAACAAGGAGTCTTTACGTCAGGTTACTCAGTTGTCCACTGACTTACCTGTTCCTAGGGGCTGTTCTGCACCTTCTTCTGTCCCAGTAGGTAGGAAATGTCCTGCCAAACTTTCTTCCCATAGGAGAAGAAGGTTTTATGCATCATCTGCCCATCATACAGATGTTCCCAAACAGGGGAAGCATCATCCTGGTCTGCAGAGTTCAACCTCTCGCCAGGCTCAGCAAAACCAGCAACCACAGGGTTTCTGATCAATCCATCAGATGCTTGTGATTCTTGGGATTAGAATCTGCAGTTGCTTCTTCTCAATAGAGGCAATCCACTGCTGTCATTCTAAATCCTAAACATGGATCTCTTCCCAAAAGACATCCATTCTTTCTATGTTCTATGAGCTGTCAGGATGCTCATGCTTCTAGGTCACAGGGTTCTCCTCTTCTTCCTGCTAGGGAAAGAGGTCTATCCACTATCACACGATAGTTTCCTGTGCCAGCATGTCTTTTTTCCTTTCTATAACCTTACTACTTTGTAAGTTTTCTTCAGCTCCTTTCTCTTTACACTCTTACCAGGTTTTTCCTCTGTAAGAGCGGTATTGCTTCACTGGAGGGCTTTTTCTTCAGTCTCTCTAGTTTTCTTACTTTTCCAATGCGGAGTTCTCTTCTCTGAGTTGACTCCTCTTTTTCAATCTTCCTTTGAAGCAGTTCATCAGACACGTCCAGAGTTTTCTACTCTTGCTTTGTCTGTTCTTTCTGTTTTTAAACAGTACCATTCTTTCTGCTGTCTGGCAAGCAGCTGTCAATGCAGGAGCCTTAATGTTTGGACCACTGGTTCTTGTCCACCAGCAACCAGATTTGTCCTCCACTAACATTCTGTATGGTCTTAGTAGTGGCTCCAAGTCAGTGCTGTCATCTGTCTTGGAAATTTTTTCACTACAAGCTTGTTGGATTGTCTTCTCTTTCTGCCATCTCCATTCCCCTGGGTTTGGCAGCATAGTTGACATAGGTACTGGCTCTCCTGCAGCCAGTTCTATCTCCTCATTCTCCTGCATCATGCTCTCTGCAATTCTACAGAGAAGCTCTCCACTATGGGCCCTTGCTAGAGAGCATGGGTTTTTTTTTCTCCAACCGCTATACTAGATGGTTGAAAAAGGCTTTTTCAGTCATGTCTCCCATGACTAGAAAAGTTCTCCTTTTTAATATAGAGGACATAGGCCTCCTCTTACATGAAAGCTTAAGGAGTTGCTAATTCCCTGCTTTGGTCCATAGTATTTCCAATCGGGAATATGTTTTCTCCTTCAGCTCGTCCTCATGGTAAGAACGCATGATACCTTTTTGCCCTTAAGCAGGTCAGCATGGTAGCTCATTCCTATGCGTCTTCTGTTCACTTACCATGCTAGAGTTCTAGAATACTCGGGACTTGCTGGCTGCAGACTGATATCATCCTCTGCTTGTCACGTAACCATCCTGGTTATTCTACTACCCAGCATCCCTGTAGCCATAACCAGTAGGAATTGATTCTCTATATATCTTCTCAAGTAGGTTCCACCTTCTTGTTATTAGACGAATCTTTCCTCTCCACATTTTCCTATGTGAATACCTTTTTGTAGGCATATCTCTGTCTGCTTCATTGCAGACTTCCATATAGAGGCCTATATATTCATACCTATAGCACACATCTTACAGATGTCTATGTCTATCATTTGTGTGTATTTTATGCCCTTCATATCTCACTATAGATATATTCTCATATATCTATATGTTATATAACTATATGTTTTATATATATATATATATATATCTGTTGAGATATTTTACTATCGGTAGATATGTATTCTGCTTTATCTACCTGACTGTCGAGGCTCATATAGCTATATGATTCTGACAGATGGGCTTTACCCATACTTATGCTATCCAGCATGTTTTGGGGTCCTACACTAACAACCACTTTGGTGGTAGTTAACACCTACCATAACCTTAAGGTTAGGTACCTCTGAAGCTCTCCATGTTCCAATATCTCTCCCAGCTGACTTCAGTTAGGAGAGACATTGCGGATCTTCAGCTCATCACAGGCTCTAACGCCTCCTGCGTTTGTCCTTTCTTTTCGGATACAAGGGGTTCCCATACCCTTTCTCCCCACAAGGACTGGGCCTGTTTGTCCAAATCGGTTAGCCTTTCTCTTTTTGTTCCTAAGAGTGAGCCACTCTGCCGCCAAAAGAGTTCGGCTTTTATCATAAAGCCTTCCGCTGAAGGCCCACCGTTTTTGTACTACCCCAGTTTTTCCTACTGGGGTTACCTGTTACCTTTCAGGATTCTGACCTCCATTGCTTTTCCTACAGGTTTACTACCTCCACTACAGTGAGGTCCTTCTCGAGGTTCCTCTACTGGGTTCCCCAGTAGATCCCATGAACTTCCATACTTCTCTGAAATCCTGTTAGGGGAGGTCCATATAGCACAGTTACTTACCTGTAACAGATGATCTCCGGAACAGCAGGAATTAGTCTTCACATATGGGAGACGTCGCCGACGGAGCCCGCATGGGAATGCTCCCCAGCATCCAATCAGAAAGCCTTTGGGAGCATACCCCGTGCCTGCGCGGTGGCTTCCCGCCCTTCCTACTGCCTCTCCCCAGTTGAGTTTCATAGCTGAGCCGGAAGGATAGGAGAGGAAGGAATAGAGAGAAAGAGATACAACTCCTAGGGGAGGTGGGCGGGTTGTGAAGACTAATTCCTGCTGTTCCGGAGATCACCTGTTACAGGTAAGTAACTGTGCTATCTCCAGGAACAAGCAGGAATGAGTCTTCACATATGGGGACTCCCTAACTGAGGATGCCCGGGGAGATCCCATAAGCGCAGCCCAGGACGGGATGGCATTTGCCCAACCTGAATCCCCGGCATCCCCTGAGGGATGGAGGGCAGGAGTTGAATAGAGGAAGCTGTAGAGGAACAGCGAATCTAAAGACTACAGAGGAAAAAGTCTTTAGCGTGCAGGTCAAGTATCATTGAGATACAGCAAAAAACCCCAGGCTACAGGAAGAGTAGTCAGTGGGATGCATGAAGAGTATCATTAAGCATTTAATGAGTAAATGACCTAGTACCATATAGAGCTTACCGGAGAGCATTGAAGCACCATTAAGTTTTAATGAATTAATGGCTTAGAACCCTGTAGAGCTTGCCTACCGAGTTGTAGGAAGTAGACCTGTAATGAAGGTACTGTAAACGCAGTAGCGAGGTCTTCAAGGGAACTTCACCGCAGCGAGGAGGAAGTTCCAAATCCGGAAGGCCAGGAGATCCAGGTGTCAGCTGGGTCAGGAGAAGGACGGCAGGTCTTCCAGGAGGCTTAGTGCAAAGCTGAGCACTCCCTTAGGAGTAGAGTCCATAACTCAGAGGACTAACAGTAGTAGACTGGCCGAACTAGAGAGCCTATTCCAGAGAAGAGTAGGGGTGTACCCCAGAGCAGAAGGAGTACACAGTCTGCCCTAGCGAGAGATAGGGAGACAAGGGTCTGAACCTCCGGGAGGAGGACATAACTGAAAATAGGAGCTGTTGTCTTCACAGCAGTAGAGTACAACCAGTCCGAGGGCCGATCAAGGAATAGGCAGGCGGACTGGCCGGACCCCGGGGGGGGGGGCGTGAGTACCGGCCATAGGGAAAATTAGGCGTCAGAACACAGGTACTGTGGGCATCCCCCAATATGCGCCTATCGAGCAGGTGATATCTGGTATATCTAAGCCGGTGGGCATGAGGACGCCCACTCCGGCACTAACGCAGGTATGCCGAGGAACCTACCTCCATGAGCATAACCCTGGTAAGGCGGATCCGCCATTGATCCACAGAACGTCCACCTGGGGAGGTGGCATCAAGATCCGTCAGGAGAGGGATCTATTCCGGTGGGACAAGGGCAGATCCGCGAACCAACAGCGCGGTAGCGTGGGGGACAGAGGATAGCATCAGTCCGGTAGAACGCATCAGGGGGCTTGAGGCCCTATATGTGTCCCCAGGACCTGCACGCAGAAAACTCGCCCCCCGCACAATCGGGGGACATGAGGGTATAGTCCTTGGTAAGCATTGGGGGACTATAGCGGCTGGAAGGGGAATTCCGGTACGGAAGCAATCAGCAGGGGAATACTGGCTGAGAAGGGTTCGGGGACGTACCCAAGGGTAAGTCAGTTGACCATGGGCCATAGCTATCACGGAGTAGAGGCGGTCTCCCTCTCCCAACGGAAGGAGAATACCTGAACCCCTGGATAAGTCTCCGAACCATTTGTCAACTGAACGAGCCCCAGAGTAGAGCTCAATTTTAAACCTCTGGTAAGAAGGTTAAGTGCAGGCAGCCGCCCACCTGAGCCTAAAGCTGCTTAGTATGAGAGACCTGGCGCGGGCCCGGGGACATCAACCCGGGGTGAGAGGTCCCTTGCTTGGGCGCGCCTGGCGGGTGGGCGGAAGGCTGACATTTCCTCTTCCTAGGGAAGGAGAGTCTGGAGAGGCGTTTACCACCGCCAGGGGCGAGCCGGGCCCTAGGATGGCTGCTAACGCTGGGAAGGTTAGCGAAGCACTGCGCGACCTGACGTAAGGCTTCGCTATTGAAGAGTTGATCTCCATCACAGGGAGAATTACCCAGGTTATGCTGTGCCCGTCTACACAACTCGGACGCCTGCAACCATGCTGTACGGCGTGCTCTAATGGCAACAGCAGAGGATCTGCTGACCGACAGGAAGGAGAAGCACGAGAAAGGAACCCAGAGAGATTCCTGCAGTGATAAAGAAGCAAGGAATATTCAAAGGCCTTGGTTGCAGATAAGAAGGGGGATAACCGAGATAACCTCTCGGTGACCTCCCGGAGCGACAGACTCATATAGAATATATATGAAATAATTCTGGACGCCAGCATAGACGTTTGGAAGGTTTGACATCCTAGGGTATCTAGCATCTTCGAGGCGCGGCCTGGAGGGCGAGAAGAATGCTTTTCCTTGCTTCCAGCCTTCCTCAGCGCCGATTCCACCACAATGGACCGATGTGGAAGCTGGTGCTGCCGAAAACCCGGGGATGGGGGCACCCGATACAGAGCATGCATCTCAGTCGACGGCGCCGGAACCCTCAAAGGCGACCGCCAAGCCCCCAGCAGGAGATCCTGCAGGGAGGGATGCAGAGGAAGCATCACGGCTGCCTGTTCCGCAGGGTCTGGACTTAGGTCCGGAATAGGGATGGCCAGCAAGTCCGCCATGTCAAGGAGGAAATCCTGAAAAGACGGCTCTCCCGGAGGAGTTATGCCATGGGGGGCGGTGGCGGGAGAGGCCGCCAGGGCACCAAGAGGCCGCTCGGGCTGATGCCCGCTGGGCAGAGGAGGGGACCAACAGACCCGGATCGGGGCAGTCAACATGGCGTCGTCGGCTCCTGGAATTGATTCCAAGCTAGGCATCGAAGGGGTCGAGGGCACCGACGGCTCCACAGGAATCGGCCTCGGCCCCGAACCCGGGGGCGGCGCTGCTCCCGGCGACTGAAGCGGTTCCGCGGCCGCCGTAGGGCAGGGGCCAGCGATCTCCGCTCTGCGTCGCGGGAGGGGACAGGGGCCGATCCCGAGACGTGTCGTGGCCAGGCCTTCAAGGCTGGACACCGACTCCAGGCTGGGCATCGAACCGAGCGAGGACATCGACTCCCTTCTAGAGGGCCCCAGCGGGATCGACCGCGCCGGCGGTGGTGATCCCGGGGAGCGGATCGGAACCGCGCCGATCGGCGTCACGAGCATCAATGGCCCCCGAGGATGGAGCTCGGTGGAGAGGGGGTCATCCGGCGCCGATGTCGGTCGGCGGGCACTGCCAGATGCCGGGCCCCCTCTCGAGCCCATCCTACCCGGAGGGAAATCCTTCCGGGGCATACGACCCGTCCCCGAGGGGACCCAGGTCACCCAACGACGAGCCCCTGCGGGGGGGAAGTGCAAAGCCCCTGCGCCGACGTCGGGGTACCGTTGCGGGGCGGCGCGGATCCAGGTTGGATCGAAGCGATCGAAAACCCCGAGGTCCCTTTTCTAGGAAAGGGCGGGGCCCTCGACGGCTGCGTCGATGCCGGGGGGTCGCCCGTGTGCTGGTCGACATACCCTGAGGTCCCCGGGGAAGGTCGATGGCGGTCCCTCGCGCTCGACACCCCTGCCGTCTCCGGCGGAGCGGCACCGCTCAAACCCAGTACCACCCCTGCGCAGGGCTGGGATACCGGCAACCCAGCGCAGGTCGAAGCGAGCGGCCCCGAAGGGAGTGAGGCCAGATGACCATCCCCGGCGAGGAGTGGAACCATCGACGCCGACGCGCTCGAAGGGGGGTACCACCTCCGCGCATGGCCTGAACGTAGGGCCGCCAGACTGTGTCGAGTCGGTCAGCCCCAGAGGTGCCGAGGGCAGCGGCTGGCGATCCCCGGTGGGGAGCGGGTCACTCGACACCGACGGGTCAGCACCGCCCGAAGCGGATACTACCCCCGTAGGAACGCCATACCCGGCACTAGTTGGTCGGCCCCGGAGGCGCCGAGGACCGCAGCCGCCCATCCCCGGTGAAGAGCGGGACGCTCGACGCCGACGTCGAGGGGTCGGTACCGCCCGTAGCGGATACCACCCCCGCGCATGGCAGGGATGGAGGAACGCCAGACTGGACCGAGTCGATCGGCCCCGGAGGCGCCGAGGACAGCAGCCGACGATCCTCGGTGAGGAGCGGAATGCTCGACACCGATGCCGATGCCGGGGGGTCTGTACCGTCTGGAGCGGATACCACACCCAAGCATGGCTTGGATGTAGGGAGGTCAGACTCGGTCGAGTCGATCGGCCCCGGAGGCGCCGAGGACACCAGCTGACGATCCCTGGCGAAGAGTGGAACACTCGATGCCGGCGCTGATGCCGGGGAATCGGCACCGCTCGAAGCGGGTACCTCCCTTGGGCATGGCTCGGGAATGTTCTGTGAGGAGCGAACCCCAGGAACATCCCGAAACCCCGTAGATGCTTTGGAGCCCGAGGACTCCCGCCGGGGTATATTAGCCAAGGGGGACTTGAGGGGTTGGCCGGAGCCGTCGCCATGCCGCGCATGAGACTCGCCCCTCAAGACTCGGCTAGTCTTAACTGACTGTTGTGTGGTTACCTGATCCTGGAGAGAAGAAAAACCCGACGACCGCGCCTTGGGCTCGAAGACGTCATCGAGGGATACCCGAAAAAGGGAAGGTCTTCTCCCGACACTGTAGCCCGGAGGACCCGGGAAGAAAGGGTCAGCCCCCAAACAAGAGAGGCACCAGGCATTGGAGTCCATGTGGAAAATTAAGTCCCCGCAGTGAGGGCACTTCTGGGGGGAAGAAGGCTCCATGCTGTAAGCCCGGTAGGCCTCGGCGCCCAGAGGGGAGGGTTCCTCAAGGCGACGAAAATTAAATGAAAATTTAAATGAAAAGAAGAAAAGAAAAGGGGGAACGGAGGTGCCACTGTCGGCGGGAAAAGGCCGCGACTACAGAAACAAGAAAAAAGGGAAAAAATTTCTGCGGTGGCAGGAGGGACATCCTGCCTGCTCCGCGGAAAACGAAAAACTGGGGAGAGGCAGTAGGAAGGGCGGGAAGCCACCGCGCAGGTGCGGGGTATGCTCCCAAAGGCTTTCTGATTGGATGCTGGGGAGCATTCCCGTGCGGGCTCCGTCGGCGACGTCTCCCATATGTGAAGACTCATTCCTGCTTGTTCCTGGAGATTGCAATATTTTTTCTTTGCAATATCATTGATGACAATTATCATCCACGCATGGACTCCTTGTCTGCAATCCTATGCTAACTTAGCTGTTCCACAGCACCTTTCTTTCTTCAACTCCTACCCTCCATCCTCAGGATGCCTGGTGTTGTGGGGGATAGCATATTCCAACCTATGACATGCTGGGACTCCAGGCATCTCAGCTTGGGAGTCCCCATATGTGAAGACTCATTCCTGCTTGTTCCTGGAGACAGCACAGTTACTTACCTGTAACAGGTGATCTCTGGGAACAGCAGGAATAAGTTTTCACAAACCACCCACCTCCCCAGGAGTTGTATCTCTATCTATCTTTCCTTTCCTCTCTTTCTCTTTGTCTCAGCTTTAAAACTTAACTGAGGAGAGGCAGTTGGGAAAGGCGGGAAGGCAGCACGCAGGCGTGGTGGGATGCTTCCAAAAGCTCTTTGATTGGATGCTGGGAAACGTTCCCGCGCAGACTCCGTCGGTACCGATGTACCCATATCTGAAGACTTATTCCTGCTGTTCCCAGAGATCACCTGTTACAGGTAAGTAACTGTGCTTTTCTAGAGTGCTAGGCGCTCTGGGGAATGTCTTTTGTGCCAGTGGCATTGAGCATGACAAAGTTGGCATCTTATCAGATGAAAACCAGTATGAAACCAGAAATTGTAAGGGACTGGAGGTCTTAAATGGATGCAGAGGAGCAGCCAAGTCCAAAATGAGAGTCAAGACTTGAGATCAGGAAGAGAGCCATTGATAGACACTTATCCTAAATGACTCATGGATGTTCTTGCTGCAAAACGTTCTTCCACCATATATGGAGTGAATGGGTGTGAGGACTTGTGAGATCAAGACTTCGCTTCTTATTCTAAATTACCCCTCTTACCTCAATAAATCAGCATTTACTAAGGGAAATTGCATTTTAAAAAATTGTTTTCCTTAGTTCTACATGGTTAAACTTTCAAGAATTCATAAGCAATATGTCAAACACTTAATGTTTCTTGTAAGAAAGTCATTTATGCCACTTGAACGATAATTGTGGATCATAAAAGTGCATTAAATTCATGTCTCTGATTTATTCCTAGATCATCCTGGGTTCTATTATACCTCTGAGGTAGAAAGAAATTTGCTCTCTGACCCTAAAGAAGGAAGTGCTGCACATAGAGTCAGAAGGAAATCAGGTAAAATCATTTAGTCTTTGTTTGCTTATGGACTAAAACTTCCTTTTTTTATGCCCCCCACTGCTATGGAATAATTGCCTTATGATAGATGTCCCTTGGAGTAATGCAAATTTCACATTTCTTTTTATACTTCACACTTTTTTCCCTTTTAATGTTTCTCTCAATGAACCACTGATGGTGACAGTCCTTCCACAAACTGAACGCAGCGTGGTTCATGTGGTGAGTGTTAGCAGGGAGATGTTGAAGGGCACCGAAATAATGCAATTTCAATTCAGCAAGCCCATATGAGGCCTCCCCCTTTACCACCATATTGAAACAATAGTTTGTCAGCTAGTATTATGCATCTGCAAGGAACTTGGAGGGTAAATCATTGATTTCAGCACTAAGGGAGTCTGGACAGCGCTGTGCAAAACCATGCTGTGCTGTAATGTAATGTAATGGTAATGGTACATGGAGCTCACTCGGATGAAAGGAAGGTGATTAGCGGGGTGCCCCAGGGTTCGGTCCTGGGCCCGGCACTGTTCAATGTATTTGTGAGTGATACTGCTGAAGGACTGAATGGAAAAGTCTGTCTTTTTGCAGATGACACAAAAATTTGCAACAGAGTGGACTCCCCTGAGGGAGTGGAGAACATGATGAAAGATCTACAAGAGCTGTAAGAATGATCTAATGCTTGGCAATTACGATTTAATGCAAAAAAGTGCAGTGTCATGCACTTAGGCAGCAGAAATCCAAGGGAAATGTACGCGATAGGGGGCGAGAGGTTGGTGTGCACGGTTCAGGAGAAAGACCTTGGTGTGATTATCTCTGATGATCTCAAGGTGGCAAAACAGTGCAACAAGGCGGTGGCAAAAGCCAGGAGGATGTTGGGCTGCATACAAAGAGGGATTACCAGCAGAAAGGAAGAGGTACTTATGCCACTGTTCAGGTCGCTGGTGAGACCTCACTTGGAATACTGTGTTCAGTTTTGGAGACCATATCTTGCAAAAGATGTAAAAAGACTGGAAACTGTTCAGAGGAAGGCGACCAAAATGATTTGGAGCCTGCATAAGAAACCCTATGAGAATAGACTTGAAGACCTAAATATGTACACTTTGGAGGAGAGGAGGAATAGGGGAGATATGATTCAGACCTTTAAATACTTAAAGAGGAACAATAAACAAACAAACCTCTTCCAGAGACAGGGAAGCTGTAAAACTAGATGGCATAACATGAAGCTGCAAGGTGGTAAATTGAAAGGCAATGTCAGGAAATATTTTTTCACTGAAAGGGTGGTGGATGCTTGGAATACTCTCCCGATGGAAGTGGTGAGGGCAAACACGGTGACAGAATTCAAAACGGCATGGGACAAGCACAGCGGATCCCCTTACAGCAATGGATAAAAACAAAATAAACTGAACCATCTAACTTCTCAAGAAATGAGGGTGTCCTACATGGAGTGGTGGGTCCACCCCTAAACAAAGACATGGGGAGGGGTGACCTGCACAGAGCGTCAGGTGCACCTACTCTTGCCGTATTGCTGGGCAGACTGGATGGACCATGCTGGTCTTTATCTGCCATCATTTACTATGTTACTATGTTCTGGTAATCCTATTAGGCTTCAGTGACTTTCCACTCTGCTCTTTGGTGCTCTAGTTGATGTGCCTTCTCTTGTCTATCTACGCTTCAGTCTACTCTGAAGCCATCTAATTTTTAACACTAGCAACAGAAGAATGTCAATTTTTAATTCCTTTTGTGCTTTTAGCCATTTGTTTCTGTAAAAAATAGAGAGTTTGTGTATCCCCTGTTGGTGTTGCAGTTTGCAAAAAATGATCTTGACCCTTTTCTTCTAATGTGCCAAATAAATATGCTACAGAAGGCTAATGGGAGTCAAATGTCTCATTTTCTTTCAGAACCCTCAACCAGACTGCATAAAGTAATGAAACAAAATGGTATGTACTTATACAGCTCACTGCAGTAATCTTGCTTTAAACCTGCATGCATTTTGCTAACACTAAACATTATGCTCTCTCCCTTTTCAGAAATTACTCCAAATATACACAAGGTAAGGCCAATGCCATTTATCCATGGCTCAGATTTAGAGAAACGTACCTAATTGTGTATTTTAATGTTTAAGGATATATGTTCGATACGTATGATAAAGGGGGAAGAGAAGTACAAAGCCACATTTTTGAACATGCATAAAAGATCACCGATTGCCTTCAAGCAATTCGTTAATTGTGTACAAAGATATTTGTGGGTCAGTCTTTGGGAGAAAGTGGTTTTGAGGGAGGACCTAACGTACAGTGGGGATTATTTTAGAAGCCTCTCCACAACTAAATAGCAGCATGTGCATGTGTAGTTTGCTTTTCTCTGATCAGAGAAAGGCTGAACTTTTACAGAGCTCTGCTAGTGAGTGGATTTTTGCCTCCTGGGACATCTTACTGTGAGTTCTAGCTGTTTATTTAATTATTTACTGTTTGTCTAACTGTTGTTTGTTTAATTATTTAGTGTTGGTCTTAGTGGTGTGCAAGTTTCAGCCTTCTCAGCTGTACTTACCTTGCCTCTCTCAACTGGGCTTTGTGTGGTAGCCATTTTGAATTAATCTCTCTCCCCAGAGCCTGTTTGTTAAGCTTTTCCTGTCCTTGCCTGCCTGAGTGACTCCTCCCCCTGTGTGTGTGGTAGCCATTTTGAATTAATCTCTCTCCCCAGAGCCTGCTGTTAAGCTTTTTCCTGTCCTTGCCTGCCTGAGTGACTCCTCCCCCTGACCCCCTCCCCCTGAGGTATCCTGTAACCTTGTTCCTGTTTTCTCCACGTGTGCATAGGCTGTTTTAGTTTGCTTTTCTCTGATCAGAGAAAGGCTGAACTTTTACAGAGCTCTGCTAGTGAGTGGATTTTTGCCTCCTGGGACATCTTACTGTGAGTTCTAGCTGTTTATTTAATTATTTACTGTTTGTCTAACTGTTGTTTGTTTAATTATTTAGTGTTGGTCTTAGTGGTGTGCAAGTTTCAGCCTTCTCAGCTGTACTTACCTTGCCTCTCTCAACTGGGCTTTGTGTGGTAGCCATTTTGAATTAATCTCTCTCCCCAGAGCCTGTTGTTTGTTAAGCTTTTCCTGTCCTTGCCTGCCTGAGTGACTCCTCCCCCTGTGTGTGTGGTAGCCATTTTGAATTAATCTCTCTCCCCAGAGCCTGCTGGTTAAGCTTTTTCCTGTCCTTGCCTGCCTGAGTGACTCCTCCCCCTGACCCCCTCCCCCTGAGGTATCCTGTAACCTTGTTCCTGTTTTCTCCACGTGTGCATAGGCTGTTTTAGTTTGCTTTTCTCTGATCAGAGAAAGGCTGAACTTTTACAGAGCTCTGCTAGTGAGTGGATTTTTGCCTCCTGGGACATCTTACTGTGAGTTCTAGCTGTTTATTTAATTATTTACTGTTTGTCTAACTGTTGTTTGTTTAATTATTTAGTGTTGGTCTTAGTGGTGTGCAAGTTTCAGCCTTCTCAGCTGTACTTACCTTGCCTCTCTCAACTGGGCTTTGTGTGGTACCCCCATCCCCCTGCTGAGGGTTCAGGACAGGGTACCTTGTAACTGCCCTCTTTAATAGGACTTATCTCCCCCCCTCCCTCCCCAGCACCCACCCACCCCTGGGGTAATTGTAGTTTTATAGGTACGTGGACATCTTAGAGGAAAGGGGCTGCTCTCAGGTGCAGCTCTTAATCCAAATCAGTCATACACAGAGGACCTGTGATTAATTAGCTTCAGGTACACAGGGTGTATTAGGGGTATTAGATACACTTTTATTAGTATAAGCATCTACACCAATCCTTATTATATACCGATTTAAAAGACCTAAACACAAGCTTTAAACTAAGATGCAGTCAGAGGTCCAGCAACGAGATGGGGGTTCTCCAGTCTTTTGCATCGAGTGTCACATGTATGATTATCTCCCAGTTGGTGAGAGGTCCTACATATGCACTAAGTGCAGGGAGCTCTTTGCTCTTAGGGAACGAGTCCGTTCTCTAGAGGCTAGAGTAGCAGACCTGGAAGACATAAGAAAGACAGAGAAGTACATGGACGAGACCTACAGGGATATAGTCCTGAAGTCCCACCTCCAGTCTGGCAGCATCCCTGTTGCCATGGAGGAGAGAGGTCACGTGACAGGAGAGCATCACCCTGGTGTGGCAGGAAGTGATCCTGTAACTAGGACCTGTCCTCCAGGTGATGTAAAACCCTCTCGCACCGAGGACGTTTCTCCAGGGCCATGTCCCCATGAGGGGAGGGTCAGGACAGCTGTTATAGTTGGTGATTCAATCATTAGGAATGTAGATAGCTGGGTGGCTGGTGGACGTGAGGATCGCCTGGTAACATGCCTGCCTGGTGCGAAGGTAGCAGATCTCACGCACCGCCTAGATAGGATCATAGATAGTGCTGGGGGGGAGTCTGCTGTCTTGGTACATGTTGGTACCAATGACATAGGAAAATGTGGTAGGGAAGTTCTGGAGGCTAAATTTAAGCTTTTAGGTAGGAAGTTGAAATCCAGAACTTCCAGGATAGCGTTCTCCGAAATGCTTCCTGTTCCACGTGCAGGACCCAAAAGACAGGCAGAGCTCCGGAGTCTCAATGCGTGGATGAGACAATGGTGCAAGGATGAGGGTTTTGGATTTGCTAGGAACTGGGGAACATTCTGGGGAAAGGGGGGGCTCTTCCGAAGGGATGGGCTTCACCTTAATCAGGATGGGACCAGACTGCTGGCATTAACCTTTAAAAAAGAGATAGAGAAGCTTTTAAACTAGAAAATAGGGGAAAGCCGACAGTCACCCAGGAGCGCACGGTTCGGACAAAGGTATCCTTGAAGGATACTACCAAAAGCAGTGCAGTGAGGTTCCAAAAGGGAGTATAGTAGCCCAAATGCCCTTGAGTAAGGAGCAGACAGAGCATAAAGATTCCCCATTACCCATGCCTACCAATAGCCAGATTAATATTAATAAAATACAGTCTCTAAAATGCTTGTATGCCAATGCTAGAAGTCTAAACAATAAGATGGGAGAATTAGAATATATAGCATTAAATGAGAGGTTAGATATGATTGCACTCTCAGAGACATGGTGGAAGGAGGATAACCAGTGGGACACTGTGATACCTGGATACAAACTATATCGTAATGATAGAGCTGAACAAATTGGTGGAGGGGTTGCGCTCTATGTTAGAGAGGGCATTGAGTCAGAAAGGATTAAAGTTTTGCAGGGAACAAAATATGCTGTAGAATCTCTATGGATTGAAATTCCATTTATGAAGGGGAAGGTGATGGCAGTGGGAGTATACTATCGACCACCTGGCCAGAATGAACAAATGGATGATGAAATGCTCAAAGAAATCAAGGAAGCTAACAAAAGCCACAACAGAGTAGTAATAATGGGTGATTTCAATTACCCCGGTATCGACTGGGACAGTGTCACAGCAGGACAAGCTAAAGAGATAAAGTTTCTAGATGAAATGAATGACTGCTTCTTGGAGCAGCTGGTTCATGAACCGACCAGAGGGGAAGCCATACTGGACCTAGTCCTTAGTGGAACGCCAGATCTGGTGCAAGAAATAAGGGTGTTGGGACCACTTGGCAATAGTGATCATAGTATGATCATGTTTGATTTAATCAGTGGAGGACAGATAGTAAAGGAATCCACAGTACTACCTTTTAACTTTCAAAAGGGTGACTATGATAGAATGAGGAATATAGTTCGGAAAAAACTAAAAGGAGCGGTTCCAAAGGTTAAAGACTTACAGCAAGCTTGGGTGTTATTTAAAAATACTATCCTCGAAGCCCAGACCAGCTGTATTCCACGCATTAAGAAAAGTGGAAGAAAGTCCAAAAAACTGCCAGCATGGTTTAAAGGTGAGGTCAGAGAGGCTGTTGCTGTCAAAAGAGCAACCTTCAGAAAATGGAAAAAAGAGCCAAATGATGAAAACTGGAAACAGCACAAGCACTGGCAAGCTAAATGCAAAGCATTGATAAGGCAGGCAAAGCGGGAATTTGAGAAGAAACTTGCTACGGAAGCAAAAACACGAAATAAAGACTTTTTCAAGTACATTCGTAGCAAAAGGCCTGTGAGAGAGTCAATTGGACCATTAGATGATAGAGGGGTAAAAGGTGCAATAAGAGGAGACAAGGCTATAGCAGAGAGACTGAATGAATTCTTTGCTTCGGTCTTTACTGAGGAAGATGTAGGGGTGTTACCCAAGACTGAAGTGGTATTTAAAGGTGATACTGCAGAGGAATTGAGAGAAATATCGCTACACCGGGAAGATATATTACAACTATTTGATAAACTGAATAGTAGCAAATCACCTGGACCGGATGGTATACATCCCAGAGTGTTGAAAGAACTGAAATATGAGATTGCAGACCTGTTATTGGTAATCTGTGAACTTTCATTAAAATCATCTGTAATACCTGAAGATTGGAGGGTCGCCAACGTAACACCAATTTTTAAAAAGGGTTCCAGGGGTGACCCGGGAAATTACAGACCGGTGAGCCTGACGTCAGTACCAGGGAAAATGGTAGAAGCCATCATAAAGAACAAAATTACACAGCATGTAGATAGTCATGGCCTAATGGGAGACAGCCAACATGGCTTTAGACAAGGAAGATCTTGTCTTACTAATCTGATCTGTTTTTTTGAAGGTGTGCATAAACAGGTAGACAAAGGTGAGTCGGTTGATATAGTGTATCTGGACTTTCAGAAAGCTTTTGACAAGGTCCCCCATCAGAGACTTTTGGCGAAGCTAAAAAGTCATGGGATAGGAGGCAGTGTACTATTGTGGATCGGGAACTGGTTAAAAGATAGAAAGCAGAGGGTAGGGCTAAATGGCCAATATTCCCAATGGAAAAAGGTGAATAGTGGAGTACCCCAGGGATCTGTACTGGGTCCGCTACTTTTTGACATATTCATAAATGACCTGGAAAAGGGAATAACTAGTGAGGTAATCAAATTTGCAGATGACACAAAACTGTTTAAAGTTGTTAAAACCCAAGAGGATTGTGGAAAACTGCAGGAGGATCTGGATAAATTGGAAGACTGGGCATCCAAATGGCAGATGAAATTTAATGTGGACAAGTGCAAAGTTATGCACCTAGGAAAGAACAACCCACACTATAGTTACAAGATGCAAGGCTCCACATTAGAAACCACCACCCAGGAAAAAGATTTAGGAGTCATCGTGGATAACATGTTAAAACCCTCCGCCCAGTGTGCAGCGGCGGCCAAGAAAGCAAATAGAATGCTAGGTATCATAAGGAAAGGGATGGAGAATAAAACAAAGGATATTATAATGCCTCTGTATCGCTCCATGGTACGACCGCACCTTGAATATTGTGTGCAATTCTGGTCACCGTATCTTAAAAAGGACATAGAGTTATTAGAAAAAGTACAGAGAAGAGCCACCAAATTGGTGAAGGGGATGGAAGGCTACTCCTATGAAGAGAGGCTAAAAAGGTTAGGGCTCTTTAACCTAGAAAAGAGGCGGCTGAGGGGAGATATGATAGAGGTGTATAAATTAATGAATGGAGTGGAACGGATAAACGTGGATAAATTGTTTACGCTATCAGAATATAGAAGGACTAGGGGGCATGTAATGAAGCTACAGGGTAAACTATTTAAGACAAATAGGAGAAAATATTTCTTCTCTCAACGTGTAATCAAACTCTGGAATCTGTTACCGGAGGATGTAGTAAGGGCTGTTAGTATAGCTGGGTTTAAAAAAGGTTTGGACAAGTTCCTGGAGGAAAGGTCCATAAACCACTATTAAAAAGGGACCCAGGATATCAATGCTTGGCCTAGTACAAGCACTGCAGAACCTGTGTCTTTTGGTGAAACTGCTAGGTACGTATGACCTAGATTGGCCACTGTTGGAAACAGGATGCTGGGCTTGATGGACCTCGGTCTGACCCAGTATGGCATTTCTTATGTTCTTATGTTCTTATGTTCTTAGATTGGCACACACTTGTCAATGCCATTTTAGAACAGGGACCTTTTCAACATGGGGAAGCTTGTCACGTTTAGATTTCCTGGGGGGTGTGGTGAGGGTGGGGAGAGGGAGTAAATTGGTCTGGCCTGTCTTATTGATACAGAGTCCCCATTTTACAAGGCGATTCCACTTCTACGGAAAAATAAGAGGTCAGCATTTACAGCGGCCCCAGTGCACGAATAAGTGCCTGCTGGAAGGAGCAGCTGTCCATGCAGAGGTCTGCCTCTCCCTCCGATCACTCCTGAGTTTGATCCCTTCCCAAATGACTTGCTAAAATATCCAGTTTTCTTCCCAGTCCCCATAAGAAGACTCTCCTACCTGAAACCCCCTCCAGTAGACCCCCCTCCCTACTCCTGATCCCTATCCTTGGCCTTACCAGGGGTCCAGAGTGTCTAGTGGGAACAGGAGAGATCCTAAGTTGCTCCTGCCCTTATGGTGCCAAGTTCTAAGATGGCGCCAGTGACCCCTGGCAGTAATTTGCAGTACTGCGGTGGTACCATGACATTACCACTAAGGGTCATCAGTGCCGGGTCTTTTGAGGGAGATGGAAGATTATGGGAAAGCTTTTGGGTTCAAAATAAACCTGGACAAAATGTAGGCCCTTGTTATTGACCTAGGAAAAAGAGGTATGTGGGCGTTTGCGAAAACAATATCCTTCTGATAAATTGGTTAATTATCTGGGAGTGCAGATTCCAAATTTTTAGACTAAAGTTTGAAGTTAATTACCCATCACTGATCAAAAAAGTGCTCCAGGATTTAAATAATTGGCAGCAGTGTGAATTATCTTGGGTGGCTTCCTAGGGCAGTTTTTCTCCCCCCCCCCCCCCTTGGGTCTGATCTTGCAGTGCAAGCTGCGCAGACAGGAGTAAATTTCCAGCCCACTGGCTTGTTAAATGACACTCTCCTATGTAACTTATTCTGTGCATTCTGTGTCACGATCCATATAGATAGAATATACAGGGTGGCCCAAAAAAAGTGAGAACATCTTGTAGCATATTAGTTATTTAAAAATTCAAAAAGACAGATGTAAACGATTGACAAATTTTAAAAAAAAAAAGATGGCGAACGGAAATTGTCGAAATAAAGACATTATATAGCTAAAAAAGGTAAATAAGTAAACTTTTTAAGCTTTTAATTTACGAGATGTTCTCACTTTTTTTGGGGCACCCTGTATAGAGAGCGATGACATGGACATTGTATCATCTGTTTAGGCTAAGCCTGATATTCCACAAACCTAAACTAAGTGTGTGACTTACCTGAATAGTGGCTGAATTCGAAGGGGTGTTGATAAGTCTTTGGCTTTGTAAAGAAAACAAAAAGCTATGGGTTTGAAAATATTTATTGACTCAACATATTCCCCCCTGGGCTCCACACACTTATTACTTCGCTGCTCCAAGTTCTTCAAGCCCTCCAAATAAAACTCTAGTGGTTGCTCTGCAAACTGCTCAGCAGCGGCTGATGCAGCCTCCTCAATGCTTAAAAACCTTTTTCCCTTCAAGTATTTTTTGAGGTGAGGGGACAGGTAATAGTCAGAAGGGGCCAGGTCGGGTGAGTATGCCGGATGTTTCAGCATTTCAAAGCATAGATCAGCCAATTTCTGCTGTGTGATGGCTACGGTGCGAGGAGAGGTATAATCTTCTGACTGACCCTTGCTCTTCTCCTAACATGCCCCACAAGTATACAGATAATATTTGGCCATTCTGCAATTTAAAGGCTTGATAATTTCTGTATATTTTCTGAAAATACATGGTTAGACTATTATGCACTTGCCAGCAAATGCCTAATTGCCTTTGAATATCCATCTGATGGGGCATAATTATTTATTCAAATAGAACACTCCCAGACTCATCAATAAAACTCCCAAGAACATTAGAGCAAAAGTAGGGTGTTTCACTTTACATCTCTACATACAAAAAAATTCTATTCAAATTCTAGTTTCACTTTAGTGACAACATCACTGACTCCCTCCATAGCTAGACATTGTGGGCCCGATTCCATCTGGGAAGTACAAGCCCTCTATGCACCCGATCGGAACCGGATGCACAGAGGGAGTTGCGATTCTGATCCCATGGGACACGTCTAGCCCCACAGGATCAGAATCGCGATTCAGCCCTGCCTGCCCAGCTAGCTCAATCAGGGCTTTAAATTTAAAAGCCATGAACCCCGGCTGCTGGCTCCCAAAGTGCTTTCCTGCAGCCCAAACCCCGATCTGGCCTCCCATTGCTAGGATCGGGCTGCGGGGATGCCCTCTGCTTCCTGCCATCCCGGTCCTACCATTCATGCCACATCGGGGAAGTTATTCCATCTCGGAGGTGGAATAACTTCCCCGTTCAAGTCGCTGGCCCCAGACGTATAGGGCTGACATTAGAATCGGCCCTGTATGTCCGGGGCTAGCAACCACCCACTGCCCGCCCTAACGCCGCTTCCGATCCACCCCTTTCCCACCCCCATCTACCTTCCCCGTACAACATGCAGCGGAGGAGGACGGGGCCGGGAAAGGGCACGAATAGCGCTGTTCGTTGCTTAGAATAACCCCCTATGTTGTCATAACATAAAACTCTGCAAATGAACACTTGACACCAGCATCAAGAACTCACACTGCACCAACCCTACCTATGGAAAGTCAGTACTGCAAATATTCTAGAACCTCAGTCACCCCCAGTTGGAAAAAAGAACAAGCTGAACTACTACACATTCCTAGAGAGAACCTGCATGTTAACCGAATCCCTTATCACGGCTGCACATGGTAAGCACAGACCATCACCAATTAAAGAAGAAAAAAATACAAAAGACAAAAATTGAAATGGGAAACCTTCAAAATCAGACACTGAGCTGTGAAACATGAAAGAAAGAAAAACATAAATGTATTTCCTCCTGTAATGAGCTATAAGACATGCATATTTTTAAAGCTGAGTTATTTCATTCTATAAAAGCTGACACTCTTTTGTACCTTTCTTGTCTGATCATCTTATTTTTTCAATTGGGTTGGTCCCAGTCTCTCTTTTCTACTTCCTCTGGTTGGTTTTCTTTTCCAAGATCCAGGAGTTAGCATGGCCTTAATGGTACTCTTAGTAATTGTAGTAGTAAGTAAAAATAGAATGCCTCTCTTTTGCACCAAAAGTAATTTGCCCTATTTCATCTTACATTCCACCAGCTACTTTTAATAGCTATTTACTTGTATCTTCTTTTGTTTCTGACTAGCGTATCAGCATGGAAGGAGCTCTTTTCTCTCAGGCTGCCACACTGTTATCTGCTGAAGCCTTCCTCGGCTCAGACGTCTGCAAAGGTGTTTTGAATCACAGTAAGATGGCAAACCAGTCTCAGGAATCACTGCGACCAGCCTACAGCAGCGACCTGGATGAAAGTCTTCGAATGGGGGCCTTAGAACAGACAGATGCCGATGATGAAGAAGAGTCCGAGCAGGTTGATTTGTTTCTCTCAAACTTGCATGTTTGCAAAGATTAAAAAAAAAATGCCTTTCAGTCTTTTGGCTGAGATCAGAGACGACCCTGTACCATGATCTGAGTACAGTCTCTTGTTTGCCTTTAGGCAGAAATTGAGAGCATGCATAATATATCCTCCTGGGGGAATTCTCTGGAAAAAAGACCTTAAAATTCTGCACATAATATTTTACAATTCTGTAATTTTTTGTGTGCCGAATTTCCCTATATAAGAAGGTTTGACTCCTCCCTGCTCCAAGCCTAACACCCTCCATCGTTTACTCTCATCAGGCTCAAGTCATTCCTAGCTCTCTGTCTCCCCTATTTAGCTAGAACCCTTTCATATGCTTGAACTCACTCTCTCAGTAGGTTCAACCCCACGCTTTCTCCTATACCCCTTGGTTCAGTATTTCCCCTTTGATTCCACACCAAGCTTTATTTCCTTCTCTGATACACTTCTCCCTCCCTACTTGCCAGCAAGACCTTTTAGTGCTCTCTCTGCCCTCACCAGTTCTCTCTCCCCACCCCCTAGCAAGACCCCCACAGTCCTGCATGCTCCCCTCAGTTTTCTTGAACTCCTAACAAGATCCCCAGTTCTCTTCAGGTTCTTTGTCCCTCCCCAGAAATATCCCCACCAGACACCCCCCATCATCTTGCTTTATTTCTGCCCACCCCAGAAAAACCCCTCAGCACACACACTCCCTGTGCCCACACTCCACAAAAACCCCTCAGTATATTCTCTCCACTCTTGCAGTAACCTCTCCTGTTCTGCTCCACTCACCTCAGCTCGCTATGTTTGGCAAACCAAAGAAGAGCAGCTGCTCATCGGGCCACGTTCTTCTCTGCCACCCGGCGCCAGGCTGTTTATTTGAACTATGCTTCTGTACGGGCACAAGGTCCCACATGGTTCCAATTAGTAGTTAGGCCGAGAGCAGCAGAGGAGGAGGATAAGCAGTCATTCTTCTCCTCTACTAACTGGGAGTATGGAGCAGAATGAGAGAGGTTGCTGTGGGCAGTGGCAAGAACACACTGAGGGGCTTTTTCTGGTGTGGGGGAAAAGAGAGGTGCTGAACCGTTCCAGCTTCTTACTGCCTGCGCTGATCCTTTTTCCTGTGCAGAATTTTGTGAGGCAAATACAGAATTCTGCACAGGGAAGGTATTCTGCACAAATTCTGCATTGCGCATTATTCTCCCAGGAGTAAATACACAAAAATGTGTTGATTTCATGATATGCATCCTTGATGGTGTGCTCGTCCAAGTTTCTTAATATTTCTTCACAGTTGAGAATTATAGGGCAATCATGGAAGACTATCTCTGGATCTGAGGATCGTCAGTCAGAACTGACAGGCTGTTGCAACTGGCGCACATGTTTCTGAGTGGGATCAACACTTCAACTTAGAGGGTCATTTTAAAAGGCTTAGTCGTGATTTAGAACATCTGAGGGCATGCACGTGGCTATCGAAATCACAGCGATGTCTCTGAAGCCATTCCACAAGTGACATTTGCAGATGTCACCAGTGCAGAGAAGTCCAAGTAGACAGGGGGTGTGGTGGAGGCGTGTCTGTGGAAATACAATGGACTTACACATCCCTGCTTGATTTCAGGAACGGCAGGGATGTCTGCAGGCACGTCCACGTTTAGACCTGCTGCAGGCACAAGCAGGCATCAGGAAAGTGCTTGTTGTGGCCTTAAAACATCCAGAGAGTGTAGAGAAGATGGAGAGTTAAGTGACTAGTCCTATGATCACAAAGACCCACACTGACCACCCTGCTCCTATCCCGCTATTTTAACCATTGCGCTATTAGACATCCATGTTCTGAGATGCTATTCTGGGGACATCTATGATATTGAACCATTGCCTGGTTAGCGACCTATGGGTAAAGATAGGCCAGCTTTTCCTGTGCCTATCCTTACCTGTGGGAACTAACCAGGCAGTGCCTCAATATCGCCGCTTCCCAATTAGCTTCCGTGTCATGTGGTGCCATACGGCAGACGCGGATATTCAATGCCGGGGGCCAGATATGGCCCCCGACATTGAATATGCAGGGTTAAGATTCAGCATGATGGCTCTGCGTTTTAGAAGCACTAGCTGCCGCTGCTGAATATTGGGTCCCTCGCTTTTAAGCCAGGAAATGTGGACCCCACGATATTTTCTTGTGAGAGAATGCTAGTGTTGATGCACCATGTTCTGACTAGATTAGAATGATCTCATTCAGTATCTTGAGGTGTCTCTGTACAGTAGGATGGGAATAATGATTGCTAGATAAACCACCGTCAGGCTAATATTTACAGGCTTTAGGTTCCTAACTTGGAGTGTTAGGCACCTAAATTGATCTCTCTGAAAATTTCTGAGGACTCAGTTCCTAAGTGTTTGCTCCTAGTTTTACTAGCCTCCTAAATTTAAGAGCCTTAAAAAGTGAGCGGCACGAGGATTGGTTTAAGACAAGAAAAAAAGTCAAAAGCTCGGCACAGATTTTCAGGCAACCAAATCTAGGCCACTTAAATCTAGGCAAATGAATGGCAGGCTTAAATTTAAGAGTATAACCTTTAGCTCCTATATTTAAGTGAAGTTTCAGCTGAAAATATAATATCCTAAGTTTGACTAAAAATAGGGCACCTAACTTAAATTCTTAATTGTAGGAGCCCAGCTTTTTTTTGAATATCTGGCCCTATAACTTTTGTTCAGATCTGATGTTTCCATCATCAGCCACACAGACACACATTTAAGATGCTTGATTTCCTCATCGCTGACTTCCTAGGTGCAGGAAATGCTCCGTGTTCTCCAGAGTCACAATATGAATCTGAATTGCAGAAGCTGGAAGTGGCACCATTGAGATCTCATTGATGAGAGGACCTTGGGATCAGATACACTAAGCATTTTTCAAAAAAGAACACAGAGAAGTTGAGACTGAATTCAGCAGAATCTCCTTTTTAGCTCTTGCCTGACACGGCCATGTTTTGGCAACACTTGCCTGTGTCACGGGTAATTTTTCCCCAGAAGGCACTGGTAATGAGCAAGCTAACATTACCTCTGCTAGCCAGAGTTCTAAGCCATTGGCATTGAAATAGTGTTAGCTCATTACCATTGTCTTCTGGGCTAAACTATTGCCCCTGATGAAGGCAATCGGTGACGAAACATGGCTGTGTTAGGCAAGAGCTAATAAAGAAGATTCCTTGGAATTCAGTCTCACCCTTGCTGTGTTCTTTTTGTCCTTTGGTTGTATGAGGGTGGTGCCCCCCCCTCCCTTTTTTTGTAGATCATTGGCAGTAAGCATGTTTCCCCTTAAAAACAAAGGTGACAATTTTTATAACAAAGTGAGTGAAATGTCCAAAAAGGCCCCTGTTTTATAAAAGCACCATAGTTGCTATTTGCCTTTATAAAGCAGGCTTGTACAATGACTCCAAGTAATGCTCCAATTCTCATTCACAAATTTACACCTGCTTCAAAGAAGATGTAAATGTTTGCATGCCTGCTGTGCTTGGACATGCATACTTTATAAAATACACACGTGCGTTGCAACGGTGCCTCTGCTCTCCCCAGGAGTATCTGCACACAGATCGTGCAATGGTAGGCAAAGTCTTGCCGTGTGGCTATTTCACATGCAGGTGCAGTGAGATTGACATAGCAGGGGATTCAGTAAATAAAAAAAGAGGGACTCAGCAGCCCTAACATATCACCTTCCACCCTCACAGAAACAAGAGGAGTTCAGTGGCCCCCAACATAAGTCCTTCCGAAACAAAAACAACACACACATTCCTTCTCAGTTCTTTTTCCTCCTGTATACTCTGCCTCACCATATCCTCTTCTCTATCACACCCCTTGTGTTTCCCCTAACTCCTGTACCCATCCCTTTTCTCTGCACTCCTCTGTCCCTTAATCTGCTGTCCACTTATCTCCCCTCTCTACCCCCTACCCTCTCACCCCTCACTCCATTCTTTTCCTTTCCTGTTGTCATACCCCCTCTCTTCCCATCCTGACTCCACCTCTTTGCCCTCATCCCCTCACTCTTGCTTATCTGTACCCCAAATTTCCCCTTACTCTGTCCATCACCGCCCCTCATCCTATTTCTTTTCCCTCTCCTCTATTCCCATCCGGCCCTCATCATTTCTCCCTTACGCTCTTGCCGTCCCAAGCTCCTCCCCTCTGTACCCTAACCCCTTCCTGCTCCCACCATCCCCTCTCTTCTCCCCTTTCATCCCCCACTCTGTCTTGTCATTCCAGTTTCACGTCTCTGTGCCCCATGCCTTCTTTTTTCTGCCTCTTGCTTCCGAAACTCCCCTCTGCCCCCCACCAAGCCAAAAAAAAAGCCAACTGAAAAATTTTCATCAACACAAAAGAAGCCAAAGTCTTGAAAAGACTAAGAATTCTTACTGGATACGCCCATCTCTCCAGAGTGGATTCAGTGATCCTGTCTTGAGAAATATTTATCCATTGTGCCCCAATTGTTACCACAGGTTGAATGTACATGTCCAGAGAGAATCCAAAACAATATTGGTTGCTTAAAGACCCAAGTCGGATTTGAAGACAAAGGACAACAAGAGGCAGCATCAATTTGTTGTTTTGTTATTTCAGCCACCTGCATGCGAATGTTCTGCATTTTAATCTAACAGCCTATCTCCAGGAACAAGCAGGAATGAGTCTTCACATATGGGTACGTCGGTACCGACGGAGCCTGCGCGGGAACGCTCCCCAGCGTCCAATCAGAAAGCTTTTGGGAGCATCCCTCAGCGCCTGCATGCTGCCTTCCCGCCTTTCCAACTGTCTCTCCTCAGTTTTCGTTTTTCCGCGGAGCCGACAGGACGTCCTCCTGTCACCGCAGAAACTTTTTTCTTTAATTATTTTAATTCTTGTTTTCTTGTGGTCGCGGCTGTTTTCCCGCCGCCACCGGTACCGCCGGTGGGGGTTTTTTTTTCTTTTTCTCAAACTGAGGGACAGTTCCCTCAGTTTTTGTCTTAAAATTTTTGGGCCTATAAGGCCCCTCTCCATCATGGAGCCGCCTTCTCCTAAGAAGTGCCTTCACTGTGGAAATACAGTTTTCTTTTTAGACTCCAATAACTGGTGTCTAACCTGTTTGGGCCCTGATCCCTTTTCCCCTGAACCGTCAGGCTACAATGCTGTGAGAAGGGATTCTCTATTTCGGGTTTCCCTCGATACCGTTTTCCCTCCCGGTGTCAGGGCACCGGCCATTTCTTCTCTACAGGATCAGGTAACCCACAAACAGTCTGTTAAGACTAGCCAATCCTTGAGTGGTATGTCTCATGCTAAGCATGCTGACGGCCCCGGCCTTGCCCTCAAGAACCCATTGGCATTAAAACCCCGGCGGGAGTCTTTGGGCTCCAAAGCATTTCAGGGGTTTCAGGTTGTTCCTGGGGCTCACCCCTCACAGAACATACCTGAGCCATGCACGGGGGTGGCATCCGCTTCGAGCGGTACCGATAACCCGGCATCGGCACTGGTGTTGAGCGATTCACTCCTCACCAGGGATCGTCATCTGGTGTACTCGGTGCCTTCGGGACCGATCGATACCCAGATGGACTTTCCAGTATCGGCACCGTCGATACGACCCCTGACGCCGGTACCATCTCGACATGCATCGATCGATTCACTTCCTTCGATGCCAAGTCTAGAATCGATATCTAGTCTGGAAGACTGGGTACCGACATGTCTCGGAACCGACACGTACCGATTCCGGATGCGCGGTACCGAGGATATCCACCGAGACTTTCGAGTTTCCTCGGTACCGTTTGAGCAGCCTCCACTGACTGCTTCAGCGATTCCGTCACAGCTACCGGTATCGGTATCAATGTCGGTACCGGCAGTATCATCGGGACCAGCTCCTTCCATACTTTGTTCACCTGGATCGCTCCTTTCTATACCTAGTTTGGAGTCGATACCTGGCATGGATGATCTACTACTGACTGTCTCAACTCATAATTGCCAGTTCCAGTATTCATCCATTACAAATCCTGTTCTGCACCGGACAAGTACATCCTCCAGTGCCCAGGCTTCCTTTTCAGGTTTAACCTGTCCAGGGATGGTTCCCATCGGAGATCCTTCTTTTCAGAAATTTCTCCTTGACATGGCAACCTTCCTTAATATTCCTATCCCTGGCTATGAGTCTTCTCAGGATTTTTCTGCAGAAAAGGAAAATATAATGCTTCCTTTACATCACTCTTTGCAGAATCTTCTTCTGAGAGTATGGGAAAAACCTTTAAGGGTTTCTTCACCTCCTACAGCAACTAATCTTCTGTATCAGGTGCCCCCCTCTCCAGGATTTCAAAAGCCTCAACTTCCCCATCATTCCATTGTAGTGGACTCAGCAATGAGAAGGTAAAAAGCAAGAAAAAACATTCTTCTTTCCCGCCAGGGCGTGCATCTAGAACACTGGATGCCTTTGGACGTCAAACCTTCCAAACATCTATGCTGGCAACAAGGATTCTCTCATATATTTTCTATATGAGTCTCTCCCTTCAGGAGATCACAAAGAAATTATCTCTTTTGACTCCCTTTCTATCAGAGCCCAAGGCTGCAGACTATTCCTTACTTCTTAGTCATAGCCAAAATATTTCTTGGTTTCTTTTTCGTGCTTCCCTAGACTCTTTTGAGTCTGTTAGCAGAACTTCTGCTATAGCCATAGGAGCACATCGTAAAGCCTGGCTCCAAGCCTCGGACTTGAGTAGATGGGCACAACAAAGACTGAGTAATACTCCTTGTACTGGAGAAAATCTCTTCAATAAGGAGTCCTTACGTCAGGTTGCTCATTGCTCCACTGACTTTCCTGTTTCTGAGGGCCATCCTAAGCCCTCTCCTTCCTCAGCAGGTAGGAAATGCCCTACCAAACCTTCTTTCCCTAAAAGAAAGAGGTTTTCCTCTTCACCTGCCCATCATTCGGATGTTCCCAAGCAGGGGAAGTCTCGCCCTGGTCTGAAGAATCCAAACTCTAGCCAGGCTGAATAAACACAGTAACCATAGGTTTCTGATTAATCTTTTTATAACTACAGTTAATTTCTTTTCAGCAGAAGTTTTTCACTGTTTTTCCATTCCAAAACTCTGCTCATGGATTCCTATTCTCAGGAAATCCATTTACTCTTCACTATGCTGAACTGTCAGGTTATACATGTCTATAAGTTAGAGTTTTCCACCTCTTCCTGACTAGAAGAGAGGTTTAGCAACTATCACATGATAGTTTCTCTGTACCAGCATGAATTTTTTCCTTCCATGGACTTACCATGGGGTAAGTCCTTCTTCAGCTTCTATCTCTACCCTCTTCGCCAGGGTTTTCCCTGTAAGAGTGGTACCTTACCATTGAAAGACTTTTCTTGTCTTTCTTTTCACTGTAGAGTTTCTTCTCCTGAATAAACTCCTTTCTTTATCTGGGCAGCTCTACAGACAGAGACAGCTTGCTCTCTTTGTTCAGTCTGTTCTCTCTGTTTGACACAGACCGACTCTCTCTGTTGTCCTATTCAGTAGCTGCCCATGCAGGAGTTCCAGTGCTTGACTACTGGTACTTTTCCACAAGTCCCAGTCTTGTCTTCCACCACTCCTGTCTGGCCTTAGTAGTGATTCCAAGACAGTTTTCTACATCTTTCTTGGATAATCTTTTTCACTACAGGCTTCTTATTCTATCTTTTACCCTTGCCATCTCCAATCTCTGGGTTTGGCACGTAATGAACGTGGCTGTCAGTTTTCTCCATCAGCCAGTTCTACATCCCAGTTCTCCTGCATAATGCTCTCTGCAATCCTACTGAGAAGCTTTCCACTATGGGCCCTTGCTAGAGAGCATAGAGTTTCTCGAATGACTATCCATCATGGTTGAAAAATGCTTCCTCAGTCATCCCCTATGACTGTGAGGGTTCTTCATACCCTGCTATCTTCTTTTTAAAAAAAAAAAAAAAAGAGGGAGAAGGGCATAAGCCTTCTCCACATGAAAGTCTGAGAGTTATCCCATTCCTTAGGGAATATACTCTTTTTTTCTTGCAGCTTGTCCTCATGGTATTCTGATACTTCAAGGACAGCACATATTACTCTGAAAAACGCCTGATACCTCCTTTGTCCCTCACGTAGGTCAACCTGGTATCTCATTCTATGCGTTTCTGTCCTTTTACCATGCTGGAGTTCCACAGGACTCCGGACTTGCTGTTTACAGACTAATATTATCCTCTGTTTTTTCACATAACCATCCTGGTAATTCACTGGATAGCATTCCTTTACCATCATTCCTGGGGGAATAGATTCTCTATATATCTTCTTAAGTAGGTTTCACCTCCTTGTTCTTGGATGAATCTTTTCCCTTCACATCTCCATGTGAATGTCCTGATATGCATAACTCTGTCTGCTTATTGCAGGCATCTATCTTTAGACCTATATATTCAGGTATATATATCTATATCTATATATACATATACCTATATACATCTCTGTAGATGTATCTGTCAGCTAAGTGTGCATATGCTATGCCCTTAGATCTTATTATAGATCTATATATATATCTATATACCCATTTCTATATCTATCTATCTATATATATATATATATATATACACATATCTCTACATATATGTGTGTATCTGTCCAGATACTTATTATAGGTAGATATGTATTTCCATACTTATCTCCTGACTGTCTATGCTCAAAGGTTTTTACCTTCCTGTATGTTTCTGACAGTGGGCTTGCACAGCTTCATACTGTTCCACAGTATGTTTCGGATATTTTGCACACAACCACTGCTGTGGAACTGACAGCCCTACCATATCCTAGGTTTACGTATCCCTGAAGCTCCATGCCCCAATGTCTTCCTACCTCTCACCAGTTAGGAAAGACATGGTGGATCTTCAGTGGCTTTCAGATTCAATTCCTCAAACATCTGTCCTTTCTTGGGAGTATGGGGTTCTTCTCATACCCTTCCTCCCTCAAGGACTAGGTCTGTTTGTCCAGATCGGTCAGTCTTCCTCTTTTGCTCCTACCTCTGAATACTTCTGTAGCCAAGAGTTTTCAGCTTTCCATAAAGCTTCCCACTGAAGACCTGCCGTGTTTGTGTTACCCCAATTAAATCTTGGGGTCACCTCTCACTTCCAGATGTGGACCTCCACCTTCACTCCAGTGAGGTCACCTTGAACATTAATCTACTGGATCCCCAGTAGACTCCATCAGTGCAATCCAGTAGGTGAGCATCATATGGTGATTGTTCATTCCAATATTATGGTGATTGTTCAATATATCTTTTGATAATGATCATACATACCTAGACTCTTTTTGGGTAGTCCTTTCTTAGGTTAGCTGTTTTTTCAGCAGCTCCTCTCTTTTCAACTCCTGCCCTCCATCCTCAGGATGCCTGGCCATATAAGGTGTAGCATGTTTTCAATCTTCAACATGTTAGGGCTCCAGGCATCTTAGCTTGGGAGTCCCCATATGTGAAGACTCATTCCTGCTTGTTCCTGGAGATAGCACAGTTACTTACCTGTAACAGGTGATCTCTGGGAACAGCAGGAATAAGTCTTCACAACCCACCCACCTCCCCTAGGAGTTGTATTTCTCTATCTATCTTTCCTTTCCTCTTTCTCTCTCTCTTTGTCTCAGCTATGAAACTCAACTGAGGAGAGACAGTTGGAAAGGCGGGAAGGCAGCACGCAGGCGCTGAGGGATGCTCCCAAAAGCTTTCTGATTGGACGCTGGGGAGCGTTCCCGCGCAGGCTCCGTCGGTACCGACGTACCCATATTTGGACTTATTCCTGCTGTTCCCAGAGATCACCTGTTACAGGTAAGTAACTGTGCTTTATCAGCAGACTTAATTAGAATGTGTATTTCATTTCATTTTCTTTTTATTTATAACCCACCCATCTACACAGTTCTTAATGGGTTTCATGAAATATAAACATCAGCAAGAAAATCATACATTAAAACAAAGCACTGTTAATTTTACTAAAAACAAATAAGATAATATTTGGTGGTCTGACAACCATGTGGATTTTCAGCAGGTCTATGTGTTCAAGCCAGAATGCCAAAAATGTCAGCATAACTTCATATAAACTGGCTCATATGACCACAATTTTTCTGTATATGTACCTGGGCATATTCTAAAGATGATAATGCGCATGGACATTGTTGCAAGAATTTCAGTGTTCAGTCTGTATCACTGGATTGGTGTTTAGCACTGTGGAGGTTGACCTTTTTCACAGAGAGTAGAGGTTTTGTGATTACTATGGCTGTGGTTCATGGAATTGTCTTTGACAGCCTACCAATGCCCTTCTGCTTTAGAAAGCTCTACATAATGTTTCAAGGTTTTCCACGCTGCTGTTTTGGGAAGCAGCTGAATATGAAAGTATGTACAAATGGGAGCCTTCTGTGCAGTTGATTTAATGCAGATAACCCTATTTTCCTGCTAACTGCTTTGAATATTCCTGATCTGGAATTGGTTCAAAATTAAAAGCAATCCAAATATTCGTTTTTCCTGTAGAGGGCTTATGTTTTTCTTTACTACTCTCCGATTTATGGTTCTCTCATTTGGTTTGAATATTGAATGGGGTTTGAACAAAACTGTCTCGGTCACGCTACTACTCCCTAAACTTTAATGCATGGTCAATAACCTATTATTTGTTTTTATTTTATCATAGGGCAGGATACAGAATTCTCTGCAGAAGATAAAAGGTGGAAGAAAAAGGCTTAACAGCCAGGCTGCTGAGAACGTGGAAAAGCGGAGAAGCATCAATCTCAGTGCACGTCAGACTCAGGTACGGTCACAACAGAAAAATCAAGATATATAGTAAGCTGCAGTACACCAGATGCTATGATATATATTCCACTCATCTGCAGTATTGGTCAAAACAGAAACTCTCTGTTTTTGTTTTTGTTTTACTTTAGAGCAGTGGTTCTCAACCCAGTCCTCCGGGACCACCAGGCCAGTCATTATATGCAGATCTATCTCATGTATATTCATTGTGGATACTCTGAAAACCCAACTAGACCAGAGGTCCCAGAGGACTGGGTTGAGAACCATTACTCTAGAGGGACACCTCTCAATAACCTCAGCACTGTAGGAAGCTGAAAACTGCTAAAGACGTTCAGCTCTACATAATAGAACGGTATGCAGATAAAATTGACTGGATTATGCAATTAAATAGGGCCAAAGATAAACTTAGAATGACTGATATTTAAATTATACTGAAAAAGATTCTGACAAGAATTCCCTACTTGTCAATGTTTTTTTTGTCGGAGCTCGATATTTAAATTATCCTTCATCTGATATTGTATATAGTGAAACAGTAATTCAGTACTATAACTTTTCCTTAACATTTTATGATCTTAGACTAATCCTTAGTGGTCAAGTATAGAATACATCATTGCAATTAATCAGCATTTTGGCTGCAAGTTCCAACACCCAGGCCAACTACTCACAGGTCTGGAACTGGTATAGTATGTCTGAGAGGGAATTATCTCAAACAGTTGAGTGGATAAGGCCACTTATGAAAACACAAAAATCCTTTTATGAGAGCAAAAAATATATAACGAGAACAAAAAATCCTTCCCCACTATCCAAAATATAAGAAAAATCACTAAACGTGTCTTTTTATATTCCAAAAAATTGTAAGAGAGTGTTCCTTAGCGTCCCTCTAGTCCAGTCCCGGAACCATAGAGTTGTGAACCTCCACCAGCAGCTTTGGAGACTGAACATCTTCATCTCTTTGATCATCCAGCTATATGCAGCCCCAAGGACCGCCCACACATCAGTATCTCAGTCTCCAAGCAGCTTGGAAGTCAGAGCCCAGAACTGGGCTCCTTAGGAACAAATAAGCAGAGCTTTAGTGTTTTATTATTTTCTAGATTTAGGTGCTGGGCTGCTGCTGTCGAGGAAATCTTTGACTGTGTCCCTTCTGTCTTTCTCTAATCTGTTTTTTTTCTCTCTGTCTCTCTCTGTCAGTCTCCCCATAGGTCAAACAAGCAGGGGAGCTGCACAGGACACAGGTCTCCTTTCTACCGAACCCCCTTGGTGGGTGAGGAGAAGGTTGAAGACAATTACAGGCAGCAATTGAATACAGCAGTAGGCTCTGAGGGTCCCCTGACTGATTTAGGGGTTCCCCGAGCTGCCCTGAGCGGTTATTACTCTGTTATTGACTCTGATAACTGCTACTCAGAGCTTGTGACAGGCACGCTGGACAGCACTCTCAGTGTTTTGACCCCCCCTCCACTCCTGTGTGTGGGTGAGTAGCGTTTGAAGCTTTTTCTTTCTAAAGGCAATGGTGGAGGCCTTGGGGTGGCCTGGAATCAGCTCTGGGGAGTGTTTTAGACCTTTTGGGTATTTTTTCTGGTCCTTTTTTTGGCGGGATCGGGTCCGGCGGCCATTTTGGATTTTTTTCAAAGTTGTTTTTCTTAGTGTTTTTTTTAGGGATAGGAGCTTCGTTTTTGCATTTCTTGGTCAGATATCAGCTAATTGACTCCAGCTCTATCTAATCCTGCAATTTGGAGCGTTTTTGAGCACTTTTAAAATCGCAGTTTCTTTTTTCTGCTCTGTTTGCTTCAGCAAGCTGTTCCTGCTTTGCTGGCAAAGGGCTGTGTGCATAGCCATGCCTCCTAGTCCTCGGTGTCTGGTCTGTGGCATTCGTAGAAGTAGTAATTTGGAAGCCCGAGTCTGTGCCACTTGTTCTGCTGTGGGTGCTGGCATGGAGGACCCTCTGGAGGGCTCCAGTGCAGATCTCCCACCTGTATCTACAGAAGGGACATCAGAGCAGGCAGAGACGGTCCTTGGTCCGGGGATTTCTGCAGTGCCGGAGCACCTGTTGGCGGGGGGCGTCCAGGAGGGATCCCTGGGAGTTCCACCCGCCTTTTTCTCTCTCATGCAGGAGGCTCTGGCTCTCTTGCAGCCGGCGGGGGGAGGCTCGGTCCTGCCCTGCCGTGGGCTAAAGCGTCCACTTTCAGTAGAGGGAGACACTGGTCCACAAGAGAAGAGCCGGCACCCGAGTGTTGCGGATTCTGCACCTCCTGGGGATGAGTTCCACGAGGGGCTGGGGGAGGCTCTCGAGCTGGAGTCTGCGGAGGATTTAGAAGACGGCGAGTTGTTGGACGACGAGCAGAGTAGTAGAATAGTGCGTGTATTTCGTAAAGAGGAACTTCCGGCACCGATTGCTGAAACCCTCAAGGTATTGAACATACCCGTGGAAGATGCCACTGCGGAGGACAAGTTGGAGGATCCCTTGATGCAGGCGGTGCGCACTTCCCACAGAGTCTTTCCGCTCCATAGGGTTTTTAAAGCTATGATCCAGGAGGAGTGGAACAGTCCAGAGTCCGCTTTGCGTGGGGCTAGACTGTTGCCTAAATTGTATCCTCTGTCAGAGGCTGATAGAGAGCTCTTTCGTTCGCCGAAGGTGGACGCGGTAGTTTCCGCGGTTACTAAACGGACTACTATCCCGGTGGAAGGTGCTGCGGCGTTGAAGGACCCGCAGGATCGGAAAGTTGATAGCTTGTTGAGACAGGCGTTTGATGTTGCTGCCCTGTCAATGCAGGCGGCGGTGGCCGGGGCCTGGGTGGCGCACGGCTGCCTCCACTGGTCTCAACAGTTCCAGGGGCCCCAGTCGGCGGAACAAGAGGCCGCTGCATCCAAATTGGAGTCGGGTACCGCTTATTTGGCGGATATCCACTATGACCTCATTAGGGGGTTAGCTAACGGCATGGCGTCGGTGGTAGCGGCGCGTCGTTCTCTTTGGTTACGCAATTGGGCGGCTGATGGCTCTTCTAAAGCTCGCCTTAGTAAGCTGCCGTTTAAGGGCAGGCAGTTATTTGGAGAGGACTTGGATAGGTTGGTAAAAGATCTCGGGGATTCTAAGGGGGGTCGGCTTCCGGAGGAAAAGCCCAAGCAGGGGAAGCCGACCTTCACCTTCCGGGGGTCTCAGCAGTCCTTTCGGAGGTTTCGTGCCTCCCGCTTGGGTCAGTCCCAGCGTTCCAGATATCTGGGGCGTGGACAGAGTTTCCGTGGATTTCAGGGGGCAGGTAGAGGTTTTGGCTCCTTCCAGGCGCAGGTCCCCAAAAAGTCACAATGAAGCGAGGCCGGCTCCGGTGGCGGTGCTTCCCGTAGGGGGCAGACTGCGGGATTTCTACCCTGCCTGGGCCGCTATCACATCCGATCGGTGGGTGTTAGAAGTGATACGAGAGGGATATGCGCTCGAGCTACATCGACCGGTGCTCGATTCCTTCGTTATGTCCCCGTGCAGCGCTCCCTGGAAACGACGAGTCGTATCCGATACACTTTCCCGGCTGCTTCGGCTCCGGGCGGTCGCCCCCGTGCCGGAGGGGCAGTTAGGGTCCAGTCGATACTCCATCTACTTCGTAGTGCCGAAAAAGGAGGGCACCTTTCGACCAATCCTGGATTTAAAGAGAGTGAATCGGTGCCTCCGGGTGTCGCATTTTCGCATGGAAACGCTGCGCTCAGTCATAGCGGCGGTCCGCGAGGGGGAATTCCTAATGTCCCTAGACCTTACGGAGGCCTATTTGCACATTCCCATTCGCCGGGAACATCAAAGATTTCTGCGGTTTGCGCTGCCGATGGGCCATTTTCAGTTTCAAGCCATGCCCTTCGGCCTAGCAACGGCGCCACGGGTCTTCACGAAGAACATGGTGGTGGTAGCGGCGTTCCTGCGGAAGGAGGGTGTCCTCGTGCATCCCTATCTCGACGACTGGTTGATCCGGGCGAAGTCGAGGGAGGAGAGTCTCCGGGCGACGGCGCGGGTCGTACAGGTTTTGCAGTCGTTAGGCTGGGTGGTCAATCGGGCGAAGAGCAGCCTTCTTCCCTCGCAGACCTTGGAGTATTTGGGGGCGCGTTTCGAGACCGGCAACGGGAAGGTTTTTCTCCCAGTGCACAGAGCGGGCCCTGAGGCGGCTGGTGGAGCAGTTTCTAGCGAGACGGGCGTCCTCGGCTTGGCAATACCTTCAGCTTCTCGGCACGATGGCGTCGACCATCGAGGTAGTTCCGTGGGCAAGGGCTCATATGCGGCCTCTGCAGCGAGCGCTGCTGCGTCGATGGTGTCATCAGTCCGACTCGCTAGCTCGTCAGTTTGCCCCTTGGAGGTTCGGCGCAGCCTTCGTTGGTGGTTGCGTTGGCGCTCTCTGGCGAACGATATGCCTTTGGAGTCTCCCGTCTGGCGTCTGCTGATGACGGATGCCAGTTTGAGCGGCTGGGGGACTCATTGCGAGGGCCAGATTGCTCAGGGCCAATGGTCCTCGCGGGAGAGCCGCTGGTCCATCAACCGACTGGAAATGAGAGCCGTGTGGTTGGCTCTGACAGCGTTTCAGCCTTGGCTGCAGGGAGCGGCGGTCAGGGTGCTATCCGACCATGCCTCCACGGTAGCCTACATAAATCGCCAGGGAGGCACAGGCAGCGCGGCGTTGGAAGCGGAGGCGGATCTGCTTCTGGATTGGGCAGAGCAGCATCTTCAGTGTCTGTCGGCCCAGCATATCGCGGGGGTTCACAATGTGGAGGCGGACTTTCTGAGTCGTCGCAGGGTAGACCCCGGAGAGTGGTCTCTACATCCCGAGGTATTTGCGTTGCTGGTCCGTCGTTGGGGTCTGCCGATAATGGACCTCATGGCGACCTTCGAGTCCACGCAGGTCGAAAGGTTCTTCAGCAGGCGTCGGGAACGCATGTCGGAAGGCCTAGATGCATTGGCACAAAGGTGGCCAAGGTACGGGCTGCTCTATGTCTTTCCTCCGTGGGCTCTGCTGGGTTGCCTGGTACAGCGGATCGAACGGCATCCGGGTCCCGTGGTTCTGATTGCCCCGGACTGGCCTCGTCGGCCTTGGTATGCGGATCTGGTGCGGTTGAGTGTGGCCGATCCGTGGCTCCTTCCTCCTCGGCCGGATCTCCTTCGGCAGGGGCCGCTGCAGATGCCTCAGATGCCTCAGATGCCTCAATTCTCGCTTACGGCATGGCTATTGAGAGGGCGCGAATGAGAGCCAAAGGTTATTCTCCGGAGGTCATTGCTTCCTTGTTGCAGGCGCGGCGTCGGTCTACGTCGCTAGCGTATGTCCGGGTCTGGCGTATTTTTGAGAGCTGGTGTGCGGCTCGCGAGTTGCGGCCTTTGCGGACCTCCGTTCCTCAGATCCTCTCCTTCTTGCAAGCAGGGGTGGACAAGGGCCTGGCGGCCAGTTCGTTGAGGGTGGTCCAACTTGCAGCTCTTGCGTGTTTTCGAGGCAAGGTTCAGGGCCAGTTATTGGGGTCCCATGCGGACGTGAAGCACTTCTTGCGAGCGGTGTTGCTTATGCGTCCTCCGTGCAGGGCTTTAGTGCCCTCGTGGGACTTGAATTTGGTGTTGAGGTCTCTGGTGGCTTCGCCGTTTGAACCCTTGGCGCAAGCTTCGTTGAAGGACTTGACGTTGAAAACGGTGTTTCTGGTAGCGATCTCGTCAGCTCGCAGGATCTCGGAGTTGCAGGCTCTTTCGTGTAGGGAACCCTATCTGTCTTTCTCTGCCGACAAGGTGGTATTGCGACCAGTTCCCGTGTTTTTGCCTAAGGTAGTTTCGGCGTTTCACATGAATCAGGTGGTGTCTCTCCCGGTGTTTGCCAAGGAACGGGGCAAGCACGCGGTTAACTCCTTGCACGCGTTGGATGTCCGTCGAGCTCTTCGTCGGTATTTGAGGGAAACGGCGGCCTTCCGTAAGTCCGATCGCCTATTTGTCGCATTTGGCGGTCCGCGCAAGGGGGAAGCGGCGTCTAAGTCTTCCATTTCCTGCTGGTTGAAAGAGGCGATTTCGTCGGCATACCTTTTTACACGGCAGGATGGTTCCTGCCGGGCTTCGGGCTCACTCGACTAGGGCGCAGGCGGCGTCTTGGGCAGAAGTGAGCTTGGTACCGGCGGTGGATATTTGTCGGGCGGCGACGTGGTCGTCCTTGCACACCTTTGCTAAGCACTATCGTCTGGATGTGCAGGCAGCGTCGGATGTGCGGTTTGGGTCTCGGGTGCTTCAGGCTGGACTAGTGAGGCCCTCCCGTTGAGATTTACTGCTCTGTTACATCCTCTATGGTTCCGGGACTGGACTAGAGGGACGCTAAGGAAGAGTAAATTAGACTTACCTGCTAATTGTTGTTCCTTGTGGAACTCTAGTCCAGTCCCGGATCCCTCCCTGTCTATCTGTTCTCGCTGCCAGCCAAGAAGGTACATTCATTATAGGAGTCTGCCAGGGTTTTTGTTCTCTGTACTTTCGGTCAGAGCTCCTCTGCTTGCAGCACGCCTTAGTTTCCTTTCGGGGTCAAATCTTGGGGGTGAGCGGTGGCGCCTCTTGTTGCATGCGTTTTGCACAAGGGTCACCACGGCCGTTCTGGTCCGCCTTCCCATAGGCGGGAGGTTGTTCTTACGCAATTGGAAAAAGAAAAAAAAAGAAAGAATTTTTGCTCGTAGTGGGAACTTTAGGGTCAGGATCCTTTTTTCCACTGTGTTGTTATATCTACTTATTTGTTGCTCTGCTTAGTATGCTTTGTCAATAGGTACTGACGTGTGGGCGGTCCTTGGGGCTGCATATAGCTGGATGATCAAAGAGATGAAGATGTTCAGTCTCCAAAGCTGCTGGTGGAGGTTCACAACTCTATGGTTCTGGGACTGGACTAGAGTTCCGCAAGGAACAACAATTAGCAGGTAAGTCTAATTTACTCTTATGAACCATCAGAATGGAGCATGGATGACATTCTCAAAAAAGTTAGTCAACTGTGCTTTGCTCCCCATTTCAGTCATCAGTTCCAATTAAATCAAAATAGTCATCTTTCAGCTATCACTGCGCTTTCACATCTTGTACCTGCTAAAATCTCCATATCGCTGAATTTTCTGAGCCACTCTTAAAAATGCCAAACCCCTGATGCAGTTAGACGAAACCTGCGAGCAGGGTGGGTAAAGGAGACATGTTGAAACACACTGCCACGAAATGTTTTATGTAAACCGTCTTGATTTGTAGAAAGACGGTATATAAAAATGGTTAAATAAATAAATAAATGTTTATAAGATGGTTTGTGCTGCAGCTGGATTCCAATGAGTGTTTCTTCAGCAGATAAATATTCAACCCTTTGTATGAGTGTATGCAGTGATATGTCTCTATGATGTTTGAGAAGGCAAAGGCCAAGACTCTGCTATAATTGTATTAATTGCATGTGCAAGCAAGAAAACATTTGAACAGCAGTGATACTAGTAGTGATACTGCTCATTATGATCATGTTTTAAAAGGTGAAGGCAATAACCGTGGTTATTAAATGTAAGTAAGAAAATATTCAAAAAAAGAAAAATCACAGCGTTGGGTTTCTTAATAATTTGAAAGATGACCATCTTGATCTAACGGTATGGATTTTCCACTGAGTGTAATTGGAACTGATGATTGAAATTGGGAACAAAGTGTAGTTGACTAACTCTTTTGAGAATCTAATCCATGCTCCATTCTGATGGTTACTAATGCTCTTAGAATTTTTTGGAATATAAAAAGACACATTTGGTTAGTGGGGAAGGATTTTTTTTTCTAGTGGTAAAGGCAGCAGCCTAGAGCCAGAGAGACCAGGATTCAAATCCTACTGGTACACCTTGTGGCCTTGGGCAAGTCACTTAACCCTCCATTGCCTCAGGTACAAATTTAGATTCCAATTGTCCTGCTAGACCAGTCCAGATAAGTGGGTTGTGTTCCCTACAAGCAGATTGGTGGAGACAAAGAACCGATGAAAAGCCCAGGTTTCAATGACATCGCTCCCATGCCTCTATATGCCTCAGCCACCAGAGATGCCTTTGTCTCCAGCAGATGATGGATGGATTTTCTTCTCTCTGAAGAACATTCTAAAGATTTGAGAGGAAAAGATTGATTTAAAATGCTCGTGAATGACCTCCTGCGGGTTGATCTCTCACTAGAGTGTGACGTGGGAGGCTGCCCTAGACTGCGGCCTTTTTGGTAGCCATAGGAGAAGGGAAAAAATTGGTCCAACTCTATGCTCTTACCTTTGATAAGAGCCTATTGAGCAGCTAGAAATTGGAAGGATCTGGAAGAGTACAACTGCCTGACACAACCTCAGCACCTCCACTCTTTCCTGAAGATTGCAGAAGGCCCTCAGAGGGATATGCCTGCTAGCCACCTTAAACGCAATGCTGCAAAGCCAGAGAAACATTTCCTGGGAAGTAGAGCTGAGCCCAGTACAGGTTTTCGACCTTGGGCTCTCGGGGTGAGTACCAAGGCTTCATCACTGTCTTCTTTGGGGGCTCACGATTCTGTCTTTCTGGGACACAATTTGGGGTGAACCGCTTGCAATCATTGGCATGATGGGGGGTTTCCCACCATTTTCTGCACGCGTTGGTAACGTTTACCTATTATGCTCTTGGCGATCTTGTGGTTCTAACAAGCATTCCACCCAAATGGCTCCAAAACACATTCCTCAAAAAAGTGCATTAGAAAGCACAGTTACCATGCGCTGCAGTAAAAGTGCAGTTACTGCGCACCTTTGGGCCACCGCAGCCTTAGCGTGCATCGTTGTGATACTTCCCTTAACTCTCTGTCCTCTTCTAGGAAACATTTGATCTGTGGCAAGTGAGGGGCTTCATCTCTAGACTCAATTCTTCCTGTATGGCAGCCTCTGAGATCTCTGGGGGGCCTGCTCCCATTCCCTTAGCTAGGGGATGCAGTTAGTCCACCTTTGCCTGCCTCAGGGTAGGAGCTGGTAGATGGCACTGTGGATAAGGATGTTCAGCTGGCCAGAGGTGACAGTGCTATGGGCCTCTCCCCATCCTCTAGGGCAGGGGTCACCAACCTGCGGCCCACGAGGTCCCTTCATGCGGCCCGCGAGGCTCTACCCCGATTAACATTACGTGCGGCCCGCCAAGGATTCCCGCCATTGTATCCACGCGCTCGCAGCTCACCGACGACCACCTGCAAGCATCCCTTCTCCTGTCAGTGTCATCTGTGAAGCCGGACTTTAAGCGTTTGTCTGCTAGCATGAATCATCAGCCATCTCATTAAATTCAATAAAGGTGATCAGCCATTGTTTTCATAATTTTGCGTTTGTTGTTTTTTTTCGCGGGGCGGGGAGAAGGGGGGTGCGGCTCGCAAGGCTCCCGGTAGTCGGCTGTGCGGCCCGCGGCCCTCTGGAGGTTGGTGACCCCAGCTCTAGGGGATTGACAGTGACTATGGACCCCTAGTTTCGAGGGGTCATTTCTGCGAGGAGAGCTTCCGGAGTCTGGATTATCCTCCCTGGGATTCTTTTCCTTTTACAGAAGGCCTGGTCATTCTGGCTTGGAAATTCAGACTCTGCAGCTTCTGGTTTCCCCCGAGTGGAATCTCGTAAGGAGCAGGCTGAGAGTGGGAGCCCTGTTCGATTGATGGCTAAGCATCCCCGCAAAGGGTGCTCCCTGTAGATGGGGTCAGCTGGGTGACTTGGATTGCGATGTTTGATAGGGATGAAGAAGTACTCTTGCCTTAAGAAGCTTGTGAGGTGGCTGATGATAGCCGCATATTCCGGGAATAGGAACTGGAAGCATGGATCCTTGGGTTTTATCCACCTTGAGCTTGGCGGATGCTCCAGATATGAAGCAGGATCTCAAGAGGCATCCACTCCTGCAAAGGGTGCCATAATCAACTACGGTCTCCTATTACTAGAGGTGCTCAAGGGCTGTTCCAATTGGAGTGGGATTCCCCAACACCCCACCTAAGAGGCTAAGTGTGTTTAAGAAGATGCATGCTGTCCTGGAGAGGGAGTGCGTTCTGTGGTTTATTTCTAGGGTGGATATGCGTGTCCAGATGGACCACCATTCCTGTGGAAGGCGGATTGGCCTTGAAAGATACCCTGGACCGAAAGGTGGATTCATGTTGAAGGACCAGTTCATTGCGGCGGCTACTTATCTTCAGCTGTAGTATGTGCAAGCCTGACGTCTCGAGCCCTGCTCCAGTGGATTCAGTTTCCAACGCTGGATGATTCTACCCCTCTTTGGTGTCTGCTATGGCCTTCCTTTCTGATGCCATGTATGACCTGGTATGTTTGGCTGCCAGGGATGGTGCCCTGATGACAGTGTCACGGCTTTGGATTTGGCTCCGGCACTGGGTAGTGGGTACATCTTTAAAAGCCAGGTGGGCCAACTGGGCTTTGAAGGTGAAGCTTCTTTTTGGAGTCAGTTTGGAAGCTGGTGAAGGACCTGAGTGAGACAAAATCTTACTGCCTTCTGGAAGACCAGTCCAAGGGGCCTATGAAGCAGGCTGGTGGCCCTTTCTCGTCAGCCTCGGGCCTCATCAACCAAGGGCATGCTTGCTGGATTCCCGGGGGTCTCAGGACTCTTCATCATTCCTTCCCTTCTGTTTCTGGGCTTTGGACTCGTTCTCAGTCCTTCGTGGAATGGGCCCGGGTTACCAAGGATCGCTGGGTACTAGACACCATTCAGTTCTCCTATGTCAGGGATGCAAAGAGGCAATTCTGGATGCCTTCATCATCTCCCCTGCTGGGTCTGTGATCAAAAGTGTCACTGTATGGGCCACCTTGGACAAGTTGCTGCAACTCAAAGCGGTGGTGTCCATCCTACCGGATGGAAACCTTGTGCTCCATGATTGAAGCAGTGCACCAAGGGGAGTTCTTGGCTTCTCTAGATCTGGCCAAGGTGTAATTTCATATCCTGATCCAGATGGATCAGCAGGTATCTGATTTTTGCTGTGCTTGTCACTATCAGTTTACTGCCCTCCCTTTTAGACTGTTCACTGTCCCAGGGATGCTCTCCATGGTCATGGAGGTGGCAGCTGTGGCACCAAGGGATCTGTTCCTTTCCTATCTGGATGACTGTCTCATCCAAGTTTGTTCACTTTTGGAGGTGTCTCAGGTGGCATCCTGAGTGGTGTCCCCAGTTCCTGGAGTTCTGGGAACATATTTTGACACTTGAGTGGGCAGAGGCGACAGTCAGAAGACTGTTGGATCATCTGGTGCTGTTCTGTATGCAGCAGGTTCTCAGTCTCTAGGATTATCTTCAGCTCTTCAGATTGATGGCAGTGACCATAGAGATGGTGCCATGAGCTTATCCTCACATGCCACCTCTCCAACAATCCTTGCTGGCTCAGTGGTCACCGAGTTCTCAGATGTTTGAGCACAGGCTCCTGCTCCCATTGATGGTTAAGTCTGGCCTGCAGTGATGGCAGCAGTCCTGTCATCTGAGGAAGGGCATTCCACTGGACGCTTTCTCCTGGATCCTCCTGACAATGGATGTCATTCTCTCAGGCTGGGGTGCCCTTTGCCAGGATCATATAGCCAAGGGCTTTTAGAACCACAGGGAAGCGTGTGGTTCATCAACTGCCTCGAGTCAAGGGCCATCAAGGTGGCTGTTCTGCGTTTATGGCCCCTGCTTAAGGGCCGGGCGGTTTGAGTGTTTTTAGACAATGCCATGGCAGTTGCTTATGTCAATCAGTGAGGAGTGTAAGATTAGCTTTGGAGATAGCTCGCCTGTTTGCCTGGGAGGAAAAGAACCTCCTAGCCTTGTTGGATCAGGGCATTGCAAGGGGGGACAGTGTGGAAGCAGACTTCCTCAGCCAGCACTCTCTGGATCCTGGGGAGTTGAGTGAGAAGACATTTCAGTCAATTCTGCACCACTGGGGACACCCTGAAATAAGTCTGATTGCAACACGCCAGTGCCAGAGTTTGTTGATTCTTCAGTCGCCACACAGAGATGGGGTCTGAGGGCATCAACATCCTGACCCAGCCTTGGCCAAGTCAGCACCTGCAGTACGTGTTTCCTCCATGGCCTCTGGTGGGGCATGTGATTCGGTGTATGAAACACCTCCCGGGCAGAATTGTTCTGTTGGTGCCTTGATTGGCCAAGGAGAGCATGGTTCGGAGACCTGATGTGGCTCCTGCAGGCACCTCCTTTTCGGTTGCCTCTGTCTCGGGGCCTATTGCAGCAGGAATTGATTGTCCTGGAGGAATCTGTTCCATTCTCACTTACAGTTTGGCTCTTGAAAGGAGATGGCTAGCACATAGGGGCTACTCTCCAGCGGTGGTCTCTAGTCTGCTTGAAGCCTGGAGGAGGGTCTACCAAGTTAACATATGTATGGATCTGGATCCTCTTGAGCGATAACGCAGCCTGAGGCAGCCAAGGTGCCATCTCTGTTGGCCTTTCTACAGGATGGCCTGGAGAAGGGCCTTTCTTTTAGCTCCCTGAAAGTTCAGATGGCAGCTTTGGCCTGTTTCCAAGGTCTGGTAGCTGGTAGGTCTCTAGCCTTGCACCCAGACATCTCACACTTTATTCAGGGCAGTTTCGGTGTCTGCGCCCTCCCCTCTGGTCCCTGATCCCTTCTTGGAATCTCTGTCTGGTGCTGAGGGCCCTCAAGGTGGTGCCTTTTGAGCTGTAGAAGCATTCTACCTTAAAGGAATTGACCCTCAAGACAGTCTTCGTAGTCACGATTTGTTCCGCAAGGCAGATTTCTGAGCTGCAGGCTCTGCCTTACCAAGATCCTTATCTGTCTTTTTCTAAGAAGGCCATTTCCATTCAACCTGTGCCTTCCTTTTTGCCTAGGGTGATTTCTTCCCTTCATGTGAACCAGGTGGTCTGCTTGCCCTCCTTCTTGAAGGAGCAGTGTCTGAGGAAGGATAAGGATCGTTGTCTTGTGGATGTCCTGAGGATGCTTCTCCGGTACTTGGAGGTTATGAATTCCTTTTGTAAGTCTGGCCATCTTTTTTGTGCTCTTTGCTGGCCCACGCAAGGATGGCACAGTGACCAAGTCAGCTTGAAGGTGCTGGAGTAAAGAAGCCATTACATCGGCATATCTGTTGCTGAACCGGCCAGTTATGGAGGGTTTGTGTGCCTATTCTACACGTGCATGAGCATCCTCATGAGCTGAGCAGAGCTCAGTAGCCGCTGCAGACATTTGTTTGGCAGCAAAGTGGGCATCACGTTCCACTTTTGTCAAGCTTTACTGCTTGGATGTCCATGGCCCTTGGCTCAGGGGTTTGTGAGCTGCTGTGTTTTCTTCCTGCCCAGTGGAGTTGTAGCTTTGGTACATCCCACTTGTCTGGACTGATGTAGCAGGATGATATGGAAGGCGTCATTTAACTTACTAGTTAATGTCCTTTCCTTGAGTCCTGCTAGGCCAGTCCAGAGCCTCCCCCTAAAACTATATTTGCTTTATTCTTGTGCTGCGGTACCCTTGAATCAGCTGTGATTTTTATCTTTGACTCTGCAGATTCATAATCTACTGACAGCTTTGTTATGCTTTCCTGTACATAGTTTTTGACTGATGATCACTCATTGTTGCCCACGGTTGAGGTTGTATGAGGCCTGCCAAGTTTATTCTATATGCTTTGGGATGAATACAGAAGGGATCTCTGGTGGCTGAGGCATATAGAGGCATGGGGTGATGTCACTGAAACCTGGGCTTTTCATTGGTTCTTTGTCTCCACCAATCTACTGGTAGGGGAATACAACCCACTTGTCTGGACTGGTCTAGCAGGACTCAAGGAAAGGAAATGAACTAGTAAGTAAAATGTCACCTTGTAAACTGTTTAGGAACAGGGAAATGCCTGAAAGTATGCACATACTTTTGGTAGCATAGGAAAAAGGCAATCTGGTCATTTCTGCGATATTCTGGTAAATACAGTGTAGGAGGGAGAAATTCAAAGGCATTTACGCAAACTGTATACGTGCCACTCACTAGGATATTCAATGGCACTAATCTGATTAGTGTGTGCTGAATGTCCCTGGTTTGTGCTGCTAAATGCCCTGACGCTAAGCACTTAACGTCAGAGCATTCCAGGGGCGGCATCAGGGGTTAACAGGGCAGCAGCAATATAAGGTGATATAAAATTGGATGCTTTGTTTTGTCTTTGTAGTCTGATGGTTTTATGTCTGTATTTCATGTTAACCTGATGTAGTTTTGTAACCGCTTTGATTGTAAGAAAGGCGGTATAAAAAACCTGTTAAATAAATAAATAAATAAGTGGCTAAAGCTAGGACAATTGAGTGGCTCTCCTAACTTAGCCAGTTTTTCAATCTGGCCAGCAGCTGAATATCGCCCCTGACCAGATTGCAAAATCACAATCCGAGCAACCTGGATATTCAATGCCGGTGCTTGGATATGGCCCTGGCATTTTGAATATCTGGGGTGATTTAAATTGGTGACAGCCAGCTGCTTTAAATGTGCTGACTGCAGTCACTGAAAATCCCCCCTCCTCCGCCCAACATGTATAAAGCGTAGTTACTCACCTATAACAGGTGTTCTCCAGGGACAGCAGGAATCAGTCCTCACATATGGATGACATCGGCGCCGATGGAGCCCTCGTGCGGAGCAATTTCCCCAGCTTTCAAAGAAAGCCTTTGGGAATGCCTCGCGCATGCGCGGTCCCCTTCCCGCCCAAGAGTGCCATCTTGCTCAGTCAGATGACATAGCTAAAAAGACGGCAAAAAGAATAAAAAGCAATAATAAGACTGCAACGCCAGGGGAGGCGGGAGGGTCATGAGGACTGATTCCTGCTGTCCCTGGAGAACACCTGTTACAGGTGAGGAACTACACTTTCTCCAGGAACAAGCAGGAAGTCAGTCCTCACATATGGGACTCCCTAGCTACAGGCTACCGAGAACCTATAGCTGAAAAAAGGCTCCCTCTAGGCGAGCCGCAACAGCAGCGAGAGAACTTTCTCCGAGAATGCATCCCCCACGGTGGCCTCACACCAGAGGGCTGGAGGGTTGGAGCTGCCTAAATCTCGAAGAGATTCCGGAGTACCACCTGACCGAAAATGCTGTCCCATTGGGACTCCCTCTCCAGGCAGTAATGGGCTGCAAAAGTCTGGCTTGAAGACCAAGTTGTGGCCCGGCAGATGTCTGCCAATGGAACAGAGCGGTGATTAGCCACTGATGCGGCCTTAGCACTGACACAGTGGGCTGTGATACGGCCCTGCAACTGGAGGTCAGCTGCCCTGTATGCCCATGCAATGCAGTCTGCCACCCAGGTGGATAACATGCACTTGGAGACTGGTAGACCCAGTTTACCAGGATCATAAGAGACGAAGAGCTGAGAAGCCCTTCCATGCCCCCGCATATGCTCCAGGTAGAAGGCGAGCGCCCTCTTACAGTCCAGGCTATGCAGAACTGCTTCTGCCTTGTTGGTATGTGGCCTGGGAATGGTGGGAAGAACCACCTCTTGACTGAGGTGAAACAAGAAACCACTTTTGGAAGGAATTTGGGGTGTGTACGGAGTACCACCCTGTTCTTGTAAAACGTGTGTATGGCCTATCTGACACTAGAGCCTGCAGCTCACTCACATGCCTAGCCGATGTGAGTGCTACCAGGAAGAGCACCTTCCAGGAGAGGAAGCGCAGATGGCAAGTTGACATCGACTCGAAAGGAGAGCGAGTAAGCTGCTGCAAGACCACGTTGAGATCCCACTCCATCGCCGGAGGGCGGATTGGAGATTTCAGCAGGAGCAGGACCCTGAGAAACCTGGCCACCAAGGGGTGAGCCGAGAGAGGCTGACCGTCTATCGGTGCATGGTTAGCCGACAAGGCACTCAGGTGGACCCTGACTGAGTTAGACTTGAGGCCCAGCTCAGAGAGATGAAGTAGGTACTGTAACACCTTGGGAACCTGAGATGAGAAGGGTTCCACAGCATGTTGGTGACACCACACTTGGAACCTGCGCCATTTACAAGCGTAGGATTTTCTGGTGGATGGCTTCCTGGAGGCTAACAACAATTCTTCCACCCCTTCAGGCAAGAGAAGAGGCGCAAGGCCTTCCCTTTCAGCAGCCAGGCCATCAAATGGAGGGATCTGGGATTGGGCTGCACGAGGGAACCCTGCTCCTGGGTGAGGAGGTTGGGCTGCACCCCCAAGGGGAGAGGGGTTTCCACCGCCAGTTGAAGAAGAAGTGGGAACCAAGGCTGTCTGGGTCACCTGGGCACTACCAGGATCACCCAGGCCTTGTCCCTGCGAATCTTGAAGAGAGTTCGTGCTACCAGAGGCGTAAGCGGAAAAGCATACAGGAGGCTCCCCGACCAAGGGAGAAGAAATGCATCTGCTGCTACCCTGAGGGGGTGCGGCTGTCTGGAGCAAAACTGGGGCAACTGACGATTCTGTGGACTGGCAAAGAGATCCATGGATAGGAGGCCCCAGTGGTTGAAAATCTTCTGGGCAACCTCCCTGTTTAGTTGCCATTCATGGGGTTGAAGAACCCTGCTTAGCCTGTCTGCCAGGCAGTTCTCCTGGCTCGGTAGGTAAACTGCATGGAGAGACATGTTGTGTTGAACTGCGAAGGAACAGAGATCCAGAGACTCTTGGCAAAAGGATCCACGAGCCTGTGCCACCCTGTTTGTTCACATAGAACATAGCCACCTGGTTGTCCATCTGTACTCGGACAGACTGGTTGGAGAGGACAGGAGCGAAGGCTTTTAGAGCTAAGCGAATGGCCCGGAGTTCCAACAAGTTGATCTGGAGTGTGGCCTCCTGAGGAGTCCACTGACCCTGAGTGCAAGAGCCCTGACAATGGGCTCCCCAGCCCAAGGAGGCATCCGTGGTCAGCACCCTGGTATGCACGGGAAGCTGGAACGGTACCACCTGCAGGAGGTTCCCTGATTGTGCCCACCACTGCAGGGAATGCACCAGGGGCTTGGATACTGCCACTCTGTCGGCCAGGCGTCCCATGGCCTCTGACCACTGGTCCCGCAGGGCCCACTGGCTGTCCGCATGTGCAGGCGTGCAAAAGGAGTAACATGAACTGTAGAGGCCATGTGGCCGAGCAGGCGTAAGAACCTTCGTGCTGACACCTGGGGTACTTGGCTCTCCATGCCCACCTGAGACAGCAGGCAGTCTGCCCTGTCCAGTGGCAAGAAGGCCTTGGCCTGCAGGGTGTCTAGCCTTGCTCCTATGAATTCCAAGTTCTGGGTGGGAAGCAAAGAGGACTTTGCATGATTGATGATGAACCCCAAATGCTGAAGCAGAGCGATTGTGCGAGCTGTGGCGTGATGCGCCTCCTGAGCTGACTGGCCCCTTATGAGCCAGTCGTCTAGGTAAGGGAACACAAAGATCCCCTGGTTCCTGAGGAAGGCCGCTACCACAGCTAGGCACTTTGTGAAAACCCTTGGAGCGGAAGCTAGACCAAAGGGAAGCACTTTGTATTGGAAGTGGTTTCCTCCTACCTCAAACCTAAGGTATTGTCTGTGGTCTGGATGTATGAGGATGTGTGTGTAAGCATCCTTTAGGTCCAAGGAGCATAGCCAGTCTCCCTGCTGGAGGTAAGGCAGAAGTATCCCAAGTGAAAGCATCTTGAACTTTTCCTCACCAAGAACTTATTGAGATTTCGCAGGTCCAGGATGGGGTGAAGGCCTCCTTGTCTTTTTGGTATCAGGAAATACCTGGAGTAAAAGCCTTTCCCCTGCAGGTGGTGGGGCACTGGTTCCACCGCCTAATCCTTGAGAAGACCAGCCAAGGTCCTGCAAGAGGAGGTTCCTGTGCAAGAGGGGTCCGAGATGCTCTCCTGGGAAATAGGAGGTAGGTACTTGGCTGAAATGGAGAAAGAGAGCCATCTTGGACTATCCTTAGAACCCAAGTATCGGATGTAATGGCTGGCCACCTGTGGGTGTACAGGGGCAGCTGACCTCCTGTGCAGGGCCAAACCATTGGTGGGAGATGAGCTATGCAGTGGGATTCAAAAACCCCCTCCCTGCTAGGCAGGAGCTGGAGCTGGAGGCTTGGGGGTTTGAGGCTTACGAGGGCCATTCCCCCATCCCCTAGCCTGCTGCCCCTGCTGGGGAGCTGGGGAGGCCTGATAAGTGGGGTAGTTTCTGTAAGACTGTCCCTTCCTCAGGTAAAAGGGCTTTTTCCCCGAGGCCGCCTTCCTGTGAGAAGGGGCAGATGTCTTCTTCGATAGCCTTGTCCAAGTCAAGTACTCGGACTCGAGTTCAGCAGCCTTTTCAGTCATGGGTTTGCCAAAGAGGTTATTGCCTTGGCAAGGGACATCGACCAACTTGTCCTGTACCCATGGCTTGAGGTCAGGCGACATGAGCCAAGCCTGGCGCCTCGCACCGATACCGACTGCGGCTACCCGGGCCAAAGCCTCGAAGCCGTCGTAGGCTGCTTGAGACATAAACTTCGAGCACTCTCTGATCCCGGTGGACAGGGCCTTGAAGCGCTGCAAGGGTTCCTCGGAGAGGCCAGCAGAGAACCCGGCAATCTCTTTTGCCAGGTCTCTTAAGTACATGCCCATGTAGAGCTGGTAGGTCTGGACACGGCATGACAGCATCGAGCCCTGGAAGCACTTTCTGCCGAGGGCATCCAGGTTCCGGGCCTCCTGGCCAGGAGGCACCGAGGAGTGCGTCTTTTGGCTCTTGAGTCTTTGCATGACCGATTCCACAACCATGGAGTTCTGTGGCAGCTGTGCTTTTTGGAACCCGTGGCTCTTATGAACTCGATAAATAGAATCGACTCATTTGCTGAGGACCAGCACCGAGGCCGGGGACTCCCACATGCAGATCATCAACCGTTCCAGCATCAGAGGCACCAGTACAGTAAGGGCCTCCTTTGGAGGAGAGTTATACTGGAGGGCATCGAGCTCCTCGGCTCGAGGCTCCTCCTCAGCATCTGCAGGGAAAGCCAAAGCCTTGGCCATATACCTCACAAAGTCCGAGAACCTGGTGTCCTCCGGGGGCGACTGTCTCCGAGGTTCCGAACCCGGGGAGTCCAATGGGACGTACCGATGGGCTCCAGCCTTGAGGGCTTCGAGTGTGTCCATCCCGATGCCGATGGCCCCGGCGACGGCGACCTCTGTCCCAAACGGGAGGTCGAGGGAGACCTTGGCCGAGGATCGACTCGAGCCCGCATGGACTTGAGGATCGGCTCTGCCTCCGGGGTCGAATTAGACATCGAGGTCCCGGTGGTCGGGGTGGATACACAGGTGAGACCGGCTATCAGCGCCCGCTGCTGGTCCATGAAGGCAGACACGCTGCTCTCCAAGGCTGCCAACCTGAGACCCAGCTCAGAAGGCTCCGCAGCCCCCGGCTCGGTTCCTGATGCCAAGACCGACACCGGTTCTCCCGGAGGAGAGTCCACGAGGACAACAGACATTACCTTGTCCGATGCCTCCGGCTCCGTACGAGGTATTTTAGCAGGCCTCTCCGACTCGGCGAACCCGGGGCGGTGTTCGGCACTCTGCAACCTGGATCCTGAGGGCCCCGGCCAATCGGAGTCCTCCAGAGACACAGCCCTCACGGGTTTCTTCTTACGGTGCTCCCGGGTGGGAGACCCTCTTTCAGAAAACCCCCGACGGTGCTTGGGTTCAGAGTCCCGAGACGTTGAGGCTTCTGACGAGGTCCTAACCCGGACGGATCCAGATTCGGAGAAAATAGTCTCGCGCTGTTACTGCCTGCTCCTCAGCACTTTGGGAGGACAACTTGCCACATGGACCGCAGACCACCGGGTCATGGTCGGGTCCGAGGCAGCGGAGGCAGCAGTCATGGGTGTCAGTGAGGGACATACGTTTTTTACACCAATCACACTTCTTGAACCCACTGGCAGCCATCGGGGGGAAAAAGGGCCCCTGCGAGGTCGAAAGTTCGGGCTTCCAGTTAAAAGAAAGAGCGTGAATGCTAGTCACTAAGGACAAAACCGAAAAAAGTTAGTCGGACTCGATACCGTTGTACCGAGCCGAGGCGGGAAGGGGAACCGGCGTCGAACCGGTACCAAAAATGGTAAAAATAGTCAAAAAAATAATCAACCTTTTCTGAGGAGAATGGGACAATGTCTGTCAGACTCCGCGGAAAAAAGAAGACTGAGCAAGATGGCACCCTTGGGCATGAAGGGGACCGTGCATGTGCGAGGCATTCCCAAAGGCTTTTTTTGAAAGTTGGGGAAATTGCTCTACACGAGGGCTCCGTCGGCGCCGACATCACCCATATGTGAGGACTGACTTCCTGCTTGTTCTTGGAGAAACATAGAATACACTGGCTAATTCGTTTCATTTTTTTTTCATTATTTATCCATATTTGCTCTACTGCTTCTCATTCAATTGCATAATGCCTTGGAAATGTCTTCATTCCCTTGTACGTTTTTCATGTTCTGCTGTCTAAAAAAATACAATTCAATAGGCATTAAAGTAAGAAGTTTGTTTCACTGATCTACTCGACATTTTCAGCACTTTCAATGTGAAAGAACTATTATAGCAATATTAAAAAAAATAGAGGTTTTTTATCATATTCCAAGTTATCAGAATTGATGTTCCGAAAGTCTAGGACCACTTCCTGTTCTCTGATACTGAATCATCTCATTTGCTGATCACTAGATCCTGTAACCTCAGAAGCACTTTGTCCATTTTTGAGGTACCAGATCTAGTTTTGACCCTTCGTATATGGCCCCCACCACTGCATAGAATCTAGGATCACCCTCCTAGTTGACACTGCAACTGAAATGTCTCAAATGTGATGGGGCAGATTAAACTCGCCTAGCAATAGCTCCCCCTCCCCTTTCATTGCTATTTTGTGAATGTCTTTAGTAAATCTCTGTCCAACTCTTGCGCCTGCAATGGAAGTGTGTATATTACATCAGATAAAGGATGTTCTATTCATGGCCACCTCCTTAACATTTTGGACTAGGTTTAAGGAGGTATTCCAGAAGTGAAGGCAGATGAGCAAAAATGATAACCCGAAGGAAGAAAGATAGAGTGGGGGGAGAGATGAACGAGTGATCAGCAGAGAACAAAGCAATAGAGTTTTATGGTTTATCATATGTTAGAAAATGCTGACTGCCCCTTTTTGTTAGTCTCAGAGCAACATATTCAAAGGCATTGCCGCATAAATGCCGCTCACCAGGCTATTCAGCAGCAGTTAGTGTCGCTGAATATCCCCATCCGACTGCATTAAACACCCCGTGCAGTGTATCCAGTGCTGGGGCATTGCGGAGGCAGAAGGGGGGCAGCACTGGCAGCTATACATTTAGCAGCAATTTTTAGCTGAATGTTGCCGCTATCCGAATTGCAAAACCACAATCTGGGCAAACTGGATATTCAGTACCAGTCACCGGTTGTGCAGTTTAAATGTAATGCCATTGAAGATGCCCCCTAAATGTTTTACATTCTTGGATAGTGTTAAAATTCCTTTTAGTATGCTGATCATAAGGTTATTGATGAAGTACTTCCCCACTGAGGTGTCACTGTGATTTGCTTTGTGTTCTCTCTCTGAATTGATTCTTGTCTTTTTAACATCTGGCCTGTCTCTCCTGGTAGTATCCTGCTTCACGTTTTCTGTATTGAGGAAGAGCATGAGTGGAATTCCCTTTGCTGAATGTTCTTCCCATGTGGGGGTAACTGGGGGGTCCTACATCATAAACTTATAATCTGCTTATCACCATAAGAATTAATGAACATTCATGTGCACATAATTCTTTTCATTTCAGATTTTTTTTTTTTATTGTCAACTATGTTTCTTATGAATAAATCTTTATGGACTATGTTTACTAAAGTGCTCCGACTAGCGCGGGGCAAATGTGCAATTAGTGTGCATATTTACCATGGAACAGGCGTAGCGGCCAAAGTAGGTAAGTATTGCCACATTAGGCGCAACTCAGGCGTGCTGGTAGAGAGCATGCGCCCATAGCCCATGTGCACTGTGAAGGTGCTCACTACGTACATTTTGCAATTGTTTGCAGCCAACACAATGTTATGGTTGGCAGTAGGCTACCAAACCCCCTGCAGAAATATCAGACAGCAATACCTGGGCCCCTACAGCACTTGCAGGGCACGTATAAGTGGCCAACGAAGGACATAAGGGGCTGACCTGAAAACACGAACATCCAGCTCACAGCTCAGAGCAATGGGCCATGCAAATCAGCGAAGCAAACACATACATAGAGACTATGCTACAGCCATTTATGTGGGAGATGGGCATCCATGATGCATCCACATGAGTAAGGGGCCCCATATGGGTGCAGGCAGGGTGGCAGCAGTGGCCATCATGTGGAATGACTCTGAACCCCTCACCCTGAGGCAACAAGGGTGCCTGATTACCTTGGCTGCAGTGCACAGTTTCCAAGGCCTCTGGTTTGAGAGGAGGTTGGGATCCCTCCTTATCACTCGTCGTCTACATCTGGGCCATTACCCTTACCAGTGAGGAGTGTTGGCCCCATGAGGGAGAAGGGGGTGCTAGAGCCTGCAGTATTCGGCCCAGTATTTGTTTTATAGAGTGCAAATTGTTTGTTGACGTCATTATAATATGACTATTTGCATCCCTCCACACTAATTGACAGACTGCCTTAGCCATGACCCTTAAATGAGTGGAATACTTGACTTTCTCTGTTGGCCGGCTGCCTTATTACTTGGGCACTTAATATGTGTAAAATGTGAAGAAAAAAATTGATTTTGCATACAGCAGGAAAATAGTGACTTTATTTTTTTTCTGTGAGTAGGTACTGTCAATAATATAAATGTTATACCTCTTAATTAAGCTCATTATGCAGCAGTGGTGCAAAAATGTTTGGTAAATGCACAAACGAAAAAAAATACTGGAAAACTTTCATGAATATTTATTGAGACTTCTCTTTTTTTAACTGGCATTGCACATCTGATCAGTGGTGGTACTGGCTTTTCTTCATTACATTTTATTAAAGATGCACAAGAATGGGGCTCTTCATGAAGGCACTGCACAGCCTTGTTCTAATATACAGTATCACCCATTTGTAATTGGTGACAAAAGTATGTAACAGCTAGGCTATTGTCTGGTGTCTGTGGGCTTGCTGCTGGGCAGAATGTTCTGTTTGGATTATTTTTAAATTGGTTGAATGCTTTTCAGAATGACTTACTGAAAATTACTGCTGGTACCCCTGCCACTGGTAAATGAGTAGCACAGCTTTTGGTTTCCTGCAGCATGTTTTTAAGATTCTGGGGCAGTTATTTAGCACATTTTCATACATTTGCATATCTTTGTATATTATGTTTTTTAACGTTTATAAACAGTCACTTTCTGGCATGTCTTGTGTGCCCAGTTAATTTAGTGTTGGGAAGGAAGGAAGAGGATAGAGAAATTGGGGAAAGGGAGGGAAGCGCAACAGAGAGAGAGCAGATCTCAGAAACTGGAGTGTTCTGTATTTTGTCTGAGGGGGAGAGAGGGGGGACCAACTGTCCTAGCTGGGAGTAGGTAGAGTGAGTGGATAAGGAGGGAAAGGGAGCCTTACCAACTGCCTAGCTGGGCTTTCATTTTGGCTGGGGGTGCACTGATCACCCTGGGACAGTTCCTGATGAGAATCGGGAACTGTCCATGGGGGATCGGTGCCAAAGGTGGGGGAGCAGGACATTGTTTTTTTTAATATCGTCGGTGCCATGAATCTCTACACCACAGCACCAACAATATTGTTTTATTGTTTAAAGGGGGGCACAGTAGCAATCGGGGAACAGAGCTAGTGAGAGCTCTCTGTACCCAATCACTACCATCACTCCCCTTGGATTTACTGCGGGGACCCGTGATACCTGCACCTCCCTGTCTTTCTCCCTCCTTTTTTCCCTATATGTTTTTACCTTTTTCTGTTCTTCTCCCCCCCCCCTTCCTTTTTTCCTTATTGCCCTTTTTTCCCCTGCTCAAGGTTGTTTTTATCATTTTTTTATTTGTTTTTAGTTCCAGGATGAGCTCTTTCCTATTATTTAATGGCATTCTTTTCTTTATTTCTAATGTTATTTTAAGTTATGTAAACCACATAGATTGTTTCATCTATTTTTGCGGTATACCAAATAAATGAAGTCATAACCATTAGCAGGCACCGTGGGACTTTTCCCACATTAGCTGCCGAGGTAGATATCCTGGGTCCCCGTGGTATCTGTAGGGGAAAAGCTGCGAAAGCCTTGTGTAGATACCGTGGAGGTTTTTTGACTTACCGCTGGCTTTTTGTAGCTATTGCAGCAAAAGGCTGCCTCTGTTTAGTAGACATGCCCCTTAATTTTTTCAGAGGAAATACACAATCCTATTTCAAGATAAAATTTGACACTTTTGGAGGTATCATGTTTGTATAGGAATACTAGCAACCCCCCCCCCCCCCCCCTTTTACAGTATAATCCTAGATTCCTGTTTATGGCGTCTAAACTCTTATCAGCAATGAATTCAGTATTGAGTAGCTGTATCACAAACCAAAGCGGACATTAGAAATTGGGACTATATTTTTTGACCACTAGTAGAGTGTAACTTGGAGGAAAAAAAGAGCAGTAAATTTGTGTCTTATTCAGAGTAATAAGCCTTTTTATATTAAAATATTTCTGTGTTACTTATTTTCAGAACGCCAGAGAACGTTCGGAGGACAGGTCTTCCCAACTAACTGCTGAACATCCGTTTTCTTGCTCTGTCAGCGAGGGTTCTAGACAGTTCAACATACCACATAGCAACTCAATAATTATGAATATTCTGGGAGGCACCAGTGCTGTGAGAAACATCTGGACTGACCATCAAATTAGGCAAGCTCTCTTTCCTAGCAGACAATCTCATGAGCATGAAGAAGAGGACGACTACCAAATGTTCATGCCATCAGCGTCTGCCACCAATTTAGATTCGACCAGGTTGCTCGAAGAGCATGGCTCTTCCAGTCGGCCCTGCAGCTGGCATGTTAGCTTAATGCACCAAAATGAGGATCTCAGCCCCTGCCATAGAATTGTTAGAAGGGCAAGCAGCGTGGGCGAAAGCCATACTGGCACAAATGGTTTGAGAAATAAAATCAGCAACAACAGCCAGCTGGTTTCTCAGAGAGATATAAGAAATAGTTCAAGGGCCAAAGCAGGCAATGCAAGCGCCTATGTACTGTCTCCAGAAGAGTTAACACTTGATGATATTGAGCATGTGTATGATAACATCAGTTATGAAGACTTAAAATTAATGGGACTTTCACAAAGGGAAGATTCTTACTACATTACCCCTCAAACAGCAAGAAACCCTGATTATCAAAGCAGTGACAAAATTTGTTTTGGTGCAAGGATCAAAGAAAAGTATGACATCCAAGGCAGAACTTCCTTGCTTGCAAATGAGGAAGAACTGCAGTTTGCTAGGGACGCATCCTCTTCTAGTTCCCATGACCTCCAAATAGTGGAAGAGAATATCTATGACACCATAAGGCTTCCAGAGCAAGCACTGAAGAATTTCAAACCCTGTCCTCTTGATTCTTCTAAAAGGGGGAGCTTTTTGGGCCTGGGAACAAATTTCTCATGTGATAACATTGGGCGGTTTATTTCCGAGGAAAGTCTTCAATTCAGTGAAGATGAAACTTTGGACCATGGCCTTCCTTTGGATGCCGACTATTTAAGCTTAGTGGACAGTTCATCCAATTCAGATTCACTCTCACACAAGTCTGCAGCTGATAAATTGTCAGAAGAAGTGGATGAGATCTGGAATGACCTGGAGAATTACATAAAAAAGAATGAGGAGAAAAAAGGCGACCGTCTCCTTGCAGCTTTTCCGGTGAACAAAGATGATGCTCAAGAAAGGCAACATTCTGGAAGCACTCCTGAACTTAGTAAAGAATTGGAATACACATTGTCCACTCTTTCACTGCCAGAAAAGCCAGCTTTCCCTAAGATGGTGAAAAATAAGGTAGCTAGACGAAGTGGGGCTAGCCTTAGACTTGAAGAAGGCAGTACTGGTAAAATTAATTCATTAATGAGCCTTAACAGGTCATCCTTTATGCCTGGGCGAGAATTTGCAGAAGACACTTATGCCTCATCTAAAAGCGTTCTTTCCAGTATAGACGCTGAAAGTGCTGTTGACGCTGACAAAACAAAAAGTAGGGTTTTTATGATGGCAAGGCAATATAGCGAAAAGATTAAGAAGACCAATCAGCTTTTGAAGATGAAAAGTCCAGAGCATGAACAAGCATCTTGCAAGCAGCAGAAACCCAAAGATCTTGCAGCAATCCTAGAAGAGAAGAAACAGGGGGGTCCTGCTATTGGTATGTTCAAAAACCTTTCCCTTCATACAGATGTGGTTTATATATTTAGATAGATAGAGATATAGATATTGTTTAGAACTGTTAGGATTTTAGCTGTATCTCTACCAGATTTTCACCAAACTCAGTTACGATTTATGGCTATGATGGCTACCAGGGTTCTTCCACTACTCATCTCATGCACCTTTTCATTTGTGATCAAATCTTTCCTGATAATCATAAGAACACAAGAACTGCCATAGTGGGTCAGACCAAAGGACCATTAAGCCCAGTATCCTGTTTCCAACAGTGGCCAATCCAGATCACAAGTACTGGGCATAATCCCAAAAGTGCCATATTCTGTGCTACATATTACCAGGGATAAGCAGTGGCGTTTTCCAGATATCCCTTAATAGTGACTTTTTCTCCAAGAACTTGGCCAAAAGGTTTTTAAAACCAGCTACACTAGCTGCTTTTACCATATCTTCTGGCAACAAGTTCCAAAGCTTAACTATTAGTTGAGAAAACAAAAAAAAAATTCTCTTATTGGTTTTAAACTTTGTAATTTCATGATATATCCCCTAGTCTTTGTAGTTTTTGAAAGAGTAAACAATCAGTTCACGTTTGCATGTTCCATTCCACTCGGGATTTTATAGACTTCAATTATATCTCTCCACAGCCATCTCTTCTCAATGCTGAAGAACCCCTAACCTTTAGCCTTTCCTCACAGGAGAGTCTTTCCATCCTATCATTTTGGCCACCCTTCTCTGTACCTTTTCTAATTCCACTATATCTTTTTTAAGATGCGGAGACCAGAATTGCTCATAGTCCTTAAGGTGTAGTCGCACCATGGAATGATACAGAAGCATTCAGATATTTTTGTTGTATTCTATAATCCTTTCCTAATAATTCCTACCATTCTTTTAGTTTTTTTGGCTGCCACCGCCACATACTGAGTAGAAGATTTGAACATATTGCCTGATGATCCCTAGATATTTTTCCTGAGTAAGGACTCCTAAAGTGGAACCTAGCATCATGTAGCTATAATTTCGGCTATTATTTCCTATGTGCATCACTTCAAACTTGCCCACATTCAATTTCATCTGCCATTTAGATGCCCGGTCTCACAGGGTTATTGCGCAATGTGCATGTGATCTAACAACTTTGAATAATTTGGTATCATCTGCAAATGTAATGGTCTCACTCATTATTACTATTTCCAGATCATTTATAAATATGTTAAAAAGCACCAGTCCCAGTACAGATTCATAGGGTATTCCACTGTTCGTCTTTCTCCATTGAGAAAATTAGTCATTTAACCCTACTGTTTGTTTTTCGCTTTTAACCCACTTCTTATTCACTGTAGGATGTTGCCACCTATCCCATGGCTTTTTAATTTCCTCTGAAGCCTTTTGTGATGTTCTTTGTCAAAGGCTTTCTGAAAATCCAGATATACTATATCAACTGGCTTTCCTTTATCCACATTTGTTAATGCGTTCCAAAAAATGGAGCAGATTGGAGAGGCAAGACTTCCCTTGACTAAATCCATGTTGGCTTCCTCCCATTAAACCATTTTTGTTTATGCATTCAGTTATCTTTGTTCTTTATAATAGTTTCAGCTATTTTTCCTGGCACTGACATCGGGCTCACTAGTCTTTAATTTCTTGGATCACCCCTGGATCCCTTTTTAAAAACTGGCATTATGTTGGCCACTCTCCAATCTAAAGGTATCTTAAATGATTTTAATGAAAGATCATAGATTATTAATACCATTTCTGTGATGTCGTATTTGAGTTCTTTCAGCATCTGGTCCAGGTAATTTGCTGCTCATTAGTTAAGCAATTTGGCCTATAATAACTTTTTGATTCACTGAGATTTGTTTCAGTTCCTCCAGATTGCCACCATTAAATACCATTTCTAGAATGGGTAGTTTCTTTACATCTTCCTCACTAAAGACCAAAGCAAAGAATTCATTTAGTCTCTCCACTATGGCCCTGTCCTCCCTGAGTGCCCCCTTTGCTATATGATCATCTAATGGTCCAAATGACTCCCTCACTTGCACTTGCTTCAAATGTATCTGAAAAAGTTTTGTTTAAGAATTTTTCTTTATGGCAAGTTTCTTTTCAAATTTGTTTTGCCTTCCTTATCAATGCTTTGCATTGAACTTGCCAATGCTTATGCAGTTTTCTATATTTTTCATTCCCTTTTTCCATTTTTTGAAAGATATTTTTTGGGCTATAATAGCCTCTTTTACTCTCCTTTTAATCATACTGGCTGTTTGACCTTCGCTCTTCCTTTTTTAAAAATTTATTCTTTATTGAATTTTTCAAATATAAACAAGACAAAGCTTGTACAGAAAAAGGAAACTCTTAAGAAAATAGCAAAGATACAATTGCAAAGTGAACTTCCAAAAAGCATAAATTGCAGTCCACAATTTGTTAAGGAGATATGAAAGGAAATAAATTATTCAAGAAGGAGGATCAAACCTGAACATACCGGGATACCTGTAAGAGGAAAACAAATGGCTGCAGAGGGTCCCGAGGCACATTACATTAGCACGTTCTCACCTCACCTGGTCAGCAATATTAGATGATACCGGTATCCTGCTGTTAAGAAAGGCAAGCAGGTCATCTGGTTGAACAAAGATATATCGGATTTATACACAATTAAGCGTTTACAAAGAAATCATAGGAGAAATGTAGCACTCAGTTGTACAGCCCCAGTTTTAAGTAAAAGAAATTGATTGCGATATTTTTGTGTCTCCCGTACATTATCTGGGAATATAGAGAGAGAGAAGAGACAAAAACTAGGATCCGTTTTTAAAATACATCTTAAGTATTCAATCTCTATCTGCCGCTAGAGCACATGAAACAAGTAAAATTGCAAGCTTGTAAGACTCGCGTCCCAATATTTCAGAGACTTTCAACACTTCCATGTTAGCATCGGTCAATGAACTGATTGGCTCTTTTTTACCCACACGTAAATAGTAAGCTTTAGTCATTGGTGATAGAAGGTCCAAAGAAACCGGCAAAGCCTCCAAAAGATATTTTGTTCTTCCTATTTTTAATTCATTGAATGCATCTGGTTTGGCCTTCCAAGATGGTATACTTGAAAAACACCTATTGTATACTATTAAACTTTGCATCTGCTCCTTTTGGTTTCTTTTGTTACCATTTTCCTCATTTTAGCATTGTCTTCCTTTTCAAAGTTAAATGCTAACACAATAGATCTCATTGGTGTTCTCACTCTAGTAAATAAGTCAAATTTGATCATGTTGTCACTATTGCCAAGTGACCCCAACACTGTTAACTCTCACACCAAATCCTATGTTTCACTGAGGACTAGATCTAAAAAAGCACCCCTTTTGGTTGCTTCCTCAGCCAGCAGCACTATGAAGTAGTCATTTATTTCATCTAGGGACTTTACCTCGGAGCAGTTTCTCCAAATGGGTTAGTTTTGCGCATACCGTGGTAGTCATGAGCCTCACTCCTAAGCCAGGTATGTGGAGTATGATCTCGGTCTATCAAGTTTACTGCTCTTTCTTGGCATAGCACTTGCATCGTGCCAAAGAGAACCTCCTTCTGGAGTTGTGTGTGTGCTTATGTAACCTTTATCCAGTCAATATTGGGGTAATTAAAATCAAACGTTGTTGTCATGTTGCCAGATTTTTGTCTTCCCTAATTTCTGTTAACATTTCATCATCTATCTGTCCATTCGGGCCAGGCAGATGGCTGTATGTCCCACAACTATTTTCTTTCCCATCATACGTGGAATTTCTAACCATAAATAAAGATTCCACAGTGCATTCTGTTTCATGCAAAACTTATTCTGTTTGGCTCATTGCTCTCTATAACATATAGCGCCACCCCGCCACTAATTTGATCTACCCTATCACTGAGATATAGTTTGTACCCTGATATCACAGAATCCCTTTGGTTATCTTCCTTCCATCAGGTCCCTAAGATACCTGTTACATCTACCTCTCCATTCAGTGCATTCTAACTCTCCTACCTTATTTTAAAGCTTCTAGCATTTCTATACAAACATCTGAAAGTATCTTTTATATTTATATTTTTCTTATCAGTTGATAAGAATACTTTGCAGTCTTTCAACTCTGCCCTTTATTTAAAGGTGCCTGGACTACTTTTACCTTTATTGGAACCTCTCTGTTAGGATGCAGTATCTTCCCTGTTATGATAGTATCCTTCAAAGATGCTTCACTCCGAACCATACGCTCTTGTCAGCTTTCCTTCAGCTTCTAGTTGAAAAGCTACCCAATTTCCTCTTTAAATGTTAGTGCCAGCAGCCAGGTTAAGGTGGAGCTCATCTTTTTGGAATAGGCTCTCTCTTCCCCAGAATGTTGCCCAGTTCCTAACAAATCTCGTCCCCTCTTCCCAACACCATTATCTCATCCATGCTTTCAGACTCCAGAGCCTCTTGGGTCTTGTATGTACAACAGGGAGAATTTTTGCAAATGCTATCCTGGAAGTTTTGTATTTCAACTTTCTACCTAAAACCCTAAATTTGGCTTTCAGAAGCTCCTACCCAGCGCTGTCTAACATCCTGTTTGGGTGATATGTGAGGTCCACCACCTTTGCATTAGGCAGACGTTGTTACCAAGTGATCCTCACATCCACCAGCCACCCAACTATACTCCAGGCCTAATGATTGAATCACCAAGTACAATGGGGTTGTCTTAACCCTTTCCTTCTGGATGCATGCCCTTGGAGAGCGACATCCTCAGTGTGAAAGGATATTGCATCGCCCGGAAGGCAGGTCCTGGCCACAGGATTACTTCTTGTCATACCAAGTTGATGTACCCCTAACAAAACGTTTTATAGCTAAACTGGCTCTTAAGTGAGTTTATATATAGCGCAGAATTTCAGCTTAAACCAAATCTCCCTTTCCCCCAAACTTAAGGATAATTTCCAGGCCGGTAAATACTCAAGAGTGCAGAATTTTTCTAGAATACCACAGTTCATAGTGTGTTTTCTTTGACTGCTGTATTAAAATGTCATTTCTTTGCCCCAGCACTAAGAAAGAGGTATATAGTTAAATGCATAAATTAGGAAAAATATTTGTTTCATATCCATTCATTTTAATTGGCATTATTTCAAGTCAGGTTTATAATCTAAAAACGTTGGTCTCCTGAGTGTACTATTCCTGTAATAGGAATGATGGAATATATTTCTTAAGTATCACAGTTTCTAACTCTATCAATGTGCCTTGGTTGCCAAATCTGTGAGGAAAGAGAAAACTGTCCCTTCTAGTCAAAGGGTTTAATTCTGCCTTCTGATGTCACCTCCATCCACAATAAACCCTAACAATCTTGCCTTACCTAAGAATTGTTTTTTTCAAATTTCATCATCTTGAATGCAGTTCATCTTCATTTTAGGTTGAAGGATCTAGATGTCATTGTAAACAATAAATTGAAATCTTCCACTCCGTATACAGGTGTGACCAAAAAAGCAAACAGAATTAATTATTGGAATGATTAGGAAAGGAATAGAGAAGAAAGCAAATATCATAATGCCTCTGTGCCACTCCATGGTGTGACTGCACCTTAAATATTGTGTGTAACTCTGCTCATTGCATCTCAAAAAAGATATAGCAGTGTTAGAAAAGGTACGGAGAAAGATGGTCAAATGATAATGGGGATGGAAGGACTCGCCGATGAGAAAAGATTGACAAAATGAAGGCTCTTCAGCTTGGAGAAGAGACAGCTAAGGAGAGACATGATAGAGGTCTATGAAATCCTGAGTGGAGTGGAACGGGTAAAGGCAAATCGATTGGTGATGGAGAAAGGGCTTTTTTGGGGAATAAAAATGGGTAAGATCAAACCTGGAGTGTGGGAGCATGTTGTTTTTAAGTGCCGTTGTGTCTCTGTCGACTCATGGTGACCCTCTGGATAATTGTCCTAAACTGTATTCGGTCTTCAGTCAGGCGGCTCATTGTTGACAGACTGAGAAGAGATATATAGTTAAATGCACAGATTAGGAAAAATATTTGTTTCATATCCATTCATTTTAATTGGTATTCGTTCAAGTCAGGTTTATAATCAAAAAAACATTGGTCTCCTGAGCTGAAGCATAGAAAGAGGGAAAAGGATAGAATACCCAGGAGAAGGAGGAGAAGGATGCAGGGAGAAGGGGAGAGAGTAATATGGAATATGGAAAGAAAAGCAGGGATGAAGAACAGGAAGAGGAGACAAGGAGTAAGAGTTATAAAGGAGAGAAGCCAGAGAAGAATGCAGAAAGAGGGTACCTATCAGCTCTAAAGGAGAGACAAAGGGGAAGGGAATCAAAAGAAGAAAAATGGCACAAGGGACAGAAACATTAAAAAGGAAAGAGACGAGACCTGTAAATGAGAACAGACCCACTAAACTGAAAACCAAGCCAGAGTCACAAAAGATGAGAAAATATTTTATTATTTGATAGTTTACAATGACAGCATATTAATATTGTCTACATGGCACCCAGTTCAAAGTCTCTGACCTGAATGTGTTGTCTCTTCAGAATATACCCGTTGAACACACTTGCTGTGATTCCAGAGAATCAGAATCCTCCAATCAGACCTTTAAGGAAGTAGGAGAAAAAGTTCCAGGAAATAGTTAATAATAAATAGGCTACTCTTTATGTCATCATACAGCAGTGTACACATTGAGCATTGATAAAAAAATACAATGCAAATAAAAATAGCATTTATATCCAAAGTAAAGTGAAAACATTAAAAATAAAAAAATAAAGTGCTGAAGAACCAAGTTTTCAGGCCTTTTCTGTAGATTCCATAATTAGTCTCTACTCTCAGTTAATGAGGAAGCTAATTCTGAAGGGCAGTCAGGGCTTTCATAGAAAATGCCTATCTCTGAGTCTGACATGCAATATGCAGTATAAGTACGATTTTTGACTCATTCTCAGGCATTGTAAGGATTTGTACCAGGTCCGTTTCTCTCGGAGTGTATGACATATCTTATAAGTATTTAGTTTTCTCAGCTATTCTCTGTCATGAATCCAAATTACTTTACGCCGCTTCTCGACAGGGCTAGCTCAGCCATTAGGCAGGACTAGAGGTTGCCTGGGGCAGCAAAGAGCAGTCAAAACAAAGCAATAGATCCTGACAGCCACACATATTCAATGAGCCATCAATAGGGAGCGTAAATACACATATACATACAAAGCAAAAGTTTAATATTTAGAAGTCTGATTATGCATTTTTACAGGATTGTTGTGTTGGGATGATCATAATTGTTTAGTTACATTATCGAAATCTCTGGGGGAGAAGCACGTAAGATAAAGGCTTGCCTAGGGGACCCAATACCCTTGCACCAGCCCTGCTTCTCAGGTCTAGTCCTAATGTACAGGGTTAGTATTGAGTCAAATCCTTGTGCTTTTATCACTATGTCCTCCTCTTACCCCAGTGGTGGATTCTGCACTGTAGAGGCAGATTTAACCTCAATGGTCTGGCCCGTATGTATCTTCTCTTTAACTCAAGAAGGACATATAGACTGACTCTTCAGTGGTATTCCATCATACATGTACTGATTAGCTTATGCCATATGACACTTAATGCACACTTCTGATTACAATTATACAAACATTTCGGTGATCCATTGAATTTTCCTTGAATCCCAATGTCCCTTATTCGTTCTCCTATGGCTTTGTAAATGGGTTAACTCCTATTCCATAATGAATTCCCCTTCCACATCTGGCATCCTTTGTTTAGGTGAGCACTTTCTTCCTGCTCTCTCCTCAACTACATCAGTTCACATTTTCTTCATCATTCTTCCGTAGATGAACAGCCAACTTAGTGGTAGCTGTCCTTTTCTCCTCCCACGGTGGTTACCAAGTGCTATCAAACTGTCAGTTCCTTATAACCTTGTAGGTTGCTGGATCTCTCAGATTGGGAAACACCTGCATGAATCTCGCTCTTCACACTGGAGAGGAAGACTAGAACAAACTTCTTCCAGAATTAAAATTCTGTAAGGGGAAACTTTCTTTTCTAGTCCCCGCTGTAGCTGAAACATCAACTGTAGTTTCACCTTAAACTTGTGCTCTATAAACAAATAAATAAATACAAATAAACTGGGGATAGCTAACAGGAGAGGGGAGAGCTCTGCTCTAACAAAAATTAATTCAAAACTATAACAGGGAAACAAGGAAGAAATTCTGAATACACCAAACCCCATGTGCTCACCAGAGGTCTCTTGCTATTACAGATGTAGAAGTCAACCACTGCAACAAGCTTCCAAGGAAGTGCTGTAGCAGAGATGATGATATTCGTTAATGTGCGCTACCCTGCTATAGAGACACAGTGATCCCAGTGGAGCATGGACCATACTTCAAAAGGACCATGGTGCATACTGCCAGGGGAGGAGCACAAATTTACATACATAAAATATAAAATACAATCATTTACTCATATTGTTTACAACTTTAGACACCTACATTTACACTGGTTTACCTCGGTGGTGACAGCAAGAAACTTGGCTAAGCCTGGGCTTATGATACTCATGCCCTATCTCTCTTGGACATTGCCTAATATTCCTCTTCTTCAAGCTGCAGTCATTCCCATCCCAGCTAGCATTTAGGAAACAAAGGGAGGAGATAGGCCTGGAGCAGATAAAGCAGTGTCGCTCTGTCCCTCCCTCCTGTCATTCAAGGATAGGAGGGGAAGTGTGTGCCTATAGTAGATACTGTCAGAGTCAAAATGCATCGGAAGAGGGTGGAGGCAGCGATAATCACAGGAAAGGGGTTAGAGCAGAGGGCAGTAGAGCTGTTTCTTGCCCTACTGTGTCAGCACCAGCCCCTCTTCTTTTGCCCCAGGAGCTATCTGTTACCTCTATTTAATTTACAGAATGTCATTGCCGTATCAACTGTACTTACCAACGAGATAGGTGTAAAAGCCTGCATACTAAATTGTAAATAGTTGTTACCTGTTAACCTGTTATCCATGTTTATTTACCCTGTTTATTGTAAGTGCATTGAACTGCCCTCTTTGCACAATTACGTTTCCTGTAAACCGCGCTGATAATAAATAGTGCGGTATAGAAAAGCAATTAAATAAATAATAAATAAATAAATAAATCAAAGACAGGATGGGGAGAGGGCTTGAGCAGAAACCATGCTGTGACTCCTATGAGTGAGTAATGGGGAGGGAGAGAACTGAACAAATTCAGAAGCATGCCCCAAAATAAAGACTGAGAAGCACTGCAATAAAGTACAGAAAAGTCATCTTTATAGTACCAATTTCTCCTTCCTCCTCCTCTCCCCCCCTTTATAATCCTGTCTGTGGTAGTTTGCATAACTCCTTCATTGTGTGTCATCTGAGGCAATCACAGTTTAGCCTTAAAGGTTAAGTAGTAGAAGCGGAAATCACATTTGCAAAGAAAAGCCCAAGGTAGGGATATACTATCATTTCCCTGATAAATTTACCTTTTTTTATTTACCAGGTGCCAGAATTGCTGAATATTCCCAACTCTATGACCAGATTGTATTTAGAGAAGCTCCGCCAGTAGTGCAGAAAGATACTAGATCCAAGGAATTGCCTGTCTTGCGGCCTACGCCACCCCTGACATCTGTACCTTCCTTCTGTCAAAACGATGGCGATGATTTGCAGTCTGAAGATTGGCGTTTGCACTCTACGTACAGCAATGGAGACTTAGCTGATTTTTACCCCTGGCCTGACATTCAGGATCTGAAATCAAAGTATGACTCTTCTGAAATGAATTCAAAAAGCACCTCCAGACAGTTGGCCACAGCTTGCTCTGTACCCTCATTGAAGATTTCTTCTCAGCCTCAAGCACCTGCACAAAGGTGGAGTGCAATTGTTAGTCAGCCTAATAAGGAAAACCTAAACCAGCATCTGTATAACTCATTAGCAAGAAGAGTGACTTGCATCAAGCCACATGCATACGACAGATCACAGTGCTCTTCAGTTGTGATGAACAAATCAGCAGAATCGATGAGCTTTCCAAGCGAATTGAGCAAAGAAAATCTGTATTTCAGTAGAAACTTAAAGCACAACAGGCATTCGGATGTTTGTACTTCCAGTGACATTTCATTAAATGACTCCAGGCCGCACATCCCTGAGGACTGTTCAGAAATAATTTTGCAGGATGCTCAAAAAATTCTGGTAGTAAATAGAAACTCTTCCTTAAATGCACAAATAGCTACACAGAACTATTTTTCCAATTTTAAAGACACTGGAGCGGATGGTGATGATGACGACGATGACTATGTTGAAATCAGATCAGAAGATGAGGATAATGGTTTAGTGACTGTTCAGAACCAAAAGTCTGACCCAATGCTCCACACCAACCCTGAGCCTTCCCAGAACCTTTGTAGCACAAACGAGTTTCACTCTTTCAGTACACCCTGTACTCCAACCAAGACCTCAAACAGCAAAATTGTCTCTGGTTCTTCTTTGACCTCATACAGTGAGTCAGAAAAGCTGAATGACTACCTTTGGAGGATCCCACCTAATAGTCAGCAGAATATTGTTCAGTCCTTAAGGGAAAAGTTTCAGTGTCTTAGCTCAAGTAGTTTTACTTGAGGATCTAAAATTGTCTCATTTGTACTGAATTAACATGTCTTGTGTAGAATAATTCCACCTATTCTGGTTTTAGATCACAGTGCTCAGACTTTTTTATTTACACATCATAATCATAAATGTATGTGGCATACTTTTGTTTACAATATCTTTGGAAAGTCAAATATGGCATGGTTCAGATTACTTATCAAACATGTTCCCCCTTAAGGTTATATTTTTTGGTTGTTTGCAAACTCTGAGGGTTTCTTATCCATGACTTTACATCTAATTCACAATTGTACAGCCTTGAAAAACCTTCCCGATCAACTCCGATGTGTCTGCATGCAGTAGAAAATGGAGCTTTAACTTTTAAGCACTGTGATGAAATTATTTCCATGTCTAACTATACCCTAGCGGTGTGGACAGTGGTGGAATATTTACTGTAAATGACAGCTCACTCGTTCTTTCCTTCATCTTGCTCTATTCCTGCCATAAGAAGCTGAGAAGTAAAAATGAGACTTCGGAGTTGCCTGCAGGCAGGTCCTTTGATATCCCGCGTGCTTCTGTGCATTCCTGTCTGCACAGAAGACACAAGTAGAGTTGTATTCTTGCCACAGCACATGCAGACAGTTACTGTCTAATGACGTCAGCTAATAGGCTAACAACAGTTCCAGAAAATTGTATGCATTTTTTTGTTCAGATTGTATTTTTTTCTCTAAATGTAAACTAAGTCCAAGAGCTGCTACACTCAGGCTACCTAAACATCTCATTCTTACAAAGTGACCTTTACCCACTGTATGGTTTAAGTTCTAGTCCTAGGAAACATGCACTTGCCGAACCTCCCTAGAGTTCTTACTGCGAAGTTCCTTTCAACTGTACCAATTCCAGCACTGACTATGTTGAAGCACTATACTGTTCAGTTTTCCACTGCCACGCCTACAAGGAGAGACTCCGTGAATAGCCAGCTTGAAGGTTGCCATGCTCAAGTGCTTCTTTAAGAGACAGACTTCCACAGTGACTGTACTGCTAGACCTTACCATTTAAAATATGCCAGAAGGAAACGCACAAACCCACATTGCTTGAACAAGGGAGCTGTAGTTTTGTAGTGATGTTGAGCAGACAGACAAACTTGGCAGCATCTCGGATTTTAGAATGTCTGATAAAGCTCCTTGCTCTTCTGATGTGGCAGACCTGGTTTGTGTTCGATGTATTTGGTCTGTGGCATCATGGGTAATTTCTTGTGGGCTTAATTTTAATTAGTGATGGTTACCACTTTAAAAAAAAAAAAAAAAAAAGTAGGGAGCAGCAATTGCAAATCGTATGGACCTAATGAATTGGAGGAAACAATTCATTTGGTCCAAAGACCAAATCCCATCTGGAATACTCTTCATCCCATCGCTGAATCCCATACTTGAAATAATTAGGGGATGTCAGTGTTCTGTCCACTTAAGCATATAGGGTTACAGTATGTATGTTTAAGTACACAAATGGTTTAGCACGTGCTGAAAGTGCAGTCACACTAAAAAGCCCCAGACTGACTGCTTAGCGTGGGCTGAGGCGAAGACTGGGTGGACTGGCGCAGAGTGTGGGTGTTGACTGCGTATTGCGGTGATTGCAGGTGTTGTTAGCGTGCGCTTACCGCCGCCTCAATATATGGGGTGCTCGTGGCAATCAGATTAAGGCAGTGCTGGCGCCAGAGTCATGTTAACTGCATGCGGGCATGCCATGCACACCCTGACTTGTTAGCCTTGCTCCAGAACAACCCCCAGGCTAATTTTTGTGGCTGACAGCGCAGTAAACTACCGTGTTCTAGTAAACCTAGCCCGTTTCTCTCTAGTTATAACTAGCATTGTGCGCCACACAGAGCAAAGACAGCGGCAGAGTTACGGCATTCTTAGTGCCATTTCTCCTTGACTACCTCGAATCCCTTCACTGCTTCCTCTTAATTGCTGAAAATATTTCATTACCATAACCATAGTTTGGAAAAAGAATGCAATAAATTGTCGGATCAAGGAAGGCAGCATTATTAATTACTATTTTCAGGATGAAGAATAGAGGTGTTTCTTTAACCTCTCTGAACGGTGGGAGGGAATGGGGTTTATTCAGGTCTCTGTGAATGGAATACCTTGGACAATCCATACCAAAGGCAAGAAGCTTCTAAATAAACTCCCAAAAAGTCGGAATACAATTTTTCAAATTTAAAATGATTGACTTTGAATTCTCTCCCACCCCCAACTTTCCTATGCCTTCATTTTCCAAGTTACAAACAAATACGGGAAAAGCCTTCTGTACTTACAGTTGTAGTATACTCTGATATAATCAAGGAACTTGACTACCCTAAGATCACGTTCCTTAATGGATGTAAATAAAGGAATTAGGGGAAGAGGCCAGAAGTGGACCAATATAGCTCTGCCAGTATCTCCCTACTGTCTTCTGGTGGTTCTTGTCATCTGTTGAATACCAACAAGGCAGGACCTCGGCATCATGCTAAAGTGTTTTGCTCTACTGATCTAAGAAGGGCGGCTGTCAACTGTGTGCCTTCAGAATGGATTCCATCTCCTTGGCCATAGCTGTTGTGAGTAGTATTTGTGCAAATGGTGACTGAAATACTCTGAACACATCTTGGGAAGACATATGCTGGGGGTTTTGCGTTTGGTGGAGGCAGGACAAATTTTTAAAAATTAAAAAAAAAAATACAGTTTTTGTGTACAGTGGCCAGTTGAAATTGTGTGTAATGTGAGTAACTTGCATTCAGTGATACATAGCACACAGAATAAAGTAAATATTTACAAAACAACAATATAACAGTATCTGAAGAAAAGAAAACTCCATAAACTAATATAAATTATAGTAGATATTAACATTGCTGTAACATCTTTGCAGTAGGCTTAATAAACTGTAATATTAGAGAGTAATGTTCAAATTGTAGGCTTTATATATGCATTCAGTTTACAGATTAAAAAAGCATTTTGACCTTGTATCTTTAAAAGGACATATCAAACCAGTTTTTATATTCATTTTGGGTACCTTAAATTATTTTGGATTGTTGGTTGAACAGAACACAGTAATAGCTGACCAATGGACATTCCTGTTGAAAATTTGTAAATGTTGCAAATTTTTGTTGAATTGGAAAAAAAAAGTCTTTACATTTGTTACTCCACGTGTGCCTCTGCAGGTAATGTCAGAGAACTTTAGCATCAAGGAGGCATCGTTAAGAGAATATATTATATGTATGTATGTATGTGGTTTTGTGTGTGTGTGTGTGTGTGTAGAAACTGGCCCAGCGTAAATCATCATCTTGACCTTTCCCATCTACACACATTGTAACCCTGCAGTAAAAGGGTAAAAGAAATCTTTTTGTTCCATGTTTCCAAAATCCCATTCTCCTATAGAATTCCTTTGGACCAAGTTAATCTCATTGCCTTTTGTTAACTAGATTGAGCTGGCTAAAATTACACACTGCGTAAAATATAAAAATGTGTGTGTGTATATTAAAATCTGGTGGCTTGTTTTACTCAAAGATGATGACTTTCCAAGTTATACAAAAAAAATTGTGCTTTTATTTAAAGCATCAACTAAAATGTGAAAATACTAATTAGCAACCGTTCAAAGGACAACAAATGTGAATAGAATAAAAGAGCCTGCAGTCCAATAGTGAGTCATGAGTGAAAGTGAAATAAATGCATTCAGTTGCTTATGGTATGCAAACGTTTTTTAACTTCAGTTGCAAAAGATTAATATTGTTTTAGTGGTACAACTAGTCCCTTAGAAGGAAAACAAACTTGAATTTGCAAGGGATATTGTCTCTTGCAGCCCGCAGTCCATGTACAGTGGTATGAGCTTCTGCACTACACTGCTAAGCAGAGTGGGTTAAGATGAAGTTAATTGTTCAGAGCTGAATTGTATCTTCATTTCAGGATTGATTATAACATTATGTCTTCTAAATGAAATGGATTTTTAAGTTGCACTTTTTTGGTAATTATGTTTGTTTTAATATGAGTAAAAATGTCTGTACATGTAAGAGTCCCAAAGTCCTTTTTTTTTAAATTCTGTTTTGTATTTGATATATTTTCATTCTCCTTTAAAGCTGAGTTAGAGCATGTCAAGCTAAAGACATTTTTATGCTACTTAGGGAAAAATAAATGACATAATATTGGAAACAACTTCTGGATAAAATGTTATACATTTTATTTTCGATTTTATAAGGTTTAATATATGATTTTCAGGAATTCTTAATGAAATATGCATTTTCTGTAGTCTAACAATAAGGATAGTTAATGTTTAGGAGGGACTATTTAAGGTGTGCTAATTCAGTGACGCTAGAGCCAGCACTGCCCTTAGAGGTGTGTCTGTCCTTCCTGCTGCCTGAGTGTTGCAACATTGCTTCATCTGTCAACCAGCAGGGTTAAGTCAGGCACAAAAGTGGGTAACTCATTGTTCCCAGATGCATTTTTAAAGGGGCCGGTTTTATTTTAAGGCATATCTCTGGGGTCTCCTCTCCCAGCTGCAGATACCCCCACCCCAAAAGATACCCGCTCCCCAGTTCATGCCCTAGCCCCCCAAAGACCTTCATCCCCTCTGCACCATGAAGAGATTACCACTACAGGTTACGGATGCCATTTTGGACCCTGCACCAGCCCAGAGAGGAGCAAGTGGAGATCACACCTGTCCAGGTCCAACTAGACCATTGGGGCAACTTGAAGGTAGGCATGGGTGGCCTTCAGGGTTTAGGGGCATGGGGGTATTCAGTGGAGACTTTGAATGTGGCTTTGGAGGGCCAGGTTCTGTGTGGAGAGGTGGTGTATCTTTTGAGCAGGGGGTCTCTTGACTCGGCTGCAGCTAGGGGGAGTGGGAACTTAGACCACAGTTTTTTGTTTTGTTTTGTTTTGTTTTTTAAATGTGGCCAGGAACATTGGACCATGTGTTAATAGCCTATTGCTTTCTGCCAGGAAAATTGAGCTGGCGTTATTTTTCTCTTGGAATAATGCGGCTTCTGCTGTTCAACCCAAGCTACTTTATTCTTTTACCATGGGAGTCGCTAACCTGCTGAACTGAGTTATTATAGGATAGAGACTCCCCACAATAAATTAGCTGCAGTAAAATGCAAGATTTTACCACAGCTTAGTGACTAGCTCCCTTACTCTTTTAGCAGAAGTCTCAGCTACTATCCATGCACAGCAAGTATTCAAGAGAAGCAGACTTCAGTGGACCAAATGCCTCAGAAGAATCCAAGTTAACAATGTCCCTTTTCAATGTACATTACCAAGTTTAAGTTACGATGTAAACCACTTTGACTAAAATGATAAAGTGGTATAAAAAAAACTATTAAATAAATAAAATGACAAGATCATAAGATAATTTATTTATAAAAATGTAATATATCATTTTCCTGAAAAACTGGTTCAGAAACAATCATAGAACAGAATATATAAGAAACAAATCATATACGACATAATGCACATTGTACTGAATAAAGTGTAGTTACTCACCTGTTACAGGTGATCTCCGGGAACAGCAGGAATTTAGTCTTCACATATGGGTGACGTCGGTACCGATGGAGCCTGTGTGGGAACACTCCCCAGCGTCCAATAGGAAAGCTTTTGGGAGCATCCCGCTGCGCCTGCGTTGCTGCCTTCCCGCCTTTCCAGCTCTCCCTCCTCAGTTAAGTTTGTAGCTGAGATAAAAGAAGACGACATACAACTCCTAGGGGAGGAGGTTGGGTTGTGAAGACTACATTGCGGCTGTCCCTTCTTCCTCTGTTCCAGTCAACCCTGCCTTTACGGGTATGGCCTCTATTCCCGTCATCTGGGGACATCGTCCGTCGCCAATTGTTTCCCCCCCCCCCCCCCCGGTCTCCTTGCACGTAACCCCTCCAGTCTTCTCCCTTGCTGTTCTCGATCGGCCCCTGCAACCCTTACTCCCCACTCTTTCATGCCCTCCCCAGCCAATCCCCTTCATTACATTCTCATTGGCTCTCCTGAATTGTCGCTCCCTTCGCTCAAAGACCCACCTTGTTCACGATCTCCTGGTCCAGCATTCCTTAGACGCCCTCTTCCTCACGGAGTCCTGGCTCCGTGAGGGGTAGGATGCCCTTCTTCATCAGTGTCTCCCTCCAGGCTACTCAGCATTTCATACCCCCTGCCTCCGCCGCTCTGGGGGTGGGGTGGCACTAATCTTCAGGTCCACCCTCTCACTCTCGCAGGTGTCGCCCCCTCCAGCCTATCCTGAATCCCTCCTAGTTCGCTCCGATTCTCCCACCCCAATCTATTTCCTCCTTTTTTATGTTCCCCCTTCCCTATGCCCCGGCCTCTGGGAACTCCCTTCAGCGTACTCTATCTGACTCTGTCCTCTTGTCCCCTCACTTAGTCATCTTAGGTGATCTCAATGCCCACCTGGCCTCCTCTTCACGTTCTCGTGACAAGACTCTTGTTTCTCTTTTTTCTGATTTGTCCCTTACCCAACACGTCGCCTGCCCCACCCATGCCTCCGGTCGGACACTGGACCTTATTCTCACTCTCGATCCCTCTCCCCACCTAACATCTAATATTCACTCTATTCCTGTCCCCTGGTCTGACCACCATTGTCTTTATTTCTCCTTCCCTTTCCCCCCTTCCTGGTCCCCCCGTTTCATCCCTTAGACGGCGCCTTACCCCTCATACCCTACACTCTTTCCCCCCAGCCAGTTCTCTCTCTTCCCTCCGGATTTTTCCTCTCTCCCTGTTGACCAACAGGCCAATACCTGGTCCTCCACCCTTTCTACCGCCCTTGACACTCTAGCCCCCCTTCGTCCTGTATCTCCCCGCCCCTCATCTCACCACCCCTGGTATCACCCCGGACTTTTCCTTCACTGCACACACCTCCGTCGTGCGGAGCGTCTGTGGAGGAAGCACCGTTCTACTGCCTCCTATTTAGTTTTACACCAAGTTCATCTCTCCTACCGTTCCTTGATAACATCGGCCAAACAGTCTTATTACTCTCATCTCATAGCCGCCTCTTCTAACTCCTCTAGACATCTTTTTCTCGTCCTCAAATCTCTCTCCTCCACTTCCACTCTTCCTCCCCACCCCCCTCCCTCTGCCCCCAGCCCTTCTACCCTTGCTTCCTTTTTTACCGGCAAGGTCCTTTCCCTCCGTTCCTCCTTCCCTACCTGCCCTCTCTCTCTTCCCCCCCCCCCCCGCCCCTGCTTCCCCTTCTACCTCTCCCACTTTCAGCTCTCCGCCCCCCTCTCGCGCCTTTCCCCATACTTGGCATACCTTCTCGCCCGTTTCCTCGCCTGAAATCATCAAGGCCATTTCATCAGCCCACCAGACCACCTGTCCCTTTGATCCCTTGCCTTCTTCCTGGTTGCTTAACTCAGACCTTGCCCTTGTGCCTTATATTCTCTCCATCTTTAACACTAGACTTTCCTCCGGTCTCTTTCCCTCCAGCTGGAAACACGCCATTGTCCGCCCTCTCCTGAAGAAGCCCACCCTTGACCCCGCCTCCCCCGCAAATTGGCGACCAGTCACCAATCTCCCCTTCCTTTCAAAAGTCCTCGAGAAACTTGTATTTTCCCAACTTGCAACCCACCTTGACTCCACTTTTGCCCTTCACCCCCGTCAATCTGGATTTCGTGTAGGCCATAGCACCGAAACTATTCTCACGGCCCTACTTTCTGAGCTTCACCGTGCTCACGACCGTGGTGATTTCTCTCTTGTGGTGTCTCTGGACCTCTCTTCTGCCTTCGATGTCGTCGATCACCGCACTCTCCTGTCTCATCTATCTGACTTTGGTGTTCGTGGGACTGTTTTGCAGTGGTTCCGTTTCTTTCTTTTTGCATGCACCTTCTCAGTTCACTCTGGCCACTCCACCTCCCCTCCATCCCCCTCAACCTGCGGTGTTCCCCAGGGATCTATTCTTGCCCCCCTACTTTTCAATGCCTTCCTCGCTCCCCTAGCCATGCTCATCCAACAGTCTGGTATTTCCACTTACATCTATGCCGACGACATCCTTTTGGTTCATCACACTTCCTCCTCCGCCCCTGACCTTGCTCCACTCAACCGTTGTCTTTCCTCCGTTGCGTCATGGTTTGACTCTAACTTTCTGCATGCTAACCCCGCCAAATCCTCCGCGATTTGGTTCTCCTTTGGGCTTCCCTCTCCCAGCTTGTCTCCTGTTATGTCCTCTCGCTCCATCCCCCTAGTCCCGACCCTCCATTATCTAGGCGTCACTCTGGACTCCTCCCTCTCGTTTCATCAACACATCTCTTCTGTCATACGTACCTCCTTTCTTCCATCTACGTCGGATCCGGGCTGTCCAAACTTCTCTTCCCCCTTCCTCTGTTGTCACCCTCGCCCTGTCTCTGGTAATGACCTGGTTAGATTATTGTAATGCCATCTACGCAGGCCTCCCCTCTTCCCAGCTTTGTCGTCTCCAATTAGTACAAAATGCCGCTGCCCGTCTCATCACTGGTTCCCCAGCTCGCTCCCATGTGTCTCCCTGCCTCCTTACTTTACACTGGCTTCCGGTTAAGTTTCGATTCATCTTTAAAGTGCTTATCCTCACACACAAGGCTCTCTACACCAGCACTCCCCAATACCTGTCGGACATTATTCACCTCCAGCCCTCCCCACGTCTTCTCCGATCAGCCTATGGTAACCGCCTCTTTCTCCCTCCCCCTGCCCAGGCCCATCTAGAACTCACCCGTCACTCCGCCTTTTTCTTTTTAGGTCCCACTCTCTGGAACTCACTCCCCTTATCTCTTCGTACAGAACCGTCCTATCCCTGCTTTAAAAAACTCCTCAAGACTCATCTCTTCTGTCAGGCCTTCGGTCTCCCCTCCCCTGCTGATGGTGCCTTATCCCCCACCCGCGCTCCCCACCCCTCATGATTACCCCCTCGTTGGCCCACTTCCCCCACTTTTCCTTTTCTTTCTCTCCCCCCCCCCCCCTCCCGTCCTCTTGCCCCTCTCGGGCCTTTCCTGCTCTCTATCTTTTAATCTGTCTCTCCCTGTCCTATTGGTTTTTGGCGTTTCTTTCTGACTTTGTTTCCAGTAGCCTTACCTTTGTATTGTACACCGCCCTGATGCTTCGGCCTGGGTGATTTATCAAATTGTGCAAATAAAGATAGATTCCTGCCGTTCCCGGAGATCACCTTTTACAGGTGAGTAACTACGCTATCTCCAGGAACAAGCAGGAATGTAGTCTTACCATATGGGACTCCCTAGATTTGAGATGCCAGAGAGATGACATCAGAGTGAGCTATAGGGGACTGAGGGTAGGAGATGATCTAAGTTTGAAAGAGATGCTCGAGAACAGCTTAGCCAAGCAAGGCATCCCAGCGGAAGTTGTCCAGGCAATAATAAGCAGCAGAAGTGTGGACAGAAGACCAAGTTGCTACTTTACATATCTCATCAATTGCTACAGAGCATAGATTTGCCATAGAGGCAGCCATGGCCCGAACATTATGTGCAATGATGTGACCCTTGAGAGTCCTGCCTTTTCATAAGCAAAGGAGATGCAGTCCACTATCCACTTTGAGAGAGTTTGCTTGGATACTGGCAATCCCAGGTGACTCAAGTCAAAGACGATGAAAAGTTGGGAAGCTTTTCTGTGCTCTTGAGTTCTCTGGAGATAAAAAGTCAAGGCATGTTTGCAATCCAGAGTGTGAAGGGTTGCCTCTGCCCTAGAGGAATGAGGTCTAGGGAAAAAGACAGGAAAATAGTAATTACACTTACCTGGTAATTGTAGTTCCTTGAGTGACGACAGCTTTAGTCCTCTACGTATGGGTAGTGCACCTCCTCCTGCAGCATGAAGACTGGACCAATCAAATTTCAGCATCACTGGATCCAGCATCCTGGCCATCCCTTGTACTCCAGTGAACTACTGTCAAAGCAAACTCAAACAGCTAACCTTTAAGAAAAAAATGCAATAATTTAGTATGCCGCGCAAGATGCGGAACATCTGTGGTTTTTTTTGTTTTTTTATAGAGTGAAACCTACAGCAATCACAGTAGACTGCATCCATCCCTATAAGAGGGAAAGGAAAAAACAAAAAACAGCCAACCAAGGGTCCCTCGCCTGCCGCACCAGAAGCAGTCAGCGAGAGCAAAAAAGACAAATAAGAAACACCTGAAAGACTCACCTGTAAATACTGAGTCCTGTACCAAATGCGTGCCGAGGCCAAAAATAGTAACCCAAGGGAGGGAAGGAGGACTAAGCTGTCGTCACTCAAGGAACTACAATTACCAGGTAAGTGTAATTACTATTTCCTTATCGTTCCTCCAGCTTAGTCCTCTACGTATGGGATGTAACAGAGCAGCCTTAACGGGAGGGATTCCGCCAACCGGCACGCAAGACCGCGGAACCAAAACAGGCATCCCGTGCCGCCAAGACATCAAGACGATAGTGCTTACTGAAAGTGTGTAGGGATGACCACGTCGCCGCTTTACAAATCTCCTCCGGCGAAACCAGGCTATATTCCGCCCAGGACGCCGCTTGAGCTCTGGTAGAATGAGCCCTCAACCCCAGCGGTGCAACACGCCCCTGTAACAGATAGGCAGAGGCAATTGCCTCTTTAATCCACCGAGAAATGGAGGCTTTCGCTGCCGCCTCACCTTTCCTGGAACCGCCGAACAGGACAAATAAACGATCGGACTTGTGGAAAGTTTCGGTGACCGTTAAATACCGACGCAAAACTCTCTTAAGGTCCAAACGACTAAGACCGCGATCAGAGGTCTGCTCCCCCGACGCGTGCAGCACCGGGAGCGATACCACCTGATTCAAGTGAAAAGGGGAAGACACTTTAGGCAAAAAGGAAGGCACCGGCCTCAGCACCACCTTCTGATCCGAGAAAGATAGGAAAGGCTCCCTGCAAGAAAGAGCTTGAAGCTCGGAAATGCGGCACGCCGAACAAATCGCTACAAGAAACACCGTCTTAAGGGTCAAATCCTTCACCGAAATTCGAGAGAGAGGCTCAAACGGGGCGACCGTAAGCGCACGCAAGACCAAGTTGAGGTCCCATGCCAGGACGGAAACACGGCGCGGAGGGCGCAGTCTAGAAACTGCCTTCAGGAAATGAACAACATCGGCATGGGAGCCCAGCGCGACTCCTGCACTTTACCCCTGTAACAGGAAAGAGCCGCTAACTGCACCCGCAAGGAACTGGCAGCCAAACCCTTATCAAAACCGTCCTGTAAAAATTCCAACACCACCGGAAGAGAGGCCTTAGCCGCCCGAACCTGATGCCTGGAACATCAATCCTCAAAAATACGCCAAACCCGGACATAAGCTAGCGAAGTGGACCTCCTACGCGCCTGAAGCAACGTCACCACAACGGACTTCGAATAACCTTTCTTCCTTAACTTCGCCCGTTCAATAGCCAGGCCGTAAGAGAGAATCTCTCCACTTGCGGCATGCGAAGAGGACCCTGACACAACAGATCCAGAGTAAGGGGAAGACGCCACGGAGAATCGCTCAACAGTCGAACCAGATCGGCATACCAGGGACGACGGGGCCAATCCGGTGCTATCAACAATACTTGTCCTCTGTGAGACTCGATCCGCTGAATCACCCGCCCCAGAAGAGGCCACGGGGGAAACACATAAAGAAGGCCTGCGGTGGGCCAGGTCTGCAACAGAGCATCGATGCCCTCGGACATGGGTTCTCGCCGTCGACTGTAGAAGCGAGAAGCCTTTGCAGACCGAAAGGTGGCCATCAGATCCATGACAGGCTGACCCCAACGATGCACCAACTGTTGGAATACGGCCGGATTCAATTCCCATTCGCCGGCATCCATCTGAACGCGACTGAGAAAATCCGCTGTGACATTGTCTTTCCCTGCAATGTGCGCTGCCGAGATCGTCAGCAACTGAGGCTCTATCCACGCAAATAGCAACTGGGCCTCCGCTTCCAAGGCCACGCTGCCAGTACCGCCCTGCCGATTTATGTAAGCTACGGTCGCGGCATTGTCGGAGAGAACTCGCACCGCCCGGTGCATTACTTGGACCTCGAAACTTTGCAGCGCCAACCGAACGGCTCTCAGTTCCAAACGATTGATCGACCAGCCGCTCTCCTGCTGGGACCAGAGACCCTGCGTCACTTGCTCCCCGCAGTGCGTGCCCCAGCCCGTTAGACAGACATCCGTCAACAGCGGAACCCAGTCGGGCTGTTCCAAGGGCATCCCCGCTCGAAGCGAGGATGGGCGCAGCCACCATTTCAGATCGTTGCGAACTATCCGCGGACAGGGAAGATGCTTGTTCAACGAATCGACCTGATTGGACCAGCGACGGAGTAAGGCCCTCTGTAGGGAGCACATGCGGAAGCGAGCCCAGAGCACCACTTCCAGGGATGCCGCCATCGTTCCTAACAGTTGCAGATAGTGCCAAGCTGACGGGGCTGAGGTCCTCCGAAAGCGGCGCACTAGAGCCTGGAGAGTGAACACTCTCCTTTCCGGAAGAAACACGGTCCCTCTGCAAGTATCGAATAGTACACCCAGGTACTCGAGCAACTGAGTCGGATCCAAGTGACTCTTGCCGGGGTTGACAGTCCAGCCGAGGGACTGCAGAAACCCGACGACCCTCGCCATGGCTGTTTCGCACTCCGAGCGAGTCTTTCCGCGTATCAACCAATCGTCCAGATAAGGATGAACCAGCACACCCTCCTGACGCAAGGCCGCCGCTACCACCACCATGACTTTGGTGAACACCCGAGGAGCGGTGGCCAGTCCGAAAGGCAAGGCTTGGAACTGGAAGTGACCCCATGGAAGAGCGAATCGGAGATACTTTTGATGGGACTGCCGTATAGGAATATGGAGATAGGCCTCGGTCAGGTCGAGAGAGGTAAGAAACTCACCTTTGCGGACGGCGACAATTACGGACCGCAGGGTTTCCATCCGAAAATGTGTCACTCGAAGACAACGATTCACGCCCTTGAGATCTAAAATAGGACGAAGAGCACCATCCTTCTTTGGCACCACAAAATAAATGGAGTATCTGCCGAGACCATACTCCACTGGCGGAACGGGAACCACTGCTCCTAGCCGGAGCAAGCGATCGAGAGTCTGCCGAATCTGAGCGGTCTTGAGAGGGCCCCGGAAGGGAGATGCTACAAAGGAATCGAGAACGGGCCGGGCTAGATCCAAGGCATACCCATCCCGAATAATCTCCAAAACCCAGCGATCTGACGTGGTACGGGCCCAAGCCGAGAGAAACTGCCGAAGACGACCCCCGATCGCAGTAACCTCTGCCTGGACCCGCAGCCCTTCATTAGGGCTTGCAAGCGGCAGTAGAGGTCGCGGCAGCGAATCCTCTAGAGGCCCCCGAAAACCTCGAAAGCTCGGAGACCTCGAGAGATACCTACCGCGCTGCGTTCCCACAAAGCGGGGTGACCGAAATCTACGAAAGTCCCGAAACTGACCCCGAGGGGAAGGAAGGGTCCTACCTCGCCTTGGGCGATCCTCGGGAAGGCGACCGCCCTTAGATTCACCCAGCTCCTTGACCAACTTATCAAGATCTTCACCAAAGAGCAGCTTGCCTTTAAAAGGTAACTTTCCCAGGCGAGATTTAGAAGAAGCATCCGCCGCCCAACTCTTTAACCAAAGGGCTCTGCGAGTCGCCACCAAGGAACCCATGCTATTAGAAAGCGCCCGGATAAGGTTGTAATGGACATCCGCCAAATACGCCGACCCAGACTCCAAGCGCTGAAGCTCGTTCAAGTCCTCGGCCTCTGCGGATGCCGCCTGACGAAGACGCTGCACCCAGCGAAGACAGGCTCGAGCAACCCAAGCTCCACAAATGGAGGCCTGCAACGCCACGGCGTCCACTTCAAACGATTGTTTCAACAAACCGTCCATTTTCTGGTCCTGAGGCTCTTTCAAGGCCGCACTACCTTCAACAGGGATCGTGATCTTCTTAGTTACAGCCGAGACCGCCGCATCCACCTTAGGCAAACGGAACCGGTCGAGGTCTTTGTCTGCCAACGGATACAGCATGATTTTCATCCCCCTGAGACCCGATTCTGGGGTATCCCACTCTGCTTGTATCATTTGATCAATGACTCTGTGCATGGGGAAGACCACCTGTGTCTGACGTACCGCCTGAATGATAGGATCCGCACCATCTTCCTCCTCAGCCGGCGGTGCTGGGGCCAGGCCAAGAGTCTGAAGCACCTCAGAAAGGAGCGCGGGTACTTCCTCTCTGCGAAAGACCCGAATGATTTTCGCCTGATCTTCTGGCTCAGGGAGCTCGCCTTCTTCTAAGGCCTCCTCCTCCACGTCCAACTCCGGATCCTCACCCTCTATCCAATCCAAATCGGACAACAAGGGCTCCTGCAGGTGCTGCCGCTTGGCCGCTCGCACACCAGAGAAAACACTGCCCGAAGCAGTAGGTTGCGCGGTCGCCACCTGACCAGGAGGGGAACCGACAGCAAAGCCTTATCGCCTACGACAAAAAGCTTGATGCATTAATAAAATTAAGTCGGGAGAAAAATCCTCCAAGAAGGAATCACCCCCGAGATCAGCCTGCGTCCCCGCGCCGACAGGAAGAGAGGGGGCCGCTCCCGAAGGGCCTTCTAAGGGCGAGTCCGTCGCCGTAGTCACAGGAGTGGACTGAGAAGAAACCGCCAAGGAAGTCTCCAGCCGCTGCTCCATACTGAGGGACACAGAGGCGCAGCGCTGACAGACACCCGTCTCTGAAGAAGCGCCCCTCCGAGAGCCACAAATAACACACAGGGACCCCGATGGCATGGAAGCCAAAAAAAACCACCCGTTCACCCAAGGACGAAGAAATACAGTACCTGACCCCAGTTATGACGGGAGGCAACGCGGAGTCCCAGAAGCAGCGGGCCACTAACAAAAGGCTGGGGGTCTGTCAGTAAGGACAAAACCGCAGGCTCTGCCTTCTATTTTATTTTATTTTTTTATTTTTATTTTTTTTTCAGGAAGCTGATAAAAAATAAACAGGCTCTCCAGCCCGCCAAGAAGCAGCACCTAGCAGCCCAAACACTCCCTCAACAGGGGAGAGCCCAGAGATTTGGACAAGAAAGAAAGGAAATAAAGGAAATTAACAAAAGAAAAGAAAGAAAAGAAATAAAAGCACAACCGAGGCCCAGTTAAGAGGTCCTCCGCAGCGGGTGCCTAAGACTCCGGGAAAGCCGAACCCTGCAACGTGGACTGCACGGAGAAGATAACCGCGACGGACAAAATGGCCACGGCTTCTCACTCAGTTCAGGCGCGCTGCAGAATTTTGGCGCCGAAAAGGCCCGGCATCGATGAACAAGAGAGCCAAGATCCGGGAAAAAGAAAACAGCGCACAAAAGAAATAAAAGAAATCAAAGAAAACAAAGGTAAAAACGCGAGAGAGGCCAAGACAGGGACAGTGGCACAAACGGTGTCTGTCTCCGTGAAGCCCGTCGGCACTTCCAAGCGCACAGAGTCCTACCTGACAGGAACTGAAGCGCTGGCCAGCTACGCAGGAGCTCTGCCCCGAACAGTCCAGGGAACAGAGATCCAAGCCCAAATTAAATGAAAAGGCAATGATACAGCAAGCGGCCTGTTGCTGAACAGGAGAGAGACCTCGGCTGAGGCCCCCCCTCCTCCGGAGTGCCGGTTCCTACAGAAATTTTAAAGAGACAGGTACTCCTTTCTTAGCAAAGAAAAAGAATCCCCAATAGGGACCAAGGAAATAAAAAATAAAAGGTTAGCTAAAACTAAGCCCTAAACTGACTGACTAGTGAGCCCAGCCAGGCTCACAAACATCTTCCTGCTGCATGAAGACTGGACACACTGGAGTACAAGGGATAGCCAGGATGCTGGATCCAGTGATGCTGAAATTTGATTGGTCCAGTCTTCATGCTGCAGGAGGAGGTGCACTACCCATACGTAGAGGACTAAGCTGGAGGAACGATAAGGAAGTATGGTTTAAATGGAAGGACGAGACCATCTTTGGCATAAAGTGAGGATGAGTCCTAAGGACTACCTTATCATGCTGGAATCATGTATAAGGAGGGTCAGCCACCAAAGCCTGGAGCTCACTAATGCATCTTGCTGAAGTGAGGGCAATAAGGAAGGTGATTTTCCATGTGAGAAACTTCAGTGAGGTAGTGGCTAGAGGTTCAGTTCTAAAACAACATTAAGATCGTGCCACTGGAGGAGGCGTAACGGGAGGTTTGGTTAATAGAAGACCCCTCATGAAGCATGCTACAAGTGGCTGAGAAGAGATGGGCTGGCCATCTAGGGGTGTGTGAGAGGTCGCAATTGCACTTAGGTGTACTCTTACTGGATTGGTTTTGAGTCCAGAAGATAGGTGGAGAAGGTACTCAAGTAATGTGTCCACCGGAGCTGAGAAGGGGCTAAGTGCCCTCTGCGAACCCCAGAGAGAAAATTGACACCATTTAAAGGCGTAGGATCGCCTGGTGGATGGCTTCCTAGAAGCTAAGAGGATATCCTTAACCTGTTGAGAGAGGTTAATGCTTTAAGATGGAGGAACTGTGGATTGGGATGGAACAGCATCCCCTCCTCCTGAGAGAGGAGATCTGGAGCAGACCCCAGATCTATGGGTTGAGCCTGAGACAGATATAGGAGGAGAGGATACCACGGTTGTCGTGGCCAGCATGGGGCTATGAGTATCATGTAGCCCCTGTCTCTCTGGAGTTTGAAAAAAGTCTTGGGAATGGGAGAGAAGGCATATAGGAAGCCTTGACCTCAGTAAATGTGAAAAGCATCCACCAGCTGGCTGTACAGTGCAGGAGTCCAGGAGCCAGAAGCAAGAAAGCTTGGCATTCTGAGGACTTGCAAACAGGTCTATCTCTGAGGTGCCCCAGATCTGAAAAATGTGAGCGACCTCGTATGCATGGAGAGACCACTCGTTGGGTAGAAGGACTCGATTCAGTTTGTCCACCAAGACATTGTGTTTGCCTGGAAGATACACTGCATGCAGATGAATGCGATGCTATATGGCAAAAGATCACAGATGTAGGGCCGCACTGCAGAGGGTCCAAGAGCCTGTTCCACTCTGTGTGTTCAAGTAGAACATGGCTACTTGATTGTCCGTCTGGACTAGAACTGTGCAGAATTGAAGATGGTCCTGGAACACTTTGAGAGCATTGTGAATGGCTCTGAGTTCCAGCAGATTTATGTGGAGTTGTGACTCCTGATGAGATCAGAGCCCCTGAGTGGAGAGATTGTTCAGATGAGCTCCCCAGCCCAATTTGGATGCATCCATTGTCAGGGTTCATTGATGTGCTGGCATCTGAAAAGGTAACCCTACCAGGAGGTTTTCTGGGGATTGCCACCACTGGAGAGATAAGATTAGGTGGGTAGAAAGTATTATTTTGTCTCCCAGGCGATCCAATGCCTGAGACTACTGGGAAGCCAGTGTCCATTGAGCTGCACACATATATAGATAGGCATATGGAACAACATGCACTGTTGATGTCATATGACCCAGAAGTTGTAGCATTTCTCAAGCAGTGAGAAAGATTTTGAGGCATGCCTGAGATGCTAACTGATTGAGTTGAGCGTATCAGAGTTGGGGCAGAAATGCCTTTGATTGTTGAGTGTCTAGGAGAGCCCCTATAAACTCTAGAGTTTGAGAGGGAAAGAGTGAGACTTTGGAAGATTTATTGCAAATCCCAAGTGTTGCACATCTGCATTGTATGTGAGAGGGAAAGACTGGCCTCTAGAGAGATGTTTGCTTGAATGAGCCAGTCATCTAAGTAAGGGAAGACAAATATCCCAAGAGTCCTTAGGAATGCGGCTACTACCGTCATGCACTTTGTGAAGACTTTTGGGGCACAGACGAGGCCAAAAGGCAGGACTACGTATTGATAATGTCTCCCTAGAAACATGAAGTGCAGGAACCTTCTGTGCTGTGAGTGAATAAGTATGTGAGTATATATCTCCTTTAGATCTAGAGAACAGAGTCAATCATGACTCTGGAGATAGGGGAGAAGGGCCCCTAGGGAGATTATTTTGAACTTCTCCCGTAGTAGGTACTTGTACAATTCTCTGAGGTCCAGAATGGGCCTGTACCCTCCTGTTTTCTTCAGAATGAGGAAGTATGGAGAATAAAAGTCCATTCCATGCTGGGATGGTGGAACCCTCCTCTATTGCGCCCTGACAGAGAAGGGAGGTGACCTCTTATAGCAACAGTGAGAGGAGACTGAGAGCAGAATTCTCTTGTAGGAATCCGGGGGGGGGGGGGGGGGTAGACTTCGTAGATGAAACTTGTACCCCTCCCGTACTATGGAAAGTGTCCACTGCTCTGATTATGATAAGAGGTCCACCTATGGGCAAAGTGCCAGAAATGTGGATGGGATCTGGAATCTCCAGAGGCAGAACGACTATGTTCTCCAGAAAGGAGCCAAAGACGATGAGGGGGTTGGATCTGCTGAAGTGGCTGTGACTTAGGAGTCTGAGCCTTCTTTTGCTGTTTTGATGGCTGCTGCCCCTTCTGAGGAGCATGGTGTTGACACAGCACAGCAGGGGTGTAAGAAGGATAGTACTTCTTCTTACTGAAAAAAGCTTACTTTGCTGCTTTTTTTCCTAGCTGGGTTGGCAGTAGATCTAGATACCAGTCCCAATACAAAAGATTGCTCCACTCACTCACGTATTCAAAAAACACTATGTTGATTAGGGAACAGGTCTCAGACTAAATCGGGGAGGAATCATATGAGGTAAAAACCTCTAAACACCAATCCCCTTCATTGCATCAAGGACCTGAAATTTCCCTTTATAATAAATCACTCCCCTTGTTTCTTTCAATGGTTTATATATTCATGACTCTCACTCCCCTTGTTTCTTTAAATGGTTTATATATTCATGACTCTATTAACAGCTTAGATAATAGCAAAAGATGCTTATCTGGACAAATGGTTGGAGTCAGAGCTTGGCTCTGACTCCAACCATTTTTCCAGATAAGCATCTTTTGCTATTATCTAAGCTGTTAATAGAGTCATGAATATATAAACCATTTAAAGAAACAAGGGGAGTGAGAGTCATGAATATATAAACCATTGAAAGAAACAAGGGGAGTGATTTATTATAAAGGGAAATTTCAGGTCCTTGATGCAATGAAGGGGATTGGTGTTTAGAGGTTTTTACCTCATATGATTCCTCCCCGATTTAGTCTGAGACCTGTTCCCTAATCAACATAGTGTTTTTTGAATATGTGAGTGAGTGGAGCAATCTTTTGTATTGGGACTGGTATTTAAATTGCTCTAACAAACCCGATTGGTGACATGTTGTTTAGTAGATCTAGATAGCCTATTAAGAGTGGTGTTCTCAGATTCTAACTGAGAGGCCTTGTCCTGCCATTCCTTGCCAAAAAGGTTTTCACCGGTGCAAGGGATATTACCCAGCTTATCTTGAACCCATTGGTTAAGATCCGATGCTTGGAGCCAAGCAATCCTGTGTGCACTGATGCAGATGGATGAAGTTCTGCTGATGCACTCAAAACAGTCAAAATGTTGCCCTGTTAACAAACTTTGAAACATTTTGAGCATGCTTTACAATGGTGAGATAATCTTCTCTCTCGTCATTGGGGAGAAGAGGAGCCATTAACTCCAAATCCTTAGCCACCTCTCTAAGGAACATACCCATATAGAATATGTATGAACTGATTCTGGCCGATAACATTTTATTTTATTTATTTATTTATTTATTTAACAGTTCTTCTATACCGCTCTATTTTAGATCAGAGCGGTTTACATTTAACATCAACTATACAACACAAGGAACTTTGAGTTGTATTTACAATAAACAGGGAGATCAACTTGGAAGTAACTGGGGGAAACTATGTACAATTCTTAACTCTATACATTGTATCACACTGGTACCTGATTTCAGGCAGAACATATCTACATCTTATTTACACTGGGGTACATTCTGAGCGATCAGTTGATTATCCTTTTTCATGCTGAGTCTGATTGTTTACTTGTAATGAGAGATTGTCTGGGGGGCCATATGTATGGTTACTAAGGCTAGATTCAGGGTAGTATGTAGTGAACAGGTGCTGCTTTATTGCCTTCCTGAAGTGGGTTAGGTAAGTGATATTTCGAATATAGGTAGGGAGAGCATTCCATGCTCTGGGAGCGTAAATCGTAAAGGCCCTATTTGTTGTTCTTGTGCATTTTGTCATTACTTTTGGGACCTCTAGGGTGTTTTGCATCATGGTTCTTCTGTTTCTGTTCTGTGGTACTTTATGTATCATCTTGCTGAGGGCTGTGGGGGTCAGAGTGTTTGAGGCTTTGAAAGTTAAGGTTAGAACTTTGTGGAGGGTTCTTGCTTGAACCGGTAACCAATGGAGGTTCATCAGTACTGGCGTTATGTGCTCTCTCCGTGAAGCCCCTGTTAGTACTCTTGCAGCAGTGTTCATTGCAAGCTGGAGAGGAGCTAACGTTGCTTGAGGGAGACCGTGTAGAATTACGTTGGCATAGTCGAAATGAGGTAATATTAATGCCTGATAGATCGATCGGTAGTCGCTGAAGTCGAGTAGCGGTCGGAGATGTTTTAAGGTCTTTATTTTCATGTATACTGTTTTTACTGTGTTTTTTATGTGAGTTTTCAGATCCAGGTGTTGATCCAGTGTAACGCCAAGGTAGCGGATTGTGGGTTTGGTTTTCAGTTCTGTGTTGCCGATTTTTAAAGAGAGTGGAGGGGTGAAGTCCTGGTTCCTTGAGATGAAAAGGACATCTGTTTTACTGTAGTTGATTCTCATGTTTTGTGTGCTGAACCATTCTGCTACTGCCTCAAAACATCTTGTTAGAGGGGAGAGGTCCGGTTGGTTAGTCCTGAATGGGATGTATAGGAGGATGTCATCTGCGTAGGCTAAACAGTTGACCTTGAATGAACGTGCTAGGGCACATATGGGCTGCATGTAGATGTTAAACATCAATGCAGATAGTGACGAGCCCTGTGGCACGCCTTGGTTTTGTAAAAATGGTTCGGAGGTTGTGGAGCCTGACCTTACATGTTGCCATCTATTAGTCAGGTATGACTTGCACCACTTTAGGGCTGTTCCCTGAATTCCTTTCTCGCTGAGGCGTTGTATGAGTATCTTGTGACTTACCGAGTCGAAAGCCGCCGCAATGTCTAGGAATATGAGGGCGAATCCTTGATGAATTTTGTCGGTTCCAGAGACTAGATGGTCAAATAGGTTGGTGAGGAGGGTTTCAACCCCATGTGCTTCTCTGAACCCATGCTGGGAGGGATCCAGTGGGGCTTCAGTATCAATATGCTGTTGGATTTGGCGCTGTACTAACTTTTCGATTATTTTGGCAAGCATGGGGATACTTGAAATTGGTCTGTATGATTCCACTTTCGATGGGTCCAGCTTGTTATTTTTTAGTAGTGGTCTGATGGATGTTTGTTTCAGACTTGGTGGAAACGATCCGGTTGTAAGAGATTGGTTTATTAATTCACTCAGATATTGGCTTAAGTCACATCGTAACTCCTTTATCCATAATGCAGGGCATGGGTCATTGGGTGCGGTAGTAGGGTTGATTGCAGCGATAGTGTCTTCAATCTCTCTGCGTGATATTTTTTCAAATTTGTATAGTGGTGATGGTTGGGGCAAGGTATGCTGAGAGCTGTTTTCCGCGGAGTTCGAGGTTGTACCAGCCTGGGTCACTTCAGGTTGAAGGTAGTTGGTTGCAGATGTAGTAGTCTGGACCATTTTTGACTGTAAATAGTTGGAGTATGCCTGGGGGTGTGGCATCTGTGACTGGTCTGCAGGAGGTTCTCTTATGAGAGATTTCACTATATTGAAGAGGTCGTGGGGCTTGTTTAGTGACCGCTTCAAGATGTCGGAATGATATTGTTTCCGCTTTTTTGTTAATTCATCACGGTGTACTCTTAGATGAGCGATGTAAGTATCTTGTGCAACCGTAGAGTGAGACCAACGCCATCTTCTCTCTAGCCTGCGCAGGCACTTGAGTGAGTCTCGGAGGTCTTTGGTATACCATGGTGCATGCTCTCGTTTCTTTGTTGTTGTTTTATTTGTGGCTGGTATGCATGCAATGGTCTTGAGGCTCTCGTCCCAGGTGGACACCAATGCATCTAGGTCGTGTGGTATGTTGTTGAGGAGTGGGAGGATCTTCTCTCTAAGCTCTTCTTTATTAAAGGGACGGAAGCGCTTCAAGGAGGGTTCGTGGGCAGTGTTGGTTTTGTTGGAGTTTTTATTGTGTGTGTTAATAGGTATCTGGAATTGGATCAGGCTGTGGTCGGACCATGGCACAGGAGTTATGGTAGGTGGTATTAGTGGGGTGGTATCCTTATCCGTCTGCGGGGCAAAGATCAGGTCAAGTTTGTTTCCCTTGACGTGGGTGGGATTAATGACTAGTTGCTCATATCCTAGATCTTGTAACGCTTCTAGGAAAGCAGAGGCTTGAGATTCATGTAGCGTAGGCAGGTTGAAATCACCTAGGATCCAGTTCTGGGATCGTGGTCTGTTTGAGTTGCAGGCGAGGCCCATTATCGTTGCAAGATCCTCTGAGGATGGTGTTGGTGCTCGGTACAGTAGGTTGATCGTGCAGGTGTTATTTGTTATGGTGAGGGAGTCCAGGTGGGCTGTGCTGGTTGAGTTGCACATCTGGAAGCCTAGGCAGGTTTTGACAAGAATGAGTGTTCCTCCTCCTCTCTGATTGGTTCTATGGCATGTGTGGACTGAAAAACCTGTGGGTAACATCTGGTTGATGATTGCGTTGTCAGATTCTGATAGCCAAGTTTCTGTGATCATGATGATATCAAGATTATGGGTTGTGACCAGATCGGTAATTATTGGCCATTTTGTACGTATTGACCTTGCGTTGATGAGTGCACACTTCAGGGCTTGATGGTGTTGCTGACGGTTCAAATGTGACTTCTTGAGATGTTGAAGTGGGATGTGTAATAAATGTGAGTAAGGCGTGTCGTTGGGTTCTCTTGGGAGGTGTTGGTGATTCTCCGTCCATCTTTTCCCGTCACTGTGGAGTATCGGGATGTGGTTAGTGTATGTGTGAAAAGCTTGGGCTGTAAGGGGGATCCAGGAGGCTAGGTGTAGACATGCCAAGGCTAGAAATGGGTGCATTTTGTGATGTTTTTGTGAACTAGTATGTGAGATGTTTGTTGCTGGGTAATTAGTGGGACCGGTATTGACTATTGTGCTAGCTATCCGCAGAGTATAAACTTACTGTCTGGCGATGAGTAGGTATTTGGAACAATGTGGCAGCGTATAAGACAGGAATAGTACAGCATCGAGCAAGCAATGAAGCACTGTGTCCGTCAGCGGATAATGAGACAATGTGACACTCAGCAGAGAACAAAACAGAGTAATATACTGCCAACAGTAATAATAAGTTCACACTTTTGGGTAAGGATGAATTACTGGCGACAGTAATGAGGTATGGCACAGTTGTCAGTAGTAGGATTAGCACTGATGCATGGAAATGGGTTTTTGGCAACAAAATAGCAGTTGAGTGATACTAGCAATAGTATGAAATTAGCATTGATACATATAATGTAAAATCTGGCAGTAAAGTGCTACTGGCTACAACAGTAAGATTAGCAGTGATACATGCGAATGTATTATTGGTAACAGAATCAGGTCTAGCAGTTGGGTGATACTAGCAATAGTATGGAATCAGCACTGAAACATGTAGATGTAAAATCTAGCAATGTAAAATACATTGACACATGTAACAGGCAACGGAGTTACTGGGTAAATATTACACATCTTATGGCATTTCGTAATACTTGCGGTTCAGGAAAGGGAACAGAGACAGCTGGAAATGTGTCCCAACTAGAAGTAGATCTTGTTGCTTCTTGGGGTTTTTTCGATGTGCCACCGCCTAAGGGCCACGCCAAAGGGCCCTCTGGCGAGGCCCTCAGGCGCGGGCCTGCCAGTCGCGGGCGCGCCTGAGGGCGCGAAATTTAAAAGTCCCTTGCTGGGCCCGGATTGGGCGTCGGGAGTCAGCAGGCCCCTGCTGCTGCCGGTGGCTCGATCCCCGGGAAGGGGAGAGCTGCTGGTGGTGGTGGGGGCTCCTGGATGTCGGCGCCTGAAGGCGCGAAATTTAAAAGTCCCTTGCTGGGCCCGGATTGGGCGTCGGGAGTCAGCAGGCCCCTGCTGCTGCCGGTGGCTCGATCCCCGGGAAGGGGAGAGCTGCTGGTGGTGGTGGGGGCTCCTGGATGTCGGCGCCTGAAGGCGCGAAATTTAAAAGTCCCTTGCTGGGCCCGGATTGGGCGTCGGGAGTCAGCAGGCCCCTGCTGCTGCCGGTGGCTCGATCCCCGGGAAGGGGAGAGCTGCTGGTGGTGGTGGGGGGCTCCTGGATGTCGGCGCCTGAAGGCGCGAAATTTAAAAGTCCCTTGCTGGGCCCGGATTGGGCGTCGGGAGTCAGCAGGCCCCTGCTGCTGCCGGTGGCTCGATCCCCGGGAAGGGGAGAGCTGCTGGTGGTGGTGGGGGCCTGAAAACAACGTTGACCAAAAGCATCAAGGGTTCTCAATTCCCTACCTGGAGGGTTTGAGGTATGTGTCTTAGCACTCTCTATTCGATGAATTGCTGATTCCACCACCATGGAATGGTGCAGCAATTGCGTCTTTGAAAACTGGGACACTCCGGTACATGGTATTGAGTCATCGGGTATGTGGAGAGATGGTAAGGGGTGTCTCCCACATACGAAGCATAAGGTTGTGAAGTATGCGGTGAATAGGGAGAGTAGCAGTACCCTTTGGGGCTATAGGATATTGAAGAATTTCAAGTTCTTCAGCCCTAGGCTCTTTCTCCGATGTCACTGTTATGGACAGACCCCGAGCAGCATTGTGAATAAAGTCTTGGAAAAACATGTCTTCCGGAGGGGATATGCAGCATTGTGGAGACGGAGATGGGTCTTCTGGGATAGTTCTCATGTCCTGGGTATCGGACGATTCATCATCTGACGAATCGGAATACGAAGACTCAAAGTATCAATGGGCAGGGTGTTCCCACTCTGCACTTACTCAGTACCGATCAAAACTGGTAGCTGAGGCTTGTGTTACCGGAAAGCACAGTTACTTACCTGTAACAGGTGATCTCTGGGAACAGCAGGAATTAGTCCTCACATATGAATAAGTCCTCACATATGGGTACGTCGGTACCGACGGAGCCTGAGCGGGAAAGCTCCCCAGCTTCCCAGAAGGAAGCTTTTGGGGCCTCCCACTGCACATGCGCGCTGCCTTCCCGCCTTCCTGACCAGCTCTCCTCAGTTCGAGTTTATAGCTGAGACAATAGAGAGAGGAAAGGAAGATAGATAGAAGATACAACTCCTAGGGGAGGTGGGTGGGTTGTGAGGACTAATTCCTGCTGTTCCCAGAGATCACCTGTTACAGGTAAGTAACTATGCTATCTCCAGGAACAAGCAGGAATAAGTCCTCACATATGGGGACTCCCTAGCTAAGATGCCTGGGAGATCCCCTTCCAAGGGTTCGCCATCTTCGTATGGATCTCAGGCATCCATCCTGGGAAGGTGGGTAGGAGTTGTTCAAGTATGGAACAGGTGTTTGAGGACAGCCTGACCAAACAAGGCATCCCGGCGGGAGTCCTTGTCCAAACAGTAATGGGCTGTGAAGGTGTGAACCGAGGCCCAGGTGGCGGCTCGACAGATCTGATCTATGGATACAGAGTGAAGATGAGCCATAGAAGTGGCCATGGCTCTCACATTGTGAGCTGTGACATGGCCTTCCAGAGAAATGTTTTTACTCTGGTAAGCAAAGGAAATACACTTAGCAATCCAATTGGAAAGTGTACGTTTGGAGACTGGAAGTCCCAAATGAGAAGGATCAAAAGCCACAAAAAGTTGGGAAGACTTTCGATGTGGCTGAGTCCTGTTGAGGTAAAAGGCGAGAGCTCTTTTACAATCTAGAGTATGAAGGTTCCTCTCTGCACTGGATGCATGAGGAGCTGGAAAAAAGACAGGTAGATATACCTCTTGATTAAGATGAAAAGGCGAGACCACTTTGGGCATAAAGTGGGGATTCGTCCTGAGGACCACCTTATCATGATGAAACCTAGTATAAGGTGGATGAGCCACTAAGGCCTGTAGTTCACTGATGCGGCGAGCCAAAGTGACTGCAATAAGGAAAAGGATCTTCCAGGAAAGAAATTTCAAGGAGGTAGAAACCAACGGTTCAAAAGGTGGCTTCATAAGCTGACCTAGAACTAGGTTCAAATCCCATGCTACCGGAGGAGGTCGGATGGGAGGCTTAGTTAGAGTCAGGCCTCTCATGAACCTTGCAATAAGAGGATGAGAGGAGACAGGTTGTCCATTTATAGTTTTTAAGGATGCTGCAATAGCACTTAAATGGACTCTGACTGAATTTGTCTTAAGGCCTGCATTAGAAAGATGCAGGAGATAGTCTAGTAGAGAATTCAAGGGAAGTGCCAGAGGGTCAAGACCCTGTTGAGCACACCAAATGGAAAAGCGTTTCCATTTGAAAGCATAGGAACGCCTCGTGGAGGGTTTCCTAGAGGCATGAAGGATATCTTTCACTGGTTGAGAAAGATTGAAGTCATGAAGGCTTAGGCCTTCAGTAACCAAGCTCTGAGGTGTAGGGACTTGGGGTTTGGGTGCCACAAAGTCCCCTCCTCTTGAGACAGAAGGTCTGGCGCAGCTCCCAGGTCCAGGGAGGATCCCTGGGAAAGATGCAGAAGTAGAGGGAACCACACTTGGCGTGGCCAGCGTGGAGCTATGAGGATCATCGATCCGTGATCCCTCTGGAGTTTGAACAGAGTCTTGGGAATCAAAGGAATGGGTGGAAAGGCATATAGGAAGTCCTGACCCCAATGTAGGAGAAAGGCGTCGTTGGCCTGCGCTCTCTGACACGGAGTCCTGGAACAGAACCGGGGAAGTTTGGCATTGCAAGGACTTGCAAAGAGGTCTATGTCCGGGGTTCCCCATTCCTGAAAGATTCTGCGTATCTGGTCCATATGCAAGGACCATTCGTGTGGAAGCAGAACTCGACTGAGTCTGTCTGCCCAAGAGTTTTGAACCCCTGGAAGATACACTGCCAGAAGATGAATTTGATGCTCTCTGGCGAAGGCCCATAATCTGAGAGCTTCGTTGCAAAGCGACAGAGAGCCTGTCCCTCCTTGTTTGTTTACGTAGAACATGGCCACCTGATTGTCTGTTTGAACTAGGACGGTCAGGTTAACAAGGAGGGTATGGAAGACTTTGAGGGCAAAGAAGATTGCTCGCAGTTCCAGGAGGTTGATGTGAAGGGTGGTCTCCTGTGGAGACCAAGTACCCTGAGTGGAGAGGTGTTGTAGATGGGCTCCCAACCCTGTTTGGGAGGCATCTGTTGTGAGGGTTGCTTGGGGCAACAAAGGTTGGAAGGGGGCCCCCAACAACAGATTCTTGGTGGACATCCACCATTGGAGGGACCAAAACAGACGCTTTGAGGTGAGTATTTGGTCGGAGAGCGCTCCTGATGCCTGAGTCCACTGGGTGGCCAAGGTCCATTGAGCTGCTCTCATATGAAGACGAGCGTAGGGCACCACGTGTACCGTGGAGGCCATGTGGCCCAGAAGTCGCAGCATTTCTCTGGCTGTCAAGTGACTGCTGGACTGAGCTTGGGAGGCCAAGCACACCAGACGTTGGCCCCGGACTTGAGGTAGGTAGGCCCTTGCAGTGGTGGTGTCCAACTGGGCCCCTATGAATTTCAGAGACTGAGTAGGGATAAGTTGAGACTTGGGAAGGTTTATCACCAGTCCCAGATACTGCAGAATGTGCCTTGTGCGGTCCAGGGAAATCTGGGCCTCTGACTGAGATGGAGCTCGGATGAGCCAGTCGTCCAGATATGGGAATACAAAAATTCCCAGATCTCTTAGAAATGCGGCAACAACTGCCATGCATTTGGTGAACACTCTTGGAGCAGAGGCTAGACCGAAGGGAAGTACTCTGTACTGGAAATGTTTTCCCTGAAACAGAAATCTTAGATATTTTCTGTGGGATGGGTGGATGAGTATATGTGTGTACGAATCCTTGAGATCTAGAGAACAAAGCCAATCCTGACTCTGAAGGTATGGAAGGAGAATGCCTAGAGAAAGCATTTTGAATTTCTCCTTGTACAGAAATTTGTTCAATTCTCTCAGATCTAGGATAGGTCTGAAGCCCCCTGTCTTCTTTGGTATGAGAAAATAAGGGGAGTAGAATCCTGTCCCTTGTTGAAGAAGAGGAACCTCTTCTATTGCCCCTTGGGCAAGGAGAGAAGAGATTTCCTGACCCAACAGGGCCAGGAGAGATGGGGGAGAATTGAAGTGCCTCACCATGGTATATGGAGGAAGGTTGGAAAAATGAAGTTTGTAGCCCTCTCTGATGATAGAGAGGGTCCATTGCTCTGATGTAATTTGCCCCCATCTGGGAGCAAAGTGAGCTAACCTTCCGGGAATGGTGAGGGGCTCTGGTTGTTCTAGAGCCAGAAAGGTTAAGTTCTCTAGGGGCAAGTCAAAACCCCTGAGGGGGTTGAGCCTGCTGAGGAGTGGCAGACACTGCAGGCTTTGACCTTGCCTGTTTAGGCTGCTGACGTTTAGCAGCAAAGCGAGGCTGAGAAGATTGTTGGCCAGTATTTGTGGAAAATCTGGCCTTCTTGTAGTAAGGCCTCTTAAAAGACTTTTTCTTGGCAGGAGTAGAGGTAGACTTAGAAAGTCTATCTAATGTAGCATTTTCTGCGTCCATTTGAGTGGCTTTAATTTGCCAGTCTTTACCAAATAAGTTCTCACCTGTACAGGGCAGATTCCGTAAGCCATCCAGGACCCAGGGTTCTAGGTCAGAGGCCTGGAGCCAAGCAAGTCGTCGGGCTGCAATGGCAATGCCCGAAGCTCTACCGGCACCTTCAAAGGAATCAAAGGCTGCTCTGTTGGAGAACTTAGAAACATCTAGAAGCTGTTTCACCAGAGAAATGAACTCCTCCTTTCTATCCTCAGGGATAAATGAGGTAAAATGCCGTACCTTTAGAGCAAGTTCCCTTAGAAACATGCCCATATACAGACTGTATGAATTAATCCTGGCTATAAGCATACTAGCCTGGAAGATTTTCCTACCAAAAGAGTCTAGGGTCTTACATTCTCGCCCTGGAGGGGTAGAAGAGTGCCTTTTGGTACTCTTAATCTTTTTCAGCGCAGACTTCACCACAATGGAATGGTGAGGCAGCTGAGTTTTTTGAAAACCAGGAGAAGGAGGGACCCGGTACATGGTGTCCAACCTACGAGAATGAGGAGACAACGTTAGAGGAGCCTCCCATAAGTCCATCAAGTGTTCTTGAAGGATTTCATGGATAGGCAGGGTGACTGCCTCTTTAGGAACCTTAGGGTATCCTAAAATATCCAATTTCTTTGATCTAGGTTCTTTTTCAGAGGATGTAGTAATAGAAAGTCCTTTAGCTACTTCTATAATGAAGTCTTGAAAGGACAAATCCTCTGGTGGAGACATTCTCCTCTTTGGGGAAGAAGGCTCTTCAGGAAGAACCAGAGACAGCTCATCAGAGTCATCAGAGGAGTCAAAATCCTCAGAAGAATCAGAATCCTCTATTTGCTTCCAACGCACGATACGCATACCGATCGGTATCGACATTGGGCGTACCGGGTATGGGATCGGTATCGGGTGAAAACCCGGATCCGGCATGCGGAACCGATCTGCGTTTGGAAGATGATGGTCTCGGTTCCGGTATGGAAGACAGTACCGGAACCGCTAGATGCGGTACCGAGGGCATCGCAGCTTTAATGAAAGCCAGAACGGCCTGCTGCATGGTCTGGACAGTATTGCCCATAGACGCCACTGCTGCCTGGATGTCGGTACCGGCATGGGCCGGTACCCCAGAGCAGTCTAACAGGTGATCAGTCGAGGCCGTGCCATCGATGTCAACCTGTAACCCCATAGATGGTGCTTTGGAAGCCAGAGCTTCCCACCGGGGTTGTTTGGCTGGGACAGGATCCTCAGATTCAAAAGTGAGAGCCTCTCGATACTTTGAAGGAGATTTGCTCTTTGAGGACCTGCCCGAAGAAGGTTTGGTTACCTGAGATCCATCCGGAGAGGAAGACCTGGATGACTGTGATGCTGGATTATCTGAAGCAAACAGCACATGGAATTTGTTGGCCCGGTTCTGCAAACCACGTTTAGACATCTGGGAGCAGGATGGGCAGTCCGGAATGGAGTGGTCAGGTCCCAAACATGTAAGACACCAGTCATGGGTGTCTGTGACAGAAATAACAGCACTACACTTGGTACACTTCTTGAAACCAGGGGCTGGTTTCTCCATGAGGAGAATTTGTGTAGGCCTGAGGCCTAACCGAAGTCACCAAGTTGCTAAATAAAAGTTGTTTTGTTTTTTTTTTGTAAAGAAAAGAAAAGAGAGACCGGCGGTACCGGTTTCGGTATGGGGAAGGCAGGTACGCGGTCTAAAGAAACAAACTAAAATAAGAATTTCTTCAGCGGTGACAGGAACACGACCTGCTGGCTCCGCGGAAAAAGAGAAACTGAGGAGAGCTGGTCAGGAAGGCGGGAAGGCAGCGCGCATGTGCAGTGGGAGGCCCCAAAAGCTTCCTTCTGGGAAGCTGGGGAGCTTTCCCGCTCAGGCTCCGTCGGTACCAACGTACCCATATGTGAGGACTTATTCATATGTGAGGACTTATTCCTGCTTGTTCCTGGAGATCCTCGATACCGGAAACGGATTCAATGGGCGGTAAAGGAATAAGTGGCACAGCCAGGCGACCCGCATGACAGCCGCGGGTCGATAGCCCATACCCCCTTCCCCCCCACCCCCACAGCCAAATACAGTACACTTACAAAAGTTTGTACCAAAAACCACTTTTATTTTTTTTTGCAACAAGATTTGGAAATACAGTATAACTAACTCTTGGCCACAGCATAATCAACCAAAAACATCAAAACCTTATCACATCAAAACACTATAACATGATTCGATCCTACCCATTCTAAGCACGAGTTATACATTGCCCACTTTGGGCAGCTATCGTTCTATATATTGCACTTCCCCCCCTTTCTTAAGAGGCACAGCCCGCCTTAATCAAGTCCATGATGTCCAGCAGGGATGTCTGGAAAAATTGCCGTCTAAGCGTTCTCCCCACTGCCCACAGTCCTGATTGGCATACCTTAGGTAAGGGGTGCCTGCCGTCGAAACAGGCCTTTTATGCTCCCTTCCTATTCGCAGCAGTGTCCCGCTCGGCCTCCACCCAGGGGCCGTCAAAGGCGTGAGCAGGGCTATGTTGCTAGTCCCCTCCTCCCCGTGCCATGAAAGCTTAGGGAGGCCCTCTGGACACTGTTCCTGTTTCCATTCCACGTGCTATTGGGGGACAAGTCAGTTCTTATATGCCCGCTCCCCCTTCTTCCATGGCTGGGCTATGCGCTCTCTCCTAAGGGTGGTCCCTAGCTCTCCTGCTATGCTGTGACAGAACCTACTCCTTGGCGTGGGTCAGGAGGGCGATTGCTGCCCGTTCGCCGATCCTCTGGGGGGAAAGAGGGTGAGCCGCGGTCCGTCCAGCCTCCATATCCGGCCGCCGCACCCGACCACCCCCCTCCCCCTGAGCCCCTCCACCCGCCCAGGTTAACCCTTGGCTTGCGGACACCTGCCTGTGCCCGGCCGCGCTAAATCTCGGCCGGGACTCAGCCAGGCGACCCGCATGACAGCCGTGGGTCGATAGCCCATACCCCCCTTCCCCCCCCCCCCCCAGCCAAATACAGTACACTTACAAATGTTTGTACCAAAAACCACTTTTTTTTTTTTTGCAACAAGATTTGGAAATACAGTATAACTAACTCCTGGCCACAGCATAATCAACCAAAAACATCAAAACCTTATAACATGATTCGATCCTACCCATTCTAAGCATTCTTGGGCAGCTATCGTTCTATATATTGCACTTCCCCCCTTTCTTAAGAGGGTCAGCCCGCCTTAATCAAGTCCATGATGCCCGGCAGGGATGTCTGGAAAAATTGCCGTCTAAGCGTTCTCCCCACTGCCCACAGTCCTGATTGGCATACCTTAGGTAAGGGGCGCCTGCCGTCGAAACAGGCCTTTTATGCTCCCTTCCTATTCACAGAAGTGTCCCGCTCGGCCTCCACCCAGGGGCCGTCAAAGGCGTGAGCAGGGCTACGTTGCTAGTCCCCTCCTCCCTGTGCCGTGAAAGCTTAGGGAGGCCCTCTGCACATTGTTCCTGTTTCCATTCCGCGTGCTATTGGGGGACAATTCAGTTCTTATATGCCCGCTCCCTCCTCTTCCATGGCTGGGCTGTGCGCTCTCTCCTAAGGGTGGTCCCTAGCTCTCCTGCCATCCCCTCGCAGCCGCGACTCCTCGCATGCCGAGAGGGTCCCCCCCTTCCATGACGCTGTGGCCAACATGTGCCTCTGCCAAAGTCTTTCGAGCTCATCCTGTATGGCGCACAGGAATATATCCATTCCGATTTCTGAAAGATGCACCCCATCCGCCCGATATAACCCAGGACAGTGTTCATCGATGAGGTCATGCATGATATCACGACCACCGATGGACTCCATGAAACGGGCCATCCACTTGTTCACTTTGCGCCTTGTTCTGTCAACTGCCAGTTGCGACCATTCCCCCCTCCACACTCGTCGTGGTATGATGTGCGACAAGACCAGCACTGCCCCTGGGAAGGTAGCACTCAGTGTCAGCATGTCCTTCTGCATCTTCTTAGTTAGCTCGACACTGCGTGTACTCGTCAGCTCATTACCTCCCAGGTGCACCACTATCGCCCATGGCTGTATTCCTGCTCTCTTCCTCTGCAGGAGGAATGGCAGCAGCTGGTCCCACACCATACCCCGCCGGCCCATCCAACGGACCGTTACTCTGCATTTTGGGAGGCCAAGGTTAAGCCCTTGCGGTCTGGTCCTTGTCGTTTTTTCTGCCCAGTGAACAAAAGAATGACTGCATATCCATGCCTCTTGATGTGGATTGGCACCTATGTCAGTTATTGACAAAAACAGAAGAAAATACTTCATATCAAGCCTCTCGACGAAGGATTACAATGCTAACGATAGATCCTTAAAAGGGTTATGATGCTCACAATAGATAATTATATGTCATATCGCCCTACCCGTCCCCCTCTTTCTAGAACCAAACAACCGTGCAACTCACCATCTTCGTTTTTTTTTTTTTTTGAATACTTGTGTAATGTCCTCTTAAACTACTGTTCAGTATAATTGCGTCCCTTGCACGTACGGCGTTAAACCGGACGCACATACAGTTTATACCTATCAGAACGCCATCTTCCAATGCTCATGATCTGTTCTCTTGTCATACCCATATTGGCCGCCGTTGAAGCGGCCCCGATTCGGAAGGAGTGTGTACCGTAAAAGCACGCCTCCACACCGGCTGCCTCTAGGGTTAGCTTGAGCACTCTGGCGAATTGGAAACGTGAGAGGGGGGCACAGTTGATTGTATTCTGTGAAGGTTCTTATTGGGCAGGATGGGTCCCCAGGCAACAGGGCTAGTACGACCTGCACGCCCCTCGCTTCTATATCCGTCTTGGACTTCCAAATATATAACACCAGCGTCCCGTTCTTGAGGCTAACATCTCTTTTCCTGATGCCCCCTTTGGCAGGCTCATGACTCGCCGCGGCCACTAGCTCCCCTATTCGGAATGCTCCAAAGAATGCCCAGGAAAATGCACATCTGAACAGCCTGGTTTCAAAATTGTTAAGGCAAATCTGGCCCGTGGCTGCTATCAGTTTTCTTAATATCAGGTGTGTTATGGGGCATTGCTCGTCTTTCTGCTCCGATGCCCAGCCTTTCATCACTCTTGTGATGAGAAAATCTGTTGTTGGGCTGCTCCTACCAATTGCTTTGGTAAAGAACTTAATTGCCGCCAATTTTGTCTTAATGGCTGATTTCTTGACACCCCCGTTTTTGCACTGCAGAATCCACTCGAGGATGGACTCCGTCGTGGGCCTATCTCCTCTGATCCCGCTCCTTTGACAGTAAGCTTGGAACTCTTCCCAAGCCACCAGGTATTTTCGCCTCATCCTCTCGGATAGTGAGCTCAGCACAAGTTCCCAAACTTCGGTGGACCAAGGTCCCATACTTGTTCTGGGATAGCTGTCTTGACCTTGTCGGCCCCTGGTGCGAGCGATCGGAAGAGCTGAATCTGGGAACGAGAGAGAGCATCAGCAAGGTTATTATATTGACCTGGAATGTGCTCTGCCCTGATAGTTACATTGTGTTTAAGACACAATAGCACTATCTGCCTTAACAATGCCACCACTCCTTGTGTATGGGCGTGCATTCCATTCACTGCGTAAACCACCGCTATGTTGTCAGTGTGGAATGTGATTGCTTTGTTGGCCAAAAGTGGGGCCCATATGTATAGGGCTACCACGATGTGAAAGAGCTCCAGAAAGTAATGTCCTTAGTGGTACCTCCAGAGTGCCACTCATAAGGCCATTGCTCTGCGCACCATGCCCCTTTGAAATAGATTCCGAAACCTATCCCCCCTGCGGCATCTGTGAATAGGTCAAGGTCCTTATTCAGCATTGTGCGCTCTTGCCAGAAAAGCAGCCCGTTAAGACTGCAGGAAATGCTCCCACATGCGTAGGTCCTCCTTTATGCATTTCGTGACCCTAATTTTGTGGTGTCTCTTCTTGACCCCTTTTGTCGCCATAGCCATGCGACGGCAGAAAACCCGCCCCATTGGCATAATCCTGCAAGTGAAACATAGCAGACCCAGCAATGATTGGAACTGCTCCAACGTTGCCTTTTTGTGCTCTTGTATGCTCTGAATAGCATTTTTTAGTTTTTCAATTTTGTCTTCAGGCAGGCGTGACCATTGCGCTGTCACGTTGAGTTCTATGCCAAGGAAAGTAATTGTCCCTAAGGGCCCACAGGTTTTCCCTTCTGCTAAGGGGATCCCGAAGCTCTGGGCCACCTGCCAAAAAACGTTGAGGACCCTTTGGCAGTCGCTACCATCGTTTCCGATGAACAGGAAATCATCCAGGTAATGTATGACTGTGTTAAGACCCGCTATGTCCTCCACAACCCAGTGTATGAATGCACTGAATTGCTCAAAATATGCGCACGATATTGAGCAACCCATGGGTAGACACTTGTCATAATAATACTCCCCATTGAAGGAGAAGCCCAGCAATGCAAAGGACACCGGGTGCACTGGAAGCAGTCAAAAGGCCGATTCGATATCTGCTTTCACCAGCCGAGCCTGTCGCCCAAGCTTCCGTATGATGTCCACAGCGTGGTCGATCGTCGCGTATTTCACGGAGCATAATGACGGATCGATGTGATCATTGACTGAGCTCCCTTCTGGGTATGATAAGTTGTGGATAAGACAAAAATCTCCTGGCTCCTTTTTGGGCACTATCCCCAACGGGGACAGCACCAAGTTCGGGATGGGAAGGCTCCCGAAGGGGCCTGCCACCCTCCCTAATTCGATTTCTTTCGCTATTTTTTGTTGCACTATCGCGTTGAATTTTTTGACTGAGGGGGGAGTTCCGGATTACTTGCCCCCATGGTGGTACTGAGGCTGGAATACGGAAACCCTGTGTGAAGCCGTTCTCAATATTGAGAGCTTTGTCTCGCAGCGGGTAAGCCCGCAGCCACGCACGCATGTGTTCAAGCCTGATGGGGGTTGTGGCCATGGCCATCATTTGTCCGTTGCTGTGTTGGTCGAAATGGCTTGGTATCTCTTCTGACTCGGCACGCTGAAACTGGGTGACTGCCCCCACAGCTGGAACATACGTGCCGGAATTTGCACGGACGCCAGGTACAACTCCCCGCATTGTACTGCTGGCATGCCCAGCGAGCGGCCATTTGGTGGTTTTGTCGCCATTGTGGCGCCTGAAAGGACTGAGATACCCCCTCCTGACTCAAGGGTCTGTTGGGGGCCATTTCCTCTAGCCACAGGTCCACAATCCTGTGTTGCCAGGTCATGGTCGGGTCCTCCGCCATGCTGTTTCTGAACTTAACATCATAGTTCAGCCAAGCCCACCCTCCCAGTCGCTTATGTGCCTGGGTGATGGTGTCCAGATACTTGATTAAGTACTGGCTCAATTCCGGCTCCCGCTCTAGAACTACACTCATGAATATGTGGAAGGCCGAAACCCAGTTGTTTATGGATTTCACAGTTCTCGGCTTCTTTTCCCCATTTCTGTCCCTGTCTTTGCTCTCCTTCGCCTCTACTTCTTGGTCCTTGAGCAGCAAGGAAAATATGTCAATATATTCCCTTCGCCAGATGCGCTTTTTTAACTTCTTTGGCACTGCGCTGGCTAGCGAGCTCACACCGCAACGCGGGTCACCGCTAACCGCAGCGGGGCTTGTTAGTGCTGCAACCACTGGTGTCACCGGTCCAATTGAACTGGTTGCACTGGTTTCTGTTCCACGTGTGGGTGTTCCCTTGTGTGCTGCCCACACCCGTGATAACTGATTATTCCTTTTGGATTTATTATTTTTCTTCTTGAATGTTTTTAAAATAGTCTGCATCGCGTTCGCTAAGGATATTTCCCCCTCTGTTTCTGAGGTAGAGTCATCGGACGATGAAGACGATAGCCCAGGTGCCCCCCTTTCACCCACTGACTTACCGCTCGCCGAGCTGGTGCTTGCCGTCATGTTGTTCACTGTGACCCCTCCAACCTCGTATTAGTCGCTTGCAGTTGTTGTCTGAAAGCGCTCAGGCCGTGTTGGTTCACCTGTTCGCGTATCTCCCGAAATAGCTCGTCCAATTCCTGACTGGATGTCGTTGGCGTGGGCGGCTGGGACTGTTGTGTCGCAGCGCGTGTACTCTGCCATGTTGTCTTGTTCGCCTCACGTTTGCGTGACGCGACCCCGCCTTTTGTCTTTCCCTTTGCTGACGCTGTGAGTGCCCTTTTTGCCACCCCGCGTGTCGCTCTGCCTTCTGCACTTAGCATGGTTCCCATCCTCTCAGCATGTGGGTTTCCGCTCCGCGTGACCTTCCGTGGCATAACTATATCTGGAAATAGTACTACAAAGAAGCAGTGAGGGAGAGAGAATAGACACATTAGTGCTTTGCCCTGCTTGCCATTATTGTCTTGGATCCTTTTCTCCTCCTATCCTCCGGGGGGTTTTTTGTTTGTTTTTGCATTTTATTTATTAACTTAGTACAATAATATGCAGCAATAATAATCCTCTGTCCCTCCCTTTTTTTTTTTTTTTTTTTTAAATATTCGCTCTGCACTGCTCCTTGACGCTCCCTGCGCAATTCATATAAATAGTACAGAGATATCATCATTCTCCTGTAATCTTTCGTATATAATGTTATTATTATCATCATTTTTTTTTTTAAAAAACCTAATGCTTAATAGTGCATTGCATGCCATCAATTCCCTTAACAGTGGCACGGTGTACCGCTTGCAATACCACTTATCCCTCACTAGATGGCGGTCTAGCCATATGCCCTAATACATAATAGTAGCGCATTGTCAAGCATGCCATCAATTCACTTAATACTAGCACAGTGTACCTGATTGTAATACCCATTCCCCCCATCAGATGGCCTAGTCACAAGAATGCAGTTCTCCATCCATTTTAAAGATTTTTTTTTTTTTGATCTGCCCGCCTGAACTGCAGCCAACCCCTTGCTAGCACAGGCAAGCGATATGCTATCCTGGCTCCCACGCGGTCCTCGGGCATCCCACTCCGCTCCCATAGCAGAGAGGGGGGACCACGCTCTTTTTTTTCTTTTTTTTTATTGCTGCCGTGCCCCCCCCCCCCCTGTGCTCCTGATTCCCTCTGACCCCCGTTTACCAGGCCCATGTGCTCTGGGTTGCCGTCGATCATTTTGATTGCTGGGCTCCCTTCCCAGCCCTCACGCGGGCATCAGCAGCATGGGCACGGCCCAGCCGCACCACAGACCCCCGCATCAGGTTTCCTGGTCTTCCTCGTTCGGGCCCCTTGTTGCGGCCACAACCCGCTGCCCTAAAATAGAGCGTTTATTAAGGGGGGGGCTCGATCGACCGTGTCTGGCTTCCCTGCTTTCAGACCCTCCCCCTAGCAGTTCCAATTGGGCCTTTACACGCGTGGGTTCAGTCTGGCACATATCACCTTTTTCCTGCCATACCTCGCTCCGAAAGAAGGAAAAGAGGGTCCTTGAGGTGAGTGCTGCTTTGATTGACGCCCGCTTTTCGTTTCGATCGATTGCTGCCCGTTCGCCGATCCTCTGGTGGGAAAGAGGGCGAGCCGCGGCCTGGCCAGCCTTTATATCCGGCCGCCGTGCCCGCCCTCCCCCCGAGCCCCTCCCCTGCCCAGGTTAACCCTTGGCTTGCGGACGCCTGCCTGTGCCCGGCCGTGCTAAATCTCGGCCGGGACTAAAAAGTCAATGCAGGTTGTGTTGATGCCTGTGGAATCAACTGTAAAGGTTTTACTGGTACAGAGGCCTCCAGTAAGGCCGCTAAGCTCCACTCGATGGCCAGGATACGTTAATCCATGGAGCTTGCTGATGCTTGAGTATCAGTACCAGAATTGCGGGCCACGATCCCTGAGCATGGCACCAGGATCTCTCCAGAGGTGGAGGCCTCGAGAGCATTCTGGGACCTCACTAAGGCTTTGTAGGAAAGGTCCTCCAGCCAGGGTTGTTTGGCCGGTGTGTCCTCCTCCAGGGCATCACCGAGGCATCTCGATGCTTAGAAGGAGATCTACCCTTGCAGGGCAAGCCAGTCTTCGATGAAGACCTATGTTTCGATACCTGAGATCCTTGGGAGGAAGACGAAACTCTCAATGACATTGATGCTAAAGATACTGCATCAGAGGCAAAGAGAGTGCCCAGCTTTGCAGCTTGGTTCTGTAGACCTCTCTTTGTCATCTTCCTACAAAGAAGACATTCTGACGTTTGATGATCCGGTCCTAAGCATTTTAGACACAAGTCATGGGTGTCTGTGGCCGAAATGGTACTGCCACATTTGGAACACTTCTTAAAACCACTGGATGGTTTTTCCATTTTGTCTGTGACAAAAGGGGAGGCCTAAGCCTAAGATGGCGTCGATGCACCTGAAGAAAGAAATAATTCTTTCCCTCACAGATTTTTTTTTTTAAGTAGAAGAAAGAAAGCACTGACAGGAAGGCAGACACAACCACAAAAAATAAGAAAACAAAAGTTTTCTGCTGTGACAGGAATTGCTTTTTGTCGGCTCAGCGGAAAATGAAGAACTGAACAGGGAGAGTTGAAAGGTGGGAAGGCAGCTATGCAGGCGCAGTGGGATGCACCCAAAAGCTTTCCTATTGGACGCTGGGGAGTGTTCCTGTGTGGGCTCCATTGGTACCGATGTCACCCATATGTGAAGACTACATTCCTGCTTGTTCTTGGAAATAATTTCAACCCTTTCCTAAAACGCAGTAATTGAATATTAAAGCACAATTAAGGTCTCATGGTACAAGAAACTAATGCAGTGGCTGTCTAATCCAGCCTGTTCACCACAATCTTGAATTCAGAGATACCATTTGGTCATTTTATATCTTCCCTCCTCATTAACCTGGTCATAACACCAACCAAATAAATCTGGTATGCAAATGTGGCAAGTGGATATGCAAATAATTATGCACATGAAACCCAGCATTACCCATGGGCTGCACCTGTTTCAATGCAGGAATTTTTGAAACGTACTTAGGCCATAAAAATCAAACATTTCCCCTCAAATATAGTACAATACGTAACTGGAAACAAAAAAAAAAGTGTTGTCCCATGAGAAAACTTTAATTATTTAGCAATGAAGGCTTTGGACCATAACTGCATAACCTTAGAAAAATCAGGAACCACAAAACCTTTGTAACCCAACAATGAGACATTTTTCAATCTAAAGTTTCAGAATCCAGTTAATGATCTGATTCTAGGATAACGATAACCAATAATATGCCTTTAGATTAGGAGATGCAATAATCAATTAAGAACTTTTTAAAAAGCCTATCAGTTTTAAGCTGTCTCAGATTGCCCACTGAATATGATGCAATAGGCCCAAGAGTGGTGGCATAGCTTCTTTAGACACTTTATAATATTTTACGAAAATAGTACTTCACCAAATTCACTGTAGACATCAGAGGCTCTTTGAAAAAATTTATAATATATGACTTGTATTTCAGTTTTCTAAAATGTACATCTTTTGATGTACCAGCCCTTTATCTCTGTATAGGACAGCATTAGAGACTCACAAATCTAGCCTGGTCTCTCACCAATCATCTCAAAGATCCTCCCCTGGGTATTAATTTAGGACTATATCAAATGTGATCACTCCAAAAATAGCAGTTCTTATTAAGTGCTAGGATTCTTCCATGATAACTATGGCATTCCACAATGCATCTGTCACAACATAGGGAGGAGTGGTCTAGTGGTTAGGACAAGGTACTTCAGGCCGGAGGGCCAGGGGTTCAAGTCCCACCTGGGGACAGCAATCTCAGGCCGGAGGGACTGGGATTTCTAGTCCTGTAGGCACTCCTTGTGGTCTTGGGCAAGCCACTTAACCCTCCATTGCCCATGTTCCCTGTAAGTATTAGTGTATGTGTCTCATATCCCCTCGTGTTAAATGTATCCCCCAATTGACCCGGTGAAAAGCGGGATATAAATATAGCTAAATAAAAATAAATAAATAAACAACATGTAATCCAGCATCACATGCCAACACTCCAAAGCATGGTTCACACTCTCTGCATTCACAGCACCTCCATGGTCCTTAGATAGCTTCAGAATTAGTCCTGATCTTCTACTCACAAGCTTTCCTGCTTTACCAGGGGCCTCAGATCAATCACTAACCACAGATGCAACTGGCTAGCGATATGCAGATCTGAATCATGGGAGTATCTCTTGACGTTATGGGCTGAGCAAGAGTTCTCAATTTCTTGGGAGAGGCCCTCCAACCCCCCACTTTTCCAAGGCAACGTCTGTTCATGCAGGACCACAAAACCACTCATGGTCATCTGAACAGGCAAAGTAGTAAAGTTCTGAGCATGTGCAGTCTCTCTTGTGCACCACATTCCACACACTCTTATCGATATAAAAAATGAGAATCTGTACTCAGGGAAGTGGGAGGGATTTAAGTATAGACCTAACTAGCAGATAATCTATTTGTTGCCAAGGTTTAAAGGTCAACACTTGAAATGCATGTGTACAAAGGTACAATTACAACTCCAACATTTATTAGAAGATGTTAGACTGACTCAACATACATATTCTCCAGGAACAAGCAGGAAGTCAGTCCTCACATATGGGTGACATCGGCGCCAATGGAGCCCACGCAGAGCAATTCCCCAGCTTTCAAGGAAAGTCTCTGTGAATGCTACCACGCATGCATGGTCCTATTCCCGCCCAAGGGTGCCATCTTGTTTAGTCTCCTCTTTTCTGTGGAGCCTAACGGATGCTTGTTCTGTTTCCCCCGAAAAATCCTTTTAAAAATTATCCTTAAAAGTTGTTTTTTTCCTGTTTTGCATACCAGTTCCTCTCCCACCTTGAGCTGGTGCTGTCCCTGATGCCGTCCTTGGCTCTTCCCATCTTTTTCACCTGGGAGTTGCCGACCCTGGCTGGGTGTCTCCCATCATGTTTCCTAGTGGGTTCAAAAAAGCGTGACTGTTGCGGTCAAACCATGTCTGTTACAGACACCCACGACTGCTGCTTGCAGTGCCTCAGCCCGGATCATGACAGTACCACCTGCAACCTGTGCCAGGCCATGACTCTGAGAACCAACAAGAAAAGGCCAGAGTTGCAGGAGAGGCTGTTCCTGTGATCCGACTCAGCTCCGGCTTCCCTGACACTGAGCCCAAAGCTGAGCACTTCCCGAAAGGCCCAGGTGTCTTCAGAGTCCCACGGCGGCGGCTCCTCTGTAAAGATGCTGAACCCTGGAAAGAAAAAAAAAATCCTCGAAGCCAGTCAAGGTTCCACCTGTGAAACCCAGTAAAGTCCCGTGGGGGGGCCCCCTTAAGGTCTCTAAGAAGGAGTCCTCGGCCAATGGCAACAAGTGCGAGGCTGTCCGAGACTGTAGTCTTCATTGAGGATGTACTCGCGAGAGTGCTGGTGTCAGGCCCGAGACCCTCTGTGCCCATGCCGAAAGCTGCGGAGCCTTCTGGCATCGAGTCCAGAATGGCGGCCCTGGAGCAGAATATCTCTGCCATCCTGGCCTTGGCAGCAGGCAATAATGTCTGATTCATCCACATCATCTGCCCCAACAACTGGGCCCCTGACTGTGGGGGAGTCCCCAGGCATTGAGCCAGGCCCTGAGTGCCACCGGCCTCAGGTGAGCCCTCGGCACCGATCAAGGGCCCGGTCCTGATCTTCAGGTGTCTGGTCCTCCCTGGCCAGTTTACGAGAGTCTGACCTGAGACCCACTGGGGGACCCCAGTTCCTCGGGGCCGGCCTTGAGGCATGAGAGCCCTGAGATTTGGATCCTCGAGGCTCTCCGGCTCTGACTGGGAGTCCAACACTGAGGCCTCTCCCACGACCTCTCGACACCGAGATATCCCTTCGGAGCCATCTCCTCTGGAGGCCCAGCGCCATTCCCCGCCTGAGAACATGGCTTTCCACAACTTCATCCAGGATATGGCCCAGGCCCTTGCAATCCCGACCGAATCAGAGGAGGACCCGTGCACTGAAGAGCTGGATATCCTCCAGCATGAGTCCCCGTCAAAGGAGACTTTGATGGTGACAGTGCAGCTGATCCTCAAACAGCTACTCCTGTGGATATGGGAGACCCCAGCCTCTGTGCTGGTGGTCAGCTGACTGCTCGACGCTATCTACCGCGTCAAGAAGGGCCCGGGCTTCCAAAAGTCCCAACTTCTGCAAAACTCCATGGTCTTGGAATCCTCAATGCAAAAGCTGAAGATCCAGACAAACTATTTTTCTGTTCCCCCAGGCAGAGAGGATAGAGCCCTCGATACCCTCAGGTGCAAGTGTTTTCAGGGATCCATGCTGAGCTGCCAAATACAGGGCTATGCATTGTACATAGGTATGTACCTCAAGGGCCTCATTCAAGAGCTGGCAGACTTTTCGGCAGGGGACATATGGAGGTCACAGGTGCTATTTTATTGTAAAAAGCCCTAATGCATTTCAGCTGCTGTCTTCCTGGGGGGGGGGGGGGGGGGTATACAACTTGAAAAGAAAAACAATACAATTAAAAGTAAACTCATATATAGTAATCAAAATAATGAATGAAATGCATAACCACAGAAACATGATGATAGAAGAAGACCACATGGCCTATCTAGTCTGTCCTTCCATATCAACTACTACAAAGGTCCCTTTTTTCCTTTAGAGATACTGGGTTTGTCCCATGCTTCCTTGAGTTCAAATACTGTCCTCATCTCTACCACCTCCACTGGGAAACTATTCTACGGATCCATCACTCTTTCCGTAAAGAAATATTTCCGCATGTCACGCCTGAATCTATCCCCTTTCACCCTCATCCCATGTCCCCTCGTAGCAGACCTTGCTTTTTTTATTTATTTATTTATTTATTTATTTACAGACTCTTATACTGCGCTATTCAACATCAGTGTGGTTTACATGAAACAGAAACTTATACGGTGCAGGGGACTGTTCCGTATTTACAATAAACAGGTGCTTAAAACTTGGATAAACTGGGGTAACTATTTACATATAGGCTTCATATCAGGTCCTATCGTAGATTAATGATAGTGTGTTGGTGTATGTGAGATGGTTGTTGCTTTCAATTGAAAGAGGCTCTCCTCCTATGCATCTATGCCACGGAGGTATTTAAACGTCTCAATCATATCACCTCTATCCTGCCTTTCCTCTAAGGTGTACATATTAAGATCCTTTACTCTGTCCTCATATGCTTTATAATGAAGACCACTAACCATTTCAGTAGCCACCCTCTGTACTAACTCCAGCCTGTTTATATCCTTTTGAAGGTGCGGTCTCCAGAATTGCACACAATACTCCAAATGAGGTCTCACCAAAGACTTATACAGAGGCACTATCACCTCCTTTCTTCTGCTGGCCATTCCTCTCCCTGTGCACCCAAGCATCCTTCTAGCTTTTGCTGTCGCCGTCTTTACCTGTTTAGCTACTTTAAGATCATCATACACAATCATGCCTAGGTCACGCTCTTCTTTAGTGGACAAAAGTACTTCACCCCCTATACTACATTGCTTCATTCGATTGCTGCAGCCCAAATGAATGACCTTGCATTTTTTAATATTAAATCTTAGCTGCCAAATTCTAGATCATTCTTCAAGCTTAGCTAGATCCCTCTTCAAGTTATCTACACCTTCCTGAGTGTCTGCTCTATAGCAGATTTTGGTATCATCTGCAAAGAGGCAAACCTTACCCAACAGCCCTTCCGTTATATCACTAACAAAAAATGTTAAAAAGAATTGGACCACGGACAGATCCCTGGGGCACACCACTGGTAACCTCATTCTCCTCAAGAGTGAGCTCCATTTACCTGTACCCTTTGTCGCATACCACTTAACCAATTTCTAACCCAAGCAGTATCTTTAGGGTGCTCAAATTGTTTTTAAGTCACCTGTGAGGAACGGTGTCAAAGACTTTACTGAAATCTAAATACACCTTATCTAGGGCTCTCCCTTGGTCCAACTCCCTAGTCACCCAGTCAAAGAAATCAATCAGATTTGTCTGACAAGACCTGCCTCTGGTGAATCCATGCTGCCTCAGATCCTGTAATCCGCTGGACTCCAGAAACCTCATTATTTTCTCTTTCAGCAGCGCTTCCAATAATTTACTCACCACCGAAGTTAAACTAACCAGCCTGTAGTTTTCAACCACATCCTTACTTCTGCTTTTGTGTAAAGGGACCACAAGTGCCTCTCTCCAGTCCTTTGGCACCACTCCCGACTCCAACGAGGCATTGTAAAGGTCAGTGATGCTGCTAGAACATCCCTAAGTTCCCTCAGTATTCTAGGGTGTATCCCATCCGGACCCATCGCTTTGTCTACTTTAAGTTTAACTAGTTTCCCATGAACACAGTCTTCTGAAAATTGTTCAAGATGCCCCTCACTTTTGTTCCTGTTTGTGGGTGTTTTCTGAGGTCCTGCTCCTCGTTCTTCATCTGTGAACACAGGACAGAAATATTTATTAAGCAATTCCGCTTTATCCTCTCAACTTTTACATATTCCTCCCCTTCACCCTTGAGTCTGACAATACCACTTTTGCCCTTCCTCTTCTCACTAACATATCTGAAAACACCAATTAAATGGGGGGGATTTCCTCCTCTTTTTGAATCTTTGCTTTCCTGACTACTTTGCTAACTTCTCTAAGTTTTTCCAAATATAGATGCCTGTCTTCCTTCCTCTGTGATCTTTTGTATTTCATGATGATCTACCTCTTTCTTCACCTTTTCAGCTACTTCTTTCAAAAACAATAGCAGTCTCCTTTTCCTTTTATTTACCATTTTAACAAAAAGATTAGTTGCCCTTAAAATATCTCCTTTCAGTTTTGCCCACACTTTTTCTACATCCCCTAGCTGTTCCCATCCCGCTAATGACTCCTTGAGGTATTGGCCCATCTTGGCAAAGCTAGTTTTCCTAAAGTCTAAGACTCACTTTTGAATGGATTTTAACAGCCCTAGTTCTAATACTGAACCACACTATCTGGTGATCACTGGATGCAAAATGATCTCCCACTATAACATCAGAAACACTTTCACCATTGGTAAGCACCAAATCCAGTATGGCCCCTTTATGTGTGGGTTCTGTTACCAGTTGCCTGAATAGTTCTCCCTGTAGAGAATCCAGAATCTCCTTACTTCTAGATGAGACTGCAGCAGGAATGTACCAATCAACATCTGTCATATTGAAATCCCCTATCAGTAGCACTTCTCCTTTCCTAGCAATGCTGTGTATGTCTTCAATTAACACTCTATCAACCTCTTCCTCATGTGAGTGAGGTCTGTATATCATGCCAATGCAAATAGATTTCTCTTTCCCTTTTTCTAGTTTAACCCACAGTACCTCCTCCCTCCCTTTTAAGCTCTGTAGTTCTGAAGCTTTAATAATATTTTTTACATATAGTGCCACTCCTCCTCCCCTTCTTCCTACTGTTCTTTCTGAATAAAGTATAGCCTGGTATAGATACATCCCAGTCATGGTTTTCTATGAACATTTTTTTTGGTAACTGCCACTAAATCCAAATCAGCCTCTCCCATTTAAGTTTCAACATCTGGTATCTTAGTTCCCATGCTATGAGCATTTATACATATTGCTTTCCATAGGTTTCCCCTTTTACCCATTTCCATAAAGATATTTAATGTTTCACTTACCTGGGGGCTTTCTTTACCCATCCCCAATGGCTCTAGTTTAAAGACCTCTTCAATAGATTAGCCAGTCTGCTACTGAAGACATGTTGACCTTTCTTGGACAGATGGATGCCATCTCTGCTCTGCAATCCTTGGAACAGCATCCAGTGGTCCAGGAAACCAAAATGTTCTCTGACACCATCCACACAGCCATTCATTCATCTCCAGGATGCGAGCTTCTCTGCCTTGGCCTTTACCCTCCACAGGGAGGATTGAAGAGAACCCTACCTGTGCATCTATCTGCTTCACCCTCTGTCCCAGAGGCATGAAGTCATTTTTAATACGCTCAGAGGGATACGTGGCAGTATCATTTGTGCCGACATGGATTAGCAACATTGGGTAATAGTCAGTGGGCTTGATGAGTCTCGGCAAGCTCTCTGTAACAGCTCAGATTTTGGCACCTGGCAGACAGTATACCTCTCTAGACATCAAGTCTGGTCTGCAGATGGATGCCTCAGCACCCCTCAGAAGAGAGTCACCAACCACTGTTACCTCTTCGCTTCCTTGTGGTCACTGATTCTACAACTTTGGGGTGCTCAAGCTCTGGTTATTCCCTTTCCAGGGCTGCTTTCACCTCCTCCACTTCTAGGGCTGCATAATGGTTCTTTATTTCAAGGGCTGGAGCAGTTGGATTGGTGATTCTGCAGCCCTGTTGACTTGTATCCAACCTTTGTCATTTTGTAGGCTTCCATCTTGACCTCTGCTGGAAACCTTGGATGTTGCAAGAAGCATCTCATCAATGTACTTCTCACTGTCTTGAATGCTCCTTAGTCTTGCCCCCTCCTCTCTGAGTTCCTCACTTGTTTCCTGAGAGCTTCAGCATGCAGGCATCCTGCACATGGAAATGGTCCTTCAAATGGCATTGGGACCTTTGTCTGGACAGAGGCAGAATCTGTAATGGGGCAACAGCTTTGACGATATGATTTTTCCCAGCCATTGTTCAGTTGATGGAGCTTAGGTATCTGTTAAAACAAAAGAGAGAGAGAGCTACTAAAGTACCAACTGGTTTCCCAGCTGTACTATCAGAGAAAAACCAGTTAAATTTCTTTTAAATGTATTCAAAATGTGCTGTTCTAAGACCCTGTGTGTAGTTAATTGGGGAGGTGCCCTATAAATTAAAACTGCTCGCTAGGAGTGGGTGGGAGTTGGGGAGGTTAGGGAGGGAACTAACACCTGATGAGGTGTCAGTAGCTTTAAAGGGCTGAGAAAGATACACAAGCAGAGTTTTAAACCTACCCCACTAAAGAAAATATTTCCCCTTTTAAACTAAAGCACCAATAAGAATGTAACTTTCTCAGCCCTTTGAAGCTACTGACACCTCAGTTGGAGTTAGTGGTTCTGATTAGCCTGTGAAAGAACTGAGAGCAGCTGAGACCGGCATAAAAGTCTTCAGAGCCTTGCACTGTTGAGACATTCCTAACAGGGGTTATGCATTCAAGCAAAGGTAAGAGTTTGTGTCTTAAATAATTAAAACTATTTAAATAAACAACTATTTAACATATTAAAATCATAGAACAAAGGGCAGGGAAAATGTGAGGATGTAATACACCAGACAAACTCGTCTAAAGCCAAATGTGGCAAGAGAGATGAGGAGGTGCACAGGTAGCGGTTTCAAAAGAACCATACTCACTCGTACACTCTGTGAATAGCCTTTAAGAAACTAGTGCTGCATAGGAACACTCCTGTTCTAAAATTATAAAATGAGATACAGATTTTTAATCATGATAAAGATATATTAGCGTGCTGAACGGGTAAAGGGAAAGGAGCAACAGGAGTAAATAATGTACCTTTTTTAAGGAAATGTGTCCCCTTTCTTTTTATAAAAATTATATTAACCCTTTCTTGTAAATAAAGGAAGGGGGAAACCTCTCACAAAATGATCTCATAGAAAGCATAGTATGCATGAGAGGGTCATCCGAGCCAGGAGAACCATGTCAGAGCCAGAATACTTTCTCAGAGAAATAAACAAATTGCAGTGTATAGGGGGACAGACCCCATGGCAAATCACCATGGCTGAGTACAAGGGGGCAGCGGCAGGCCAAGGGTCAACCTTGGGGGGGGGGAGATGGGGGGGGGCTGCAGCCAACTATATAGGGGATGGCATGGCTGCTGTTTGCCCTCTTGCCCCTCCAGCTGCCCGGGAGAAAAAAGGACAACGGAGCAGTAGCTTACCGGCGTGTGTTGACGGAGTGCAAGGTCTCCAATTGTTGCAATTCAGGAAGGCAGGGCATAGATCCTCTTCGGTGGCAAAAAGTAAGTTATCGGCGTGGATTTAATTATTTTTTTTTTTAAAGGAAGAAGGGGCTGTAACCAGAACCTTCTGGTCTTGCTGATGGCTGCGGGGGAGGTGGGCCTAGGTCGCATCGGTACCATCGGGCCGACCGTGGGAGGGATGGCTTCTGCACGGGCATGCACTCAGCACAAAAAAAAAAAAAGAGAAGGCTTTGTATGGGCGGTGCGGCCATGCGGGGGAAGCAGTAGGTCACCGTTCGCAATGATAAGGAGACGCAGGCTGTTCTCCCGCTCCTCCACGGTCCATGGTCACGTCGCCACAATGGTGCGAGGAGAGCCTGAGCCGGGCACAGAGGGGTGGAGCAGCGCCAAAGCTGATGTCGGTGAGAAGGGTGGGCCGTGGCAGGGGAGAGCAGGCCATATGCGCATCCTTCGCCCCTGTGCCCGGACGTCTGACCGGGGTGTATGGCCAGCAAATCTTTCTGTCTTTCTCTGCTCAGTTGCTGCTGACGAGCTGGCGTGATGCTCCGCTTCGCGTGGCCACCTTTTTTTCACCCAGACTGTATGCTCTGGCTGGTCCTGTTAAGGGGAAAGGCTGTATAAGTTAAAATAATAATAATAATAATTAATAAAGAAAGAAAGAAAGGAGAAAACAAAGGGAGAGAAAAAGGTGAATTTTATCCTTGCTTTGTTGTCTGCACATGGGATTTGGTGTAGTAAGGCCGCCATCTGGTGGGTAAAATGGTAATGCAAATATTAAGAGTCATAAATGTATGCTATTTTCATGCTGCATTTAAGTATTGAATGGGACGGCTAGATAATAGAAGGTGGGCATGGTGGCCTGCAAGAAAGAATGTGTAATTTGGGTATACACTATTAATTCAACAGGGTCGACAGGGGGGGGATATATATATATATATATATATAGATATATGTGTGTGTGTATATGTATATTTATAAAAAAATAAAAGGGGAGGGGGTTGAGGATCCAGAAGGCCTAAGGGTATGAACGGCTGGATGCGTAGGACCTACCCATAAATATATTTAAAAAAAAAAAAGGAAAGAAAGTGTGGCCGTGAAGGCATACTATGAAAGTGATATGTGAGGACATGTCTCGCTGGCACGTCGAGTACTAACCAATGGTTTTCCTCCCTAACCTTTGTAGTACATTTTTCCATATTCTAGATATGCCACGAAAGATCAGCCGAAGCACTCTCAGGGCCCGCAGAGACTGACAAGCCGCAGGTCGCAAGCACAGGAACATGGATAGAGTAGCGAGCAGAACACTGGACAGAGCTACAGCAAAGGCAGCATCCACCGTGGCATCTAAGAAGAAGACATCCAGTAGAGTGACTACGTGCTGGCGTGATACATTAACCATCTCTGGGGCAGCGAGCAATACGGCCGAGAACTCCACCCATCACGGCAAGCAGACGCTGCCACAACAGCCCACACCTTCAACTACCAACCAGGAGATGGATGAATTGCTTTAGGTGTTACGCAAGCGGGTGACTCAACACGGCCCGGGCGTGGTTAGGCACCGACTTGAGGCTCCCACATCCTCCACAAGAGTAGAAGATACACAAGCAGTGAGTACAAGCACATCGAATGGTAAGTACAGAGGCATAGTGGGGGCACCTGAATTGTTATCTTCATCATCTGAGGACTCAACTTCCAATAGCAATGGTGAACTCGCACTAGCAAATGTAATTCAGAATGCATTAAAAAATTGCAAAATAAATAAAGCAGAAAAGAAGGACTCTGGTGAATGTGGTCAGCATGCAGCGACTTATCCACCCAGAAAGGGATAAGCCAGGAGGCAGGTGCAACAGGGCCGGTGCCAGTGACACAGGTAGCCTTGCCTGCCACATTGGGAGATCCACGCTGCGGCGTAAGCTCATTAGCCAGTGCAGTGCCAAAAAAGTTGAAGAAACACATTTGGCGAAGGAAATATATAGACATATTCTCCTTATTACTCAGAGACCAAGAAGGGGAGACAAAGGAAGGAAAAGATAAAGATAAAGGCAGGAAGAAGGACAGGAAGCTGAGAATTTTGAAATCTATTATTAACGGCTTTCCGCATATTTATGAGTGTTGTCATCGAGCATGAGTCCAAGTCTAGTCCTTATTTAATTAGGTACTTGGACACAATTACCCATGCGTACAAGCGTTTTGGGGGCTGGGCCTGGCTGAACTATGTTGTCAAGTTCAGGAAGAACATGACGGAGGACCCCACTGTTACATGGCAGCACAGAATCTTAGATTTGTGGCTCGACGAAATGGCCCCTGCACCACCGAGTTGTATTTCCTAACAGAAGGGGAGTTGCAGATTACGTGGGCCCTCATCGGGACTGATGACAGAATAGGGAACCTGTGCTCGAATCCACTCTCAATGGTGACTGCTTTGTCCCGCAGAGGGTACGCCCATGCTCAAGCCTGATGGGGGTTGGGGTTGTGACCTTCATTTGCGCACTGCTGCGGTGGCCTGGTTTACTCTCTTTTGCTGATCTGTATGCGGTAGTAGGGTGACTACCCCCGCAGCTTGAACATGAGTGCCGGAACTTACACGGGTGCCATGTGCAACTCCCCGTCTTATAATGGCGGCAGGAGAAATAGCTTTTAACTCCACGGAATAGAGAGCGTATAAATAGCCAATTCGGCGGTTTTTGGGGAGCCGGCAGGCTCGTAGAATGTAAGAAATACAAAACCTTCAGTGAGATGATTTGTTCAACGAAGGTAAAAATTGTCTGACGATGGATGTTTCTACAGATAAAGTATGAATTCAGTTTGCTGATACATATGTGTTTGGAGAGAATGTGATTAATTTGCATGTCCTTCATTTTTGTTACTAGTGCTTTCAAAAAAGAACCCCCTGATGAAACTGAAGAACAATGAAACGCAGAAAAAGCGCTGTGGTTTGGCGTTGGGGACCTGTGTTGAAAGTTAAGCACTGTTTTGTATTTAAAGATTTAAAAGCTATTTCTATTAAGCGACGTTCTAAGGTCATTGATGCAATTAGGGTGTAAATTCTGAATATTTGGTGAAGTCTGAATATTAAATCACCCAGATAAGTCTGAGACCTGTTGCTTATAAGTAAGATAATAATTTTTGATGGATATGCTTTGCAATGTTTGAATAACATCACATCTGGAAGATATTATCAGAGTGTGATAACGAAAAATTGACTGGATTGAGGACAGAGACAGATTCAAGATGTGCTCCATCCTGCAATGGATTTTGCATTGTAAGGGCAACGGAATCAACAAATCAGCGGTGTAGACGCGCCTAGCGGCAATCACCTTCTTTGCTAGAGCATTGGGGGAAAAGAGCCTGGGAACGGACTTCGTCATTGCGAGAGTAATGAAGGACTGGTCAACGGGGCAGTGCCGCATGACAGATCATTGACACCCGATCACGCACCACATATTAAAGAGACTGTTGGGGGTTGCAGGCAAGGTATGTTTTGACGCCTTCAAGACCCGGCTTTTTTAGATGTGCCTTTTCCTGGGCGTTCTTCGAGGAATTCAGGATAGGTGAGCTAGTGGCCTCCTCAAGTCGTGGGGCGGCCTACGGAGCCATTAGGAAGGAAGACGTCAGCTTGCACAAGGGCACGTTAGTGTTGTGTGTGTGCAGGTCCAAGACTGATACAGCAAGAAAAGGTATCAGTGTGGTTTTATCCCCGTTGCCAGGCAACCCCTCAAGCCCAGTGAAGAATTTCAAAGAATATAAGAAACTCCGCCCCGCCGGAGGCGAACAATGGCTAGTTCATTCGAACAGTGCTCCCCTATCATGTTTCCAATTTACTAGAGTGCTGAAGCTAGTCCTGAAGGAGGTAGGTTTGGAGGCGTGCTTTTACGGCACTCACTTCTTCCGCATTGGGGCCGCTTCAATGGCAGCCAGCTTAGGGATGATTAGAGAACAAATTATGAGTATGGGCAGATGGTGTTCGGACAGGTATAAATTGTATGTCTGCCCTGTACACCTTAGAGGAAAGGCGGGATAGAGGTGATATGATTGAGATGTTTAAATACCTCCATGGCATAAATGTTCAGGGAGAGAGCCTCTTTCAATTGAAAGCAAGTTCTGCTACAAGGGGACATGGGATGAGGGTGAAGGGAGATAGATTCAGGAGTGATATGCGGAAATATTTCTTTACAGAAAGAGTAGTGGATCCATGGAATAGTCTCCCAGTGGAGGTGGTAGAGATGAGGACAGTAACTGAATTCAAAAAAGCATGGGACCAACACAGAGGATCTCTAAAGGTAAAAAGTGGACTGTTGTAGTTGGTGTTATGGAAGGACAGACTAGATAGGCCATGTGGTCTTTTTCTGTCATCATGTTTCTATGTTTCTATGTATAACATACGCATTGTTACCTCACCAGATTGTCTGTCTAGGGTCTGTAAACAATATGTACAAAAAAAACCCAAAACGCATTGTTACCTCACCGGGAATTGTATTCAAAGGTCCGTAAACAATAGGCAAAATATATATATATAGCAGGAAAGGGGGAGTTTGGTGGTGGTTCTTTTTGTTACGGTTGGCAGAACTGATCTATGTTGTGATTTAATGGTGATGGAATTTTTTGAAAAAACTTAATAAAAAAATTAGTGCCTGAATAGTGTCGGGAATGGAAACGGATGGCAAAGTAGTATGCATGTTTAGTGGATTTTACATTGTAAATACAGATGTGATATGTGTGTAACTATGTAATTTCTTGTCAATAATCTGCCATAGGTGCTGGTCCCCCCTGGGGCCTCTGGAAGCATGGATATGTGGCCATTCCTTTGTTCACTGGGTGCAAAGGAGGACAAGGAGCAGACCTCAGGGACTCAACCAGATGCAGAAGTGTTGGTCGTGTGGATGGGATGGCGAGGTATGGTGTGGGACCAGCTGTTACCATCCCGTCTGCAGAAAAAAAGAGCAGGGGGAATCCGTGGATCATAGTGGTCCACCTAAGGGGCAACGATTTGGCCTGTACCTACATCGTGGAGCTAACAAAGAAAATGCAAAGGGACATGCTAACATTGATTGATGCATTCCCCAAGACACAGCTAGTGTGGTCGCACATCATACCACGGTGTGTTTAGAGGGGCGAATGATCGCACTAGGCGCTCAAAAAGACCAGGCGGAAGGTGAACAGATGGATGCCCTGTTTCATGGAGGCTATCGGAGAGTACAGCATCACTCATTGATGAAAACTGTCCTGGCCTGTATTGCGCTGATGGGATACATTTGTCTGACATTGGCATGGATGTGTTCTTGTTTTGGCCACAGCTGCAAAGTAGGGTGGGGTGCCCCCCTCAGACAAGCGAGGAGTTGCTGTCAGGGGGGTTGGCATGGGTGCTAGGGCCCATAGAGGAGAGCGCACAGCCGTACATGGGGGAAATGGGGGAGTGGCCGGATAGGAAGTTGTCCTCCCCCTGATAGTCGATGGAGTCGCAGCAGGAAAGTGAGTAATGGGCCTCCTCACACTGACAACATGGGAGGGATGGACGAAGATAGACATTTCATTGACATTCACAGAGTACTGCCGCTGACCTTTGACGAGCCAGGGCAGAGGCAGAGCAGGACACTGCTGCGACCGTCGGGGAAAAGACCAGCATTCCCGAGGAAAAAGGGGTCTTTTCACAAGGACCATTACCAGCCCTTCTCAATACAACAGCAACAGGGCCCCCAGCCCAAGAACCAGGGTCATAGGCCGAGGAAGCGAAAGGCTCAGAAGCCTCAGACACCTATTCCCACCCAGCCTGGGAGGAGCTTTTGACTCCCTGGGCAGGGCCTCCTTTCCCCTGGGAGACCCTCCCCAGCTCACAGCCGCTCTTTGCCCACAGGTGGGCCGGGGTCACCATGGACCAGTGAGTCCTACAAGTGGTAAAAGAGGGCTATCTCCTCAGGTTCTAGCAAACACCCCTAGGGTTTTTCCCAGGAGAGCCGGTGCGGCCTCTCCTTCATCAGATCTTGCTTCTTTCAGAGCTTGCAGAGCTGCTCAAGGACAAGGCGGTAGAGCCTGTACCCAGACATCTGTGGGGAAAAGGTTTCTACTCCAGGTGTTTCCTTGTCCCCAAAAGAACTGGGGGCCTTAGGCCAATACTAGACCTGCGAAACCTGAACAAGTTTCTGGTGAGGGAGACGTTCAAGATGCTCTCCCTTGGAACTCTGCTGCCCTACCTCCACCAGGGAGATTGGCTGCGCTCCTTAGACCCAAAGGATGCATATACCCACATCCTGATCCTCCCCTCCCACAGACAGTACCTAAGGTTCATGGTGGGAGGAGAGCACTACCAGCACAAGGTACTTCCATTTGGCTTGGCCTCCTCGTCCAGAGTCTACAAAGTGCCTGACAGTCATGGCCACCTATGTGCACCTACAAGGGGCCTTCATTTTCCCCTGTCTAGAAGACTGGCTCATCAGAGGCAGCATGGCCCTCGAGGTCAGCCAGGCCGCAGGATGAACAATCGACATCCTGCAGCACCTGGGGTTCATCATCAACTACCCCAAATCCCACCTCTCTCCAACCCAAAACTTGGAGTTCATAGGTGCCCAACTGGACACATTACAGGCCAAGGCCTTCCTCCAAAAGGAAAGGACACACTGCCTTGTGCAGCTGGCAAAAGGTGCAGGCTCGCCGGTCAGTACCAGCTTGCTTCCTACTCCGGCTACTGGACCATATGGCCTCAACAGTTCACGTCACACCCCTAGCCCATTTGCACATGTGGGCAGCCCAGTGGTGCCTCCACCCCAATGGACTCAGGCCACGGGCAGGTTGCGCAACAGGGTCAGGATCACCAGCAAGCTGGTGGACTCCTTCAACTGGTGGCAGCCCCTACACCACCTCCAAGAGGGGATGCCATTCCAGGCGTCTGTGCCACAGGAGGTCATCACCATGGATGCCTCCTTCCTGGGTTGGGGAGCACATTGAGGAGTTTCTCCTGCAGATGAACCTCCTGGAACTCAGGGCCATATTCCTGGCCATGTGTGCATTCCGCCACCTCCTGCACAACTGCCCTGTGCTGCTCCAGACAACCAGTTTGCCATCTTTTATGTAAACAAGCAGGGGAGCATGGGTTCGTACTCCCTCTGCCAGGAAGCGGTGGCTCTCCTCTCCTTTGTAGTGCTTCATAGAATGCTCCTATGAGCAGTATACCTTCCAGGTCAGGACAATTGCTTAGTGGACAAACTCAAGAGAGTCCTTCACCCACATGAGTGGCCTCTGAACCCCAGGGTGGTGCAACAACTCTTCCGCCTCTGGGGCAGGCCTATGATTGACCTGTTCACCTCCCCAACAACATGCAGTTTCCCCGCTTCTGCTTGCACCAGCCGCACCCAGGGAGAGTGGCAGCGGATGCCTTCATGATACCATGGTCCAAGGGCCTCCTCCTATGTCTGCCCATCAACACCACTGGTGGCCAAGACTCTCTTCAAGATCCAGAGTGAGCAGGTATCAGTGATTCCTATCACCCCCAGATGGGCCCGGCAACCCTGGTTCCCTCTGCTGCTCTCTCTGTTGGTGGCACTCCTAGTCCCACTAGGTCGGGATCCATAACTCCTTTCCCAGGAGGGAGGGCTGGGGTCATTAGTGTTGATGGCGTGGCTGCTGAAAGGGTAGCCCTGGCTCCTTTCACTCTCCCAGGGGAAGTAGAGGAGATCCTGCTGGCCTCCCGAAAACCCTCCACCAGACAAGTGTACGCTTTCAAATGGAGAAGATTCTCCATCTGGTGTGCAGAGAGAGGGGAGAACCTTGTCTCCTGCCACATGCAACTAGTGCTATGGTACTTACTGCCCCTCTCTCATGCCGGCCTGAAGTCTAATTCGGTGCGGGTACACCTGAGTGCCATAACCACTCACCGTCACCCGGTAGAGGAGAAATTTCTCTCAAACCAGCTCCTGGTCTCTAGGTTCCTCCGGGGCCTCCTTCTATCAAAGCCCCCTCTCCGCTCTCCAGTAGTATGGGACCTTAATGTGGTGCTCTCCCAACTCACCAAACTGCTGTTCGAGCCTCTGGTCACCTGCCATTTGAGATACCTTTCCTGGAAAGCGTTTTTTCTGGTGGCCATCAAATCCGCTCGGAGAGTGAGCAAACTCCAGACCTTGGGGGCGGATCTACCATATACACTGTTCTATAAGAATAGGGTAGTTCTTCGCACACATCCAAAATTCCTCCCCAAGGTGGTATCTCCCACCTCAACCAGGAGGTGGTCCTGCCCACTTTTTTCCTTCTGCCCCACGCCAGCAGGGAGGAACTCATATTGCATACGCTAGACTGTAAATGGGCCCTGTCCTTCTACCTGCAGAGGACCCATGCCCATCGCAAAGCTCCTCAGCTCTTTGTTTCGTACGACCCCAGTAGACTGGGGCTTCCAGTAATGAAGCGGACTTTGTACTACTACTTGGGTAGCGAACTGCATTGCCCTCGCTTATGAGTGAGCAGGCCTCTCCCTTGAGCACTGGATCACTGCACATCGCGTGCGGGCTATGGCCACATCAGTAGCCAACCTCCTCTCAGTGCCGGTGATGGAAATCTGCAGGGCCGCCACATGGTATTCGATTCATATGTTTGTAACTCATTACTGCCTGGAGAGTGAGTCCTGTAGGGACAGTGCCTTTGGACAGACAGTACTCCGTAATGTTTTTGGAGTGTAGGCAACTCCTGCCCTCCGACCCTTCTGTGTTCAGGCTACTGGAGTGATAGTGTCACTGGATGGCTAGGGTCTTGCAGAGTCTCTCTGTCGGGACTCACTTTCTGCAACGAACAGCTAGTCAATGGGTCGCCAGTAGTGCTGTCGTGGTTCGGTCCTCGGTAGCCTGGAGCTAGGGAGTCTCATATGTGAGGACTGACTTCCTGCTTGTTCCTGGAGAAAGCGTAGTTACTCACCTGTAACAGGTGTTCTCCAGGGACAGTAAAAATCAGTCCTCACAACCCTCCCTCCTGCCCTTAGAGTTGCCTCCCTACATTGTTTTAAGTCCTTTTTTGCTATGTCATCTGACTGAGCAAGATGGCACCCTTGGGCGGGAAGAGGACCATGCATGAGTGGTAGCATTCCCAAAGGCTTTCTGTGAAAGCTGGGTAATTGCTCCAAGCGGGCTCCACCGGCGCCAACGTCACCCATATGTGAGGACTGATTCCTGCTATCCTTGGAGAACACCTGTTACAGGTGAATAACTACGCTTTGGGATCCATGGGATCTTGTATACTAAAAAGGTTGTGGATTGCAATAAACGGACAAAAGGAGTCATTTTCGAAAAAATATTCCAAAACGTCTCAATCCACATTATCCTTACCACACTCTAGGCCTTGACTAGGTATTTAGCATACTGATACCTCAAAAGCTTTATTAAAATAAGAATGTCATTTGGCTCACGAGCAGGGTGATTTCACTCTTCTGGTCTATCTCGACCTTTCCTCTGTATTTGACCTTGTGAACCACCGTACCCTCCTTATTCATCTGATGGATTTCTAGGATTTTGGGGTTCCTCTACACTGGTTTCAGTCTTTCCTTACAGCACGCTCCTTCTCGGTGTTGTCTAATGCTTCCACCTCCCCGACCACTACCCTCCCCTGCGGTGTTCCCCAGGGTTCAGTCCTCTCCTCCCTTCTTTTTAACATTTTCCTGGCTCCTCTGTGTCTTCTCGTGCAGCAGTCGGGGGTGTCTACATATTATTATGCGGATGACATTCTCTTGCTTTATCACACAAATTCCCTGTCGTCCAACCTCTCTACTTTAGATTCCTGCTTGCATTTGGTTAGTTCCTGGTTATCCTCTAACTTTCTCCATTTGAATCCAGTCAAGACCTCTGCTATGTGGGTGACCTTTGGGTACCTATCCCCTTCCTTAGCCCTTTCCCCCATCTCACTAGTTTCTTCCTTTCGTTACCTGGGGGTCATCTTGGATTCCGCTTTGGCTTTTTCTGACCACATCTCCATTACCCGTCGTTCCTTCTTTTTCCTCAGACAGATTCATACAGTTCACCCCTTCCTTTCTCCATCTGCTTTGGCTGCACTTCCACTCTCTCTTGTTACCTCCAGACTTGATTATTGCAATATTGCTCTGGCCGGCCTCCCTATCTATCAGTTACATTGCCTTCAGTTGCTTCAGAACACTGCTGCCCGTATTCTTACTCTTCACGTTTCGACCACGCCTCTCCCCTCCTTGCCCCTTTGCATTGGTTACCTGTTTGTTAAGGCTATTTACTCCTCAACTCCGCAATACCTGGCTGACCTTCTTCATTTTCACCATCCCCACCGGCTTCTCCACTCTGCTCATACCCACCGCCTTGCCCTTCCCTCTGTTTCTCAGGCTCGCCTCGAGCACACTCGAGGGAGGCAGCCTTTTTCTTTGTCGGCTCTGCCCTATGGAACTCCCGTCCCCCTGCCCTCTACTCTAAATCTTCATTTCCAAGGTTCAAGGCCTCTCTGAAAACGCACCTTTTTCCAATTAGCCTTTAATTTGTCTCCCCGCCCCTCGTAATCTTACCCTACTGTTTTTTTGTTTTGTATGTTTGCTCTGAATCCCTCCCCACCTTCCTTTCTGTTCTTTCTCTGTCCTTTGCTACTCTGTCCTATCATTTATATGGCGTTCCTTTCTTTTTCTATTTTTAGGCAGTCCTTTTATTGTAAACCACTTAATGCTCCGGCCCGGTGGTATATCAAGAATCTCCATAAATAAATAAATAAGAAGAAGCAGGGTGACCTGAGTTATATGCCTGTATACATATCTCCCAAAGCTCAGATTCTCCTGAAAGAGAGGAAAGATAAAGCTGCGAGCTCCCTATTCCATCTTTTAACTGTAGCCATTTGAAATAGAGTGTATATTGGAGCTAATATACTGTAAATGAATAAAGGAGGCTATACCTTTCTCCTCAAGAACATCTGAAAAGGAAGAGTTTGCCGTCAAATTTTAAAAGAACATTATTCCACAAAACAGTCAAAGATTTTTCCTTCCATTTTGGGGTGCCAAATGCTTCAAAAGTGTGCAGTACAGCATGGTTAGTTCAGAGAGTAGGATAGGCACATATTAGAATCAGTATCTTCATATCCAGTGAATCTCGTATGCGAAACAGTAAAAATAGGGAGCGCTCCAAAATGAGTCAATTTTATAATTCTTTGGTAGGATGAGAGAATCACAACTATTTCCCTCCTTGCCGCAATATAAAAGCCTGATGATATTTATAGAAGTCAATAAATCCACCGCTGCACACGCGGAGATGGTGATTGCCGGGAGGTCCAGAAGCAGCTATGGAGCTACAATGCCCAGGATTATTTTTTTGTTTGGTGAATCGTTATGCACCAAGTATGAGTCAAGTTACTTTCCTAAGGGATTTATTCAGCAGAGTTGCAGGGTAGACGGCTCTGCCCACGATGTATAGGGGTGATTTTAATATGGTCATGCAGAGTGGATTGGACAGATAGAGGATGGGTGGGGGAGGAGTTCGCTGAGAGCGCTTGCTCAGAGATTGTTTGGTCGATATCTGGTGAGTGCATGACCCACGAATGTGACAATATTCGTGTTTCTCCTCCGTACATGGTTCTTATTCACATCTTGATTTTTTTTCCTGCTTATGCCATCCCTATGCCCTTTAGTCATATGCTGTTGGCTGGGTAATATTATTTGGTCTGATCATGCCCCAGTTCATCTGGTCATGGGGGGGGGAGGGGAGGGGGAGATGCAAAATCTTGGAGATTAAACATTTCATTGTTAGACAGTGGTGTGGTAAGAGGGGTGGAATATACATTAGATGACTATCTTCTGCGGAATGATACTGGGGAAGTCCTTCTGTTAGTGGTCTGGGATGCTTTAAAGGCAGTTATTCGAGGTTGTCATATAGAGGTGGAGTCACATAGGAAAAAGGAGAGGTCAAGGCTGTGTAGGTCCTTGGAGGCAGAGCTGGCAAGGCTGGAGGCAGCTTATGTGGTTCAGCCTTCACCAAATTTGGCTTGTCAGGTTTCACTGAAACGTGGAGAGTTCAATGCTCTCTTCTCAAAGTGCCTCCGCCTCTGATCCCTCCCTCCCTTTCTGCCCAAACCCTGGCTATTTCCATGACAAAATCCACAAAATCACCCTCCAATTCCCCACAAAGTCAGCTAATTCCCCTCCTCCTCCTTTTCACTCCCAACTCTCCCCCCCCCCCCCCCACCTCTGCCACCCTCTCTTCCTTTCCTGTGATCTCTGAAGAGGAAACCACACACCTTCTTTCTTCCTCCAAACTCACCACCTGCTCCTCTGATCCTATCCCCACCCGTCTCCTAAGCCCCATCTCCTCTACTGTTGTCCCTTCCATCTCTCATATTCTCAACCTATCGCTCTCCACTGCAACAGTACCTGCAGACTTCAAGCATGCTGTGGTCACACCTCTCCTCAAGAAACCCTCACTTGATCCCACCTGTCCTTCTCGACCCATCTCTCTCCTTCCCTTCATTTCTAAACTACTTGACTGTGTGGTTCACCGCTGCTGCCTCAACTTCCTCTCCTCTCATGCCCTCCTGGATCCCTTACAGTCTGGCTTTCGTCCTTTACACTCTACTGAAACGGCTCTTGCCAAAGTCTCCAATGACTTGTTCCTGGCAAAATCCAAGGGCCTTTACTCTGTCCTCATCCTTCTTGACCTCTCTGCTGCTTTTGACAGTGTTGACTACAACCTTCTCCTCGATACCCTGTCCTCGCTTGGTTTTAGGGGCTCTGTACTATCCTGGTTCTCCTCCTATCTCTCCCATCGCTCTTTCAGTGTGTGTTCTGGTGGCTCCTCCTCCTCCTCTGCTACCCCGCTCCCACTTGGTGTACCCCAAGGATCTGTCCTGGGTCTGCTCTTTTTCTCTCTCTATACACAGTCCCTTGGTGTGCTTATCTCTTCCCATGGCTTTCAGTACCATCTTTATGCTGATGACTCCCAGATCTACCTCTCTACGCCTGAAATCTCTCCGGCAATCCAGACCCGGATCTCTCCCTACCTTTCTGACATTGCTGCCTGGATGTCTCACCGCCGCTTGAAACTGAACATGGCCAAGACTGAACTTCTTATCTTTCCCCCTAAAACCTCCCCTCCTCTTCCTCCTTTCTCAGTCTCTGTGGAAAACTCTGTACTCCTTCCTGTTTCCTCAGCCTGCAATCTGGGGGTTGTCTTTGACTCCCCTCTCTCTCTTTCTCCACACATACCCATCTGATAGCTAAGACCTGCCGTTTCTTTCTCTATAACATCAGCAAAATCCGCCCTTTCCTTTCTGAACACACTACTAAATAAAACGCTTATCCACTCCTTAATCACCTCCCGTCTTGACTACTGTAACCTACTCCTTGCAGGTCTCCCTTTGAATCATCTCTCTCCCCTTCAATCTGTTCAACACTCTGCTGCACGGCTAATCTTCTGCCAGCCTCGTCATATTACTCCTCTTCTCAAGTCACTTCATTGGCTCCCTATCTGTTTCCGCATCCAGTTCAAACTTCTCCTGCTGACCTATAAATGCATTCTCTCTGCGACTCCTCTCTACCTTTCTTCTCTTATCTCTCCTTAGAACCCCCCTCGAGAATTCTGCTCTTCTAGCAAACTGCTTCTATCTGTGCCCTTCTCTTCTACTGCGAACTCCAGACTTCGCTCCTTTCACCTTGCTGCGCCTTACGCCTGGAACAAACTACCTGTGTCTGTACGACAGGCACCTTCTCTAACCCTCTTCATATCCAGGCTTAAAACTCACCTCTTCGCTGCTGCTTTTGGATCTTGACCCACCTGATCTCCTTTTCCTTCCCCTTGCTTTATCCCTGCCTAAACCTTCTGTGTTTGTCTTGACTAGGTTGTAAGCTCTGATGAGCAGGGACTGTCTCTTACATCTCTGTGCAGTGCTGCATATGACTTGTAGCGCTATATAAATGCTCAGTAGTAGTAGTAGTAGTAATGCAGTTATAGAGGATGAAACTGAGATTTTGCTAAAGAAGACCACCCAAAAGTATTACCTTGGGGGGAAGATTGATCATTTGTTATCACTTTTAAAGAAGTGACAAGCAGAAACAACAATTTTACAAATGTGGGCTGGTACAGGACAACTTTGGCATGATCGAGAGGGCATCAAACAGGTGTTTTTTCAATATTACTCTCATTTGTAGTCATCTGACCCAGACTTATTAGTGGATAAGGTTCACAGGCGCTTGACTGATGAGCAACAGGTGTGGTTAGATGGGCTTAGTACTGGACTGGCGGTGCAGAGGGTGATTCAGGGCTATCCCCAGGCAAGCCGGTAGGTCCGGACAGTTTTTCGTCTGAGTTTTATAAGACGTTTTCTAAAGTGTTGGCCCTATTTTTGGCACGTTTGTTTAATCATATCCAAGATTCAGGGGAGGTGCCAGCTTCCTTCTTGGAGGTGCACATCATAGTGTTACATAAGAAGGGCAAGGACCCGGTGGCTGCAGGTTCTTACCATCCCATCTCCCTGCTGCATGCAGATGCCTGTTGGCGTGCATCTTTGCAGAACAGCTTAATCAGCTTATGCCGGATGTGATTCACTATGATCAGATAGGGCTTATTAGGGGCTGAAATGCTATGGATAATGTGCGATGAGTGCTTGGCCTGGTTCAGCAGTGTAAACAAGAAGTAGACCCCACCCGGTGGTCTTTCTCACATTAGATGCAGAGAAAGCCTTTGATCGGGTGGAATGACCCTTTCTTATGCATGACTTGGAGGCTTTTAATTTTGGCCCAGCTTTCCAGAGGGAGGGGGGGAACTATATAGTCAACCCACGGCCCAATTGCAGATCAATGGGATGCTGTCTCCGGCTTTCTCACTTAAGAGGGGCACCTGGCAGGGATGCCCGCTTTCCCTTCTGCTTTTCGCATTGTCGCTGGAACGTTTTGCACAGGCCCTTCGGCAGAATGGAGAGGTGAAAGGAGTTTGTGTGGAAGAGACGGATCACAAACTAGCACCATATGCAGATGATGCATTATTCTTTCTTACCCATCCGGAACGTTCCCTGAGGGCGTTCAAGGGAAAATATTCATCTTTCTGTGATGATTTTGGGTACAACTTAATATTACTCGGGGGCCATACCAAGGGCTAGGCGAGCAGTGTGGTTGCAAGCACATAAGGGAGCACTGATATCATCACTGGATTTCCAGGAAGCTCAAAAAAAAGTGAGTTACTGAATGTGACTGGGTACTGGGGGGACACCAGATTCATTAGTTGGACGGGGTGCATTTCTAACTTGGTACTGTCCTGATACTACTAAGTCTGTGATCCTTTCCTTTAATGTACAGGCTGCTTTGGTAGGGAGCTATGACATTGCTTTCCCTTTTAGTGGGAGTAGGATTCCTTGACATATCTGGGAATCTGTATTCCGCAATCAATGGACCGGCTTTCTGAGCTTCATTTTCCTTCACTAGTGAAGAGAGTAAAGAAGGAACTACAAGGCTGGTCCTTTCTGCCAACATCATTGTTGACATGCATTAATGTTATAAAAATTAACAGGCTTCCCTATTTTATTTATTTCTTTTTGATGTTGCCATATTTAATTCCAAATATGTTCTTCAGTGAGCTTCATGGGGGCAATTGCTCGGTTCCTTTGGGCGCGAAGGTGCACTAGTGTTTTGCTTCATAGTTTGATGTTGGCCTGGTCCCAGGGGGGCTTATCACTTCCTAATTTTAAGCTATATAATTGGGAGGCGCAGATCAGGATGGTTTATTATTGGTAGTTAGACAACCTGGTGCAACACTGGGTGGCATTAGAATTGACACAAATGGGAGTATTAGCAATAAAAACCATTCCTTTCCTACCCAGTATGCCACTGCATCAGGTCTCCGTGCAGCAACCCATGGTGCAAGCCAGCTTAACAATTTGGGAATGGGCAGTATGGTGGCTTGGATTTAACCCATCGGAATCCTGCTTGGCCTTCTTCACTGAAGGCCAGTTGTTCCCTCCAATGGATCTGGATCCAAGCCGCTTCCAGTGGTTCAGGCTTAACAATCTGGAAAGAGTGTTGGATTTTATGGAGAAGGATTGTTTTTTGAGTAGGGGGGAAGATATTACAATGGTGTCTGGCTGGACCTCCGAAGGTGTTCACGGTGCTTAAAGTTGAGTATTTCTTATCCACCAATAGGTCCTGGTATCTGCGGCCTGCTCATCCTTTGGAGTTCTTTTTTCAGAACCCAAAGAAAGGAGTCTGTTTACTGGTACAGGGGAGCAAAAGGTACCCCAAGGATACTGGAACAATAGGAGAGGGATTTAGGATGGGAATGGTCAGAGGATATTGGGGGGGGGGGGTCTGTCTGGGACAATACTTACAAGACATTTAGACTTGCAGTATAATTGTATCTTGCCTCTTCTCAATTGCATGCTATGAATCCTGCTCATTTGGAGGTCTGCTGGAAGGGGTGTGGGCTCCGGGCCACTTTGTTTCATGTAATGTGGGAATCTCCCGTAAGCAGACCACTTTGAGCATAGGTTGCCCGGTTCTGCTTCCACATAATGGGGCAGGAATATGGGAGGGATGCTGCTCTGCTGTTGTTGGGAGTAACTGTGGGCCCCCCCCCCCCCTGTGATCTGTCTCAATGGGAGTAACATGGACAGTTTTATGTTTTTGGTAGTACAGTTTGTTATTGCCACAGTTTGGAACAGTCCTCACCCATCATCCACCACTGAAAACTGGGCCAAGAGGTTAGCACACAACGCATTATGGAGTTGGAGTTGGGGATAGATAAGGTTATTCAGATCTGGGCTGCAGCGAAACATCTTTTTGAGGAGGGATGGGATAGGGAGAGGGTGGCGTTGAGGGGTTGGGTGGCGTTGAGGAGATAGGGGAGCTGCTGGGGGGGTAAAGGGGGGATTGTTCTTGAGAGGAGGGTGGGTGGTTGGGGGCATGTGGGGGGCCCCTTGGGGCAGGTATTTTTTAAACTGGTCAAGAGTGGGTAGCAGTGTTGGGAGAAAGGATGGCCACCTTTTCCATTTCCTCCCCCTCCAGCCTGGTCGATTGTTTTCCTTCCCCCCTCCCCCCACTTAGTGGCATACACTCTTTTTTTCTTTGTTTTAGAAATGGGAGGACCCTCCACCCAGTGTGCAGCGGTGGTCAAGAAGGTAAATAGAATGTTAGGAATCATAAGGAAAGGAATGGAGAATAAAACAAGGGATATTATAATGTCTCTGTATCGTTCCATGGTGTGACCGCACCTTGAATATTGTGTGCAATTCTGGTCGCTGTATCTTAAAAAGGATATAAGGAAATCCGCTAGCACTGCTTAATAAAGAGACCCCTAAGATTATATAGACACATAATGGTACTGAATGTATTCTGTTTGTGAATCTCACCACCACTTCTTTAAAAAAAAAGAAAAAAAAAAAAGGTGCCATTGTATTTAAAATTTACAAATGAGAAATTACTATGCTAACTGTACAGTTTACGGACTAATTATACACCCAAAAGTGTGTACTATAAATTATTCCAAAAAGGGCAATATTTGTGCAAAGCAAGGGGAGCAAAACATACTTTGTAGAATAACAAACAATTGCGCCATTCCCAGGAAATACTAAAAGCTGGATAACACTGAAGCTGAGCAGCAACTGCTATGGCGATTTTTTAGCCCCATTTTGGTGTTAAAGTGGAGGGTAGTTGTCAAGGAGACATGTAAACAGTTCCACAATTACAGGGAAATGCTACAGAATGAGTTTTAATAATTAATTGTACTCTAGTTGAAAGAGCATGTGTTCTAACTGATGGAAGGAGAGGTCATTTAGAAAGAATAGTTAAAGAAAAAAATAACCTTATTGTGACGGTGCTGAACGCTACGGTGTGTATTACAGTGCCTTCTGAAAGTATTCATTCCCTTGGCTTTTTGTCCTGTTTTGTTGCATTACGCACAACCTGGAATGAAACTGGAATTTCATGTGGATGTTAGGTAATGGACCTAATAATATAGTCCAACTTGGTGAAGTGAAATAACAATAAAATACCTTGTATATAGATTAAAAAAAAACAAGTAAAAGCTGAAAAGTTGTGAGTGCATATGTATTTATCCCTTTTGCTATGAAACCCCTAAATAAGATCTGGTCCAACCAATTAACCTCAGAAGTCACATAATTAGTTGATTAGGGACCACCTGTATGCAGTCAGTGTCACATGATGCCTGAATAAATATACCTATTCTGAAAGACCCCTGACTCTGCAACACCACTAAGCAAGCAACATGAAGACCAAGGAGCACTCCAAACAGGTCAGAGACAAAGTTGTGGAGAAGTATAGATCAGGGTTGCTTTATAAAAAAAAATCCCAAATTCTAAATATCCCATGGAGCACCATTAAATAAATCCCTTATAATAAAATAGAAAGAATATGGCACCATGACAAACCTGACAAGAGAAGGCTGCCCACCAAAACTCACAGACTGGGCAAAGAAGGCATTAATCATAGATGCTACAAAGACACTAAGGATAACACTGAAGGAGCTGCAAAGATCCACAGCGGAGATGGGAGTATCTGTCCATAGGACCACTGTAAGTCATACACTCCACAGAGCGGGGCTTTATGGAAGAGTGACCAGAAAAAAAGCCATTGCTTAAAGAAAAAATAAGAAAACACGTTTGGAGTTTGCATAACAGCATGTGGCGGACCCCCAACACATGGAAGAAGGTCTTCTGGTCAGATGAGATGAAAATTGAACTTTTGGCCATCATGGGAAATGCCATGTGTGGTGCAAACCCAACACTTCCCATCACCCCGAGAACACCATTCCCACAGTGAAACATGGTGGTGGCAACATCACGCTGTGGGGATGATTTTCATCAGCAGGGACAGGAAAACTGGTCAGGATTGAAGGAATGATGGATGGCACTAAATACAGTCTCAGTCTGCCAGAGATTTGAGACGGGACGAAGGTTCACCTTCCAGCAGGACAATGACCCTAAACATACTGCTAAAACTGGTTTTAAGGGAAACATTTAAATGTCTTGGAATGAACTAGTCAAAGCGCAGACCTCAATTCAATTGAGAATCTCTGGTATTACTTGAAGATTGCTGTACACCAATTCAACTCATCTAACTAAGGAGTTGGAACAGTTTTGCCTTAAGGAAAGGGTGAAAATCCCAGTGGCTAGATGTGCTAAGCTAATAGAGACAAACCCCAAGAGACTTGCAGCTGTAATTGCAGCAAAAGGTGGCTCTACAACATATTGACTTTGAGGGGTGAATACATATGCACACTCCTGCTTTGTTTTTTGTCTTTAATAATTGTTTGTGTCACATTAAAGGATATTTTGCACCTTCAAAGTTGTAGGCATGTTGTGTATATCACATGGTGCTAACCCGCAAAACTCCATTTTAATTCCAGGTTGTAATGCGACAAAACAGGGCATACACAGGGATGAGATTTTTAAGTTAAATACAACGCCCTTTTTTGTGTTTTAATAATAAATCAAAATGTGGTAGGCGAAGGCCTATGATCCATGCTGCTTGAACTAAGCAGGCAGGTCTAAGCAGCTTGACCTGTAAATGAAGCTTGTGGTTAGGTCCAGTGAAATGAAAATCCCCCCCCCCCCTTCAATGCTGCTATTAGAGAAACGAAACTTAGCTAAGGCATAAGAGAGCCCAGCTAAGGAGAATCGAAACTTAAGAGAAATAGAGAAAACAACTTTAATTGGTAACTGATAAGAATGTGAAAAACTCCTATAGAATTAATTAACTCTGCAGAAAGCAAGGTTACAGTGCCCTGCTTTCCCACATGTTTTAGCAAGCCAGTGACCTTGGAGAAAGATGTATCAAAAGTCTAAGAACTGTCCATTGTAATGAGGACTGAAAGGGGGGCAACCAGGTGCTGAGCCCAGATCAAGGTCCTCATTGGACAACTACGTAGTGGTACCGGGACCAATAGATGGGTGAGAGGGGTTACTGGGACCAATGAAAAGTTTGTCTATGTCTAGAATGGAGAAGAACGGTATAAAAGTTGTTGTTTTGCTAGAAACCATTGCTCAGCCATTTTGAATGTGATTCTGCTTGAGTCTTGTGCACAAATAAATGATTTGGACCTTCTGAACAGACTCCTGGTATCATTGGATTGTCTGCATTCTGCTGCTACATATTCTTGGTGCGTTGGAGCCGGGAAGGTGTGGTTAGTAGGGGGTATATGAGCCAATATACCACGACTTTCCGCCTCAACAGGTTTGGTCCTGCCGGGATCGTGCCTTCCCGACGTGGGCTCGGCTCCCAGGCGCCACCGGTCCAGTTGCATCGGAGGGAGCTGGGCCAGGCCTCGGAGGGTGCCGGACCCGGTTGGAACCAACACCTCGAACCCGAGTGAGGGGAGTCCGAGGTCCAACTCATGCGCTTGCTTGGGAACTTTGGGAACCGGATCCGGTGAGTATAATTTTGTGACATGTCTAGACAGATGAGTCAGAGCAGTACTGCAGTTTGAAACTTGAATGCTGTAACTTGGGAACTTGGAATTTGGTATTTGGTAAGAGAGCTTGATCACCTCTCAAGACGGTCCGACTAACCTTGCATGAGTATGCGCAAGGTGAAACTATCATCTTTTTGTTGAAACCTTGTATGAGTATGCGCAAGGGGACCTTGCATGAGTATGCGCGGGGTCTTATGATTTTGGAATTCGATATAGCCTAGTCAGAAGAGACAGGATTGGGCTGTGTCTTTCTTGGGATACGTTGCTAGCATGTTTGTCGTTCTGTGTGTCTTTGTTTTTTGTTGAAACCTCGAGTTTCCCTTCTAGTATAATGTAAGATTATATTCTGTTGGGTAATTTATGACAATTTACCGCTTGACTCACTGAAAAATCAAGAACATGTCTCATTCAGTCAGCTTTTCCTACAGTACAGTGTGAGGCTGACAAGGGGCGTGTCTGTGCAGAGGTGCCTTTTAACCCTATGAAGGCATGATTTCAACGTTCTGCTGCTGGGCTAATTGGAGCTTATTTTATTTTATTTATTTATTTTATTTATTTAACAAGCACTTATATACCGCGGCTTCCGGGGATCAGCTGCGGTTCACAAATAACAACAGTCAACAAAGCATAGTTTGTTTTACATATAACATATAACTATAAACAATGTAAAATTAACAGAAAATGTTAAACAGATTAGCACGGAACAGTGCAACACTATATACATTATATACATATACATTTTATGTAGGGTATTATCGTAATGAGTAGTTCAGGTTTTGATGGGGAAGGTTTTCTTTTTCTGTTATAGTAAGATGTTAACCAGACAATTTTAGGGCAATTATTCACTGTGTTTTAATAGTGTTGTTCCTTCTACTATGGTCAGGTATTATATACCATTCGATAGGAATATTTAGTCAGAATTTTAGTTTTGAAGGTCGTATTAACCTCATCGGAGCTCCATAAACTGTTTTTAATTATATTCTCTGCTCTGTCCGTAAAGTTTTAGTGTGCAGGGTGAGATTACTTACTCTAGTCAGATAGGCTGCTAGGTATAATACATTTGTGGGCTTAGCTTTGCCCTGTGTTTTATGGTTCAAACAGAAATGATAGAGAAACTAAGCAAACTGCTTTTGTTTTGTTTTTCCTTTGATCTACAAAGTAATTATTAGATCACGACTTGACACTGATTTAAATTATTCTTGCTAGCATGTCTCTGTGTGTCTGTGAAACTAAGTTGTCTCATTTCGTTTCCAGTGAGCGAAGGGGTGTGGCTTTCACATAGCTTGCTAAAAAAAAAAAAAATGACTCCCGATTGAAAAGTCTCTTGCTTGTTTAAAATAAAGGATTCATTCAATCAAAGTGTGATAGGAGATGAATTTATAATTAGTTTTCTAGTTATTACTTTACAGCTGTGATGACTACATTGATTCAGAGGTTCTTTTGTTTTTTGAAGTATATCTGTCGTTTCAAAAACTAACTGACACGGACAAGAGAGAGCAAATAAAGTGTTTTTCCTTTGACCCTCAAAAATAGAGGTTAAGAACCTTGGGGGACAGTGCGGCATTCTGGGTTGGAAGTGTACCAGATTGCAACCTGAGAATGAATGGTTTAAATTCTGAGTGAATAAGAAATTGTGTATTATAAGTTATTTTGAATGCATGCTTCCCCATACTGTAAGATTTAAGGTAATTACTTTGAATTGTTAAATTCTGTACTAGTGACTAATGACGACCTTTACAATTCAGGATAAATTCATCTGTTTTTCTGTATTTGAATTTTGTGTGTCTGTGTCCAGAGGAAAAGAGGGTGTATATGCATTCTAGATATCCACCAACGCTATGGAAAAGTATCTATTTCATGTCTCTTGAATATCTGCTTTCTGAACTGTAAGATTTAATAAAAATAAAATAATAATTTCTTTTGCAGAGACATGCAGACTACGGCTGGCAGTTAGTTTCCATGCTAAGTAATTTCATTCCAGTCATACGTAACAGATAGCTATAGTTCTCTCTATAAGAATAGATGTTATAACATGTTGCAAAATAATAGTTTTATATTTTAAAGAACTGTATCTAAATTGTATGTCTGTGCTTAATCTAAGCTTATGTTTTCTGCCTGCCCTATGCGTTCAGAGTGCTTAAGGGGGGGAGGGGGCCCAGTCCACCGATGATGTCACCCCCTGGTAGGCGTGAACTAATGTGCCCACAGCAGAGAAGTTAAAAAAAAAAAAAACCCTCCCGGATAGAGCGTTGCTAGGAGAAACAGTGTGGGCCTAGGGCAGGGGGGGGACTCCTCCCTGTAGATTCCCAAGTAGTTTGCCAGCCAGTCAGCTGACCAGACTTGTTTAGGTGCCTTTCCCTCTGCCACTGATTTACTGAACTGAAAGCTTTAGGATTTAATTGAACAAATGAACAAGTATTATTTAGACCCATCAGTCAGCCTCACTATATACCCTATGCAATCCAGCAGCCCAGGAGAATTTGCATTTTTGTCAGTCAGTCCCAGAGAGATAAAACAGAAATTACAGAAACTGGATGGATTTGCGGGCATGATAGTTAATGGAAGTTGATCAGAAAGAATGTGAATTGTTGAATGTGATAGAGAAAGTAAAATGTAAAGATGGAGAAGAGAACAGATCTTCTTGCTGATACTTTAGTTGAATGATGTGGAGGAGGTTATCCTGATCGAAGGAGCAGAGGAAGTAAAAACTGGGTGCGAGTCAGTGCGCCCATTGCAGAGGAGGACATTGGAGAAGTGAATGCCCGTATCTTGACTCCACCCCAGGGGGGAGGAGGGAGTACTTGATTTATGAATGAAGACTAGGCCAGACCGGATTCTTAAGTTTCCCTGGGTCCCCAGGAGCCTATGGTCAGTTTGAAAATAGGGTACCAATATATGGACTTTATGGGGGGTACAGGAGCAGAATACTAAAGCCAGTAGCCCCTGTGTTTTTCTCGATGCATCACCATTATCAGAGCTACTGGGGCTAAGGCCACAAAGCCTTTTCTGCAGAACCGCATGTGTGAACAAGGGGAACAGAAAATAATGCACCAGTTCCTGTATATGCCTGAGTGCCCTATTCCACTTTTTGGAGCCGAGATCTGCTTGCAAAGCTTCAGGCACAGATATCCTTTGCTGAAGAGAGAGAAATGCAAATGACTGTGAACCCAAAGCCTGCTGGATTGATGGTGCTGACTGTTCCCCGAGAAGAGGAGTGGCGGTCCTATAGCACACCTCCAGTCAAGTCAACAAGTTCCTGTATACCTACCAACCCTATAACCCCACCTGGAGTATGGGCAGAAGATAATGCACCTGGCCTAACGAAGAACATAGCCCCTGTCATCGTCACCCTCAAGCCAGAAGCGGAACCAGTGCATGTGAAGCAGTATCCTCTTCCCTGACCAGCCATTGCAGGAATCCACTGCCATTTAATGAAACTATTGAAGTATGGACTTTTTCAAAGGAGTGCCAGTCACCTTGGAACACCCCCCTTCTTCCTGTTAAGAAGCCTGGGACAGGTGATTACCGCCCACTGCAGGATCTAAGAAGACTGAATGATGCAGCTGGAACTATACATCCAGTTGTGCCAAATCCTTACACACTCTTAGGACTGATCTCTGCTGAAGCTACACATATTTCACCATTCTGGATTTAAAAGATGTTTTTCTGCATACTCTTAGCCCAAGACCCCACTACAGGAAGGCGGGGCCAACTCACCTGGACAAGATTACCTCAAGGATTCAAGAACTCACCTCACTCAGCAAAAGATTTGACAAGTTATCCAGTAATTCCAGGAGAAAGAATTCTACTTCAATATGTGGACAACTTGCTCATAACCACCAACTCAGAAAGTGAATGTCTACAAGCCACCAGTGAACTCTTGCACCTTTTTAATGAGGCTGGATACAAAGTCTCAAGAGCTAAGGTGCAATTATGTCAAACAAGTTAAATACCTAGGATTCCAGTTGTCCAGCGGAATTCGACGCCTGGGACCAGAATGCAAAGAAGCTGTATGCAGTATTCCTGCTCCAACCACCAGGAGGCAAGTGAGAGCCTTCTTGGGTGCCACAGAGTATGTTGTATATGGATCCCCAATTTTGCGCTGCTAGCAAAACCATTGTATCAAGCTACCAAAGGAATGGAAAAGTCTCCATTGGAATGGGGACTTGAACAGGATGCAGCCTTTTGATCTTTGAAAAAAACCACTCTGATGTTATTGCCAACTCTGGGCCTACCAGATGTCCAGAAAACCTTTCAGTCTCTATGTTCATGAGTCACAAGGAAATGTTCTAGGAGTGTTGACTCAATCTCTTGGACCTTATTTGAGAAGCTGTTACAGCTACAGCCTTCCTAGTGAGCAAAACTAACAAGATCACTTTGAGACAGAATCTTCCAGTTACTGTACCACACTCTGTTCTAACCAATATGAAACACAAAGGAAACTACTAGCTAACAAATCTATGAATGTTGAAGTATCAGAGTATGTTGCGTGAAAACCCCCAGATACAACTGAAGGTCAGTCAAGCTTTGAATCCTGCTATGTTGTTATCAGTTGGTCTTGATCCCCTGATCATGACGGTTTAGAAATTATGGACACTGTATTCTCAAGCCGCCTGGATTTGACTGATGTCCCTCTGGAGAACCCTGAACAGACTTTCTTTGTGGCTGAAGGCAGTTTCATCATCAATGGACATTGTTGTGCTAGATATGCAGTGGTGACCCCTGATTTGGTAGTTGAGTCCTCAGCCCTGGCCCCAGAAACTTGAACACAGAAAGCTGAACTGATAGCCCTCACTAGAGCACTAACAATAGGAAAAGGGCTCTGTCTAAATGTGTACCCAGATTCCAAGTATGCCCTTACAATCTTGCATGCACATGGGACCCTGTACAAATAATGAGGGTGGATAACCTTAGGAAGCAAGTCCATTAAGTATGGCTCCAAGATATTGACATTATCAGGTGCATACTACCTACAGCTTTCAAAACTTTAGGAAAAGTAGAATGTATGAATAGAACCTTGAAATCTCAGTTGTACAAACCTTGCCAAGAGGTTTACCTGAAGTGGCCACAGGTTCTTCCTATAGCCCTTCTTAGAATATACTTAGCCCTTGCTAAGTCTTTAGGAGTTCCCCCTTTTTGAGATTCTGAGAATCTGTAGCCTATTTATAGGGAATAAAAGGAGATGTGAGACAGATAGGATCTGAAATTATTAGACATGAACTATTGGTTTTAAGTTCTGTTTTGCAGAGTCTTTATACCTGGGTACAAAATCGATCACCCATCAATTTGCCTGAACCCCTGCATCCTTTCAAGCCTGGAGTCTTGGTGTGGATCAGTGGAGAAGGATACCGTTAGCCCTGCATTGGAAGGGACCCTATGTTGTCATCCTGTCAACTCCAACTGCAGTAAAAGTCGCAGAATTCGAACTTTGGATCCATCATAGTCGAGTAAAGCCAGCAACTGCTTCTGAACCTGATCACTGGACTACTGTACAGCATTCTGAGACTCCATTGCGCCTCACCCTACGACAACAACCACGGACCTAAGACTTATTGGTCCCTCGGAAACTGCACTATTTCAAGACTGTCTGTTTATCTGAAGGTAAGCCTCGCATCTGGAGAAAGCTGCAATCAACAGAAATAGACTGTGCTGTATTAAGAAATTGAGTCTAAGAGACTGTGTTCAAATGCTCTGAGAAAAAACAAAACAAAACTGTTTTGATCTCCTAAAAGTGAACTGCTCTAAGGAGGCAATAATAGCCTGAGAGACTGTACTATGATATTTTAGGAACCTGAGACATCCCAGAGGACAGTGATACTTTGGGATCTACAGCCCTACTCCTGCCACAAAGCTGGTAGGTCTACGTAAGCTTGAGGATCTACAATCAACTCTACATTTGTTGCCGACAGTTCCACCAATTTTCCAGAGACTATGCCCATTATGAATTCTTATTATTGCTTTATTCTGGCAGCAGTCTTGGGGTGCTTTGAAATGACTTTTGCCTTACCTCCCTGTGCAGCCTGTATAAGTGCCACACAGACCGGACCACAATTTACTATGAAGGTTGGACAGCTGGACTGTCTAAATCAGAAGTTTTACAACAGCACAACAAAGAAGACATCTTGGTGGTCCGGCATAAATGCTCCTGAACCTTCTAATCCTTTAGTTCTTTTTCCCACTCTTGCCAAACTATGGACTCTGACTATCTGCTTATTGCTCCCTTGTTTCTTGTCATTTTGCTTGCGAATGATAACTTCAGTTATTAATAACACTGTAGAGCGTAAGGCAGCTACAAAGCTACTAGCTATGTGAAACTACTACCCTATACCACAGAGTGATATCTTTACCTAGTATTATGTGATTTGATTCTCACCCTTTCTCACTTGCGGGTGAGAATAATCAAAGGGGGGAATGTGGTAGGCGAAGGCCTATGATCCATGCTGCTTGAACTAAGCAGGCAGGTCTAAGCAGCTTGACCTGTAAATGAAGCTTGTGGTTAGGCCCAGTGAAATGAAAATCCCCCCCCCCCCTTCAATGCTGCTATTAGAGAAACGAAACTTAGCTAAGGCATAAGAGAGCCCAGCTAAGGAGAATCGAAACTTAAGAGAAATAGAGAAAACAACTTTAATTGGTAACTGATAAGAATGTGAAAAACTCCTATAGAATTAATTAACTCTGCAGAAAGCAAGGTTACAGTGCCCTGCTTTCCCACATGTTTTAGCAAGCCAGTGACCTTGGAGAAAGATGTATCAAAAGTCTAAGAACTGTCCATTGTAATGAGGACTGAAAGGGGAGCAACCAGGTGCTGAGCCCAGATCAAGGTCCTCATTGGACAACTACGTAGTGGTACCGGGACCAATAGATGGGTGAGAGGGGTTACTGGGACCAATGAAAAGTTTGCCTATGTCTAGAATGGAGAAGAACGGTATAAAAGTTGTTGTTTTGCTAGAAACCATTGCTCAGCCATTTTGAATGTGATTCTGCTTGAGTCTTGTGCACAAATAAATGATTTGGACCTTCTGAACAGACTCCTGGTATCATTGGATTGTCTGCATTCTGCTGCTACAAAAATGTATACCATCTTTAGGCATGGTACCATTTAGTCCAGGAAACTATTATGCCTCAAAACCGGAGGGCAGTTGCCATAGAGACATTTCAACAATTGAGCATTTGTGTTTTTTAAAACATTGTTATGAATTGATTTTTAAGGGATAACCTGGACTTGTTACTGAATTAGTGACTTGGGCCAATTGGGTCATATTTTATTATAAACAAAGATGAAAGTATAAACTTTGTACTGACAGTAATAAATATGTTATCTTTTTTGCTGATGCATTTCCCTTAAAAATTGTCTGTCTGAATAAGGGAAGGCTGTGAGGCATAGCACAGGCAGCCAGAGCCCAGTAGTGTGCTTGATAATTAAAGGACAGAGTGAGGACTCACTCTTTTCTGTGTGCTGCAGCCTTCCAGTAACCTAGTCCAAGCCCCAGCTGAGGTGAGAGACTTCATTTCAGCTAAGCTAAGCTAACCTGACTATCTGCAGTATCCTTGGAGGGAAGAGAAGAGAGAAAGTAGAGAGGGAATACTTCTGCCAGGGAGGATCTGGGCGGAGGGAGAGAGAGAGAGAGAGAGAGAGAGAATGCTCCTGGGATCTGGGAGGTTGGGGGGGGGGGGGGGGGAATGCAGCTGAGGCCTGTGGTTTGCGGGGAGAGGGAGAGAAAAGTTAATGCTCCTGAGGTGTAGGGAGCTGGGAGTGAGAGAGGGGAAAATGCTCTCGGATTCCAGGGAGTGGGGGGGGGGGGGGGAATGCTCCTGGGGTCTTGGTAGAGCTAGCATATCCAGCTAATGATTCCTTCAGGTTTTCCAAGGACGGATTAAGAACCCACTGAATAACAGAATAACACGGTGCTACCTCATTAGCCCTGAAGTTCTGTTGCTTTAATATTTTTTTTTGACATATAATGCCACGCCTCCTCCCTTTCTTCCTACCTTGTCCTTCCTGAATAGATTATAGCCTAGTATAATTATATCCCAGTCATGGTTCTCTGTGTATCACACCTCCGTGACTGCCATTAAATCCAAATCAGCCTTTTCCATTAGAACCACTAGATCCAGAGCTTTTTTTTCCTGATATGGGCATTAGTATATGAGGTGTGATCAAAAAGTATTGAGACTTGTACAATAACACAAGAAGTATAACACTGACAGTTATTGCAGTCAGTCTCCTACAAAGTAGTCCCTTTCCAATAAAGCACACTTCTTCCAGTGTTCCTGTCACTGCTGGACACAATTTTGAAATGCCTATTTTGTTATGCTGTGACAGTACTGCCCCTCTGGATCGACCTCCCTCAGGGCATGAGAATGCTGGTCACTTTCCCTGTGGGTCATGTTCCTATTGCTCCAGCACTTTATCGGGCTTATTCTGGATTGATAGTCACACTCAGAAGCGCTATTATACTCGCTGGCATACGGACTGTACTACTGCCTATGTGGTTTACCTGATTACATGCCCTTGTGCATTGTTTTATGTGGGGCGGACCTCGCGAGCTTGCAAACTGCGTTTAGGGGAACATGCTTCTCGGCTACGTACAAAGATGTTGACAGCGCCTCTGGTTAATCACTATCTGGAGAGCTCACATCACTTTGAAGATCTTTGCTGGCGGATCCTGGATTATGTGCCCCCTAACCCAAGGGGTGGTGACAGGGTTCAGACCCTGCAAAATCTGGAACAAAAATGGATCTTTCGGTTAAACACTGTACATCCGGCAGGTTTAAATCAACAGCAGGATTGGCATACCATCTTTTAGCCATTCAGATCGGGAGGAGGCTCCTGATTGGTGGTTCCTCTTCCCTTTTCTGATTGGTTCCTCTGTATATGCTTCACCTGATGGGCGTGTCCTTTCAGGATTACTGGATCAACTTGGACGCCTGGGGTATAAAAACCATTTCATTCAGAAGTGATTTCAAGGCTGACGTTATTGAATAGTGGTCTGACCTGAAGCAGGGGGTTTATGGATGTATCCCCGAAACATGTCACGTCGTAGTATCTGGCACACTGTTGATTACAGCGTTTCTGCAGCCTGTTTTCTTCATTACGCTAAGTATCAGCTATCTTTTTAACGAAGAGTTGTTTTCAAATTCAATATTATATGATTAAAAGGGACAGGCCACGGTGGTAAGAGGTGTTTCTCCTCTATACTGTGCTGGCCATTCCGACAAAAAATATTTTGAATAACTGGTTCTTTTTCCGCTGGGTCTTTTGTTATTTTGATATTAATTAGTGCTCAGGGAGAAGGCTTTTGTGGTGTATTTGATACTTTTTGAACCTTCTACTTTTACCCATGGCAGCAATTACGTTTGCATATACGGAGGAATGCCTCTCTCAGCTGAAAAAGCAGAAGTCTCTGTTTGAGCATGATGAGGCATCGGGCTTGGCAGTGGACTTACCACCAACAATCCTTGAGTTGAAAGATCTTCACAAGAAACTGATAAGAACTGATTTTCATGGGGCGGCTATGGCTCAATATTTAAAGTCCTCAGTGATTCCCAGGGGACTTCGGGTTCTCAAACCCCCTAAACAGTTCACGGGGGATGAGGGCTTTTTATCTAAATGGAATGCCATACTGAACAAATGCAGCTTTGATTTGATTGCATTGCTTTTGGAGCGTTCTTTACAGGAACAGGAATTACTTACCTCTCAGACGATTGTCTTGAAGGAGAAGATTTTGGAAACGCTCCAGCCCCAAAGCTTTCAGAGTCAATGGAGTGAGATCGACAAACAATTAACCTCCTTTCAAGACCATGTTCGGGGACTCAAGATCAATAAATTTAAAAGGGACAAGTCCGATTATGATAATAAAGCGTAGTTACTCACCTGTAACAGGTGTTCTCCAGGAGCAGCAGGAATCAGTCCTCACATATGGGTGACGTCGGCGCCGACGGAGCCCTCGCGGAGCAATTTTCCCCAGCTTTCAAAGAAAGCCTTTGGGAATTGCAGCGCGCATGCGCGGTCCCCTTCCCGCCCAAAGGTGCCATCTTGGCCAGTCTGATGACATAGCGAAAAGACAGCAAAAAAATTTGCAAAAACTAAATCATATGATTGCAACTCCACGGGGAGGAGGGAGGGTTGTGAGGACTGATTCCTGCTGCTCCTGGAGAACACCTGTTACAGGTGAGTAACTACGCTTTCTCCAGGACCAAGCAGGAAGTCAGTCCTCACATATGGGACTCCCAAGCTCAAGGCTACCGGAGACCCCAAGCACAAAAATGAGCTCCCTCTAGCTCAGCAGTACAGAAGGAAGGAATCTTCTCTGACTATTCTCCAACCGGTAGCCCAACATCCGGGATGGAGGGTAGGAGTTGCTTAAACCTCGAAGAGATTACGGAGGACTGCCTGTCCGAAAGCACTGTCCCTGCGGGACTCCCTCTCGAGGCAGTAATGGGTTGCAAAAGTCTGGCTCGAAGACCAAGTAGCGGCCCGGCAGATGTCTGCCAATGGAACAGAGCGGAGGTAAGCCACTGATGCAGCCTTCGCCCGAACCCAATGAGCCGTGACTCGACTCTCCAACGAGAGGCCTACCGCCCCATAAGTCCAAGCGATACAGTCAGCTACCCAGATGGACAGAGTACGCTTGGAGACAGGGAGCCCTAATTTATTAGGGTCGTAAGACAGGAAGAGCTGGACAGTCTTACGGTGCTCCCGCGTACGATCAAGGTAGAAGTTCAGCGCCCTTCTACAGTCCAGGGTATGCAAGACCATCTCAGCTCGGCTGGAGTGTAGCCTGGGAAAAAAGGTCGGAAGCACCACCTCCTGATTGATGTGAAAAGGGGAGACCACTTTTGGAAGAAACTTAGGGTGAGTCCGCAGGACTACCCTGTTCTTGTAGAACCTAGTGTAAGGGGGATCAGACACTAGGGCCTGCAGTTCACTAACGCGTCTAGCGGAAGTGAGGGCTACTAGGAACAAGGTTTTCCAAGAAAGAAAACGGAGAGGACAGGTAGCCATGGGTTCAAAGGGCGGACAGGTGATCCGCTGTAAAACCACGTTAAGGTCCCAGTCTGGGGCTGGGGGGCGCAAAGGTAGTTTAAGGAGAAGGAGACCTCGGGAGAACCGTGCCACAAGAGGGTGGCCGGAAAGAGGCCTGCCTTCCACCGGCACATGATGTGCAGAAATAGCACTGAGGTGAACCTTGACCGAGTTGGACTTAAGTCCAAGATTGGAGAGGGAAAGCAAGTACTGCAAGACCACCGACACCGAGCAGGAGAAGGGGTCTTGAGACCGCTGAGTACACCAGGTGGAGAAGCGACGCCATTTAAGGGCGTAGGATTTCCGGGTAGAGGGTCGCCTGGAAGCCAGCACGACCTCTTCCACCTCCGGAGGCAGCAGGAGGGGAGCAAGGACTACCCTTTCAGCAGCCAGGCCATCAGATGAAGAGATCTGAGGTTGGGGTGTAGGAGAGACCCCTGATCCTGGGTCAGGAGATCTGGTTGGAACCCCAGAGGCAACGGCGTATCTACCGCCAGTTGCATCAGAAGCGGGAACCACGGTTGCCTGGGCCACCGGGACGCTATCAGGATCATCGAAGCCTTGTCCTGGAGAACCTTGAAAAGCGTTCGAGACACCAGCGGCATGGGAGGAAAGGCATACAGAAGGCCCGTGGACCATGAGAGCAGAAAAGCATCCGCCGCTACTCGGAGGGGATGCGGTTCCCGAGAGCAGAACCGAGGAAGTTGCCTGTTCAGAGGACTGGCAAATAGATCCAGCGTGGGGAGGCCCCACCGGAGAAAGATCCTTTGAACCACCAACGGGTCCAATCGCCACTCGTGTGGTTGGAGGATTCTGCTCAGTTTGTCTGCCAGGTAATTTTCTTGACCTGGGAGGTAGACAGCTTTGAGGAGGATCCCTCGGCTGACGGCCCAAGCGCAGAGCTTTTGCGCTTCCCGACAGAGAAGGAAGGAGCCTGTGCCCCCCTGTTTGTTCACGTAGAACATAGCCACTTGATTGTCCGTCTGGACGAGGACGGACTGGCGAGCGGTAAGGTGGGAGAAGGCCCGGAGAGCCAGGCGGATCGCCCTGAGCTCCAGGAAGTTGATCTGCTGGGCAGATTCCCACGGGGTCCAGAGACCCTGAGTACATGCCCCTTGGCAATGTGCTCCCCAACCCAGGAGAGAAGCGTCGGTCGTCAGTACCTGAACCGGCGGGGGAGACTGAAAAGGCATTCCGAGCACTAGGTTGGGCAGATGAAGCCACCACCGTAGAGAAGCGACCAGCGGGCTGGAGATTCGTACTGAGTCCGCTAGTCTCCCCGAAGCCTGACGCCATTGCGAGCGAAGGCACCATTGAGCAGGCCGCATATTCAGGCGGGCATTGGGGGTCACATGGACCATGGAAGCCATATGGCCGAGCAGTTTCAGAAAGCGCCTGGCCGAGACCCGGGAATGGCTGCGGAAGCGGCTGGCTAGAGCCATGAGCCGTTGTGCCCTGTCGAGCGGCAGAAAGGCTCGCGCTTGAAGCGTGTTTAACCTGGCGCCGATGAACTCGAGATCCTGAGAGGGGAGCAAAGTGGACTTTTCGAAGTGTATGACAAAGCCCAGGTACTGGAGCAGAGTCACAGTACGTTGCGTGGCGTGAGTGGCCTCCGTGGAGGACGGTGCTCTGATGAGCCAGTCGTCTAGGTAAGGGAAGACAAAGAGGCCTTGAAGCCGGAGATAAGCCGCTACCACTGCAAGACATTTTGTGAAGACTCGTGGTGCGGAGGATAGGCCAAAGGGCAGTACTCTGTACTGGTAATGATTGCCTGCCACCACAAACCGTAGGTATTGTCGGTGGCTTGGGTGGATGAGGATGTGAGTGTAGGCATCCTTTAGATCCAAGGAGCATAGCCAATCTCCCTGCCGGAGGTAGGGCAGCAGGATTCCAAGGGTAAGCATCTTGAACTTTTCCCTCTCCAGGAACTTGTTGAGGTTACGCAAGTCCAGGATGGGTCTGAGGCCCCCAGTTCGCTTTGGTACCAGAAAGTACCTGGAATAAAAGCCTTGACCCCTCAGGTGGTGGGGCACTGGTTCCACCGCCTGTTCCCGAAGAAGACTTGCCAACTCTTGAAGGAGTAAGTCCCGGTGAAGAGGGGGTCGCAGAGGCTCCCCTGGAAAGTAGGGGGGAGGTACCTGGTGGAAGTGTAGAAGATAGCCCTCTCGGACTATGTGGAGCACCCAGGTATCTGACGTGATGTTGGACCACCTGTGGGCAAAGTGAACCAGCCGGCCTCCCGTGCTGAGAGACACCAGCGGAGGGGGAGAGGCTATGCTGAAAGAGTCAAAAACCCCCACCCTGCGGAGCAGGGGCCGGTGGCGCAGGCTTGGGGGCGTGCTGCCTACGGGACCCGTTACCCCGTCCCTTGGCCTGCTGACCCTGTTTGGGGAGCTGCCGAGGCCTGATAATGAGGGTAGTGTTTATAGGCAGCCACCTTCCTCGGGTAAAAGGGCTTTTTCCCCGAGCCCTTCTTCTTCTGGGAAGGGGCAGAGGTTTTCCTGGAGAGCTGAGTCCTGGTGAGAGTCTCTGTCTCGAGCTGTGCAGCCTTCTCGTCCATAGGTTTGCCAAAGAGGTTTTCACCTCTGCAGGGGACATCGACCAACTTGTCCTGCACCCAGGGCTCGAGGTCGGAGGACTGAAGCCAAGCCTGTCGGCGGGCCCCGATGCCGGCTGCGGCTACCCGAGCCGATGCCTCAAAGCCATCATAGGCTGCTCGAGAGATAAACTTGGAGCACTCCCGAATACCGGTGGACAAGGCCAGGAACCTCCGCAAAGGTTCCTCGGAGAGACCAGCAGAGAATCCGGCTAATTCTTTAGCCAGGTCTCGGAGATACATGCCCATGTAGAGCTGGTAAGTCTGGACCCGACAAGCAAGCATAGAGCCCTGAAAACACTTCTTACCGATGCCATCCAGGCTGCGGGCTTCCCTGCCGGGAGGCACCGAGGAGTGCATCTTCTGGCTCTTGAGCCGATGCATGGCCGATTCCACCACCATGGAATGGTGCGGCAGCTGTGCTTTTTGGAAGCCAGGGCTCTTGCGGACTCGATAGATGGCATCGATCCGCTTGCTCAACACCGGCGACGACGCCGGGCTCTCCCACATGCGGAAGAGAATTCGTTCCAGCATCGGAGGAACCGGTACAGTAAAATGCTCCTTTGCAGGAGAGTCATACTGGAGGGCATCGAGCTCTTCGGCTCGAGGCTCCTCCTCGGGATCCGCAGGGAAGGCCAAGGCCTTGGCCATATCCCTCACGAAGTCCGAGAACCGGGCATCCTCCGGTGGGGACTGTCTCCGAGGTTCGGACTCGGGGGAGTCCGAAGGGACACACCGAGTCCGAAAAGAATCAGGCGACTCATCCACCTCGGATTCCCAGGCGGACTCCTCGGAGGAGGAGTCGAGCGCTCCGGCCGGGCGGGTACAGACGCCGTCCGCCCCGACGCCGAGGGGGTCAGCGTCGATGACCTCGGCCCCGAACGGGAGGCCGAAGGCGACCGCGACCGAGGATCGACTCGAGCCCGCATGGACTCGAGGATCGGCTCGGTCTCCGGGGTCGACTTAGACGTCGACGACCCGGCGGTCAGGGCAGAAGCGCCAGCGATCAATGCCCGCTGCTGGTCCATGAAGGCAGCAAGGCTGCTCTCCAAGGCCGTCAACCTGAGTCCGAACTCAGGAGACCCAGCAGCCCCCGACTCGGACCCCTCGGAGGCGAGTCCACGAAGACAACAGCACTTACGTGAGCAGAGGAGTCCATCTCCAGACGAGGCTGTTTGGACGGCCGCTCCAGCTCCAAAGACCCGGGACGGCTATCGGGGCTATGCGACCTGGCCCTCGAGGAGCCAGGAGTGTCCACCGACGCCGCCCTCACGGGTTTGTTCTTCCGGTGATGTTCCCGGGTAGGGGACCCCCTCTCAGAGGAGCTCCGACGGTGTTCAGAGTCGGATTCTCTGGACACCGAAGCTTCTGACGAGGTCCGGGTACGGCTGGGGTCAGAGAAGATTCTCTCCCGCTGATGCTGCCGACTCCGCAAAGATTTCGCGGACATCTTGCTACAGGCCCCACAGATCATTTCTTCAACGGAGGCAGCAATCATGTGTGTCGGTAAGAGACATCAGTTTCTTACACTTAACACACTTTTTAAAGCCACTGGCGGCCATCGGGGGAAAAAGGGCCCCTGCGAGGTCGAACGAGCGGGCCGCCAGGGAAAAAGTGAAAAAACGCGAATTTGTCACGAAGGACAGAAAAACCGAAAAAGGAAGGGGAGGCCTCGCAAACCGGCGTCGCGAGGCCGGACGGAAAAAGGACCGGCGTCGAACCGAAGAAATACTTAAAATAAGAAAGAAAAATCAACTTTTCAGCGGTGACTGTGAGACAACGTCTGTAGGGCTCCGCGGAAAAAAGAAGACTGGCCAAGATGGCACCTTTGGGCGGGAAGGGGACCGCGCATGCGCGCTGCAATTCCCAAAGGCTTTCTTTGAAAGCTGGGGAAAATTGCTCCGCGAGGGCTCCGTCGGCGCCGACGTCACCCATATGTGAGGACTGACTTCCTGCTTGGTCCTGGAGAATTGTGTTTACAATTGGCCCTCCCATTTGAATCAAAATCGCAAGAAGGTCTCTTTTGCTTTTGGATCTGATGAGTGTTCTGATACGGACTCTAGTGAGTCAAATCAGTCGACTGGTGTTTAAGAAGAATCCACACTCTTCTGAGACTATGAGAGGGAATTCTTTTCACGGGCGCAGGCCCCGTGGAAATTACCACTCGGATTTTTGGGAAGGCCTGGACACCAGGCCCAGGACCAGGAATCGACAGTTGTGAATCTGTCGGGTCAAGCCCTTCCACAAGAGCAGTTACAGATATTGGAATTGGGCTTGTCTTTTGTCCCTTCGCCCTGGTATGACGGTTTTGAAATGCGGTTGGCGTTACATAAGTTTTTTCGAAAATTACGTATACTTCACCATGTGGCTCAGCAAGCTGTTCCGACGGATGCTTCATTGATAAAAAAACCTTCTCGTTGGCAACCACCGGGGCAGCAAGATGCGGCCATCTCAACTTTTCAACTTCTTATTATGCAAGCATTATCACAATTGGAAAAATCCGCCTTTCCCTTTTATAATAATTTTTCTAAAACCCAGCATAAGGCATTGCAGGAGTTGTCTAAATCATCTTTGGTAATCAGACGTGCTGATAAGGGCGGAGCAACAGTGATTTTATCCACTGAACAATATAATCGTGAAATGCATGTGCACTTGGATAATCGCAACCATTATGTTTTGATTGAGGACCCCACTGTGTATCTTAAGGATCGCATTTTTCAGCTGGTGCCCCAAGCATTTTTGAATAATTGGTTGACTCGGAAAGAAGCTGATTTTTTGATTAATAAACACCCAAAGATCCCCATTTTCTACCTTGTGCCTAAAATACACAAATCGTGCCTAAAATACACAAATCGTTAAACAACCCTCCGGGGCGCCCTATTGTGTCTTGTCGCGATTCGATATTAGAGCCGCTGTCTCAATTCTGCGATCTTTTTCTACAACCTCTGGCAGTGACTGTGCCTTCCCATATAAAGGATACGGGAGATTTTCTGCATCAGTTGTCAACATATACTGATCGTTCCTTGTTACCCTTGATGTTCAGTCATTATACACCAACATCAATCAGAAGGAGGTGTTGTCGGGCCTTTTGCAGTGTCCTGTCCCACTTCATGATCGCATCCCTAAACAATCTTTTCTTGATCTTTTGGATTTGGTACTTAACCATAATTTTTTTCTATATCAGCAGCAATTTTACCTGCAAACTCTGGGGATTGTAATGGGAGTGACAGTGGCCCCTTCTATCGCTACAATCTACATGGCCTGGTTTGAGGAACTACATGTCTATTCACACCCATTGTTTTCTTGGATTTCATTCTGGAAACGATTTCTGGATGATGTTTTTTTCATCTGGACTGGCAGTAGGAAGGATTTGGATTCCTTTTTGGGTTCTTTGAACCTGTTTAAACCTAATATACAGTTTACAGCTCAGGTGGAAACAGAAAAGATTCAGTTTTTGGACATTATGATTGAGAATACTCCAAGTGGTTTTATGACTTCACTATACCGGAAGCCGGTTCAACGTAATACGCTGTTGAGGTTTGATAGTTACCATCCTCCTGCTCTTAAAACGTGGTTTACCATATGGACAATTTTTGCGGCTCCGTTGCAATTGTACTGAGCTGTCAGATTTTAAAATTCATGCTAAAGATCTGAGTTCTCAGCTTCTCTCTAGGGGATATCCCCCAAAGGTTGTTCGACTGGCTTATAAGTGGGCTTGTTACACACATCGGGAATGGCTTTTGGGCCCCCGTGCTCCTGCACCGCCTAGTGACAACATAACGGGTAATTTTCCTTTTATGAGAGGTACTTCAGCAGTTGTTCGTTTGGTCCATAAATTTTGGCCCATTTTGGCTATTCATTCATGTTTTAGGAAGCCATTACAAATTGCTTATTCTCGTAAGGCAAACTTACAGGATTTGTTGGTGACGACTACTGCCCCTCTGGATCGACCTCCCTCAGGGCATGAGAATGCTGATCACTTTGCCTGTGGGTCATGTTCCTATTGCTCCAGCACTTTATCGGGCTTATTCTGGATTGATAGTCACACTCAGAAGCGCTATTATACTCGCTGGCATACGGACTCTACTACTGCCTATGTGGTTTACCTGATTACATGCCCTTGTGCATTGTTTTATGTGGGGCGGACCTCGCAAGCTTGCAAACTGCGTTTAGGGGAACATGCTTCTCGGCTACGTACAAAGATGTTGACAGCGCCTCTGGTTAATCACTGTCTGGAGAGCTCACATCACTTTGAAGATCTTTGCTGGTGGATCCTGGATTATGTGCCCCCTAACCCAAGGGGTGGTGACAGGGTTCAGACCCTGCAAAATCTGGAACAAAAATGGATCTTTCGGTTAAACACTGTACATCCGACAGGTTTAAATCAACAGCAGGATTGGCATACCATCTTTTAACCATTTAGATTGGGAGGAGGCTCCTGATTGGTGGTTCCTCTTCCCTTTTCTGAATTGGTTTCTCTGTATATGCTTCACCTGATGGGCGTGTCCTTTCAAGATTACTGGATCACCTTGGACGCCTGGGGTATAAAAACCATTTAATTCAGAAGTGATTTCAAGGCTGGCGTTATTGAACAGTGGTCTGACCTGAAGCAAGGGGTTTATGGATGTATCCCCGAAACGTGTCACGTCGTAGTATCTGGCACACTGTTGATTACAGTGTTTCTGCAGCCTGTTTTCTTCATTACGCTAAGTATCAGCTATCTTTTTAACGAAGAGTTGTTTTCAAATTCAATATTATATAATTAAAAGGGACAGGCCACGGTGGTAAGAGGTGTTTCTCCTCTATACTGTGCTGGCCATTCCGACAAAAAATATTTTGAATAACTGGTTCTTTTTCCGCTGGGTCTTTTGTTATTTTGATATTAATTAGTGCTCAGGGAGAAGGTTTTTGTGGTGTATTTGCTAGTCAGATAATGGCAGTGATTGTCCAGATAGATTACAGTGCTATGTTCGCTAATAGTTAACAGTGCAGGCTATATTCAGTTGTTTGCAGTGTTTCAGACGGGGTGATTATTCTTTGTCTCATGTGAAATATATATAGAACTATAGCATTCAGCAGAGCATTTGTACTATAACCAATGGAAGATCGTACTACCTCTGGCTTTAGTCCTATACTATTAGGAATTCTTATACGTTTGTCTCTTCTCTCAAATGTATAAGTACAAGATCCCATGCGTATCCAAACAAGGTCCCGCAGTAGCTCCTCATTACCCCTGCATCAATACTGCAGCCACAAGGTTGTAAGTTTGGAAAGTGACAACTTTGGACACATAATATTTCCCAACCATATCTCCAGTCTCAGAGAAATAGTATGTCTTTATAAAAAAAAAATGAGAATAGGCAATGCTAAAGTCAACTACATTGCCTTTAGCTCTACCAGAAATTTAAAAAAAAAGCAGTCACCATACATAGAATCCCTAGGTGTGGTCCGGCTTTCTCCCCTACAAGAACAGGGCTTAAGGTATTTCCATCTATACCACTCAAATACAAAGCCTATTTCTGTTTCCAAGATACTTAGTTCAAAATATGCTTCTCCAAACTTGGCTGAAATAGAAAATATCAAATGGAATATTTCCAAAGGAAAACAAAAGGACAGCAAGTATAGCACAACATCCAGATGAAAAAAAGGTGACTGCAGGAAAAAGGAAACAATGTAGAGGGCAGCATTGCCTCATTCTGTAGTTCTGTTCCTGTAGCATACAGGCACAATCAGTGGATTAAAGATCTAAAGGTCACAAGTTCAAATCTCAACCATGGGATAAAAGCTGGTACTAGTCAAACTTTTTTTTTTTTTTTTTGTCCCAGCAAACCAGCCTTCTCTGAACTAGAGAAAGCCAGTTAAAATCCTCAAAATCAATCAATCAATAAATAGCTCTGACAATGAGCCACTGCATGTCCCTCATCAAAATAGATGCTTTGAGGCAGGGCAGCCCCTCGGCATGGCAATGTGCCCTTGCCACTCAAAGATGTACCAGCTAAGAGGTGAGATTTCAGGAAATTCAGCAAGTAGGTGAGGGCACTTTGCAGCAGGGAAATCCTTACTGAACCAAGCCAGCTTCTCGCTTTTGCTGTTCCTCCAAAGATCTATTCTTTCTAAACAGGATTGCACCTTCTGACCTTAGAAATTCAAGTCCATGTCAAGCTAGCTACATGCTCATATTAAAAGAGACCTTTGTCAGAAGTGGGATTTGAACCCACGCCTCCACTTGGAGACCAGAAGACCCAATGCAGGGAATGATAAGTTCTTAAGTCTGGCGCCTTAGACCACTCGGCCATTCTGACAGCTGCAAAGATGTGACCTAGTCAACTTTTTTTTTTTTGTCCCAGCAAACCAGCCTTCTCTAAACCACAGAAAGCCAGTTCAAATCTTCAAGATCAATAAAAAAATAGATCTGACAAGAGACTGAGCCACTGCATGTCCCTCATCAAAATAGATGCTTTGAGGCAGGGCAGCTCCTCGGCATGACAATGTGCCCTTGCCCCTCAAAGATGTACCAGCTAAGAGGTGAGATTTCAGGAAATTCAGCACGTAGGTGAGGGCACTTTGCAGCAGAGAAATCCTCACTGAACCAAGCCAGCTTCTCGCTTTTGCTGTTCCTCCAAAGATCTATTCTTTCTAAACAGGATTGCACCTTCTGACCTTAGTAATTCAAGTCCATGTCAAGCTAGCTACATGCTCATATTAAAAGAGACCTTTGTCAGAAGTGGGATTTGAACCCACGCCTCCACTTGGAGACCAGAAGGCCCAATGAAGGGAAGGACAAGTTCTTGAGTCTGGCGCCTTAGACCACTCGGCCATTCTGACAGCTGCAAAGTTGTGGCCTAGTCAACTTTTTTTTTTGTCCCAGCAAACCAGCCTTCTCTGAACTAGAGAAAGCCAGTTAAAATCCTCAAAATCAATCAATCAATAAATAGCTCTGACAATGAGCCACTGCATGTCCCTCATCAAAATAGATGCTTTGAGGCAGGGCAGCCCCTCGGCATGGCAATGTGCCCTTGCCACTCAAAGATGTACCAGCTAAGAGGTGAGATTTCAGGAAATTCAGCAAGTAGGTGAGGGCACTTTGCAGCAGGGAAATCCTTACTGAACCAAGCCAGCTTCTCGCTTTTGCTGTTCCTCCAAAGATCTATTCTTTCTAAACAGGATTGCACCTTCTGACCTTAGAAATTCAAGTCCATGTCAAGCTAGCTACATGCTCATATTAAAAGAGACCTTTGTCAGAAGTGGGATTTGAACCCACGCCTCCACTTGGAGACCAGAAGACCCAATGCAGGGAATGATAAGTTCTTAAGTCTGGCGCCTTAGACCACTCGGCCATTCTGACAGCTGCAAAGATGTGACCTAGTCAACTTTTTTTTTTTTGTCCCAGCAAACCAGCCTTCTCTAAACCACAGAAAGCCAGTTCAAATCTTCAAGATCAATAAAAAAATAGATCTGACAAGAGACTGAGCCACTGCATGTCCCTCATCAAAATAGATGCTTTGAGGCAGGGCAGCTCCTCGGCATGACAATGTGCCCTTGCCCCTCAAAGATGTACCAGCTAAGAGGTGAGATTTCAGGAAATTCAGCACGTAGGTGAGGGCACTTTGCAGCAGAGAAATCCTCACTGAACCAAGCCAGCTTCTCGCTTTTGCTGTTCCTCCAAAGATCTATTCTTTCTAAACAGGATTGCACCTTCTGACCTTAGTAATTCAAGTCCATGTCAAGCTAGCTACATGCTCATATTAAAAGAGACCTTTGTCAGAAGTGGGATTTGAACCCACGCCTCCACTTGGAGACCAGAAGGCCCAATGAAGGGAAGGACAAGTTCTTGAGTCTGGCGCCTTAGACCACTCGGCCATTCTGACAGCTGCAAAGTTGTGGCCTAGTCAACTTTTTTTTTTTGTCCCAGCAAACCAGCCTTCTCTGAACTAGAGAAAGCCAGTTAAAATCCTCAAAATCAATCAATCAATAAATAGCTCTGACAATGAGCCACTGCATGTCCCTCATCAAAATAGATGCTTTGAGGCAGGGCAGCCCCTCGGCATGGCAATGTGCCCTTGCCACTCAAAGATGTACCAGCTAAGAGGTGAGATTTCAGGAAATTCAGCAAGTAGGTGAGGGCACTTTGCAGCAGGGAAATCCTTACTGAACCAAGCCAGCTTCTCGCTTTTGCTGTTCCTCCAAAGATCTATTCTTTCTAAACAGGATTGCACCTTCTGACCTTAGAAATTCAAGTCCATGTCAAGCTAGCTACATGCTCATATTAAAAGAGACCTTTGTCAGAAGTGGGATTTGAACCCACGCCTCCACTTGGAGACCAGAAGACCCAATGCAGGGAATGATAAGTTCTTAAGTCTGGCGCCTTAGACCACTCGGCCATTCTGACAGCTGCAAAGATGTGACCTAGTCAACTTTTTTTTTTTTGTCCCAGCAAACCAGCCTTCTCTAAACCACAGAAAGCCAGTTCAAATCTTCAAGATCAATAAAAAATAGATCTGACAAGAGACTGAGCCACTGCATGTCCCTCATCAAAATAGATGCTTTGAGGCAGGGCAGCTCCTCGGCATGACAATGTGCCCTTGCCCCTCAAAGATGTACCAGCTAAGAGGTGAGATTTCAGGAAATTCAGCACGTAGGTGAGGGCACTTTGCAGCAGAGAAATCCTCACTGAACCAAGCCAGCTTCTCGCTTTTGCTGTTCCTCCAAAGATCTATTCTTTCTAAACAGGATTGCACCTTCTGACCTTAGTAATTCAAGTCCATGTCAAGCTAGCTACATGCTCATATTAAAAGAGACCTTTGTCAGAAGTGGGATTTGAACCCACGCCTCCACTTGGAGACCAGAAGGCCCAATGAAGGGAAGGACAAGTTCTTGAGTCTGGCGCCTTAGACCACTCGGCCATTCTGACAGCTGCAAAGTTGTGGCCTAGTCAACTTTTTTTTTTTGTCCCAGCAAACCAGCCTTCTCTGAACTAGAGAAAGCCAGTTAAAATCCTCAAAATCAATCAATCAATAAATAGCTCTGACAATGAGCCACTGCATGTCCCTCATCAAAATAGATGCTTTGAGGCAGGGCAGCCCCTCGGCATGGCAATGTGCCCTTGCCACTCAAAGATGTACCAGCTAAGAGGTGAGATTTCAGGAAATTCAGCAAGTAGGTGAGGGCACTTTGCAGCAGGGAAATCCTTACTGAACCAAGCCAGCTTCTCGCTTTTGCTGTTCCTCCAAAGATCTATTCTTTCTAAACAGGATTGCACCTTCTGACCTTAGAAATTCAAGTCCATGTCAAGCTAGCTACATGCTCATATTAAAAGAGACCTTTGTCAGAAGTGGGATTTGAACCCACGCCTCCACTTGGAGACCAGAAGACCCAATGCAGGGAATGATAAGTTCTTAAGTCTGGCGCCTTAGACCACTCGGCCATTCTGACAGCTGCAAAGATGTGACCTAGTCAACTTTTTTTTTTTTTGTCCCAGCAAACCAGCCTTCTCTAAACCACAGAAAGCCAGTTCAAATCTTCAAGATCAATAAAAAAATAGATCTGACAAGAGACTGAGCCACTGCATGTCCCTCATCAAAATAGATGCTTTGAGGCAGGGCAGCTCCTCGGCATGACAATGTGCCCTTGCCCCTCAAAGATGTACCAGCTAAGAGGTGAGATTTCAGGAAATTCAGCACGTAGGTGAGGGCACTTTGCAGCAGAGAAATCCTCACTGAACCAAGCCAGCTTCTCGCTTTTGCTGTTCCTCCAAAGATCTATTCTTTCTAAACAGGATTGCACCTTCTGACCTTAGTAATTCAAGTCCATGTCAAGCTAGCTACATGCTCATATTAAAAGAGACCTTTGTCAGAAGTGGGATTTGAACCCACGCCTCCACTTGGAGACCAGAAGGCCCAATGAAGGGAAGGACAAGTTCTTGAGTCTGGCGCCTTAGACCACTCGGCCATTCTGACAGCTGCAAAGTTGTGGCCTAGTCAACTTTTTTTTTTGTCCCAGCAAACCAGCCTTCTCTGAACTAGAGAAAGCCAGTTAAAATCCTCAAAATCAATCAATCAATAAATAGCTCTGACAATGAGCCACTGCATGTCCCTCATCAAAATAGATGCTTTGAGGCAGGGCAGCCCCTCGGCATGGCAATGTGCCCTTGCCACTCAAAGATGTACCAGCTAAGAGGTGAGATTTCAGGAAATTCAGCAAGTAGGTGAGGGCACTTTGCAGCAGGGAAATCCTTACTGAACCAAGCCAGCTTCTCGCTTTTGCTGTTCCTCCAAAGATCTATTCTTTCTAAACAGGATTGCACCTTCTGACCTTAGAAATTCAAGTCCATGTCAAGCTAGCTACATGCTCATATTAAAAGAGACCTTTGTCAGAAGTGGGATTTGAACCCACGCCTCCACTTGGAGACCAGAAGACCCAATGCAGGGAATGATAAGTTCTTAAGTCTGGCGCCTTAGACCACTCGGCCATTCTGACAGCTGCAAAGATGTGACCTAGTCAACTTTTTTTTTTTTTGTCCCAGCAAACCAGCCTTCTCTAAACCACAGAAAGCCAGTTCAAATCTTCAAGATCAATAAAAAAATAGATCTGACAAGAGACTGAGCCACTGCATGTCCCTCATCAAAATAGATGCTTTGAGGCAGGGCAGCTCCTCGGCATGACAATGTGCCCTTGCCCCTCAAAGATGTACCAGCTAAGAGGTGAGATTTCAGGAAATTCAGCACGTAGGTGAGGGCACTTTGCAGCAGAGAAATCCTCACTGAACCAAGCCAGCTTCTCGCTTTTGCTGTTCCTCCAAAGATCTATTCTTTCTAAACAGGATTGCACCTTCTGACCTTAGTAATTCAAGTCCATGTCAAGCTAGCTACATGCTCATATTAAAAGAGACCTTTGTCAGAAGTGGGATTTGAACCCACGCCTCCACTTGGAGACCAGAAGGCCCAATGAAGGGAAGGACAAGTTCTTGAGTCTGGCGCCTTAGACCACTCGGCCATTCTGACAGCTGCAAAGTTGTGGCCTAGTCAACTTTTTTTTTTTGTCCCAGCAAACCAGCCTTCTCTGAACTAGAGAAAGCCAGTTAAAATCCTCAAAATCAATCAATCAATAAATAGCTCTGACAATGAGCCACTGCATGTCCCTCATCAAAATAGATGCTTTGAGGCAGGGCAGCCCCTCGGCATGGCAATGTGCCCTTGCCACTCAAAGATGTACCAGCTAAGAGGTGAGATTTCAGGAAATTCAGCAAGTAGGTGAGGGCACTTTGCAGCAGGGAAATCCTTACTGAACCAAGCCAGCTTCTCGCTTTTGCTGTTCCTCCAAAGATCTATTCTTTCTAAACAGGATTGCACCTTCTGACCTTAGAAATTCAAGTCCATGTCAAGCTAGCTACATGCTCATATTAAAAGAGACCTTTGTCAGAAGTGGGATTTGAACCCACGCCTCCACTTGGAGACCAGAAGACCCAATGCAGGGAATGATAAGTTCTTAAGTCTGGCGCCTTAGACCACTCGGCCATTCTGACAGCTGCAAAGATGTGACCTAGTCAACTTTTTTTTTTTTTGTCCCAGCAAACCAGCCTTCTCTAAACCACAGAAAGCCAGTTCAAATCTTCAAGATCAATAAAAAAATAGATCTGACAAGAGACTGAGCCACTGCATGTCCCTCATCAAAATAGATGCTTTGAGGCAGGGCAGCTCCTCGGCATGACAATGTGCCCTTGCCCCTCAAAGATGTACCAGCTAAGAGGTGAGATTTCAGGAAATTCAGCACGTAGGTGAGGGCACTTTGCAGCAGAGAAATCCTCACTGAACCAAGCCAGCTTCTCGCTTTTGCTGTTCCTCCAAAGATCTATTCTTTCTAAACAGGATTGCACCTTCTGACCTTAGTAATTCAAGTCCATGTCAAGCTAGCTACATGCTCATATTAAAAGAGACCTTTGTCAGAAGTGGGATTTGAACCCACGCCTCCACTTGGAGACCAGAAGGCCCAATGAAGGGAAGGACAAGTTCTTGAGTCTGGCGCCTTAGACCACTCGGCCATTCTGACAGCTGCAAAGTTGTGGCCTAGTCAACTTTTTTTTTTGTCCCAGCAAACCAGCCTTCTCTGAACTAGAGAAAGCCAGTTAAAATCCTCAAATTCAATCAATAAATAGCTCTGACAATGAGCCACTGCATGTCCCTCATCAAAATAGATGCTTTGAGGCAGGGCAGCCCCTCGGCATGGCAATGTGCCCTTGCCACTCAAAGATGTACCAGCTAAGAGGTGAGATTTCAGGAAATTCAGCAAGTAGGTGAGGGCACTTTGCAGCAGGGAAATCCTTACTGAACCAAGCCAGCTTCTCGCTTTTGCTGTTCCTCCAAAGATCTATTCTTTCTAAACAGGATTGCACCTTCTGACCTTAGAAATTCAAGTCCATGTCAAGCTAGCTACATGCTCATATTAAAAGAGACCTTTGTCAGAAGTGGGATTTGAACCCACGCCTCCACTTGGAGACCAGAAGACCCAATGCAGGGAATGATAAGTTCTTAAGTCTGGCGCCTTAGACCACTCGGCCATTCTGACAGCTGCAAAGATGTGACCTAGTCAACTTTTTTTTTTTTTGTCCCAGCAAACCAGCCTTCTCTAAACCACAGAAAGCCAGTTCAAATCTTCAAGATCAATAAAAAAATAGATCTGACAAGAGACTGAGCCACTGCATGTCCCTCATCAAAATAGATGCTTTGAGGCAGGGCAGCTCCTCGGCATGACAATGTGCCCTTGCCCCTCAAAGATGTACCAGCTAAGAGGTGAGATTTCAGGAAATTCAGCACGTAGGTGAGGGCACTTTGCAGCAGAGAAATCCTCACTGAACCAAGCCAGCTTCTCGCTTTTGCTGTTCCTCCAAAGATCTATTCTTTCTAAACAGGATTGCACCTTCTGACCTTAGTAATTCAAGTCCATGTCAAGCTAGCTACATGCTCATATTAAAAGAGACCTTTGTCAGAAGTGGGATTTGAACCCACGCCTCCACTTGGAGACCAGAAGGCCCAATGAAGGGAAGGACAAGTTCTTGAGTCTGGCGCCTTAGACCACTCGGCCATTCTGACAGCTGCAAAGTTGTGGCCTAGTCAACTTTTTTTTTTTGTCCCAGCAAACCAGCCTTCTCTGAACTAGAGAAAGCCAGTTAAAATCCTCAAAATCAATCAATCAATAAATAGCTCTGACAATGAGCCACTGCATGTCCCTCATCAAAATAGATGCTTTGAGGCAGGGCAGCCCCTCGGCATGGCAATGTGCCCTTGCCACTCAAAGATGTACCAGCTAAGAGGTGAGATTTCAGGAAATTCAGCAAGTAGGTGAGGGCACTTTGCAGCAGGGAAATCCTTACTGAACCAAGCCAGCTTCTCGCTTTTGCTGTTCCTCCAAAGATCTATTCTTTCTAAACAGGATTGCACCTTCTGACCTTAGAAATTCAAGTCCATGTCAAGCTAGCTACATGCTCATATTAAAAGAGACCTTTGTCAGAAGTGGGATTTGAACCCACGCCTCCACTTGGAGACCAGAAGACCCAATGCAGGGAATGATAAGTTCTTAAGTCTGGCGCCTTAGACCACTCGGCCATTCTGACAGCTGCAAAGATGTGACCTAGTCAACTTTTTTTTTTTTGTCCCAGCAAACCAGCCTTCTCTAAACCACAGAAAGCCAGTTCAAATCTTCAAGATCAATAAAAAAATAGATCTGACAAGAGACTGAGCCACTGCATGTCCCTCATCAAAATAGATGCTTTGAGGCAGGGCAGCTCCTCGGCATGACAATGTGCCCTTGCCCCTCAAAGATGTACCAGCTAAGAGGTGAGATTTCAGGAAATTCAGCACGTAGGTGAGGGCACTTTGCAGCAGAGAAATCCTCACTGAACCAAGCCAGCTTCTCGCTTTTGCTGTTCCTCCAAAGATCTATTCTTTCTAAACAGGATTGCACCTTCTGACCTTAGTAATTCAAGTCCATGTCAAGCTAGCTACATGCTCATATTAAAAGAGACCTTTGTCAGAAGTGGGATTTGAACCCACGCCTCCACTTGGAGACCAGAAGGCCCAATGAAGGGAAGGACAAGTTCTTGAGTCTGGCGCCTTAGACCACTCGGCCATTCTGACAGCTGCAAAGTTGTGGCCTAGTCAACTTTTTTTTTTTGTCCCAGCAAACCAGCCTTCTCTGAACTAGAGAAAGCCAGTTAAAATCCTCAAAATCAATCAATAAATAGCTCTGACAATGAGCCACTGCATGTCCCTCATCAAAATAGATGCTTTGAGGCAGGGCAGCCCCTCGGCATGGCAATGTGCCCTTGCCACTCAAAGATGTACCAGCTAAGAGGTGAGATTTCAGGAAATTCAGCAAGTAGGTGAGGGCACTTTGCAGCAGGGAAATCCTTACTGAACCAAGCCAGCTTCTCGCTTTTGCTGTTCCTCCAAAGATCTATTCTTTCTAAACAGGATTGCACCTTCTGACCTTAGAAATTCAAGTCCATGTCAAGCTAGCTACATGCTCATATTAAAAGAGACCTTTGTCAGAAGTGGGATTTGAACCCACGCCTCCACTTGGAGACCAGAAGACCCAATGCAGGGAATGATAAGTTCTTAAGTCTGGCGCCTTAGACCACTCGGCCATTCTGACAGCTGCAAAGATGTGACCTAGTCAACTTTTTTTTTTTTGTCCCAGCAAACCAGCCTTCTCTAAACCACAGAAAGCCAGTTCAAATCTTCAAGATCAATAAAAAAATAGATCTGACAAGAGACTGAGCCACTGCATGTCCCTCATCAAAATAGATGCTTTGAGGCAGGGCAGCTCCTCGGCATGACAATGTGCCCTTGCCCCTCAAAGATGTACCAGCTAAGAGGTGAGATTTCAGGAAATTCAGCACGTAGGTGAGGGCACTTTGCAGCAGAGAAATCCTCACTGAACCAAGCCAGCTTCTCGCTTTTGCTGTTCCTCCAAAGATCTATTCTTTCTAAACAGGATTGCACCTTCTGACCTTAGTAATTCAAGTCCATGTCAAGCTAGCTACATGCTCATATTAAAAGAGACCTTTGTCAGAAGTGGGATTTGAACCCACGCCTCCACTTGGAGACCAGAAGGCCCAATGAAGGGAAGGACAAGTTCTTGAGTCTGGCGCCTTAGACCACTCGGCCATTCTGACAGCTGCAAAGTTGTGGCCTAGTCAACTTTTTTTTTTTGTCCCAGCAAACCAGCCTTCTCTGAACTAGAGAAAGCCAGTTAAAATCCTCAAAATCAATCAATAAATAGCTCTGACAATGAGCCACTGCATGTCCCTCATCAAAATAGATGCTTTGAGGCAGGGCAGCCCCTCGGCATGGCAATGTGCCCTTGCCACTCAAAGATGTACCAGCTAAGAGGTGAGATTTCAGGAAATTCAGCAAGTAGGTGAGGGCACTTTGCAGCAGGGAAATCCTTACTGAACCAAGCCAGCTTCTCGCTTTTGCTGTTCCTCCAAAGATCTATTCTTTCTAAACAGGATTGCACCTTCTGACCTTAGAAATTCAAGTCCATGTCAAGCTAGCTACATGCTCATATTAAAAGAGACCTTTGTCAGAAGTGGGATTTGAACCCACGCCTCCACTTGGAGACCAGAAGACCCAATGCAGGGAATGATAAGTTCTTAAGTCTGGCGCCTTAGACCACTCGGCCATTCTGACAGCTGCAAAGATGTGACCTAGTCAACTTTTTTTTTTTTTGTCCCAGCAAACCAGCCTTCTCTAAACCACAGAAAGCCAGTTCAAATCTTCAAGATCAATAAAAAAATAGATCTGACAAGAGACTGAGCCACTGCATGTCCCTCATCAAAATAGATGCTTTGAGGCAGGGCAGCTCCTCGGCATGACAATGTGCCCTTGCCCCTCAAAGATGTACCAGCTAAGAGGTGAGATTTCAGGAAATTCAGCACGTAGGTGAGGGCACTTTGCAGCAGAGAAATCCTCACTGAACCAAGCCAGCTTCTCGCTTTTGCTGTTCCTCCAAAGATCTATTCTTTCTAAACAGGATTGCACCTTCTGACCTTAGTAATTCAAGTCCATGTCAAGCTAGCTACATGCTCATATTAAAAGAGACCTTTGTCAGAAGTGGGATTTGAACCCACGCCTCCACTTGGAGACCAGAAGGCCCAATGAAGGGAAGGACAAGTTCTTGAGTCTGGCGCCTTAGACCACTCGGCCATTCTGACAGCTGCAAAGTTGTGGCCTAGTCAACTTTTTTTTTTTGTCCCAGCAAACCAGCCTTCTCTGAACTAGAGAAAGCCAGTTAAAATCCTCAAAATCAATCAATCAATAAATAGCTCTGACAATGAGCCACTGCATGTCCCTCATCAAAATAGATGCTTTGAGGCAGGGCAGCCCCTCGGCATGGCAATGTGCCCTTGCCACTCAAAGATGTACCAGCTAAGAGGTGAGATTTCAGGAAATTCAGCAAGTAGGTGAGGGCACTTTGCAGCAGGGAAATCCTTACTGAACCAAGCCAGCTTCTCGCTTTTGCTGTTCCTCCAAAGATCTATTCTTTCTAAACAGGATTGCACCTTCTGACCTTAGAAATTCAAGTCCATGTCAAGCTAGCTACATGCTCATATTAAAAGAGACCTTTGTCAGAAGTGGGATTTGAACCCACGCCTCCACTTGGAGACCAGAAGACCCAATGCAGGGAATGATAAGTTCTTAAGTCTGGCGCCTTAGACCACTCGGCCATTCTGACAGCTGCAAAGATGTGACCTAGTCAACTTTTTTTTTTTTTGTCCCAGCAAACCAGCCTTCTCTAAACCACAGAAAGCCAGTTCAAATCTTCAAGATCAATAAAAAAATAGATCTGACAAGAGACTGAGCCACTGCATGTCCCTCATCAAAATAGATGCTTTGAGGCAGGGCAGCTCCTCGGCATGACAATGTGCCCTTGCCCCTCAAAGATGTACCAGCTAAGAGGTGAGATTTCAGGAAATTCAGCACGTAGGTGAGGGCACTTTGCAGCAGAGAAATCCTCACTGAACCAAGCCAGCTTCTCGCTTTTGCTGTTCCTCCAAAGATCTATTCTTTCTAAACAGGATTGCACCTTCTGACCTTAGTAATTCAAGTCCATGTCAAGCTAGCTACATGCTCATATTAAAAGAGACCTTTGTCAGAAGTGGGATTTGAACCCACGCCTCCACTTGGAGACCAGAAGGCCCAATGAAGGGAAGGACAAGTTCTTGAGTCTGGCGCCTTAGACCACTCGGCCATTCTGACAGCTGCAAAGTTGTGGCCTAGTCAACTTTTTTTTTTTGTCCCAGCAAACCAGCCTTCTCTGAACTAGAGAAAGCCAGTTAAAATCCTCAAAATCAATCAATCAATAAATAGCTCTGACAATGAGCCACTGCATGTCCCTCATCAAAATAGATGCTTTGAGGCAGGGCAGCCCCTCGGCATGGCAATGTGCCCTTGCCACTCAAAGATGTACCAGCTAAGAGGTGAGATTTCAGGAAATTCAGCAAGTAGGTGAGGGCACTTTGCAGCAGGGAAATCCTTACTGAACCAAGCCAGCTTCTCGCTTTTGCTGTTCCTCCAAAGATCTATTCTTTCTAAACAGGATTGCACCTTCTGACCTTAGAAATTCAAGTCCATGTCAAGCTAGCTACATGCTCATATTAAAAGAGACCTTTGTCAGAAGTGGGATTTGAACCCACGCCTCCACTTGGAGACCAGAAGACCCAATGCAGGGAATGATAAGTTCTTAAGTCTGGCGCCTTAGACCACTCGGCCATTCTGACAGCTGCAAAGATGTGACCTAGTCAACTTTTTTTTTTTTTGTCCCAGCAAACCAGCCTTCTCTAAACCACAGAAAGCCAGTTCAAATCTTCAAGATCAATAAAAAAATAGATCTGACAAGAGACTGAGCCACTGCATGTCCCTCATCAAAATAGATGCTTTGAGGCAGGGCAGCTCCTCGGCATGACAATGTGCCCTTGCCCCTCAAAGATGTACCAGCTAAGAGGTGAGATTTCAGGAAATTCAGCACGTAGGTGAGGGCACTTTGCAGCAGAGAAATCCTCACTGAACCAAGCCAGCTTCTCGCTTTTGCTGTTCCTCCAAAGATCTATTCTTTCTAAACAGGATTGCACCTTCTGACCTTAGTAATTCAAGTCCATGTCAAGCTAGCTACATGCTCATATTAAAAGAGACCTTTGTCAGAAGTGGGATTTGAACCCACGCCTCCACTTGGAGACCAGAAGGCCCAATGAAGGGAAGGACAAGTTCTTGAGTCTGGCGCCTTAGACCACTCGGCCATTCTGACAGCTGCAAAGTTGTGGCCTAGTCAACTTTTTTTTTTTGTCCCAGCAAACCAGCCTTCTCTGAACTAGAGAAAGCCAGTTAAAATCCTCAAAATCAATCAATCAATAAATAGCTCTGACAATGAGCCACTGCATGTCCCTCATCAAAATAGATGCTTTGAGGCAGGGCAGCCCCTCGGCATGGCAATGTGCCCTTGCCACTCAAAGATGTACCAGCTAAGAGGTGAGATTTCAGGAAATTCAGCAAGTAGGTGAGGGCACTTTGCAGCAGGGAAATCCTTACTGAACCAAGCCAGCTTCTCGCTTTTGCTGTTCCTCCAAAGATCTATTCTTTCTAAACAGGATTGCACCTTCTGACCTTAGAAATTCAAGTCCATGTCAAGCTAGCTACATGCTCATATTAAAAGAGACCTTTGTCAGAAGTGGGATTTGAACCCACGCCTCCACTTGGAGACCAGAAGACCCAATGCAGGGAATGATAAGTTCTTAAGTCTGGCGCCTTAGACCACTCGGCCATTCTGACAGCTGCAAAGATGTGACCTAGTCAACTTTTTTTTTTTTGTCCCAGCAAACCAGCCTTCTCTAAACCACAGAAAGCCAGTTCAAATCTTCAAGATCAATAAAAAAATAGATCTGACAAGAGACTGAGCCACTGCATGTCCCTCATCAAAATAGATGCTTTGAGGCAGGGCAGCTCCTCGGCATGACAATGTGCCCTTGCCCCTCAAAGATGTACCAGCTAAGAGGTGAGATTTCAGGAAATTCAGCACGTAGGTGAGGGCACTTTGCAGCAGAGAAATCCTCACTGAACCAAGCCAGCTTCTCGCTTTTGCTGTTCCTCCAAAGATCTATTCTTTCTAAACAGGATTGCACCTTCTGACCTTAGTAATTCAAGTCCATGTCAAGCTAGCTACATGCTCATATTAAAAGAGACCTTTGTCAGAAGTGGGATTTGAACCCACGCCTCCACTTGGAGACCAGAAGGCCCAATGAAGGGAAGGACAAGTTCTTGAGTCTGGCGCCTTAGACCACTCGGCCATTCTGACAGCTGCAAAGTTGTGGCCTAGTCAACTTTTTTTTTTGTCCCAGCAAACCAGCCTTCTCTGAACTAGAGAAAGCCAGTTAAAATCCTCAAAATCAATCAATAAATAGCTCTGACAATGAGCCACTGCATGTCCCTCATCAAAATAGATGCTTTGAGGCAGGGCAGCCCCTCGGCATGGCAATGTGCCCTTGCCACTCAAAGATGTACCAGCTAAGAGGTGAGATTTCAGGAAATTCAGCAAGTAGGTGAGGGCACTTTGCAGCAGGGAAATCCTTACTGAACCAAGCCAGCTTCTCGCTTTTGCTGTTCCTCCAAAGATCTATTCTTTCTAAACAGGATTGCACCTTCTGACCTTAGAAATTCAAGTCCATGTCAAGCTAGCTACATGCTCATATTAAAAGAGACCTTTGTCAGAAGTGGGATTTGAACCCACGCCTCCACTTGGAGACCAGAAGACCCAATGCAGGGAATGATAAGTTCTTAAGTCTGGCGCCTTAGACCACTCGGCCATTCTGACAGCTGCAAAGATGTGACCTAGTCAACTTTTTTTTTTTTTGTCCCAGCAAACCAGCCTTCTCTAAACCACAGAAAGCCAGTTCAAATCTTCAAGATCAATAAAAAAATAGATCTGACAAGAGACTGAGCCACTGCATGTCCCTCATCAAAATAGATGCTTTGAGGCAGGGCAGCTCCTCGGCATGACAATGTGCCCTTGCCCCTCAAAGATGTACCAGCTAAGAGGTGAGATTTCAGGAAATTCAGCACGTAGGTGAGGGCACTTTGCAGCAGAGAAATCCTCACTGAACCAAGCCAGCTTCTCGCTTTTGCTGTTCCTCCAAAGATCTATTCTTTCTAAACAGGATTGCACCTTCTGACCTTAGTAATTCAAGTCCATGTCAAGCTAGCTACATGCTCATATTAAAAGAGACCTTTGTCAGAAGTGGGATTTGAACCCACGCCTCCACTTGGAGACCAGAAGGCCCAATGAAGGGAAGGACAAGTTCTTGAGTCTGGCGCCTTAGACCACTCGGCCATTCTGACAGCTGCAAAGTTGTGGCCTAGTCAACTTTTTTTTTTTGTCCCAGCAAACCAGCCTTCTCTGAACTAGAGAAAGCCAGTTAAAATCCTCAAAATCAATCAATCAATAAATAGCTCTGACAATGAGCCACTGCATGTCCCTCATCAAAATAGATGCTTTGAGGCAGGGCAGCCCCTCGGCATGGCAATGTGCCCTTGCCACTCAAAGATGTACCAGCTAAGAGGTGAGATTTCAGGAAATTCAGCAAGTAGGTGAGGGCACTTTGCAGCAGGGAAATCCTTACTGAACCAAGCCAGCTTCTCGCTTTTGCTGTTCCTCCAAAGATCTATTCTTTCTAAACAGGATTGCACCTTCTGACCTTAGAAATTCAAGTCCATGTCAAGCTAGCTACATGCTCATATTAAAAGAGACCTTTGTCAGAAGTGGGATTTGAACCCACGCCTCCACTTGGAGACCAGAAGACCCAATGCAGGGAATGATAAGTTCTTAAGTCTGGCGCCTTAGACCACTCGGCCATTCTGACAGCTGCAAAGATGTGACCTAGTCAACTTTTTTTTTTTTGTCCCAGCAAACCAGCCTTCTCTAAACCACAGAAAGCCAGTTCAAATCTTCAAGATCAATAAAAAAATAGATCTGACAAGAGACTGAGCCACTGCATGTCCCTCATCAAAATAGATGCTTTGAGGCAGGGCAGCTCCTCGGCATGACAATGTGCCCTTGCCCCTCAAAGATGTACCAGCTAAGAGGTGAGATTTCAGGAAATTCAGCACGTAGGTGAGGGCACTTTGCAGCAGAGAAATCCTCACTGAACCAAGCCAGCTTCTCGCTTTTGCTGTTCCTCCAAAGATCTATTCTTTCTAAACAGGATTGCACCTTCTGACCTTAGTAATTCAAGTCCATGTCAAGCTAGCTACATGCTCATATTAAAAGAGACCTTTGTCAGAAGTGGGATTTGAACCCACGCCTCCACTTGGAGACCAGAAGGCCCAATGAAGGGAAGGACAAGTTCTTGAGTCTGGCGCCTTAGACCACTCGGCCATTCTGACAGCTGCAAAGTTGTGGCCTAGTCAACTTTTTTTTTTGTCCCAGCAAACCAGCCTTCTCTGAACTAGAGAAAGCCAGTTAAAATCCTCAAAATCAATCAATCAATAAATAGCTCTGACAATGAGCCACTGCATGTCCCTCATCAAAATAGATGCTTTGAGGCAGGGCAGCCCCTCGGCATGGCAATGTGCCCTTGCCACTCAAAGATGTACCAGCTAAGAGGTGAGATTTCAGGAAATTCAGCAAGTAGGTGAGGGCACTTTGCAGCAGGGAAATCCTTACTGAACCAAGCCAGCTTCTCGCTTTTGCTGTTCCTCCAAAGATCTATTCTTTCTAAACAGGATTGCACCTTCTGACCTTAGAAATTCAAGTCCATGTCAAGCTAGCTACATGCTCATATTAAAAGAGACCTTTGTCAGAAGTGGGATTTGAACCCACGCCTCCACTTGGAGACCAGAAGACCCAATGCAGGGAATGATAAGTTCTTAAGTCTGGCGCCTTAGACCACTCGGCCATTCTGACAGCTGCAAAGATGTGACCTAGTCAACTTTTTTTTTTTTGTCCCAGCAAACCAGCCTTCTCTAAACCACAGAAAGCCAGTTCAAATCTTCAAGATCAATAAAAAAATAGATCTGACAAGAGACTGAGCCACTGCATGTCCCTCATCAAAATAGATGCTTTGAGGCAGGGCAGCTCCTCGGCATGACAATGTGCCCTTGCCCCTCAAAGATGTACCAGCTAAGAGGTGAGATTTCAGGAAATTCAGCACGTAGGTGAGGGCACTTTGCAGCAGAGAAATCCTCACTGAACCAAGCCAGCTTCTCGCTTTTGCTGTTCCTCCAAAGATCTATTCTTTCTAAACAGGATTGCACCTTCTGACCTTAGTAATTCAAGTCCATGTCAAGCTAGCTACATGCTCATATTAAAAGAGACCTTTGTCAGAAGTGGGATTTGAACCCACGCCTCCACTTGGAGACCAGAAGGCCCAATGAAGGGAAGGACAAGTTCTTGAGTCTGGCGCCTTAGACCACTCGGCCATTCTGACAGCTGCAAAGTTGTGGCCTAGTCAACTTTTTTTTTTGTCCCAGCAAACCAGCCTTCTCTGAACTAGAGAAAGCCAGTTAAAATCCTCAAAATCAATCAATCAATAAATAGCTCTGACAATGAGCCACTGCATGTCCCTCATCAAAATAGATGCTTTGAGGCAGGGCAGCCCCTCGGCATGGCAATGTGCCCTTGCCACTCAAAGATGTACCAGCTAAGAGGTGAGATTTCAGGAAATTCAGCAAGTAGGTGAGGGCACTTTGCAGCAGGGAAATCCTTACTGAACCAAGCCAGCTTCTCGCTTTTGCTGTTCCTCCAAAGATCTATTCTTTCTAAACAGGATTGCACCTTCTGACCTTAGAAATTCAAGTCCATGTCAAGCTAGCTACATGCTCATATTAAAAGAGACCTTTGTCAGAAGTGGGATTTGAACCCACGCCTCCACTTGGAGACCAGAAGACCCAATGCAGGGAATGATAAGTTCTTAAGTCTGGCGCCTTAGACCACTCGGCCATTCTGACAGCTGCAAAGATGTGACCTAGTCAACTTTTTTTTTTTTGTCCCAGCAAACCAGCCTTCTCTAAACCACAGAAAGCCAGTTCAAATCTTCAAGATCAATAAAAAAATAGATCTGACAAGAGACTGAGCCACTGCATGTCCCTCATCAAAATAGATGCTTTGAGGCAGGGCAGCTCCTCGGCATGACAATGTGCCCTTGCCCCTCAAAGATGTACCAGCTAAGAGGTGAGATTTCAGGAAATTCAGCACGTAGGTGAGGGCACTTTGCAGCAGAGAAATCCTCACTGAACCAAGCCAGCTTCTCGCTTTTGCTGTTCCTCCAAAGATCTATTCTTTCTAAACAGGATTGCACCTTCTGACCTTAGTAATTCAAGTCCATGTCAAGCTAGCTACATGCTCATATTAAAAGAGACCTTTGTCAGAAGTGGGATTTGAACCCACGCCTCCACTTGGAGACCAGAAGGCCCAATGAAGGGAAGGACAAGTTCTTGAGTCTGGCGCCTTAGACCACTCGGCCATTCTGACAGCTGCAAAGTTGTGGCCTAGTCAACTTTTTTTTTTGTCCCAGCAAACCAGCCTTCTCTGAACTAGAGAAAGCCAGTTAAAATCCTCAAAATCAATCAATCAATAAATAGCTCTGACAATGAGCCACTGCATGTCCCTCATCAAAATAGATGCTTTGAGGCAGGGCAGCCCCTCGGCATGGCAATGTGCCCTTGCCACTCAAAGATGTACCAGCTAAGAGGTGAGATTTCAGGAAATTCAGCAAGTAGGTGAGGGCACTTTGCAGCAGGGAAATCCTTACTGAACCAAGCCAGCTTCTCGCTTTTGCTGTTCCTCCAAAGATCTATTCTTTCTAAACAGGATTGCACCTTCTGACCTTAGAAATTCAAGTCCATGTCAAGCTAGCTACATGCTCATATTAAAAGAGACCTTTGTCAGAAGTGGGATTTGAACCCACGCCTCCACTTGGAGACCAGAAGACCCAATGCAGGGAATGATAAGTTCTTAAGTCTGGCGCCTTAGACCACTCGGCCATTCTGACAGCTGCAAAGATGTGACCTAGTCAACTTTTTTTTTTTTGTCCCAGCAAACCAGCCTTCTCTAAACCACAGAAAGCCAGTTCAAATCTTCAAGATCAATAAAAAAATAGATCTGACAAGAGACTGAGCCACTGCATGTCCCTCATCAAAATAGATGCTTTGAGGCAGGGCAGCTCCTCGGCATGACAATGTGCCCTTGCCCCTCAAAGATGTACCAGCTAAGAGGTGAGATTTCAGGAAATTCAGCACGTAGGTGAGGGCACTTTGCAGCAGAGAAATCCTCACTGAACCAAGCCAGCTTCTCGCTTTTGCTGTTCCTCCAAAGATCTATTCTTTCTAAACAGGATTGCACCTTCTGACCTTAGTAATTCAAGTCCATGTCAAGCTAGCTACATGCTCATATTAAAAGAGACCTTTGTCAGAAGTGGGATTTGAACCCACGCCTCCACTTGGAGACCAGAAGGCCCAATGAAGGGAAGGACAAGTTCTTGAGTCTGGCGCCTTAGACCACTCGGCCATTCTGACAGCTGCAAAGTTGTGGCCTAGTCAACTTTTTTTTTTTGTCCCAGCAAACCAGCCTTCTCTGAACTAGAGAAAGCCAGTTAAAATCCTCAAAATCAATCAATCAATAAATAGCTCTGACAATGAGCCACTGCATGTCCCTCATCAAAATAGATGCTTTGAGGCAGGGCAGCCCCTCGGCATGGCAATGTGCCCTTGCCACTCAAAGATGTACCAGCTAAGAGGTGAGATTTCAGGAAATTCAGCAAGTAGGTGAGGGCACTTTGCAGCAGGGAAATCCTTACTGAACCAAGCCAGCTTCTCGCTTTTGCTGTTCCTCCAAAGATCTATTCTTTCTAAACAGGATTGCACCTTCTGACCTTAGAAATTCAAGTCCATGTCAAGCTAGCTACATGCTCATATTAAAAGAGACCTTTGTCAGAAGTGGGATTTGAACCCACGCCTCCACTTGGAGACCAGAAGACCCAATGCAGGGAATGATAAGTTCTTAAGTCTGGCGCCTTAGACCACTCGGCCATTCTGACAGCTGCAAAGATGTGACCTAGTCAACTTTTTTTTTTTTGTCCCAGCAAACCAGCCTTCTCTAAACCACAGAAAGCCAGTTCAAATCTTCAAGATCAATAAAAAAATAGATCTGACAAGAGACTGAGCCACTGCATGTCCCTCATCAAAATAGATGCTTTGAGGCAGGGCAGCTCCTCGGCATGACAATGTGCCCTTGCCCCTCAAAGATGTACCAGCTAAGAGGTGAGATTTCAGGAAATTCAGCACGTAGGTGAGGGCACTTTGCAGCAGAGAAATCCTCACTGAACCAAGCCAGCTTCTCGCTTTTGCTGTTCCTCCAAAGATCTATTCTTTCTAAACAGGATTGCACCTTCTGACCTTAGTAATTCAAGTCCATGTCAAGCTAGCTACATGCTCATATTAAAAGAGACCTTTGTCAGAAGTGGGATTTGAACCCACGCCTCCACTTGGAGACCAGAAGGCCCAATGAAGGGAAGGACAAGTTCTTGAGTCTGGCGCCTTAGACCACTCGGCCATTCTGACAGCTGCAAAGTTGTGGCCTAGTCAACTTTTTTTTTTGTCCCAGCAAACCAGCCTTCTCTGAACTAGAGAAAGCCAGTTAAAATCCTCAAAATCAATCAATCAATAAATAGCTCTGACAATGAGCCACTGCATGTCCCTCATCAAAATAGATGCTTTGAGGCAGGGCAGCCCCTCGGCATGGCAATGTGCCCTTGCCACTCAAAGATGTACCAGCTAAGAGGTGAGATTTCAGGAAATTCAGCAAGTAGGTGAGGGCACTTTGCAGCAGGGAAATCCTTACTGAACCAAGCCAGCTTCTCGCTTTTGCTGTTCCTCCAAAGATCTATTCTTTCTAAACAGGATTGCACCTTCTGACCTTAGAAATTCAAGTCCATGTCAAGCTAGCTACATGCTCATATTAAAAGAGACCTTTGTCAGAAGTGGGATTTGAACCCACGCCTCCACTTGGAGACCAGAAGACCCAATGCAGGGAATGATAAGTTCTTAAGTCTGGCGCCTTAGACCACTCGGCCATTCTGACAGCTGCAAAGATGTGACCTAGTCAACTTTTTTTTTTTTGTCCCAGCAAACCAGCCTTCTCTAAACCACAGAAAGCCAGTTCAAATCTTCAAGATCAATAAAAAAATAGATCTGACAAGAGACTGAGCCACTGCATGTCCCTCATCAAAATAGATGCTTTGAGGCAGGGCAGCTCCTCGGCATGACAATGTGCCCTTGCCCCTCAAAGATGTACCAGCTAAGAGGTGAGATTTCAGGAAATTCAGCACGTAGGTGAGGGCACTTTGCAGCAGAGAAATCCTCACTGAACCAAGCCAGCTTCTCGCTTTTGCTGTTCCTCCAAAGATCTATTCTTTCTAAACAGGATTGCACCTTCTGACCTTAGTAATTCAAGTCCATGTCAAGCTAGCTACATGCTCATATTAAAAGAGACCTTTGTCAGAAGTGGGATTTGAACCCACGCCTCCACTTGGAGACCAGAAGGCCCAATGAAGGGAAGGACAAGTTCTTGAGTCTGGCGCCTTAGACCACTCGGCCATTCTGACAGCTGCAAAGTTGTGGCCTAGTCAACTTTTTTTTTTGTCCCAGCAAACCAGCCTTCTCTGAACTAGAGAAAGCCAGTTAAAATCCTCAAAATCAATCAATAAATAGCTCTGACAATGAGCCACTGCATGTCCCTCATCAAAATAGATGCTTTGAGGCAGGGCAGCCCCTCGGCATGGCAATGTGCCCTTGCCACTCAAAGATGTACCAGCTAAGAGGTGAGATTTCAGGAAATTCAGCAAGTAGGTGAGGGCACTTTGCAGCAGGGAAATCCTTACTGAACCAAGCCAGCTTCTCGCTTTTGCTGTTCCTCCAAAGATCTATTCTTTCTAAACAGGATTGCACCTTCTGACCTTAGAAATTCAAGTCCATGTCAAGCTAGCTACATGCTCATATTAAAAGAGACCTTTGTCAGAAGTGGGATTTGAACCCACGCCTCCACTTGGAGACCAGAAGACCCAATGCAGGGAATGATAAGTTCTTAAGTCTGGCGCCTTAGACCACTCGGCCATTCTGACAGCTGCAAAGATGTGACCTAGTCAACTTTTTTTTTTTTGTCCCAGCAAACCAGCCTTCTCTAAACCACAGAAAGCCAGTTCAAATCTTCAAGATCAATAAAAAAATAGATCTGACAAGAGACTGAGCCACTGCATGTCCCTCATCAAAATAGATGCTTTGAGGCAGGGCAGCTCCTCGGCATGACAATGTGCCCTTGCCCCTCAAAGATGTACCAGCTAAGAGGTGAGATTTCAGGAAATTCAGCACGTAGGTGAGGGCACTTTGCAGCAGAGAAATCCTCACTGAACCAAGCCAGCTTCTCGCTTTTGCTGTTCCTCCAAAGATCTATTCTTTCTAAACAGGATTGCACCTTCTGACCTTAGTAATTCAAGTCCATGTCAAGCTAGCTACATGCTCATATTAAAAGAGACCTTTGTCAGAAGTGGGATTTGAACCCACGCCTCCACTTGGAGACCAGAAGGCCCAATGAAGGGAAGGACAAGTTCTTGAGTCTGGCGCCTTAGACCACTCGGCCATTCTGACAGCTGCAAAGTTGTGGCCTAGTCAACTTTTTTTTTTGTCCCAGCAAACCAGCCTTCTCTGAACTAGAGAAAGCCAGTTAAAATCCTCAAAATCAATCAATAAATAGCTCTGACAATGAGCCACTGCATGTCCCTCATCAAAATAGATGCTTTGAGGCAGGGCAGCCCCTCGGCATGGCAATGTGCCCTTGCCACTCAAAGATGTACCAGCTAAGAGGTGAGATTTCAGGAAATTCAGCAAGTAGGTGAGGGCACTTTGCAGCAGGGAAATCCTTACTGAACCAAGCCAGCTTCTCGCTTTTGCTGTTCCTCCAAAGATCTATTCTTTCTAAACAGGATTGCACCTTCTGACCTTAGAAATTCAAGTCCATGTCAAGCTAGCTACATGCTCATATTAAAAGAGACCTTTGTCAGAAGTGGGATTTGAACCCACGCCTCCACTTGGAGACCAGAAGACCCAATGCAGGGAATGATAAGTTCTTAAGTCTGGCGCCTTAGACCACTCGGCCATTCTGACAGCTGCAAAGATGTGACCTAGTCAACTTTTTTTTTTTTGTCCCAGCAAACCAGCCTTCTCTAAACCACAGAAAGCCAGTTCAAATCTTCAAGATCAATAAAAAAATAGATCTGACAAGAGACTGAGCCACTGCATGTCCCTCATCAAAATAGATGCTTTGAGGCAGGGCAGCTCCTCGGCATGACAATGTGCCCTTGCCCCTCAAAGATGTACCAGCTAAGAGGTGAGATTTCAGGAAATTCAGCACGTAGGTGAGGGCACTTTGCAGCAGAGAAATCCTCACTGAACCAAGCCAGCTTCTCGCTTTTGCTGTTCCTCCAAAGATCTATTCTTTCTAAACAGGATTGCACCTTCTGACCTTAGTAATTCAAGTCCATGTCAAGCTAGCTACATGCTCATATTAAAAGAGACCTTTGTCAGAAGTGGGATTTGAACCCACGCCTCCACTTGGAGACCAGAAGGCCCAATGAAGGGAAGGACAAGTTCTTGAGTCTGGCGCCTTAGACCACTCGGCCATTCTGACAGCTGCAAAGTTGTGGCCTAGTCAACTTTTTTTTTTGTCCCAGCAAACCAGCCTTCTCTGAACTAGAGAAAGCCAGTTAAAATCCTCAAAATCAATCAATCAATAAATAGCTCTGACAATGAGCCACTGCATGTCCCTCATCAAAATAGATGCTTTGAGGCAGGGCAGCCCCTCGGCATGGCAATGTGCCCTTGCCACTCAAAGATGTACCAGCTAAGAGGTGAGATTTCAGGAAATTCAGCAAGTAGGTGAGGGCACTTTGCAGCAGGGAAATCCTTACTGAACCAAGCCAGCTTCTCGCTTTTGCTGTTCCTCCAAAGATCTATTCTTTCTAAACAGGATTGCACCTTCTGACCTTAGAAATTCAAGTCCATGTCAAGCTAGCTACATGCTCATATTAAAAGAGACCTTTGTCAGAAGTGGGATTTGAACCCACGCCTCCACTTGGAGACCAGAAGACCCAATGCAGGGAATGATAAGTTCTTAAGTCTGGCGCCTTAGACCACTCGGCCATTCTGACAGCTGCAAAGATGTGACCTAGTCAACTTTTTTTTTTTTTGTCCCAGCAAACCAGCCTTCTCTAAACCACAGAAAGCCAGTTCAAATCTTCAAGATCAATAAAAAAATAGATCTGACAAGAGACTGAGCCACTGCATGTCCCTCATCAAAATAGATGCTTTGAGGCAGGGCAGCTCCTCGGCATGACAATGTGCCCTTGCCCCTCAAAGATGTACCAGCTAAGAGGTGAGATTTCAGGAAATTCAGCACGTAGGTGAGGGCACTTTGCAGCAGAGAAATCCTCACTGAACCAAGCCAGCTTCTCGCTTTTGCTGTTCCTCCAAAGATCTATTCTTTCTAAACAGGATTGCACCTTCTGACCTTAGTAATTCAAGTCCATGTCAAGCTAGCTACATGCTCATATTAAAAGAGACCTTTGTCAGAAGTGGGATTTGAACCCACGCCTCCACTTGGAGACCAGAAGGCCCAATGAAGGGAAGGACAAGTTCTTGAGTCTGGCGCCTTAGACCACTCGGCCATTCTGACAGCTGCAAAGTTGTGGCCTAGTCAACTTTTTTTTTTTGTCCCAGCAAACCAGCCTTCTCTGAACTAGAGAAAGCCAGTTAAAATCCTCAAAATCAATCAATCAATAAATAGCTCTGACAATGAGCCACTGCATGTCCCTCATCAAAATAGATGCTTTGAGGCAGGGCAGCCCCTCGGCATGGCAATGTGCCCTTGCCACTCAAAGATGTACCAGCTAAGAGGTGAGATTTCAGGAAATTCAGCAAGTAGGTGAGGGCACTTTGCAGCAGGGAAATCCTTACTGAACCAAGCCAGCTTCTCGCTTTTGCTGTTCCTCCAAAGATCTATTCTTTCTAAACAGGATTGCACCTTCTGACCTTAGAAATTCAAGTCCATGTCAAGCTAGCTACATGCTCATATTAAAAGAGACCTTTGTCAGAAGTGGGATTTGAACCCACGCCTCCACTTGGAGACCAGAAGACCCAATGCAGGGAATGATAAGTTCTTAAGTCTGGCGCCTTAGACCACTCGGCCATTCTGACAGCTGCAAAGATGTGACCTAGTCAACTTTTTTTTTTTTGTCCCAGCAAACCAGCCTTCTCTAAACCACAGAAAGCCAGTTCAAATCTTCAAGATCAATAAAAAAATAGATCTGACAAGAGACTGAGCCACTGCATGTCCCTCATCAAAATAGATGCTTTGAGGCAGGGCAGCTCCTCGGCATGACAATGTGCCCTTGCCCCTCAAAGATGTACCAGCTAAGAGGTGAGATTTCAGGAAATTCAGCACGTAGGTGAGGGCACTTTGCAGCAGAGAAATCCTCACTGAACCAAGCCAGCTTCTCGCTTTTGCTGTTCCTCCAAAGATCTATTCTTTCTAAACAGGATTGCACCTTCTGACCTTAGTAATTCAAGTCCATGTCAAGCTAGCTACATGCTCATATTAAAAGAGACCTTTGTCAGAAGTGGGATTTGAACCCACGCCTCCACTTGGAGACCAGAAGGCCCAATGAAGGGAAGGACAAGTTCTTGAGTCTGGCGCCTTAGACCACTCGGCCATTCTGACAGCTGCAAAGTTGTGGCCTAGTCAACTTTTTTTTTTGTCCCAGCAAACCAGCCTTCTCTGAACTAGAGAAAGCCAGTTAAAATCCTCAAAATCAATCAATAAATAGCTCTGACAATGAGCCACTGCATGTCCCTCATCAAAATAGATGCTTTGAGGCAGGGCAGCCCCTCGGCATGGCAATGTGCCCTTGCCACTCAAAGATGTACCAGCTAAGAGGTGAGATTTCAGGAAATTCAGCAAGTAGGTGAGGGCACTTTGCAGCAGGGAAATCCTTACTGAACCAAGCCAGCTTCTCGCTTTTGCTGTTCCTCCAAAGATCTATTCTTTCTAAACAGGATTGCACCTTCTGACCTTAGAAATTCAAGTCCATGTCAAGCTAGCTACATGCTCATATTAAAAGAGACCTTTGTCAGAAGTGGGATTTGAACCCACGCCTCCACTTGGAGACCAGAAGACCCAATGCAGGGAATGATAAGTTCTTAAGTCTGGCGCCTTAGACCACTCGGCCATTCTGACAGCTGCAAAGATGTGACCTAGTCAACTTTTTTTTTTTTGTCCCAGCAAACCAGCCTTCTCTAAACCACAGAAAGCCAGTTCAAATCTTCAAGATCAATAAAAAAATAGATCTGACAAGAGACTGAGCCACTGCATGTCCCTCATCAAAATAGATGCTTTGAGGCAGGGCAGCTCCTCGGCATGACAATGTGCCCTTGCCCCTCAAAGATGTACCAGCTAAGAGGTGAGATTTCAGGAAATTCAGCACGTAGGTGAGGGCACTTTGCAGCAGAGAAATCCTCACTGAACCAAGCCAGCTTCTCGCTTTTGCTGTTCCTCCAAAGATCTATTCTTTCTAAACAGGATTGCACCTTCTGACCTTAGTAATTCAAGTCCATGTCAAGCTAGCTACATGCTCATATTAAAAGAGACCTTTGTCAGAAGTGGGATTTGAACCCACGCCTCCACTTGGAGACCAGAAGGCCCAATGAAGGGAAGGACAAGTTCTTGAGTCTGGCGCCTTAGACCACTCGGCCATTCTGACAGCTGCAAAGTTGTGGCCTAGTCAACTTTTTTTTTTTGTCCCAGCAAACCAGCCTTCTCTGAACTAGAGAAAGCCAGTTAAAATCCTCAAAATCAATCAATCAATAAATAGCTCTGACAATGAGCCACTGCATGTCCCTCATCAAAATAGATGCTTTGAGGCAGGGCAGCCCCTCGGCATGGCAATGTGCCCTTGCCACTCAAAGATGTACCAGCTAAGAGGTGAGATTTCAGGAAATTCAGCAAGTAGGTGAGGGCACTTTGCAGCAGGGAAATCCTTACTGAACCAAGCCAGCTTCTCGCTTTTGCTGTTCCTCCAAAGATCTATTCTTTCTAAACAGGATTGCACCTTCTGACCTTAGAAATTCAAGTCCATGTCAAGCTAGCTACATGCTCATATTAAAAGAGACCTTTGTCAGAAGTGGGATTTGAACCCACGCCTCCACTTGGAGACCAGAAGACCCAATGCAGGGAATGATAAGTTCTTAAGTCTGGCGCCTTAGACCACTCGGCCATTCTGACAGCTGCAAAGATGTGACCTAGTCAACTTTTTTTTTTTTTGTCCCAGCAAACCAGCCTTCTCTAAACCACAGAAAGCCAGTTCAAATCTTCAAGATCAATAAAAAAATAGATCTGACAAGAGACTGAGCCACTGCATGTCCCTCATCAAAATAGATGCTTTGAGGCAGGGCAGCTCCTCGGCATGACAATGTGCCCTTGCCCCTCAAAGATGTACCAGCTAAGAGGTGAGATTTCAGGAAATTCAGCACGTAGGTGAGGGCACTTTGCAGCAGAGAAATCCTCACTGAACCAAGCCAGCTTCTCGCTTTTGCTGTTCCTCCAAAGATCTATTCTTTCTAAACAGGATTGCACCTTCTGACCTTAGTAATTCAAGTCCATGTCAAGCTAGCTACATGCTCATATTAAAAGAGACCTTTGTCAGAAGTGGGATTTGAACCCACGCCTCCACTTGGAGACCAGAAGGCCCAATGAAGGGAAGGACAAGTTCTTGAGTCTGGCGCCTTAGACCACTCGGCCATTCTGACAGCTGCAAAGTTGTGGCCTAGTCAACTTTTTTTTTTTGTCCCAGCAAACCAGCCTTCTCTGAACTAGAGAAAGCCAGTTAAAATCCTCAAAATCAATCAATCAATAAATAGCTCTGACAATGAGCCACTGCATGTCCCTCATCAAAATAGATGCTTTGAGGCAGGGCAGCCCCTCGGCATGGCAATGTGCCCTTGCCACTCAAAGATGTACCAGCTAAGAGGTGAGATTTCAGGAAATTCAGCAAGTAGGTGAGGGCACTTTGCAGCAGGGAAATCCTTACTGAACCAAGCCAGCTTCTCGCTTTTGCTGTTCCTCCAAAGATCTATTCTTTCTAAACAGGATTGCACCTTCTGACCTTAGAAATTCAAGTCCATGTCAAGCTAGCTACATGCTCATATTAAAAGAGACCTTTGTCAGAAGTGGGATTTGAACCCACGCCTCCACTTGGAGACCAGAAGACCCAATGCAGGGAATGATAAGTTCTTAAGTCTGGCGCCTTAGACCACTCGGCCATTCTGACAGCTGCAAAGATGTGACCTAGTCAACTTTTTTTTTTTTGTCCCAGCAAACCAGCCTTCTCTAAACCACAGAAAGCCAGTTCAAATCTTCAAGATCAATAAAAAAATAGATCTGACAAGAGACTGAGCCACTGCATGTCCCTCATCAAAATAGATGCTTTGAGGCAGGGCAGCTCCTCGGCATGACAATGTGCCCTTGCCCCTCAAAGATGTACCAGCTAAGAGGTGAGATTTCAGGAAATTCAGCACGTAGGTGAGGGCACTTTGCAGCAGAGAAATCCTCACTGAACCAAGCCAGCTTCTCGCTTTTGCTGTTCCTCCAAAGATCTATTCTTTCTAAACAGGATTGCACCTTCTGACCTTAGTAATTCAAGTCCATGTCAAGCTAGCTACATGCTCATATTAAAAGAGACCTTTGTCAGAAGTGGGATTTGAACCCACGCCTCCACTTGGAGACCAGAAGGCCCAATGAAGGGAAGGACAAGTTCTTGAGTCTGGCGCCTTAGACCACTCGGCCATTCTGACAGCTGCAAAGTTGTGGCCTAGTCAACTTTTTTTTTTGTCCCAGCAAACCAGCCTTCTCTGAACTAGAGAAAGCCAGTTAAAATCCTCAAAATCAATCAATAAATAGCTCTGACAATGAGCCACTGCATGTCCCTCATCAAAATAGATGCTTTGAGGCAGGGCAGCCCCTCGGCATGGCAATGTGCCCTTGCCACTCAAAGATGTACCAGCTAAGAGGTGAGATTTCAGGAAATTCAGCAAGTAGGTGAGGGCACTTTGCAGCAGGGAAATCCTTACTGAACCAAGCCAGCTTCTCGCTTTTGCTGTTCCTCCAAAGATCTATTCTTTCTAAACAGGATTGCACCTTCTGACCTTAGAAATTCAAGTCCATGTCAAGCTAGCTACATGCTCATATTAAAAGAGACCTTTGTCAGAAGTGGGATTTGAACCCACGCCTCCACTTGGAGACCAGAAGACCCAATGCAGGGAATGATAAGTTCTTAAGTCTGGCGCCTTAGACCACTCGGCCATTCTGACAGCTGCAAAGATGTGACCTAGTCAACTTTTTTTTTTTTGTCCCAGCAAACCAGCCTTCTCTAAACCACAGAAAGCCAGTTCAAATCTTCAAGATCAATAAAAAAATAGATCTGACAAGAGACTGAGCCACTGCATGTCCCTCATCAAAATAGATGCTTTGAGGCAGGGCAGCTCCTCGGCATGACAATGTGCCCTTGCCCCTCAAAGATGTACCAGCTAAGAGGTGAGATTTCAGGAAATTCAGCACGTAGGTGAGGGCACTTTGCAGCAGAGAAATCCTCACTGAACCAAGCCAGCTTCTCGCTTTTGCTGTTCCTCCAAAGATCTATTCTTTCTAAACAGGATTGCACCTTCTGACCTTAGACATTCAAGTCCATGTCAAGCTAGCTACATGCTCATATTAAAAGAGACCTTTGTCAGAAGTGGGATTTGAACCCACGCCTCCACTTGGAGACCAGAAGGCCCAATGAAGGGAAGGACAAGTTCTTGAGTCTGGCGCCTTAGACCACTCGGCCATTCTGACAGCTGCAAAGTTGTGGCCTAGTCAACTTTTTTTTTTGTCCCAGCAAACCAGCCTTCTCTGAACTAGAGAAAGCCAGTTAAAATCCTCAAAATCAATCAATCAATAAATAGCTCTGACAATGAGCCACTGCATGTCCCTCATCAAAATAGATGCTTTGAGGCAGGGCAGCCCCTCGGCATGGCAATGTGCCCTTGCCACTCAAAGATGTACCAGCTAAGAGGTGAGATTTCAGGAAATTCAGCAAGTAGGTGAGGGCACTTTGCAGCAGGGAAATCCTTACTGAACCAAGCCAGCTTCTCGCTTTTGCTGTTCCTCCAAAGATCTATTCTTTCTAAACAGGATTGCACCTTCTGACCTTAGAAATTCAAGTCCATGTCAAGCTAGCTACATGCTCATATTAAAAGAGACCTTTGTCAGAAGTGGGATTTGAACCCACGCCTCCACTTGGAGACCAGAAGACCCAATGCAGGGAATGATAAGTTCTTAAGTCTGGCGCCTTAGACCACTCGGCCATTCTGACAGCTGCAAAGATGTGACCTAGTCAACTTTTTTTTTTTTGTCCCAGCAAACCAGCCTTCTCTAAACCACAGAAAGCCAGTTCAAATCTTCAAGATCAATAAAAAAATAGATCTGACAAGAGACTGAGCCACTGCATGTCCCTCATCAAAATAGATGCTTTGAGGCAGGGCAGCTCCTCGGCATGACAATGTGCCCTTGCCCCTCAAAGATGTACCAGCTAAGAGGTGAGATTTCAGGAAATTCAGCACGTAGGTGAGGGCACTTTGCAGCAGAGAAATCCTCACTGAACCAAGCCAGCTTCTCGCTTTTGCTGTTCCTCCAAAGATCTATTCTTTCTAAACAGGATTGCACCTTCTGACCTTAGACATTCAAGTCCATGTCAAGCTAGCTACATGCTCATATTAAAAGAGACCTTTGTCAGAAGTGGGATTTGAACCCACGCCTCCACTTGGAGACCAGAAGGCCCAATGAAGGGAAGGACAAGTTCTTGAGTCTGGCGCCTTAGACCACTCGGCCATTCTGACAGCTGCAAAGTTGTGGCCTAGTCAACTTTTTTTTTTTGTCCCAGCAAACCAGCCTTCTCTGAACTAGAGAAAGCCAGTTAAAATCCTCAAAATCAATCAATAAATAGCTCTGACAATGAGCCACTGCATGTCCCTCATCAAAATAGATGCTTTGAGGCAGGGCAGCCCCTCGGCATGGCAATGTGCCCTTGCCACTCAAAGATGTACCAGCTAAGAGGTGAGATTTCAGGAAATTCAGCAAGTAGGTGAGGGCACTTTGCAGCAGGGAAATCCTTACTGAACCAAGCCAGCTTCTCGCTTTTGCTGTTCCTCCAAAGATCTATTCTTTCTAAACAGGATTGCACCTTCTGACCTTAGAAATTCAAGTCCATGTCAAGCTAGCTACATGCTCATATTAAAAGAGACCTTTGTCAGAAGTGGGATTTGAACCCACGCCTCCACTTGGAGACCAGAAGACCCAATGCAGGGAATGATAAGTTCTTAAGTCTGGCGCCTTAGACCACTCGGCCATTCTGACAGCTGCAAAGATGTGACCTAGTCAACTTTTTTTTTTTTGTCCCAGCAAACCAGCCTTCTCTAAACCACAGAAAGCCAGTTCAAATCTTCAAGATCAATAAAAAAATAGATCTGACAAGAGACTGAGCCACTGCATGTCCCTCATCAAAATAGATGCTTTGAGGCAGGGCAGCTCCTCGGCATGACAATGTGCCCTTGCCCCTCAAAGATGTACCAGCTAAGAGGTGAGATTTCAGGAAATTCAGCACGTAGGTGAGGGCACTTTGCAGCAGAGAAATCCTCACTGAACCAAGCCAGCTTCTCGCTTTTGCTGTTCCTCCAAAGATCTATTCTTTCTAAACAGGATTGCACCTTCTGACCTTAGAAATTCAAGTCCATGTCAAGCTAGCTACATGCTCATATTAAAAGAGACCTTTGTCAGAAGTGGGATTTGAACCCACGCCTCCACTTGGAGACCAGAAGGCCCAATGAAGGGAAGGACAAGTTCTTGAGTCTGGCGCCTTAGACCACTCGGCCATTCTGACAGCTGCAAAGTTGTGGCCTAGTCAACTTTTTTTTTTGTCCCAGCAAACCAGCCTTCTCTGAACTAGAGAAAGCCAGTTAAAATCCTCAAAATCAATCAATAAATAGATCTGACAAGAAACTGAGCCACTGCATGTCCCTCATCAAAATAGATGCTTTGAGGCAGGGCAGCTCCTCGGCATGACAATGTGCCCTTGCCCCTCAAAGATGTACCAGCTAAGAGGTGAGATTTCAGGAAATTCAGCACGTAGGTGAGGGCACTTTGCAGCAGAGAAATCCTCACTGAACCAAGCCAGCTTCTCGCTTTTGCTGTTCCTCCAAAGATCTATTCTTTCTAAACAGGATTGCACCTTCTGACCTTAGAAATTCAAGTCCATGTCAAGCTAGCTACATGCTCATATTAAAAGAGACCTTTGTCAGAAGTGGGATTTGAACCCACGCCTCCACTTGGAGACCAGAAGGCCCAATGAAGGGAAGGACAAGTTCTTGAGTCTGGCGCCTTAGACCACTCGGCCATTCTGACAGCTGCAAAGTTGTGGCCTAGTCAACTTTTTTTTTTTGTCCCAGCAAACCAGCCTTCTCTGAACTAGAGAAAGCCAGTTAAAATCCTCAAAATCAATCAATAAATAGCTCTGACAATGAGCCACTGCATGTCCCTCATCAAAATAGATGCTTTGAGGCAGGGCAGCCCCTCGGCATGGCAATGTGCCCTTGCCACTCAAAGATGTACCAGCTAAGAGGTGAGATTTCAGGAAATTCAGCAAGTAGGTGAGGGCACTTTGCAGCAGGGAAATCCTTACTGAACCAAGCCAGCTTCTCGCTTTTGCTGTTCCTCCAAAGATCTATTCTTTCTAAACAGGATTGCACCTTCTGACCTTAGAAATTCAAGTCCATGTCAAGCTAGCTACATGCTCATATTAAAAGAGACCTTTGTCAGAAGTGGGATTTGAACCCACGCCTCCACTTGGAGACCAGAAGACCCAATGCAGGGAATGATAAGTTCTTAAGTCTGGCGCCTTAGACCACTCGGCCATTCTGACAGCTGCAAAGATGTGACCTAGTCAACTTTTTTTTTTTTGTCCCAGCAAACCAGCCTTCTCTAAACCACAGAAAGCCAGTTCAAATCTTCAAGATCAATAAAAAAATAGATCTGACAAGAGACTGAGCCACTGCATGTCCCTCATCAAAATAGATGCTTTGAGGCAGGGCAGCTCCTCGGCATGACAATGTGCCCTTGCCCCTCAAAGATGTACCAGCTAAGAGGTGAGATTTCAGGAAATTCAGCACGTAGGTGAGGGCACTTTGCAGCAGAGAAATCCTCACTGAACCAAGCCAGCTTCTCGCTTTTGCTGTTCCTCCAAAGATCTATTCTTTCTAAACAGGATTGCACCTTCTGACCTTAGACATTCAAGTCCATGTCAAGCTAGCTACATGCTCATATTAAAAGAGACCTTTGTCAGAAGTGGGATTTGAACCCACGCCTCCACTTGGAGACCAGAAGGCCCAATGAAGGGAAGGACAAGTTCTTGAGTCTGGCGCCTTAGACCACTCGGCCATTCTGACAGCTGCAAAGTTGTGGCCTAGTCAACTTTTTTTTTTTGTCCCAGCAAACCAGCCTTCTCTGAACTAGAGAAAGCCAGTTAAAATCCTCAAAATCAATCAATAAATAGCTCTGACAATGAGCCACTGCATGTCCCTCATCAAAATAGATGCTTTGAGGCAGGGCAGCCCCTCGGCATGGCAATGTGCCCTTGCCACTCAAAGATGTACCAGCTAAGAGGTGAGATTTCAGGAAATTCAGCAAGTAGGTGAGGGCACTTTGCAGCAGGGAAATCCTTACTGAACCAAGCCAGCTTCTCGCTTTTGCTGTTCCTCCAAAGATCTATTCTTTCTAAACAGGATTGCACCTTCTGACCTTAGAAATTCAAGTCCATGTCAAGCTAGCTACATGCTCATATTAAAAGAGACCTTTGTCAGAAGTGGGATTTGAACCCACGCCTCCACTTGGAGACCAGAAGACCCAATGCAGGGAATGATAAGTTCTTAAGTCTGGCGCCTTAGACCACTCGGCCATTCTGACAGCTGCAAAGATGTGACCTAGTCAACTTTTTTTTTTTTGTCCCAGCAAACCAGCCTTCTCTAAACCACAGAAAGCCAGTTCAAATCTTCAAGATCAATAAAAAAATAGATCTGACAAGAGACTGAGCCACTGCATGTCCCTCATCAAAATAGATGCTTTGAGGCAGGGCAGCTCCTCGGCATGACAATGTGCCCTTGCCCCTCAAAGATGTACCAGCTAAGAGGTGAGATTTCAGGAAATTCAGCACGTAGGTGAGGGCACTTTGCAGCAGAGAAATCCTCACTGAACCAAGCCAGCTTCTCGCTTTTGCTGTTCCTCCAAAGATCTATTCTTTCTAAACAGGATTGCACCTTCTGACCTTAGACATTCAAGTCCATGTCAAGCTAGCTACATGCTCATATTAAAAGAGACCTTTGTCAGAAGTGGGATTTGAACCCACGCCTCCACTTGGAGACCAGAAGGCCCAATGAAGGGAAGGACAAGTTCTTGAGTCTGGCGCCTTAGACCACTCGGCCATTCTGACAGCTGCAAAGTTGTGGCCTAGTCAACTTTTTTTTTTTGTCCCAGCAAACCAGCCTTCTCTGAACTAGAGAAAGCCAGTTAAAATCCTCAAAATCAATCAATAAATAGCTCTGACAATGAGCCACTGCATGTCCCTCATCAAAATAGATGCTTTGAGGCAGGGCAGCCCCTCGGCATGGCAATGTGCCCTTGCCACTCAAAGATGTACCAGCTAAGAGGTGAGATTTCAGGAAATTCAGCAAGTAGGTGAGGGCACTTTGCAGCAGGGAAATCCTTACTGAACCAAGCCAGCTTCTCGCTTTTGCTGTTCCTCCAAAGATCTATTCTTTCTAAACAGGATTGCACCTTCTGACCTTAGAAATTCAAGTCCATGTCAAGCTAGCTACATGCTCATATTAAAAGAGACCTTTGTCAGAAGTGGGATTTGAACCCACGCCTCCACTTGGAGACCAGAAGACCCAATGCAGGGAATGATAAGTTCTTAAGTCTGGCGCCTTAGACCACTCGGCCATTCTGACAGCTGCAAAGATGTGACCTAGTCAACTTTTTTTTTTTTGTCCCAGCAAACCAGCCTTCTCTAAACCACAGAAAGCCAGTTCAAATCTTCAAGATCAATAAAAAAATAGATCTGACAAGAGACTGAGCCACTGCATGTCCCTCATCAAAATAGATGCTTTGAGGCAGGGCAGCTCCTCGGCATGACAATGTGCCCTTGCCCCTCAAAGATGTACCAGCTAAGAGGTGAGATTTCAGGAAATTCAGCACGTAGGTGAGGGCACTTTGCAGCAGAGAAATCCTCACTGAACCAAGCCAGCTTCTCGCTTTTGCTGTTCCTCCAAAGATCTATTCTTTCTAAACAGGATTGCACCTTCTGACCTTAGTAATTCAAGTCCATGTCAAGCTAGCTACATGCTCATATTAAAAGAGACCTTTGTCAGAAGTGGGATTTGAACCCACGCCTCCACTTGGAGACCAGAAGGCCCAATGAAGGGAAGGACAAGTTCTTGAGTCTGGCGCCTTAGACCACTCGGCCATTCTGACAGCTGCAAAGTTGTGGCCTAGTCAACTTTTTTTTTTTGTCCCAGCAAACCAGCCTTCTCTGAACTAGAGAAAGCCAGTTAAAATCCTCAAAATCAATCAATAAATAGATCTGACAAGAAACTGAGCCACTGCATGTCCCTCATCAAAATAGATGCTTTGAGGCAGGGCAGCCCCTCGGCATGGCAATGTGCCCTTGCCACTCAAAGATGTACCAGCTAAGAGGTGAGATTTCAGGAAATTCAGCAAGTAGGTGAGGGCACTTTGCAGCAGGGAAATCCTTACTGAACCAAGCCAGCTTCTCGCTTTTGCTGTTCCTCCAAAGATCTATTCTTTCTAAACAGGATTGCACCTTCTGACCTTAGAAATTCAAGTCCATGTCAAGCTAGCTACATGCTCATATTAAAAGAGACCTTTGTCAGAAGTGGGATTTGAACCCACGCCTCCACTTGGAGACCAGAAGACCCAATGCAGGGAATGATAAGTTCTTAAGTCTGGCGCCTTAGACCACTCGGCCATTCTGACAGCTGCAAAGATGTGACCTAGTCAACTTTTTTTTTTTGTCCCAGCAAACCAGCCTTCTCTAAACCACAGAAAGCCAGTTCAAATCTTCAAGATCAATAAAAAAATAGATCTGACAAGAGACTGAGCCACTGCATGTCCCTCATCAAAATAGATGCTTTGAGGCAGGGCAGCCCCTCGGCATGGCAATGTGCCCTTGCCACTCAAAGATGTACCAGCTAAGAGGTGAGATTTCAGGAAATTCAGCAAGTAGGTGAGGGCACTTTGCAGCAGGGAAATCCTTACTGAACCAAGCCAGCTTCTCGCTTTTGCTGTTCCTCCAAAGATCTATTCTTTCTAAACAGGATTGCACCTTCTGACCTTAGAAATTCAAGTCCATGTCAAGCTAGCTACATGCTCATATTAAAAGAGACCTTTGTCAGAAGTGGGATTTGAACCCACGCCTCCACTTGGAGACCAGAAGACCCAATGCAGGGAATGATAAGTTCTTAAGTCTGGCGCCTTAGACCACTCGGCCATTCTGACAGCTGCAAAGATGTGACCTAGTCAACTTTTTTTTTTTGTCCCAGCAAACCAGCCTTCTCTAAACCACAGAAAGCCAGTTCAAATCTTCAAGATCAATAAAAAAATAGATCTGACAAGAGACTGAGCCACTGCATGTCCCTCATCAAAATAGATGCTTTGAGGCAGGGCAGCTCCTCGGCATGACAATGTGCCCTTGCCCCTCAAAGATGTACCAGCTAAGAGGTGAGATTTCAGGAAATTCAGCACGTAGGTGAGGGCACTTTGCAGCAGAGAAATCCTCACTGAACCAAGCCAGCTTCTCGCTTTTGCTGTTCCTCCAAAGATCTATTCTTTCTAAACAGGATTGCACCTTCTGACCTTAGACATTCAAGTCCATGTCAAGCTAGCTACATGCTCATATTAAAAGAGACCTTTGTCAGAAGTGGGATTTGAACCCACGCCTCCACTTGGAGACCAGAAGGCCCAATGAAGGGAAGGACAAGTTCTTGAGTCTGGCGCCTTAGACCACTCGGCCATTCTGACAGCTGCAAAGTTGTGGCCTAGTCAACTTTTTTTTTTTGTCCCAGCAAACCAGCCTTCTCTGAACTAGAGAAAGCCAGTTAAAATCCTCAAAATCAATCAATAAATAGCTCTGACAATGAGCCACTGCATGTCCCTCATCAAAATAGATGCTTTGAGGCAGGGCAGCCCCTCGGCATGGCAATGTGCCCTTGCCACTCAAAGATGTACCAGCTAAGAGGTGAGATTTCAGGAAATTCAGCAAGTAGGTGAGGGCACTTTGCAGCAGGGAAATCCTTACTGAACCAAGCCAGCTTCTCGCTTTTGCTGTTCCTCCAAAGATCTATTCTTTCTAAACAGGATTGCACCTTCTGACCTTAGAAATTCAAGTCCATGTCAAGCTAGCTACATGCTCATATTAAAAGAGACCTTTGTCAGAAGTGGGATTTGAACCCACGCCTCCACTTGGAGACCAGAAGACCCAATGCAGGGAATGATAAGTTCTTAAGTCTGGCGCCTTAGACCACTCGGCCATTCTGACAGCTGCAAAGATGTGACCTAGTCAACTTTTTTTTTTTTGTCCCAGCAAACCAGCCTTCTCTAAACCACAGAAAGCCAGTTCAAATCTTCAAGATCAATAAAAAAATAGATCTGACAAGAGACTGAGCCACTGCATGTCCCTCATCAAAATAGATGCTTTGAGGCAGGGCAGCTCCTCGGCATGACAATGTGCCCTTGCCCCTCAAAGATGTACCAGCTAAGAGGTGAGATTTCAGGAAATTCAGCACGTAGGTGAGGGCACTTTGCAGCAGAGAAATCCTCACTGAACCAAGCCAGCTTCTCGCTTTTGCTGTTCCTCCAAAGATCTATTCTTTCTAAACAGGATTGCACCTTCTGACCTTAGACATTCAAGTCCATGTCAAGCTAGCTACATGCTCATATTAAAAGAGACCTTTGTCAGAAGTGGGATTTGAACCCACGCCTCCACTTGGAGACCAGAAGGCCCAATGAAGGGAAGGACAAGTTCTTGAGTCTGGCGCCTTAGACCACTCGGCCATTCTGACAGCTGCAAAGTTGTGGCCTAGTCAACTTTTTTTTTTGTCCCAGCAAACCAGCCTTCTCTGAACTAGAGAAAGCCAGTTAAAATCCTCAAAATCAATCAATAAATAGCTCTGACAATGAGCCACTGCATGTCCCTCATCAAAATAGATGCTTTGAGGCAGGGCAGCCCCTCGGCATGGCAATGTGCCCTTGCCACTCAAAGATGTACCAGCTAAGAGGTGAGATTTCAGGAAATTCAGCAAGTAGGTGAGGGCACTTTGCAGCAGGGAAATCCTTACTGAACCAAGCCAGCTTCTCGCTTTTGCTGTTCCTCCAAAGATCTATTCTTTCTAAACAGGATTGCACCTTCTGACCTTAGAAATTCAAGTCCATGTCAAGCTAGCTACATGCTCATATTAAAAGAGACCTTTGTCAGAAGTGGGATTTGAACCCACGCCTCCACTTGGAGACCAGAAGACCCAATGCAGGGAATGATAAGTTCTTAAGTCTGGCGCCTTAGACCACTCGGCCATTCTGACAGCTGCAAAGATGTGACCTAGTCAACTTTTTTTTTTTTGTCCCAGCAAACCAGCCTTCTCTAAACCACAGAAAGCCAGTTCAAATCTTCAAGATCAATAAAAAATAGATCTGACAAGAGACTGAGCCACTGCATGTCCCTCATCAAAATAGATGCTTTGAGGCAGGGCAGCTCCTCGGCATGACAATGTGCCCTTGCCCCTCAAAGATGTACCAGCTAAGAGGTGAGATTTCAGGAAATTCAGCACGTAGGTGAGGGCACTTTGCAGCAGAGAAATCCTCACTGAACCAAGCCAGCTTCTCGCTTTTGCTGTTCCTCCAAAGATCTATTCTTTCTAAACAGGATTGCACCTTCTGACCTTAGTAATTCAAGTCCATGTCAAGCTAGCTACATGCTCATATTAAAAGAGACCTTTGTCAGAAGTGGGATTTGAACCCACGCCTCCACTTGGAGACCAGAAGGCCCAATGAAGGGAAGACAAGTTCTTGAGTCTGGCGCCTTAGACCACTCGGCCATTCTGACAGCTGCAAAGTTGTGGCCTAGTCAACTTTTTTTTTTGTCCCAGCAAACCAGCCTTCTCTGAACTAGAGAAAGCCAGTTAAAATCCTCAAAATCAATCAATAAATAGCTCTGACAATGAGCCACTGCATGTCCCTCATCAAAATAGATGCTTTGAGGCAGGGCAGCCCCTCGGCATGGCAATGTGCCCTTGCCACTCAAAGATGTACCAGCTAAGAGGTGAGATTTCAGGAAATTCAGCAAGTAGGTGAGGGCACTTTGCAGCAGGGAAATCCTTACTGAACCAAGCCAGCTTCTCGCTTTTGCTGTTCCTCCAAAGATCTATTCTTTCTAAACAGGATTGCACCTTCTGACCTTAGAAATTCAAGTCCATGTCAAGCTAGCTACATGCTCATATTAAAAGAGACCTTTGTCAGAAGTGGGATTTGAACCCACGCCTCCACTTGGAGACCAGAAGACCCAATGCAGGGAATGATAAGTTTTTAAGTCTGGCGCCTTAGACCACTCGGCCATTCTGACAGCTGCAAAGATGTGACCTAGTCAACTTTTTTTTTTTTGTCCCAGCAAACCAGCCTTCTCTAAACCACAGAAAGCCAGTTCAAATCTTCAAGATCAATAAAAAAATAGATCTGACAAGAGACTGAGCCACTGCATGTCCCTCATCAAAATAGATGCTTTGAGGCAGGGCAGCTCCTCGGCATGACAATGTGCCCTTGCCCCTCAAAGATGTACCAGCTAAGAGGTGAGATTTCAGGAAATTCAGCACGTAGGTGAGGGCACTTTGCAGCAGAGAAATCCTCACTGAACCAAGCCAGCTTCTCGCTTTTGCTGTTCCTCCAAAGATCTATTCTTTCTAAACAGGATTGCACCTTCTGACCTTAGAAATTCAAGTCCATGTCAAGCTAGCTACATGCTCATATTAAAAGAGACCTTTGTCAGAAGTGGGATTTGAACCCACGCCTCCACTTGGAGACCAGAAGACCCAATGCAGGGAATGATAAGTTCTTAAGTCTGGCGCCTTAGACCACTCGGCCATTCTGACAGCTGCAAAGATGTGACCTAGTCAACTTTTTTTTTTTTTGTCCCAGCAAACCAGCCTTCTCTAAACCACAGAAAGCCAGTTCAAATCTTCAAGATCAATAAAAAAATAGATCTGACAAGAGACTGAGCCACTGCATGTCCCTCATCAAAATAGATGCTTTGAGGCAGGGCAGCTCCTCGGCATGACAATGTGCCCTTGCCCCTCAAAGATGTACCAGCTAAGAGGTGAGATTTCAGGAAATTCAGCACGTAGGTGAGGGCACTTTGCAGCAGAGAAATCCTCACTGAACCAAGCCAGCTTCTCGCTTTTGCTGTTCCTCCAAAGATCTATTCTTTCTAAACAGGATTGCACCTTCTGACCTTAGACATTCAAGTCCATGTCAAGCTAGCTACATGCTCATATTAAAAGAGACCTTTGTCAGAAGTGGGATTTGAACCCACACCTCCACTTGGAGACCAGAAGGCCCAATGAAGGGAAGGACAAGTTCTTGAGTCTGGCGCCTTAGACCACTCAGCCATTCTGACAGCTGCAAAGTTGTGGCCTAGTCAACTTTTTTTTTTTGTCCCAGCAAACCAGCCTTCTCTGAACTAGAGAAAGCCAGTTAAAATCCTCAAAATCAATCAATCAATAAATAGCTCTGACAATGAGCCACTGCATGTCCCTCATCAAAATAGATGCTTTGAGGCAGGGCAGCCCCTCGGCATGGCAATGTGCCCTTGCCACTCAAAGATGTACCAGCTAAGAGGTGAGATTTCAGGAAATTCAGCAAGTAGGTGAGGGCACTTTGCAGCAGGGAAATCCTTACTGAACCAAGCCAGCTTCTCGCTTTTGCTGTTCCTCCAAAGATCTATTCTTTCTAAACAGGATTGCACCTTCTGACCTTAGAAATTCAAGTCCATGTCAAGCTAGCTACATGCTCATATTAAAAGAGACCTTTGTCAGAAGTGGGATTTGAACCCACACCTCCACTTGGAGGCCAGAAGACCCAATGCAGGGAATGATAAGTTCTTAAGTCTGGCGTCTTAGACAACTCGGCCATTCTGACAGCTGCAAAGATGTGACCTAGTCAACTTTTTTTTTTTTTGTCCCAGCAAACCAGCCTTCTCTAAACCACAGAAAGCCAGTTCAAATCTTCAAGATCAATAAAAAAATAGATCTGACAAGAGACTGAGCCACTGCATGTCCCTCATCAAAATAGATGCTTTGAGGCAGGGCAGCTCCTCGGCATGACAATGTGCCCTTGCCCCTCAAAGATGTACCAGCTAAGAGGTGAGATTTCAGGAAATTCAGCACGTAGGTGAGGGCACTTTGCAGCAGAGAAATCCTCACTGAACCAAGCCAGCTTCTCGCTTTTGCTGTTCCTCCAAAGATCTATTCTTTCTAAACAGGATTGCACCTTCTGACCTTAGAAATTCAAGTCCATGTCAAGCTAGCTACATGCTCATATTAAAAGAGACCTTTGTCAGAAGTGGGATTTGAACCCATGCCTCCACTTGAAGACCAGAAGGCCCAATGAAGGGAAGGACAAGTTTTTGAATCTGGTGCCTTAGACCACTTGGCCATTCTAACAGCTGCAAAGTTGTGGCCTAGTCAACTTTTTTTTTTTCTCCCAGCAAACCAGCCTTCTCTGAACTAGAGAAAGCCAGTTAAAATCCTCAAAATCAATCAATAAATAGCTCTGACAATGAGCCACTGCATGTCCCTCATCAAAATAGATGCTTTGAGGCAGGGCAGCCCCTCGGCATGGCAATGTGCCCTTGCCACTCAAAGATGTACCAGCTAAGAGGTGAGATTTCAGGAAATTCAGCAAGTAGGTGAGGGCACTTTGCAGCAGGGAAATCCTTACTGAACCAAGCCAGCTTCTCGCTTTTGCTGTTCCTCCAAAGATCTATTCTTTCTAAACAGGATTGCACCTTCTGACCTTAGAAATTCAAGTCCATGTCAAGCTAGCTACATGCTCATATTAAAAGAGACTGTGGCAGGTGCAGGCCTGTGACCCACGGTGTCTGACATAGGCAGGCCAGCATGGCTAGCTTGACCTGTAAATGAGGCCTGTGGAGAGGCATATAGGATTGCACATCCCCCAATATGCTGCTATTGTAAGATAGAACTCAGTAGAAGTATTGAATTAGCTTAGGTAAGCAGAACTGCAGAACTGAGAAATGGAAAAATACAGAAAAGACATGTTTAAAAGTTACTGATAAGAAAAAGTACATCTGCAAAGAAGTAATGAGGAGTGCTGACAGATGAGTTACAGAACCTTGCTCTTCTGCACGCACAAATTGGTCCTATAACCTTGAGAGTGTGAAAGTAACAAGTTGATGAACTGGCCATTGTAATTGGGACTAGAAGGGGGGCAGGCAGGTGTCATGCCCACAGAAGGGACATAATTGGAGAAACTTAACAGTACCGGGACCAATAGAAGAGGTACGGGAGGTACGGGAGGTTACCGGGACCAATGAAATGTTTTTCTATACCTAGAATGGAACAAAAGTCTATAAAAGTTGTTGTAATGCTTGAAAACTTTGCTCAGCCATTTTGAAATTGACTTGCTTGAGACTTGTGCACAAATAAATGATTTGGACCTTCTGAACAGACTCCTGGTATCATTGGTTTGTCTGCGCTTTGCTGCTACATATTCCTTGGTGCGTTGGACGGGAAGTTGTGGAATCAAAGTGTATATAGGGCAATATACCACGACTTTCCGCCTCTATAGGCTTGGTCCTGCCGGGATGGCGCCCTTCCGACGAGGGCCGCTCCCTGGCGCCACCGGTCCCTTGTATCGGAGGGAGCTGGTCGGACCTCGGCGGGTGCCGGGCCCGGTTGGAGCCAACGCCTCGAACCCGAGTGAGGGGAGTCCGAGGTCCAACTCATGCGCCTGCTTGGGAAGTTTGAGGACCGGATCCGGTGAGTATAGTTTTGATTTTGGGTCTAGACAGAAATAGAAAGAGCAGTACTGCCATTGGAATTTGGAATTTGTAATCTCGAGATATTGGGAATTGGAAAGAGAGCATGATCAACTCTCAAGGAAGAGCCGAGTAACCTGGCATGGGAATTCGCCAGGGGAAACCCTCATCCTTTTTGTAATTGGGAAAAAGACTAGTCAGAACAGATAGAAACGAATGCATTCTGGGATACGTTGCTAGCATGATTGTGTGAACGAACTGTGAATGAGAGGTCTGGCAGCACGGACCAAGTGAAGGCGGACCCCTGATTAGCGCATTTCCTGACCGGGCGACCGCGTTCAGGTCGCAAAAAGGGGGAAGCGATTGTCGTCTTGTCTTGTTATTTGTATTCCCTATACGTTTCCAGGGCCGTGAGGACCCCTTGCCCACGGTCCGCCCTCCTTTTCCCTTCTGTTTGTTGTTGCGCGCACACATCGAAATGGGAGGGGCGGGGTCTACTAGAAACACTCCATTAGAATGTATGATCGCACATTTTAAAGAGGGATATTCAGGAGATTATGGTATTAAAATGACAGCAGCCCGTTTGCAGATTTTGTGTACTAGGGAGTGGCCCGATCTAGACCCCATCTGGCCCGGAGAGGGAACGTTCACTGTAGAGATTATTCAGTCAATACATCGTAGAGTGCGGGTAGCGCACCCCGATCAGTACCCCTATATAGATTCCTGGTTAAGTATTTGTGAAGATCAGCCCTCCTGGGCGCAGCGCTGTTATGAGGAACAGTGCAGAATAATGTTAGCTAAAACAGATTCTAGACAGAAAACGGAACAGCCTAGAACAGCGATGGCGAACCTATGGCACGCGTGCCAGCTGTGGCACGCGAAGGCCTTGCAGCTGGCACGCGGGCCATAGGTCCGCAAAAAAAGAAAAAGCTGTCTCTGACTGCTGCCGCGGACGCGGCAAGGGCAGAATGCAGCGTCCCGCGGGGCCCCCTCCGCCCGCTAAGCCCCTCTGCAAGAGCTTTCAGATTCGCGAGGGAGAGCGTCTCCCTCGCGTCTCTGTTAAGCCCGCAGGGGCTAATGGGAAATTTCCCATCAGCCCCTTTAGACGCGAGGGACTGATGGGAAATTTCCCATTAGCCCCTGCGGGCTTAACAGAGACGCGAGGGAGACGCTCTCCCTCGCGAATCTGAAAGCCCTTGCAGAGGGGCTTAGCGGGCGGAGGGGGCCCCGCGGGACATTGCAATCTGCCGCGGCAGCAGCCAGAGCCTGCTTTTTTTTTTTTTAAATTTGCCGGGGGGGGGGGGGGTTAGGACTGCTAATGGGCAGGAGGAGGGGGGGGGTTAGGACAGCGAATGGGCAGGAGGGGGGGTTAGGACTGCTAATGGGCCGGCGGGGGGGGTGTTAGGACTGCTAATGGGCAGGAGGAGGGGGGTTAGGACTGCTAATGGGCAGGGGGGGTTAGGAATGCTAATGGGCAGGGGGGGGAGGTTAGGACTGCTAATGGGCAGGAGGGGGGGTTAGGACTGCTAATGGGCAGGAGGAGGGGGGGTTAGGACTGCTAATGGGCAGGAGGGGGGGGTGTTAGGACTGCTAATGGGCAGGGGGGGTTAGGACTGCTAATGGGCAGGAGGGGGGGTTAGGACTGCTAATGGGCGGGGCGGGGCGGGGGGGGTTTAGGACTGCTAATGGGCTGGGGGGGTTAGGACTGCTAATGGGCGGGCGGGCGGGCGGGGGGGGGTTAGGACTGCTAATGGGCAGGAGGAGGGGGGGGGGTTAGGACTGCTAATGGGCAGGAGGGGGGGTTAGGACTGCTAATGGGCAGGAGGGGGGGTGTTAGGACTGCTAATGGGCAGGAGGGGGGGGTGTTAGGACTGCTAATGGGCTGGGGGGGTTAGGACTGCTAATGGGCGGGCGGGCGGGCGGGCGGGGGGGGTAGGACTGCTAATGGGCTGGGGGGGTAGGACTGCTAATGGGCTGTGGGCTGATGGGGGCTGTCTGGAAATGGGGTGATGGGGGTTTAGGGCTTGAAGTGAGTTGATGGGGGGGGGGGGCTAGGACTGGTATTGGGTTGGGGGGTTGCTAGGACTGGAAATGGGCTGATGCAGGGACTAGAAGGGAATGGATGCTGGGTGAGGCTGGAACTAGAAGGGAGCTGATGTTGGGGGAGGATTAGAATGGGATGGGGCTGGGAGAGTAAAATGGAGAGGGGAAAAATATTTTGTGTGGGAGGGATAAAAAATCTACAATTGGCCGGGTATTGGGAGAGTAAGTGGGGATTGAGGATGGAGGGGTAAAATTTGAGTGGATGAAATAGGAATGAGGAAAGAGCAAAAGGAGAAAGATTAGTATGTTAAAGCGGATGTAGAGAGAGAATGGAAAAAAAAACTAGAAGAGAGAAGAAAGGACAAATGGACAGCAGATGATGGAGAGTTAGCAGAAAACATGAAGAAACCAGAAGAAAGTGGCTGGAGCAATTGCAACTGTGTAACTGAGCTGAGGTATTCTGTTTATGTAATTCCTTTTTGACATTGCCACTTGTTCTCTTTCCCCAGTAGGTCATGTATTGTTATTGTCTGAAATGTATTGGTTTAATATTTGCAGTGTTGCCTTTTGATAGGTATGGTGTGGTGCTTTGTGAGTCCTGGTAGTGCTGTTAGGATACGGCGGGTTTGCTATTGGTTCTAAATGGGCAGTGTTTGTAGTAGTTCCTAATGTGCCTGGCGGTTGGCACTGGATTATAGTAATGTAGAAATCTTTTAGTCTGTCTTTATCCATACACTCATTAAGAGACATGTTTACTAAAAGTTAGTGTATGTTAGCATTATGCAAATATTTATGCAAATTGACGTGCTGGCACTTTGAGGAAATTCTTTGGTTTTGTGCGGCAGTTTGGGCACTCGGGCTCAAAAAGGTTAGCCATCACTGGCCTAGAATGAAAGAGCAGGATAAGAAAGCCAAGAAGAAACCCATCTTGGTAGATCCTGATTCCCCAGAAATAGTCCTCAGGCAGCCCCGAACCCCAGGTCCAGTAAGAGTAGCCCGGCGTCCTGCCCCAGAACCCCAGAGGCGGCCAGAGCCGAGGCGGGACCCAACCCCCGATCCCCCTCCTGGAGAAGAGAAAGAGGAAGAATTAGTGGAAAGAGAAGTGGAGGACGTAAAAAGTGAGTCAGAAGCGGAGATAGAAGAAGGAGAAAGAGAGAATTCCCCAGAAGAGGAGGAGGACAGTGTACAAATAATCGAGAAAGCCAGCGCTAGCACTAGCACGCCAGTGAAAGAGAAACCCAAAGCAAAACCTGTTGAGAAAAAGAAAGCGACTCCTGCAAAGGCAACGACAATAACCCTTAGATCCCAAAAGACGCCTGGGACAGCCAAACTGTTTCCCTTAAGGCAAGTCCCGGGAGTGCCCGTAAAGAATGATAATGATGAAGTGGTAGCGGGACCCCTAACTTATGTGTATATCCCTTTCTCTACAACTGATTTATTAAATTGGAGGTCGCACTATGCCTCCTATACTAGTAAGCCCCAGGAGCTGACAGAATTAGTAACTAGTATTATGGAAACTCACCAACCCACTTGGCCAGATTGTCGTCAGCTCCTGACCACCCTATTCACTACAGAAGAACGAGCGAGAATTAGAAAAGCAGCTATTGAATGGATGGCAGAAAACCCTGCAGCTCCGGCGCAGGGGCAGAATATAATAGACCGTAGGGAAGCAGCGCAGAGAGAATTCCCGAATGAAGACCCCCAATGGGATCCAAATACAGATGAAGGATCCACAGCCCTAGCCCGTTTTCGCCAAGGCTTTTTACAAGGCCTGAGAAGGGGGGGCCAAAAAGCTATGAACCTTTCCAAAGTTGCAGGAGTTATCCAAGGGATAGATGAGAGCCCAGCAGATTTTTATGAAAGATTAACTGAAGCATACAGAATGTATACTCCCTATGATCCCGAGGCACCAGGAAGTTTATGTATGGTGAATTCTGCTTTTGTAAACCAGTCTCAACCAGACATTAGACGTAAATTACAGAAATTAGAAGGGTTTGCGGGCATGAATGCAACACAGTTATTGGAAGTCGCTCATAAAGTGTATGTGAATCGTGATACTGAAAGACAGAGAGAATGTGATAGAAAGATGAAGAAGAAAGCTGATTTTTTGGCTGCGGCCATAGTTGAAAAGAAAAGGGGAGGTGTCCCTAGTCGATGGAGCAGAGGAAGAGGGCGGGGTCAAGGCGGAGGCCGGACCCAGAGACTAGGCGTGAACCAATGCGCCTATTGCAGAGAGGAAGGACATTGGAGAGATACGTGCCCGCAACTCGAAGACGCCCAGCAAGATGACGACAACGATCATCAGTGGCGAGAAGAAAGACGAGGCCGTCCCCGAGGCCGAGGAGGAGCCAATCGAGAACAATTCCAGCGAGAGAGAGGAGGAGGAGCCATTCAAGCATTGGCCACACCAGCCCATGATGAGGATGACGTGGATTAGGACAGACCGGGCTCCAAGTTTGCTTTAGGTCTCCAGGAGCCTATGGTCGGAATACAAATAGGAGACCAAATTATGAACTTTATGGTTGATACTGGAGCAGAGCATTCAGTAATAGACAAAAAGATAGCCCCATTCACTACAAAAGCAGTCACCATTATAGGAGCAACTGGTGCCAAAGCCACAAAGTCTTTTCTTCAAAACCGAATATGCAGTCTAGGAGGACAGCAAGTAACTCATCAATTCCTTTACATGCCCGAATGTCCAGTACCACTACTGGGACGAGATATGCTAGCCAAGCTTCAAGCACAAATATCTTTCTCTGAGCAAGGAGAAATGCAAATGACAGTAAATTCCCAAGCCAAACCAGCAGGAGTAATGCTGCTGACAGTTCCCGAGAAGAAGAATGGAGGTATTACATTGATGATTCTGTCCAAGACACCTATTTTGAACAAACTTTGAAAAGTATTGATGCACCACCTGGAGTATGGGCAGAAGGCAGTCCCCCAGGCCTAGCCAAGCATATAGCTCCAGTGATTGTAACCCTCAAGCCTAGTGCTACACCAGTGCACGTCAAACAGTACCCTCTCCCAAGAGCCGCAATTGAAGGCATCCATCGCCACCTACAAAGATTGCTCGAGTATGGCCTACTAAAAGTATGTCAATCCCCATGGAACACCCCACTTTTGCCAGTAAAGAAACCTGGGACAGATGATTATCGCCCAGTGCAAGATTTGAGAAGAGTGAATGATGCAGCTGAAACCATACATCCAGTTGTGCCCAATCCTTACACTCTTCTAGGACTGATACCTGCTGAAGCTACCCATTTCACTGTACTGGATTTGAAAGATGCATTCTTTTGCATAAGATTAGCCCCTGTAAGCCAAATATTGTTTGCATTTGAATGGCAGGACCCCATCTCTGGAAGAGGGGGCCAACTCACCTGGACAAGATTACCCCAAGGATTCAAGAATTCACCTACCATCTTTAGTGCTGCACTAAATCAAGACCTTTCAAGCTATCCAGTAGCCCCGGGGAAGAGAGTGCTTCTCCAGTACGTGGATGATCTGTTGATAGCTGCTGTATCAGAAAGTGAATGTATACTAGCCACAAAAGATCTCTTGTAGTTACTAGATGAAGCTGGATACAAAGTTTCCAGAGCCAAAGCACAGCTATGCCAAAAAGAAGTGAAATACTTGGGTTTTCGTATTACCCAAGGAAGCAGAAGATTAGGCAGGGAAAGAAAAGAAGCAGTATGCAGAATTCCAACTCCAACAACCAGAAAGCAGGTCAGAGCCTTTCTGGGAGCGGCAGGATATTGCCGAATCTGGATACCTAACTTTGCCCAAATTGCCAAACCACTATATGAAGCCACAAAAGGAGAAGAGAAGTCACCACTGGAGTGGGGACTTGAGCAGGACACAGCCTTCCAGAAGTTAAAAGAAGAATTGATGTCATCACCAGCACTTGGACTACCAGATGTCCACAAACCTTTCCACTTGTTTGTACATGAAGCACAGGGAAATGCCCTAGGCATGTTGACTCAGAAATTAGGAAATTGGGAGCGACCTGTAGCCTACCTATCGAAACAATTGGACCCTGTGGCCAAAGGATGGCCACCTTGCTTGAGAGCAGTTGCAGCTACAGCACTACTAGTGAGTGAAGCAGACAAACTCACACTAGGACAAAACATACGAGTCACTGTGCCACATGCAGTCCTTGCCCTTATGGAACAAAAAGCAAATTATTGGCTCACCAATTCCCGAATGTTGAAGTACCAGAGCATGTTATGTGAAAACCCACAGATACAACTTGAAGTGAGCCATGCCTTGAACCCAGCCACCTTGATACCCATCAGTGAAGAACTCCCAGAACATGACTGTATCGAAGTCATGGAAACTGTGTTCTCCAGTCGACCTGACTTAACAGATGTGCCCATAGACAATCCCGACCAGATCTATTATGTTGATGGGAGCAGTCTCATCCTTGACGGACGATGCTGTGCCGGATATGCAGTCGTCACTCAACATGAAGTAGTTGAATCATCAGCTCTAGCCTCAGGCACATCAGCCCAGAAAGCCGAATTGATAGCACTCACCAGAGCATTGTTGTTAGGAGAAAAACTTGTGCTAAATGTATATACAGATTCCAAATATGCCTTCACCACTTTGCATGCCCATGGAGCTCTCTATAAAGAAAGATGACTCATCACATCCGGAGGAAAATCAGTCAAATATGGTCCCGAGATATTGATGTTACTTGATGCCGTTTGGGCCCCAACACGTGTAGCTGTCATGCATTGCAGAGGACATCAAGCAGGAAAAGGAGAAGTTGCCCGAGGAAATAGATTTGCAGATGCCTCAGCACGACAAGCAGCTATGACAGGACAAATTGCCCCACAAGCTATGCCAATGCAAGCAGCATTGTTTCCAGTACCCTTGAATCTATGGACCCCACGATATACCACCAAAGAATTGGATTACTATTGTGACAGAGAAAATGGAGTACTGAAAGATGGATGGATTGAGCTGCCACCAGAAGAGGGCAGCCAACCTCCAGGACGAATAGTAATTCCTGAACTGTTAGGACCATCCTTTGTCAAAGCTTTCCACGAAGCCACCCACTATGGGAAGAGTGCTATGGAGAAAGCACTCAGACCACATTTCTACATCCCTTTGATGACAACCATATCAGCCTCAGTAGCGCGTCAATGTGTAACTTGTGCCAAAAATAATGCCAAGCAAGGCCTTATTACAGCACCCCGAGTTCAGTCAGGAGGTGTCACCCCCATGCACAACCTCCAAGTTGATTTTACCGAAATGCCAAAAGCCAATGGATACCATTACCTACTAGTATTAGTTTGTACTTTCTCTGGGTGGGTAGAAGCCTTCCCAACCAGAACTGAGAAAGCCCGAGAAGTTACCAAAGTCTTAATGAGAGAGATTGTCCCCAGATTTGGAATCCCAGCAGTAATAGGGTCAGACAATGGACCCTCATTTGTCTCCCAAGTTACTCAGCAGTTAGCAAAAGCTTTGCAGATACAGTGGAAACTCCACACTGCATACAGACCCCAGAGTTCAGGGAAAGTTGAGCGAATGAATCGTACGTTGAAAGCCCAAATGTCTAAGCTTTGTCAGGAGACACACTTGAAATGGCCCCAAGTGCTCCCCATAGCTTTACTCAGAATACGCTCAGCCCCTGTAAAGTCAACAGGATTTTCCCCTTTTGAAGTTTTGTATGGTAAACCCCCACCAATAGTGCAGGGAGTCAAAGGAAGTTTAGCCCAGATTGGTTCAGAAGTAACCAGACAAGAACTCCTAGCTCTTAGTTTTGTTCTGCAGACTCTCCATACGTGGATCCAAGACCAGTTGCCTATCAACCTGACGGAACCCTTGCATCCCTACCAGCCTGGAACTTCGGTGTGGATCAAAGATTGGAAGAAGATACCGTTGGAACCCCATTGGAAGGGACCGTACACCGTCATCCTGTCTACCCCAACTGCAGTAAAGGTAGCCGAGATTGACGCCTGGATCCACCACAGCAGAGTCAAGCCCGCCGCCGATCCTGAACCAGAGCAGTGGACAGCAGAGCAGCACCCTGATGTACCCTTGCGAGTTACTTTGAGACGGCAACCAGCAGCATAGACACTTCATCACAAGTGCTTTGCAGTAGCCAAGTCTTTCGAAGAGGATTGCTGTTTTCCATGCAGCAACAGTTTTGTTTCAACGAACCCAATTTGTGTGTGATTTGACACACTACTTTGAGACTACATTGACTAAGCCAGACTTCACAAGCCAACCGAATTGCTAAGTTGGTTAATGTGTACTGGACAACTTGAGGATCTTCAATCAACACTCAGCACCCGTTAAATTGCTTCATTAGCAAACGGGACGAAGAATAAAAGACCGTCGTGATCAAGATCAGCAAGCTGAGGATTCAGAAGAACTCCAATCAACATCAACATGTATCTTTGTTTTTGCTTTGCCTTGGTTGCCTTCTTTGGAGGTTTTGAACTGACTTATGCTTTACCTCCATGCACTGCTTGCATTACTTCTACTAGAACTGGACTGAAAGTAACTCAGACTTTGCTTTACCATTCTTACTATACCTGCAAGGGAACAATAACTCGGTGTATCTATAACACCACTGAACTAAATGTTTGCACTCATGGCAAAATCAAAGCATGCTATAATCCGCATCAGAATCCATCCTATTACACGTTGGAAATAAGATGGAAGGATGCAGATGGACCTATATTAGCTGCTACACCACCACTTAAGGACATTACTAAACCTGCTGTTTTGAATTTTGATGCATGTAATGCTATTAATAGAGATAGTCAGTCCACCTGTGGTACATGGGAGAAAGCGTATCGAAATGACCATAAGTATATGTGTCCAGAAGGTGCCACAAATTGGTGGAAGTGTACAGGTAAAACAGGATCAGGGTATAGTACTGCTACAGCGGCAGATTACTATTGCCCGTATTGGGGATGTGTTTTTTATGCTACCTGGAACACTGGTATAACTGATGAGAAAATAGATAAGCGGATGGCTACTCTAACCAAGCCAACCACAAATGATAAATGTCAGAAAGATGCTTGCAACCCCTTACACTTGCGTGTACATAATCCCCATGCATGGAAACAAGGATACAAGTTTGGTTTACGTATTGCTGGAGGAGCAACAGATCCAGGGACCATTGTGTATATTAGATTGAATACTCAAGCCCACAAGTCATCTAAATATCATATTCATAATACCTTTTATGAAGCTATGCATGTAAATAAGTTTGAGATCCCTCACCCTTCACAGAATTTATTTCTAGAATTAGCCGGAGCAGTAGTATCTAGTCTTAAGATCACAGATTGTTATTTCTGTGGCGGAACCCAAATGGGAGACCAATGGCCCTGGGAAGCCCAAGAATTGAATTATTCCATGATTTACAACCAAACTGAATTACACAAGACTACCAGTGAATGGGTGTTAGCGCACTCAATCGTTGGACGTCTTTGCTTTGCCAGAACTGGATCCCAGTTCACCCAAAAGGTAGGACAGCTGGTCTGTCTGAGCCAGAAATACTATAATGCCACGACCAAAAAGACAGCATGGTGGTCAGGAATCAGACATCCTGAACCTCCTAACCCATTAGCTAGATTTCCTGAACTTGCAGGTCTATGGACTAACCTTGCCAAAGTCCAAGCCTGGCAAGCCCCACCTGGCCTATATTGGATCTGTGGAAACCGAGCATATGCGCAACTCCCACCACAATGGGGAGGAGCATGTGTCTTAGGAACCATCAGACCTTCTTTCTTCCTGTTAAACACTGAACATGGAGAACAATTAGGATACCCTGTATACACTACCCACAGACACAAAAGAGCATCAAGACAGAAAAGAGAAGCCTTACAGATAGGCAAATGGGAAAAGTGGCAAGGTGATGATTGGCCACCAGAAAGAATTATTGAGTATTATGGACCTGCCACTTGGAATGATGATGGTATGTATGGTTATCGTACCCCAATTTATATGATTAATCGTATCATTCGCTTACAAGCAGTAGTTGAAATAATAACCAATGAAACTAGTCATGCTCTCACGCTCTTAGCTAGACAAAGTACTCAGATGCGCACTGCTATATATCAGAACCGCTTAGCACTTGATTATTTGCTAGCAGCTGAAGGAGGAGTATGTGGTAAACTGAATTTAACTAATTGCTGTTTGAAAATAGATGATAAAGGTCAAGTAGTTGAAGAAATTGCTAAAGATATGCAAAGACATGCTTATGTGCCAGTACAGACTTGGCATGCATTGAAATTTCCTAACTGGTTTGCTAACCTTTTCTCTTGGCTGGGAGGATTTAAGACTTTCATTGTTTTAGTACTAATCCTTGTTGCTGTTATCTTCTTATTACCATGTTTAATCCCATGTTGTATGCGTTCCATTCATAGTGCTATTGATACCACAGTAGAGCGGAAGACCGCAACTAAAATAATGGCTTTATACAAAGCTAGTCCTAGTAGAAATCCTTCAATCATGATGTGATTCTTCTAAAAGTGATTTAATTCTCACACCTTATTGAGTAATAGGGTGAGATTAATCAAAGGGGGGAATGTGGCAGGTGCAGGCCTGTGACCCACGGTGTCTGACATAGGCAGGCCAGCATGGCTAGCTTGACCTGTAAATGAGGCCTGTGGAGAGGCATATAGGATTGCACATCCCCCAATATGCTGCTATTGTAAGATAGAACTCAGTAGAAGTATTGAATTAGCTTAGGTAAGCAGAACTGCAGAACTGAGAAATGGAAAAATACAGAAAAGACATGTTTAAAAGTTACTGATAAGAAAAAGTACATCTGCAAAGAAGTAATGAGGAGTGCTGACAGATGAGTTACAGAACCTTGCTCTTCTGCACGCACAAATTGGTCCTATAACCTTGAGAGTGTGAAAGTAACAAGTTGATGAACTGGCCATTGTAATTGGGACTAGAAGGGGGGCAGGCAGGTGTCATGCCCACAGAAGGGACATAATTGGAGAAACTTATCAGTACCGGGACCAATAGAAGAGGTACGGGAGGTACAGGAGGTTACCGGGACCAATGAAATGTTTTTCTATACCTAGAATGGAACAAAAGTCTATAAAAGTTGTTGTAATGCTTGAAAACTTTGCTCAGCCATTTTGAAATTGACTTGCTTGAGACTTGTGCACAAATAAATGATTTGGACCTTCTGAACAGACTCCTGGTATCATTGGTTTGTCTGTGCTTTGCTGCTACAAGACCTTTGTCAGAAGTGGGATTTGAACCCACGCCTCCACTTGGAGACCAGAAGACCCAATGCAGGAAATGATAAGTTCTTAAGTCTGGCGCCTTAGACCACTCGGCCATTCTGACAGCTGCAAAGATGTGACCTAGTCAACTTTTTTTTTTTTGTCCCAGCAAACCAGCCTTCTCTAAACCACAGAAAGCCAGTTCAAATCTTCAAGATCAATAAAAAAATAGATCTGACAAGAGACTGAGCCACTGCATGTCCCTCATCAAAATAGATGCTTTGAGGCAGGGCAGCTCCTCGGCATGACAATGTGCCCTTGCCCCTCAAAGATGTACCAGCTAAGAGGTGAGATTTCAGGAAATTCAGCACGTAGGTGAGGGCACTTTGCAGCAGAGAAATCCTCACTGAACCAAGCCAGCTTCTCGCTTTTGCTGTTCCTCCAAAGATCTATTCTTTCTAAACAGGATTGCACCTTCTGACCTTAGACATTCAAGTCCATGTCAAGCTAGCTACATGCTCATATTAAAAGAGACCTTTGTCAGAAGTGGGATTTGAACCCACGCCTCCACTTGGAGACCAGAAGGCCCAATGAAGGGAAGGACAAGTTCTTGAGTCTGGCACCTTAGACCACTCGGCCATTCTGACAGCTGCAAAGTTGTGGCCTAGTCAACTTTTTTTTTTTGTCCCAGCAAACCAGCCTTCTCTGAACTAGAGAAAGCCAGTTAAAATCCTCAAAATCAATCAATAAATAGCTCTGACAATGAGCCACTGCATGTCCCTCATCAAAATAGATGCTTTGAGGCAGGGCAGCCATTCGGCATGGCAATGTGCCCTTGCCACTCAAAGATGTACCAGCTAAGAGGTGAGATTTCAGGAAATTCAGCAAGTAGGTGAGGGCACTTTGCAGCAGGGAAATCCTTACTGAACCAAGCCAGCTTCTCTCTTTTGCTGTTCCTCCAAAGATCTATTCTTTCTAAACAGGATTGCACCTTCTGACCTTAGAAATTCAAGTCCATGTCAAGCTAGCTACATGCTCATATTAAAAGAGACCTTTGTCAGAAGTGGGATTTGAACCCACGCCTCCACTTGGAGATCAGAAGCCCCAATGCAGGGAATGATAAGTTCTTAAGTCTGGTGCCTTAGACCACTCGGCCATTCTGACAGCTGCAAAGATGTGACCTAGTCAACTTTTTTTTTTTTTGTCCCAGCAAACCAGCCTTCTCTAAACCACAGAAAGCCAGTTCAAATCTTCAAGATCAATAAAAAAATAGATCTGACAAGTGACTGAGCCACTGCATGTCCCTCATCAAAATAGATGCTTTGAGGCAGGGCAGCTCCTCGGCATGACAATGTGCCCTTGCCCCTCAAAGATGTACCAGCTAAGAGGTGAGATTTCAGGAAATTCAGCACGTAGGTGAGGGCACTTTGCAGCAGAGAAATCCTCACTGAACCAAGCCAGCTTCTCGCTTTTGCTGTTCCTCCAAAGATCTATTCTTTCTAAACAGGATTGCACCTTCTGACCTTAGACATTCAAGTCCATGTCAAGCTAGCTACATGCTCATATTAAAAGAGACCTTTGTCAGAAGTGGGATTTGAACCCACGCCTCCACTTGGAGACCAGAAGGCCCAATGAAGGGAAGGACAAGTTCTTGAGTCTGGTGCCTTAGACCACTCGGCCATTCTGACAGCTGCAAAGTTGTGGCCTAGTCAACTTTTTTTTTTGTCCCAGCAAACCAGCCTTCTCTGAACTAGAGAAAGCCAGTTAAAATCCTCAAAATCAATCAATAAATAGCTCTGACAATGAGCCACTGCATGTCCCTCATCAAAATAGATGCTTTGAGGCAGGGCAGCCCCTCGGCATGGCAATGTGCCCTTGCCACTCAAAGATGTACCAGCTAAGAGGTGAGATTTCAGGAAATTCAGCAAGTAGGTGAGGGCACTTTGCAGCAGGGAAATCCTTACTGAACCAAGCCAGCTTCTCGCTTTTGCTGTTCCTCCAAAGATCTATTCTTTCTAAACAGGATTGCACCTTCTGACCTTAGAAATTCAAGTCCATGTCAAGCTAGCTACATGCTCATATTAAAAGAGACCTTTGTCAGAAGTGGGATTTGAACCCACGTCTCCACTTGGAGACCAGAAGACCCAATGCAGGGAATGATAAGTTCTTAAGTCTGGTGCCTTAGACCACTCGGCCATTCTGACAGCTGCAAAGATGTGACCTAGTCAACTTTTTTTTTTTGTCCCAGCAAACCAGCCTTCTCTAAACCACAGAAAGCCAGTTCAAATCTTCAAGATCAATAAAAAAATAGATCTGACAAGAGACTGAGCCACTGCATGTCCCTCATCAAAATAGATGCTTTGAGGCAGGGCAGCTCCTCGGCATGACAATGTGCCCTTGCCCCTCAAAGATGTACCAGCTAAGAGGTGAGATTTCAGGAAATTCAGCACGTAGGTGAGGGCACTTTGCAGCAGAGAAATCCTCACTGAACCAAGCCAGCTTCTCGCTTTTGCTGTTCCTCCAAAGATCTATTCTTTCTAAACAGGATTGCACCTTCTGACCTTAGTAATTCAAGTCCATGTCAAGCTAGCTACATGCTCATATTAAAAGAGACCTTTGTCAGAAGTGGGATTTGAACCCACGGCTCCACTTGGAGACCAGAAGGCCCAATGAAGGAAAGGACAAGTTCTTGAGTCTGGCGCCTTAGACCACTCGGCCATTCTGACAGCTGCAAAGTTGTGGCCTAGTCAACTTTTTTTTTTTGTCCCAGCAAACCAGCCTTCTCTGAACTAGAGAAAGCCAGTTAAAATCCTCAAAATCAATCAATAAATAGCTCTGACAATGAGCCACTGCATGTCCCTCATCAAAATAGATGCTTTGAGGCAGGGCAGCCCCTCGGCATGGCAATGTGCCCTTGCCACTCAAAGATGTACCAGCTAAGAGATGAGATTTCAGGAAATTCAGCAAGTAGGTGAGGGCACTTTGCAGCAGGTGAGGGCACTTTGCAGCAGGGAAATCCTTACTGAACCAAGCCAGCTTCTCGCTTTTGCTGTTCCTCCAAAGATCTATTCTTTCTAAACAGGATTGCACCTTCTGACCTTAGAAATTCAAGTCCATGTCAAGCTAGCTACATGCTCATATTAAAAGAGACCTTTGTCAGAAGTGGGATTTGAACCCACACCTCCACTTGGAGACCAGAAGACCCAATGCAGGGAATGATAAGTTCTTAAGTCTGGCGCCTTAGACCACTCGGCCATTCTGACAGCTGCAAAGATGTGACCTAGTCAACTTTTTTTTTTTTGTCCCAGCAAACCAGCCTTCTCTAAACCACAGAAAGCCAGTTCAAATCTTCAAGATCAATAAAAAAATAGATCTGACAAGAGACTGAGCCACTGCATGTCCCTCATCAAAATAGATGCTTTGAGGCAGGGCAGCTCCTCGGCATGACAATGTGCCCTTGCCCCTCAAAGATGTACCAGCTAAGAGGTGAGATTTCAGGAAATTCAGCACGTAGGTGAGGGCACTTTGCAGCAGAGAAATCCTCACTGAACCAAGCCAGCTTCTCGCTTTTGCTGTTCCTCCAAAGATCTATTCTTTCTAAACAGGATTGCACCTTCTGACCTTAGACATTCAAGTCCATGTCAAGCTAGCTACATGCTCATATTAAAAGAGACCTTTGTCAGAAGTGGGATTTGAACCCACGCATCCACTTGGAGACCAGAAGGCCCAATGAAGGGAAGGACAAGTTCTTGAGTCTGGCGCCTTAGACCACTCGGCCATTCTGACAGCTGCAAAGTTGTGGCCTAGTCAACTTTTTTTTTTGTCCCAGCAAACCAGCCTTCTCTGAACTAGAGAAAGCCAGTTAAAATCCTCAAAATCAATCAATAAATAGCTCTGACAATGAGCCACTGCATGTCCCTCATCAAAATAGATGCTTTGAGGCAGGGCAGCCCCTCGGCATGGCAATGTGCCCTTGCCACTCAAAGATGTACCAGCTAAGAGGTGAGATTTCAGGAAATTCAGCAAGTAGGTGAGGGCACTTTGCAGCAGGGAAATCCTTACTGAACCAAGCCAGCTTCTCGCTTTTGCTGTTCCTCCAAAGATCTATTCTTTCTAAACAGGATTGCACCTTCTGACCTTAGAAATTCAAGTCCATGTCAAGCTAGCTACATGCTCATATTAAAAGAGACCTTTGTCAGAAGTGGGATTTGAACCCACGCCTCCACTTGGAGACCAGAAGGCCCAATGCAGGGAATGATAAGTTCTTAAGTCTGGCGCCTTAGACCACTCGGCCATTCTGACAGCTGCAAAGATGTGACCTAGTCAACTTTTTTTTTTTTTGTCCCAGCAAACCAGCCTTCTCTGAACTAGAGAAAGCCAGTTAAAATCCTCAAAATCAATCAATCAATAAATAGCTCTGACAATGAGCCACTGCATGTCCCTCATCAAAATAGATGCTTTGAGGCAGGGCAGCCCCTCGGCATGGCAATGTGCCCTTGCCACTCAAAGATGTACCAGCTAAGAGGTGAGATTTCAGGAAATTCAGCAAGTAGGTGAGGGCACTTTGCAGCAGGGAAATCCTTACTGAACCAAGCCAGCTTCTCGCTTTTGCTGTTCCTCCAAAGATCTATTCTTTCTAAACAGGATTGCACCTTCTGACCTTAGAAATTCAAGTCCATGTCAAGCTAGCTACATGCTCATATTAAAAGAGACCTTTGTCAGAAGTGGGATTTGAACCCACGCCTCCACTTGGAGACCAGAAGACCCAATGCAGGGAATGATAAGTTCTTAAGTCTGGCGCCTTAGACCACTCGGCCATTCTGACAGCTGCAAAGATGTGACCTAGTCAACTTTTTTTTTTTTGTCCCAGCAAACCAGCCTTCTCTAAACCACAGAAAGCCAGTTCAAATCTTCAAGATCAATAAAAAAATAGATCTGACAAGAGACTGAGCCACTGCATGTCCCTCATCAAAATAGATGCTTTGAGGCAGGGCAGCTCCTCGGCATGACAATGTGCCCTTGCCCCTCAAAGATGTACCAGCTAAGAGGTGAGATTTCAGGAAATTCAGCACGTAGGTGAGGGCACTTTGCAGCAGAGAAATCCTCACTGAACCAAGCCAGCTTCTCGCTTTTGCTGTTCCTCCAAAGATCTATTCTTTCTAAACAGGATTGCACCTTCTGACCTTAGTAATTCAAGTCCATGTCAAGCTAGCTACATGCTCATATTAAAAGAGACCTTTGTCAGAAGTGGGATTTGAACCCACGCCTCCACTTGGAGACCAGAAGGCCCAATGAAGGGAAGGACAAGTTCTTGAGTCTGGCGCCTTAGACCACTCGGCCATTCTGACAGCTGCAAAGTTGTGGCCTAGTCAACTTTTTTTTTTGTCCCAGCAAACCAGCCTTCTCTGAACTAGAGAAAGCCAGTTAAAATCCTCAAAATCAATCAATCAATAAATAGCTCTGACAATGAGCCACTGCATGTCCCTCATCAAAATAGATGCTTTGAGGCAGGGCAGCCCCTCGGCATGGCAATGTGCCCTTGCCACTCAAAGATGTACCAGCTAAGAGGTGAGATTTCAGGAAATTCAGCAAGTAGGTGAGGGCACTTTGCAGCAGGGAAATCCTTACTGAACCAAGCCAGCTTCTCGCTTTTGCTGTTCCTCCAAAGATCTATTCTTTCTAAACAGGATTGCACCTTCTGACCTTAGAAATTCAAGTCCATGTCAAGCTAGCTACATGCTCATATTAAAAGAGACCTTTGTCAGAAGTGGGATTTGAACCCACGCCTCCACTTGGAGACCAGAAGACCCAATGCAGGGAATGATAAGTTCTTAAGTCTGGCGCCTTAGACCACTCGGCCATTCTGACAGCTGCAAAGATGTGACCTAGTCAACTTTTTTTTTTTTTGTCCCAGCAAACCAGCCTTCTCTAAACCACAGAAAGCCAGTTCAAATCTTCAAGATCAATAAAAAAATAGATCTGACAAGAGACTGAGCCACTGCATGTCCCTCATCAAAATAGATGCTTTGAGGCAGGGCAGCTCCTCGGCATGACAATGTGCCCTTGCCCCTCAAAGATGTACCAGCTAAGAGGTGAGATTTCAGGAAATTCAGCACGTAGGTGAGGGCACTTTGCAGCAGAGAAATCCTCACTGAACCAAGCCAGCTTCTCGCTTTTGCTGTTCCTCCAAAGATCTATTCTTTCTAAACAGGATTGCACCTTCTGACCTTAGTAATTCAAGTCCATGTCAAGCTAGCTACATGCTCATATTAAAAGAGACCTTTGTCAGAAGTGGGATTTGAACCCACGCCTCCACTTGGAGACCAGAAGGCCCAATGAAGGGAAGGACAAGTTCTTGAGTCTGGCGCCTTAGACCACTCGGCCATTCTGACAGCTGCAAAGTTGTGGCCTAGTCAACTTTTTTTTTTGTCCCAGCAAACCAGCCTTCTCTGAACTAGAGAAAGCCAGTTAAAATCCTCAAAATCAATCAATCAATAAATAGCTCTGACAATGAGCCACTGCATGTCCCTCATCAAAATAGATGCTTTGAGGCAGGGCAGCCCCTCGGCATGGCAATGTGCCCTTGCCACTCAAAGATGTACCAGCTAAGAGGTGAGATTTCAGGAAATTCAGCAAGTAGGTGAGGGCACTTTGCAGCAGGGAAATCCTTACTGAACCAAGCCAGCTTCTCGCTTTTGCTGTTCCTCCAAAGATCTATTCTTTCTAAACAGGATTGCACCTTCTGACCTTAGAAATTCAAGTCCATGTCAAGCTAGCTACATGCTCATATTAAAAGAGACCTTTGTCAGAAGTGGGATTTGAACCCACGCCTCCACTTGGAGACCAGAAGACCCAATGCAGGGAATGATAAGTTCTTAAGTCTGGCGCCTTAGACCACTCGGCCATTCTGACAGCTGCAAAGATGTGACCTAGTCAACTTTTTTTTTTTTTGTCCCAGCAAACCAGCCTTCTCTAAACCACAGAAAGCCAGTTCAAATCTTCAAGATCAATAAAAAAATAGATCTGACAAGAGACTGAGCCACTGCATGTCCCTCATCAAAATAGATGCTTTGAGGCAGGGCAGCTCCTCGGCATGACAATGTGCCCTTGCCCCTCAAAGATGTACCAGCTAAGAGGTGAGATTTCAGGAAATTCAGCACGTAGGTGAGGGCACTTTGCAGCAGAGAAATCCTCACTGAACCAAGCCAGCTTCTCGCTTTTGCTGTTCCTCCAAAGATCTATTCTTTCTAAACAGGATTGCACCTTCTGACCTTAGTAATTCAAGTCCATGTCAAGCTAGCTACATGCTCATATTAAAAGAGACCTTTGTCAGAAGTGGGATTTGAACCCACGCCTCCACTTGGAGACCAGAAGGCCCAATGAAGGGAAGGACAAGTTCTTGAGTCTGGCGCCTTAGACCACTCGGCCATTCTGACAGCTGCAAAGTTGTGGCCTAGTCAACTTTTTTTTTTTGTCCCAGCAAACCAGCCTTCTCTGAACTAGAGAAAGCCAGTTAAAATCCTCAAAATCAATCAATCAATAAATAGCTCTGACAATGAGCCACTGCATGTCCCTCATCAAAATAGATGCTTTGAGGCAGGGCAGCCCCTCGGCATGGCAATGTGCCCTTGCCACTCAAAGATGTACCAGCTAAGAGGTGAGATTTCAGGAAATTCAGCAAGTAGGTGAGGGCACTTTGCAGCAGGGAAATCCTTACTGAACCAAGCCAGCTTCTCGCTTTTGCTGTTCCTCCAAAGATCTATTCTTTCTAAACAGGATTGCACCTTCTGACCTTAGAAATTCAAGTCCATGTCAAGCTAGCTACATGCTCATATTAAAAGAGACCTTTGTCAGAAGTGGGATTTGAACCCACGCCTCCACTTGGAGACCAGAAGACCCAATGCAGGGAATGATAAGTTCTTAAGTCTGGCGCCTTAGACCACTCGGCCATTCTGACAGCTGCAAAGATGTGACCTAGTCAACTTTTTTTTTTTTTGTCCCAGCAAACCAGCCTTCTCTAAACCACAGAAAGCCAGTTCAAATCTTCAAGATCAATAAAAAAATAGATCTGACAAGAGACTGAGCCACTGCATGTCCCTCATCAAAATAGATGCTTTGAGGCAGGGCAGCTCCTCGGCATGACAATGTGCCCTTGCCCCTCAAAGATGTACCAGCTAAGAGGTGAGATTTCAGGAAATTCAGCACGTAGGTGAGGGCACTTTGCAGCAGAGAAATCCTCACTGAACCAAGCCAGCTTCTCGCTTTTGCTGTTCCTCCAAAGATCTATTCTTTCTAAACAGGATTGCACCTTCTGACCTTAGTAATTCAAGTCCATGTCAAGCTAGCTACATGCTCATATTAAAAGAGACCTTTGTCAGAAGTGGGATTTGAACCCACGCCTCCACTTGGAGACCAGAAGGCCCAATGAAGGGAAGGACAAGTTCTTGAGTCTGGCGCCTTAGACCACTCGGCCATTCTGACAGCTGCAAAGTTGTGGCCTAGTCAACTTTTTTTTTTGTCCCAGCAAACCAGCCTTCTCTGAACTAGAGAAAGCCAGTTAAAATCCTCAAAATCAATCAATCAATAAATAGCTCTGACAATGAGCCACTGCATGTCCCTCATCAAAATAGATGCTTTGAGGCAGGGCAGCCCCTCGGCATGGCAATGTGCCCTTGCCACTCAAAGATGTACCAGCTAAGAGGTGAGATTTCAGGAAATTCAGCAAGTAGGTGAGGGCACTTTGCAGCAGGGAAATCCTTACTGAACCAAGCCAGCTTCTCGCTTTTGCTGTTCCTCCAAAGATCTATTCTTTCTAAACAGGATTGCACCTTCTGACCTTAGAAATTCAAGTCCATGTCAAGCTAGCTACATGCTCATATTAAAAGAGACCTTTGTCAGAAGTGGGATTTGAACCCACGCCTCCACTTGGAGACCAGAAGACCCAATGCAGGGAATGATAAGTTCTTAAGTCTGGCGCCTTAGACCACTCGGCCATTCTGACAGCTGCAAAGATGTGACCTAGTCAACTTTTTTTTTTTTTGTCCCAGCAAACCAGCCTTCTCTAAACCACAGAAAGCCAGTTCAAATCTTCAAGATCAATAAAAAAATAGATCTGACAAGAGACTGAGCCACTGCATGTCCCTCATCAAAATAGATGCTTTGAGGCAGGGCAGCTCCTCGGCATGACAATGTGCCCTTGCCCCTCAAAGATGTACCAGCTAAGAGGTGAGATTTCAGGAAATTCAGCACGTAGGTGAGGGCACTTTGCAGCAGAGAAATCCTCACTGAACCAAGCCAGCTTCTCGCTTTTGCTGTTCCTCCAAAGATCTATTCTTTCTAAACAGGATTGCACCTTCTGACCTTAGTAATTCAAGTCCATGTCAAGCTAGCTACATGCTCATATTAAAAGAGACCTTTGTCAGAAGTGGGATTTGAACCCACGCCTCCACTTGGAGACCAGAAGGCCCAATGAAGGGAAGGACAAGTTCTTGAGTCTGGCGCCTTAGACCACTCGGCCATTCTGACAGCTGCAAAGTTGTGGCCTAGTCAACTTTTTTTTTTGTCCCAGCAAACCAGCCTTCTCTGAACTAGAGAAAGCCAGTTAAAATCCTCAAAATCAATCAATAAATAGCTCTGACAATGAGCCACTGCATGTCCCTCATCAAAATAGATGCTTTGAGGCAGGGCAGCCCCTCGGCATGGCAATGTGCCCTTGCCACTCAAAGATGTACCAGCTAAGAGGTGAGATTTCAGGAAATTCAGCAAGTAGGTGAGGGCACTTTGCAGCAGGGAAATCCTTACTGAACCAAGCCAGCTTCTCGCTTTTGCTGTTCCTCCAAAGATCTATTCTTTCTAAACAGGATTGCACCTTCTGACCTTAGAAATTCAAGTCCATGTCAAGCTAGCTACATGCTCATATTAAAAGAGACCTTTGTCAGAAGTGGGATTTGAACCCACGCCTCCACTTGGAGACCAGAAGACCCAATGCAGGGAATGATAAGTTCTTAAGTCTGGCGCCTTAGACCACTCGGCCATTCTGACAGCTGCAAAGATGTGACCTAGTCAACTTTTTTTTTTTTTGTCCCAGCAAACCAGCCTTCTCTAAACCACAGAAAGCCAGTTCAAATCTTCAAGATCAATAAAAAAATAGATCTGACAAGAGACTGAGCCACTGCATGTCCCTCATCAAAATAGATGCTTTGAGGCAGGGCAGCTCCTCGGCATGACAATGTGCCCTTGCCCCTCAAAGATGTACCAGCTAAGAGGTGAGATTTCAGGAAATTCAGCACGTAGGTGAGGGCACTTTGCAGCAGAGAAATCCTCACTGAACCAAGCCAGCTTCTCGCTTTTGCTGTTCCTCCAAAGATCTATTCTTTCTAAACAGGATTGCACCTTCTGACCTTAGTAATTCAAGTCCATGTCAAGCTAGCTACATGCTCATATTAAAAGAGACCTTTGTCAGAAGTGGGATTTGAACCCACGCCTCCACTTGGAGACCAGAAGGCCCAATGAAGGGAAGGACAAGTTCTTGAGTCTGGCGCCTTAGACCACTCGGCCATTCTGACAGCTGCAAAGTTGTGGCCTAGTCAACTTTTTTTTTTTGTCCCAGCAAACCAGCCTTCTCTGAACTAGAGAAAGCCAGTTAAAATCCTCAAAATCAATCAATCAATAAATAGCTCTGACAATGAGCCACTGCATGTCCCTCATCAAAATAGATGCTTTGAGGCAGGGCAGCCCCTCGGCATGGCAATGTGCCCTTGCCACTCAAAGATGTACCAGCTAAGAGGTGAGATTTCAGGAAATTCAGCAAGTAGGTGAGGGCACTTTGCAGCAGGGAAATCCTTACTGAACCAAGCCAGCTTCTCGCTTTTGCTGTTCCTCCAAAGATCTATTCTTTCTAAACAGGATTGCACCTTCTGACCTTAGAAATTCAAGTCCATGTCAAGCTAGCTACATGCTCATATTAAAAGAGACCTTTGTCAGAAGTGGGATTTGAACCCACGCCTCCACTTGGAGACCAGAAGACCCAATGCAGGGAATGATAAGTTCTTAAGTCTGGCGCCTTAGACCACTCGGCCATTCTGACAGCTGCAAAGATGTGACCTAGTCAACTTTTTTTTTTTTTGTCCCAGCAAACCAGCCTTCTCTAAACCACAGAAAGCCAGTTCAAATCTTCAAGATCAATAAAAAAATAGATCTGACAAGAGACTGAGCCACTGCATGTCCCTCATCAAAATAGATGCTTTGAGGCAGGGCAGCTCCTCGGCATGACAATGTGCCCTTGCCCCTCAAAGATGTACCAGCTAAGAGGTGAGATTTCAGGAAATTCAGCACGTAGGTGAGGGCACTTTGCAGCAGAGAAATCCTCACTGAACCAAGCCAGCTTCTCGCTTTTGCTGTTCCTCCAAAGATCTATTCTTTCTAAACAGGATTGCACCTTCTGACCTTAGTAATTCAAGTCCATGTCAAGCTAGCTACATGCTCATATTAAAAGAGACCTTTGTCAGAAGTGGGATTTGAACCCACGCCTCCACTTGGAGACCAGAAGGCCCAATGAAGGGAAGGACAAGTTCTTGAGTCTGGCGCCTTAGACCACTCGGCCATTCTGACAGCTGCAAAGTTGTGGCCTAGTCAACTTTTTTTTTTGTCCCAGCAAACCAGCCTTCTCTGAACTAGAGAAAGCCAGTTAAAATCCTCAAAATCAATCAATCAATAAATAGCTCTGACAATGAGCCACTGCATGTCCCTCATCAAAATAGATGCTTTGAGGCAGGGCAGCCCCTCGGCATGGCAATGTGCCCTTGCCACTCAAAGATGTACCAGCTAAGAGGTGAGATTTCAGGAAATTCAGCAAGTAGGTGAGGGCACTTTGCAGCAGGGAAATCCTTACTGAACCAAGCCAGCTTCTCGCTTTTGCTGTTCCTCCAAAGATCTATTCTTTCTAAACAGGATTGCACCTTCTGACCTTAGAAATTCAAGTCCATGTCAAGCTAGCTACATGCTCATATTAAAAGAGACCTTTGTCAGAAGTGGGATTTGAACCCACGCCTCCACTTGGAGACCAGAAGACCCAATGCAGGGAATGATAAGTTCTTAAGTCTGGCGCCTTAGACCACTCGGCCATTCTGACAGCTGCAAAGATGTGACCTAGTCAACTTTTTTTTTTTTTGTCCCAGCAAACCAGCCTTCTCTAAACCACAGAAAGCCAGTTCAAATCTTCAAGATCAATAAAAAAATAGATCTGACAAGAGACTGAGCCACTGCATGTCCCTCATCAAAATAGATGCTTTGAGGCAGGGCAGCTCCTCGGCATGACAATGTGCCCTTGCCCCTCAAAGATGTACCAGCTAAGAGGTGAGATTTCAGGAAATTCAGCACGTAGGTGAGGGCACTTTGCAGCAGAGAAATCCTCACTGAACCAAGCCAGCTTCTCGCTTTTGCTGTTCCTCCAAAGATCTATTCTTTCTAAACAGGATTGCACCTTCTGACCTTAGTAATTCAAGTCCATGTCAAGCTAGCTACATGCTCATATTAAAAGAGACCTTTGTCAGAAGTGGGATTTGAACCCACGCCTCCACTTGGAGACCAGAAGGCCCAATGAAGGGAAGGACAAGTTCTTGAGTCTGGCGCCTTAGACCACTCGGCCATTCTGACAGCTGCAAAGTTGTGGCCTAGTCAACTTTTTTTTTTTGTCCCAGCAAACCAGCCTTCTCTGAACTAGAGAAAGCCAGTTAAAATCCTCAAAATCAATCAATCAATAAATAGCTCTGACAATGAGCCACTGCATGTCCCTCATCAAAATAGATGCTTTGAGGCAGGGCAGCCCCTCGGCATGGCAATGTGCCCTTGCCACTCAAAGATGTACCAGCTAAGAGGTGAGATTTCAGGAAATTCAGCAAGTAGGTGAGGGCACTTTGCAGCAGGGAAATCCTTACTGAACCAAGCCAGCTTCTCGCTTTTGCTGTTCCTCCAAAGATCTATTCTTTCTAAACAGGATTGCACCTTCTGACCTTAGAAATTCAAGTCCATGTCAAGCTAGCTACATGCTCATATTAAAAGAGACCTTTGTCAGAAGTGGGATTTGAACCCACGCCTCCACTTGGAGACCAGAAGACCCAATGCAGGGAATGATAAGTTCTTAAGTCTGGCGCCTTAGACCACTCGGCCATTCTGACAGCTGCAAAGATGTGACCTAGTCAACTTTTTTTTTTTTGTCCCAGCAAACCAGCCTTCTCTAAACCACAGAAAGCCAGTTCAAATCTTCAAGATCAATAAAAAAATAGATCTGACAAGAGACTGAGCCACTGCATGTCCCTCATCAAAATAGATGCTTTGAGGCAGGGCAGCTCCTCGGCATGACAATGTGCCCTTGCCCCTCAAAGATGTACCAGCTAAGAGGTGAGATTTCAGGAAATTCAGCACGTAGGTGAGGGCACTTTGCAGCAGAGAAATCCTCACTGAACCAAGCCAGCTTCTCGCTTTTGCTGTTCCTCCAAAGATCTATTCTTTCTAAACAGGATTGCACCTTCTGACCTTAGTAATTCAAGTCCATGTCAAGCTAGCTACATGCTCATATTAAAAGAGACCTTTGTCAGAAGTGGGATTTGAACCCACGCCTCCACTTGGAGACCAGAAGGCCCAATGAAGGGAAGGACAAGTTCTTGAGTCTGGCGCCTTAGACCACTCGGCCATTCTGACAGCTGCAAAGTTGTGGCCTAGTCAACTTTTTTTTTTTGTCCCAGCAAACCAGCCTTCTCTGAACTAGAGAAAGCCAGTTAAAATCCTCAAAATCAATCAATCAATAAATAGCTCTGACAATGAGCCACTGCATGTCCCTCATCAAAATAGATGCTTTGAGGCAGGGCAGCCCCTCGGCATGGCAATGTGCCCTTGCCACTCAAAGATGTACCAGCTAAGAGGTGAGATTTCAGGAAATTCAGCAAGTAGGTGAGGGCACTTTGCAGCAGGGAAATCCTTACTGAACCAAGCCAGCTTCTCGCTTTTGCTGTTCCTCCAAAGATCTATTCTTTCTAAACAGGATTGCACCTTCTGACCTTAGAAATTCAAGTCCATGTCAAGCTAGCTACATGCTCATATTAAAAGAGACCTTTGTCAGAAGTGGGATTTGAACCCACGCCTCCACTTGGAGACCAGAAGACCCAATGCAGGGAATGATAAGTTCTTAAGTCTGGCGCCTTAGACCACTCGGCCATTCTGACAGCTGCAAAGATGTGACCTAGTCAACTTTTTTTTTTTTTGTCCCAGCAAACCAGCCTTCTCTAAACCACAGAAAGCCAGTTCAAATCTTCAAGATCAATAAAAAAATAGATCTGACAAGAGACTGAGCCACTGCATGTCCCTCATCAAAATAGATGCTTTGAGGCAGGGCAGCTCCTCGGCATGACAATGTGCCCTTGCCCCTCAAAGATGTACCAGCTAAGAGGTGAGATTTCAGGAAATTCAGCACGTAGGTGAGGGCACTTTGCAGCAGAGAAATCCTCACTGAACCAAGCCAGCTTCTCGCTTTTGCTGTTCCTCCAAAGATCTATTCTTTCTAAACAGGATTGCACCTTCTGACCTTAGTAATTCAAGTCCATGTCAAGCTAGCTACATGCTCATATTAAAAGAGACCTTTGTCAGAAGTGGGATTTGAACCCACGCCTCCACTTGGAGACCAGAAGGCCCAATGAAGGGAAGGACAAGTTCTTGAGTCTGGCGCCTTAGACCACTCGGCCATTCTGACAGCTGCAAAGTTGTGGCCTAGTCAACTTTTTTTTTTTGTCCCAGCAAACCAGCCTTCTCTGAACTAGAGAAAGCCAGTTAAAATCCTCAAAATCAATCAATCAATAAATAGCTCTGACAATGAGCCACTGCATGTCCCTCATCAAAATAGATGCTTTGAGGCAGGGCAGCCCCTCGGCATGGCAATGTGCCCTTGCCACTCAAAGATGTACCAGCTAAGAGGTGAGATTTCAGGAAATTCAGCAAGTAGGTGAGGGCACTTTGCAGCAGGGAAATCCTTACTGAACCAAGCCAGCTTCTCGCTTTTGCTGTTCCTCCAAAGATCTATTCTTTCTAAACAGGATTGCACCTTCTGACCTTAGAAATTCAAGTCCATGTCAAGCTAGCTACATGCTCATATTAAAAGAGACCTTTGTCAGAAGTGGGATTTGAACCCACGCCTCCACTTGGAGACCAGAAGACCCAATGCAGGGAATGATAAGTTCTTAAGTCTGGCGCCTTAGACCACTCGGCCATTCTGACAGCTGCAAAGATGTGACCTAGTCAACTTTTTTTTTTTTTGTCCCAGCAAACCAGCCTTCTCTAAACCACAGAAAGCCAGTTCAAATCTTCAAGATCAATAAAAAAATAGATCTGACAAGAGACTGAGCCACTGCATGTCCCTCATCAAAATAGATGCTTTGAGGCAGGGCAGCTCCTCGGCATGACAATGTGCCCTTGCCCCTCAAAGATGTACCAGCTAAGAGGTGAGATTTCAGGAAATTCAGCACGTAGGTGAGGGCACTTTGCAGCAGAGAAATCCTCACTGAACCAAGCCAGCTTCTCGCTTTTGCTGTTCCTCCAAAGATCTATTCTTTCTAAACAGGATTGCACCTTCTGACCTTAGTAATTCAAGTCCATGTCAAGCTAGCTACATGCTCATATTAAAAGAGACCTTTGTCAGAAGTGGGATTTGAACCCACGCCTCCACTTGGAGACCAGAAGGCCCAATGAAGGGAAGGACAAGTTCTTGAGTCTGGCGCCTTAGACCACTCGGCCATTCTGACAGCTGCAAAGTTGTGGCCTAGTCAACTTTTTTTTTTTGTCCCAGCAAACCAGCCTTCTCTGAACTAGAGAAAGCCAGTTAAAATCCTCAAAATCAATCAATCAATAAATAGCTCTGACAATGAGCCACTGCATGTCCCTCATCAAAATAGATGCTTTGAGGCAGGGCAGCCCCTCGGCATGGCAATGTGCCCTTGCCACTCAAAGATGTACCAGCTAAGAGGTGAGATTTCAGGAAATTCAGCAAGTAGGTGAGGGCACTTTGCAGCAGGGAAATCCTTACTGAACCAAGCCAGCTTCTCGCTTTTGCTGTTCCTCCAAAGATCTATTCTTTCTAAACAGGATTGCACCTTCTGACCTTAGAAATTCAAGTCCATGTCAAGCTAGCTACATGCTCATATTAAAAGAGACCTTTGTCAGAAGTGGGATTTGAACCCACGCCTCCACTTGGAGACCAGAAGACCCAATGCAGGGAATGATAAGTTCTTAAGTCTGGCGCCTTAGACCACTCGGCCATTCTGACAGCTGCAAAGATGTGACCTAGTCAACTTTTTTTTTTTTTGTCCCAGCAAACCAGCCTTCTCTAAACCACAGAAAGCCAGTTCAAATCTTCAAGATCAATAAAAAAATAGATCTGACAAGAGACTGAGCCACTGCATGTCCCTCATCAAAATAGATGCTTTGAGGCAGGGCAGCTCCTCGGCATGACAATGTGCCCTTGCCCCTCAAAGATGTACCAGCTAAGAGGTGAGATTTCAGGAAATTCAGCACGTAGGTGAGGGCACTTTGCAGCAGAGAAATCCTCACTGAACCAAGCCAGCTTCTCGCTTTTGCTGTTCCTCCAAAGATCTATTCTTTCTAAACAGGATTGCACCTTCTGACCTTAGTAATTCAAGTCCATGTCAAGCTAGCTACATGCTCATATTAAAAGAGACCTTTGTCAGAAGTGGGATTTGAACCCACGCCTCCACTTGGAGACCAGAAGGCCCAATGAAGGGAAGGACAAGTTCTTGAGTCTGGCGCCTTAGACCACTCGGCCATTCTGACAGCTGCAAAGTTGTGGCCTAGTCAACTTTTTTTTTTTGTCCCAGCAAACCAGCCTTCTCTGAACTAGAGAAAGCCAGTTAAAATCCTCAAAATCAATCAATCAATAAATAGCTCTGACAATGAGCCACTGCATGTCCCTCATCAAAATAGATGCTTTGAGGCAGGGCAGCCCCTCGGCATGGCAATGTGCCCTTGCCACTCAAAGATGTACCAGCTAAGAGGTGAGATTTCAGGAAATTCAGCAAGTAGGTGAGGGCACTTTGCAGCAGGGAAATCCTTACTGAACCAAGCCAGCTTCTCGCTTTTGCTGTTCCTCCAAAGATCTATTCTTTCTAAACAGGATTGCACCTTCTGACCTTAGAAATTCAAGTCCATGTCAAGCTAGCTACATGCTCATATTAAAAGAGACCTTTGTCAGAAGTGGGATTTGAACCCACGCCTCCACTTGGAGACCAGAAGACCCAATGCAGGGAATGATAAGTTCTTAAGTCTGGCGCCTTAGACCACTCGGCCATTCTGACAGCTGCAAAGATGTGACCTAGTCAACTTTTTTTTTTTTTGTCCCAGCAAACCAGCCTTCTCTAAACCACAGAAAGCCAGTTCAAATCTTCAAGATCAATAAAAAAATAGATCTGACAAGAGACTGAGCCACTGCATGTCCCTCATCAAAATAGATGCTTTGAGGCAGGGCAGCTCCTCGGCATGACAATGTGCCCTTGCCCCTCAAAGATGTACCAGCTAAGAGGTGAGATTTCAGGAAATTCAGCACGTAGGTGAGGGCACTTTGCAGCAGAGAAATCCTCACTGAACCAAGCCAGCTTCTCGCTTTTGCTGTTCCTCCAAAGATCTATTCTTTCTAAACAGGATTGCACCTTCTGACCTTAGACATTCAAGTCCATGTCAAGCTAGCTACATGCTCATATTAAAAGAGACCTTTGTCAGAAGTGGGATTTGAACCCACGCCTCCACTTGGAGACCAGAAGGCCCAATGAAGGGAAGGACAAGTTCTTGAGTCTGGCGCCTTAGACCACTCGGCCATTCTGACAGCTGCAAAGTTGTGGCCTAGTCAACTTTTTTTTTTTGTCCCAGCAAACCAGCCTTCTCTGAACTAGAGAAAGCCAGTTAAAATCCTCAAAATCAATCAATAAATAGCTCTGACAATGAGCCACTGCATGTCCCTCATCAAAATAGATGCTTTGAGGCAGGGCAGCCCCTCGGCATGGCAATGTGCCCTTGCCACTCAAAGATGTACCAGCTAAGAGGTGAGATTTCAGGAAATTCAGCAAGTAGGTGAGGGCACTTTGCAGCAGGGAAATCCTTACTGAACCAAGCCAGCTTCTCGCTTTTGCTGTTCCTCCAAAGATCTATTCTTTCTAAACAGGATTGCACCTTCTGACCTTAGAAATTCAAGTCCATGTCAAGCTAGCTACATGCTCATATTAAAAGAGACCTTTGTCAGAAGTGGGATTTGAACCCACGCCTCCACTTGGAGACCAGAAGACCCAATGCAGGGAATGATAAGTTCTTAAGTCTGGCGCCTTAGACCACTCGGCCATTCTGACAGCTGCAAAGATGTGACCTAGTCAACTTTTTTTTTTTGTCCCAGCAAACCAGCCTTCTCTAAACCACAGAAAGCCAGTTCAAATCTTCAAGATCAATAAAAAAATAGATCTGACAAGAGACTGAGCCACTGCATGTCCCTCATCAAAATAGATGCTTTGAGGCAGGGCAGCTCCTCGGCATGACAATGTGCCCTTGCCCCTCAAAGATGTACCAGCTAAGAGGTGAGATTTCAGGAAATTCAGCACGTAGGTGAGGGCACTTTGCAGCAGAGAAATCCTCACTGAACCAAGCCAGCTTCTCGCTTTTGCTGTTCCTCCAAAGATCTATTCTTTCTAAACAGGATTGCACCTTCTGACCTTAGTAATTCAAGTCCATGTCAAGCTAGCTACATGCTCATATTAAAAGAGACCTTTGTCAGAAGTGGGATTTGAACCCACGCCTCCACTTGGAGACCAGAAGGCCCAATGAAGGGAAGGACAAGTTCTTGAGTCTGGCGCCTTAGACCACTCGGCCATTCTGACAGCTGCAAAGTTGTGGCCTAGTCAACTTTTTTTTTTTGTCCCAGCAAACCAGCCTTCTCTGAACTAGAGAAAGCCAGTTAAAATCCTCAAAATCAATCAATAAATAGCTCTGACAATGAGCCACTGCATGTCCCTCATCAAAATAGATGCTTTGAGGCAGGGCAGCCCCTCGGCATGGCAATGTGCCCTTGCCACTCAAAGATGTACCAGCTAAGAGGTGAGATTTCAGGAAATTCAGCAAGTAGGTGAGGGCACTTTGCAGCAGGGAAATCCTTACTGAACCAAGCCAGCTTCTCGCTTTTGCTGTTCCTCCAAAGATCTATTCTTTCTAAACAGGATTGCACCTTCTGACCTTAGAAATTCAAGTCCATGTCAAGCTAGCTACATGCTCATATTAAAAGAGACCTTTGTCAGAAGTGGGATTTGAACCCACGCCTCCACTTGGAGACCAGAAGACCCAATGCAGGGAATGATAAGTTCTTAAGTCTGGCGCCTTAGACCACTCGGCCATTCTGACAGCTGCAAAGATGTGACCTAGTCAACTTTTTTTTTTTTGTCCCAGCAAACCAGCCTTCTCTAAACCACAGAAAGCCAGTTCAAATCTTCAAGATCAATAAAAAAATAGATCTGACAAGAGACTGAGCCACTGCATGTCCCTCATCAAAATAGATGCTTTGAGGCAGGGCAGCTCCTCGGCATGACAATGTGCCCTTGCCCCTCAAAGATGTACCAGCTAAGAGGTGAGATTTCAGGAAATTCAGCACGTAGGTGAGGGCACTTTGCAGCAGAGAAATCCTCACTGAACCAAGCCAGCTTCTCGCTTTTGCTGTTCCTCCAAAGATCTATTCTTTCTAAACAGGATTGCACCTTCTGACCTTAGACATTCAAGTCCATGTCAAGCTAGCTACATGCTCATATTAAAAGAGACCTTTGTCAGAAGTGGGATTTGAACCCACGCCTCCACTTGGAGACCAGAAGGCCCAATGAAGGGAAGGACAAGTTCTTGAGTCTGGCGCCTTAGACCACTCGGCCATTCTGACAGCTGCAAAGTTGTGGCCTAGTCAACTTTTTTTTTTTGTCCCAGCAAACCAGCCTTCTCTGAACTAGAGAAAGCCAGTTAAAATCCTCAAAATCAATCAATAAATAGCTCTGACAATGAGCCACTGCATGTCCCTCATCAAAATAGATGCTTTGAGGCAGGGCAGCCCCTCGGCATGGCAATGTGCCCTTGCCACTCAAAGATGTACCAGCTAAGAGGTGAGATTTCAGGAAATTCAGCAAGTAGGTGAGGGCACTTTGCAGCAGGGAAATCCTTACTGAACCAAGCCAGCTTCTCGCTTTTGCTGTTCCTCCAAAGATCTATTCTTTCTAAACAGGATTGCACCTTCTGACCTTAGAAATTCAAGTCCATGTCAAGCTAGCTACATGCTCATATTAAAAGAGACCTTTGTCAGAAGTGGGATTTGAACCCACGCCTCCACTTGGAGACCAGAAGGCCCAATGAAGGGAAGGACAAGTTCTTGAGTCTGGCGCCTTAGACCACTCGGCCATTCTGACAGCTGCAAAGTTGTGGCCTAGTCAACTTTTTTTTTTTGTCCCAGCAAACCAGCCTTCTCTGAACTAGAGAAAGCCAGTTAAAATCCTCAAAATCAATCAATAAATAGCTCTGACAATGAGCCACTGCATGTCCCTCATCAAAATAGATGCTTTGAGGCAGGGCAGCCCCTCGGCATGGCAATGTGCCCTTGCCACTCAAAGATGTACCAGCTAAGAGGTGAGATTTCAGGAAATTCAGCAAGTAGGTGAGGGCACTTTGCAGCAGGGAAATCCTTACTGAACCAAGCCAGCTTCTCGCTTTTGCTGTTCCTCCAAAGATCTATTCTTTCTAAACAGGATTGCACCTTCTGACCTTAGAAATTCAAGTCCATGTCAAGCTAGCTACATGCTCATATTAAAAGAGACCTTTGTCAGAAGTGGGATTTGAACCCACACCTCCACTTGGAGACCAGAAGACCCAATGCAGGGAATGATAAGTTCTTAAGTCTGGCGCCTTAGACCACTCGGCCATTCTGACAGCTGCAAAGATGTGACCTAGTCAACTTTTTTTTTTTTTGTCCCAGCAAACCAGCCTTCTCTAAACCACAGAAAGCCAGTTCAAATCTTCAAGATCAATAAAAAAATAGATCTGACAAGAGACTGAGCCACTGCATGTCCCTCATCAAAATAGATGCTTTGAGGCAGGGCAGCTCCTCGGCATGACAATGTGCCCTTGCCCCTCAAAGATGTACCAGCTAAGAGGTGAGATTTCAGGAAATTCAGCACGTAGGTGAGGGCACTTTGCAGCAGAGAAATCCTCACTGAACCAAGCCAGCTTCTCGCTTTTGCTGTTCCTCCAAAGATCTATTCTTTCTAAACAGGATTGCACCTTCTGACCTTAGACATTCAAGTCCATGTCAAGCTAGCTACATGCTCATATTAAAAGAGACCTTTGTCAGAAGTGGGATTTGAACCCACGCCTCCACTTGGAGACCAGAAGGCCCAATGAAGGGAAGGACAAGTTCTTGAGTCTGGCGCCTTAGACCACTCGGCCATTCTGACAGCTGCAAAGTTGTGGCCTAGTCAACTTTTTTTTTTGTCCCAGCAAACCAGCCTTCTCTGAACTAGAGAAAGCCAGTTAAAATCCTCAAAATCAATCAATAAATAGCTCTGACAATGAGCCACTGCATGTCCCTCATCAAAATAGATGCTTTGAGGCAGGGCAGCCCCTCGGCATGGCAATGTGCCCTTGCCACTCAAAGATGTACCAGCTAAGAGGTGAGATTTCAGGAAATTCAGCAAGTAGGTGAGGGCACTTTGCAGCAGGGAAATCCTTACTGAACCAAGCCAGCTTCTCGCTTTTGCTGTTCCTCCAAAGATCTATTCTTTCTAAACAGGATTGCACCTTCTGACCTTAGAAATTCAAGTCCATGTCAAGCTAGCTACATGCTCATATTAAAAGAGACCTTTGTCAGAAGTGGGATTTGAACCCACGCCTCCACTTGGAGACCAGAAGACCCAATGCAGGGAATGATAAGTTCTTAAGTCTGGCACCTTAGACCACTCGGCCATTCTGACAGCTGCAAAGATGTGACCTAGTCAACTTTTTTTTTTTTTTGTCCCAGCAAACCAGCCTTCTCTAAACCACAGAAAGCCAGTTCAAATCTTCAAGATCAATAAAAAAATAGATCTGACAAGAGACTGAGCCACTGCATGTCCCTCATCAAAATAGATGCTTTGAGGCAGGGCAGCTCCTCGGCATGACAATGTGCCCTTGCCCCTCAAAGATGTACCAGCTAAGAGGTGAGATTTCAGGAAATTCAGCAAGTAGGTGAGGGCACTTTGCAGCAGAGAAATCCTCACTGAACCAAGCCAGCTTCTCGCTTTTGCTGTTCCTCCAAAGATCTATTCTTTCTAAACAGGATTGCACCTTCTGACCTTAGACATTCAAGTCCATGTCAAGCTAGCTACATGCTCATATTAAAAGAGACCTTTGTCAGAAGTGGGATTTGAACCCACGCCTCCACTTGGAGACCAGAAAACCCAATGCAGGGAATGATAAGTTCTTAAGTCTGGCACCTTAGACCACTCGGCCATTCTGACAGTTGCAAAGATGTGACCTAGTCAACTTTTTTTTTTTTGTCCCAGCAAACCAGCCTTCTCTAAACCACAGAAAGCCAGTTCAAATCTTCAAGATCAATAAAAAAATAGATCTGACAAGAGACTGAGCCACGGCATGTCCCTCATCAAAATAGATGCTTTGAGGCAGGGCAGCTCCTCGGCATGACAATGTGCCCTTGCCCCTCAAAGATGTACCAGCTAAGAGGTGAGATTTCAGGAAATTCAGCACGTAGGTGAGGGCACTTTGCAGCAGAGAAATCCTCACTGAACCAAGCCAGCTTCTCGCTTTTGCTGTTCCTCCAAAGATCTATTCTTTCTAAACAGGATTGCACCTTCTGACCTTAGTAATTCAAGTCCATGTCAAGCTAGCTACATGCTCATATTAAAAGAGACCTTTGTCAGAAGTGGGATTTGAACCCACGCCTCCACTTGGAGACCAGAAGGCCCAATGAAGGGAAGGACAAGTTCTTGAGTCTGGCACCTTAGACCACTCGGCCATTCTGACAGCTGCAAAGTTGTGGCCTAGTCAACTTTTTTTTTTGTCCCAGCAAACCAGCCTTCTCTGAACTAGAGAAAGCCAGTTAAAATCCTCAAAATCAATCAATCAATAAATAGCTCTGACAATGAGCCACTGCATGTCCCTCATCAAAATAGATGCTTTGAGGCAGGGCAGCCCCTCGGCATGGCAATGTGCCCTTGCCACTCAAAGATGTACCAGCTAAGAGGTGAGATTTCAGGAAATTCAGCAAGTAGGTGAGGGCACTTTGCAGCAGGGAAATCCTTACTGAACCAAGCCAGCTTCTCGCTTTTGCTGTTCCTCCAAAGATCTATTCTTTCTAAACAGGATTGCACCTTCTGACCTTAGAAATTCAAGTCCATGTCAAGCTAGCTACATGCTCATATTAAAAGAGACCTTTGTCAGAAGTGGGATTTGAACCCACGCCTCCACTTGGAAACCAGAAGACCCAATGCAGGGAATGATAAGTTCTTAAGTCTGGGGCCTTAGACCACTCGGCCATTCTGACAGTTGCAAAGATGTGACCTAGTCAACTTTTTTTTTTTTTGTCCCAGCAAACCAGCCTTCTCTAAACCACAGAAAGCCAGTTCAAATCTTCAAGATCAATAAAAAAATAGATCTGACAAGAGACTGAGCCACGGCATGTCCCTCATCAAAATAGATGCTTTGAGGCAGGGCAGCTCCTCGGCATGACAATGTGCCCTTGCCCCTCAAAGATGTACCAGCTAAGAGGTGAGATTTCAGGAAATTCAGCACGTAGGTGAGGGCACTTTGCAGCAGAGAAATCCTCACTGAACCAAGCCAGCTTCTCGCTTTTGCTGTTCCTCCAAAGATCTATTCTTTCTAAACAGGATTGCACCTTCTGACCTTAGTAATTCAAGTCCATGTCAAGCTAGCTACATGCTCATATTAAAAGAGACCTTTGTCAGAAGTGGGATTTGAACCCACGCCTCCACTTGGAGACCAGAAGGCCCAATGAAGGGAAAAACAAGTTCTTGAGTCTGGCACCTTAGACCACTCGGCCATTCTGACAGCTGCAAAGTTGTGGCCTAGTCAACTTTTTTTTTTTCTCCCAGCAAACCAGCCTTCTCTGAACTAGAGAAAGCCAGTTAAAATCCTCAAAATCAATCAATAAATAGCTCTGACAATGAGCCACTGCATGTCCCTCATCAAAATAGATGCTTTGAGGCAGGGCAGCCCCTCGGCATGGCAATGTGCCCTTGCCACTCAAAGATGTACCAGCTAAGAGGTGAGATTTCAGGAAATTCAGCAAGTAGGTGAGGGCACTTTGCAGCAGGGAAATCCTTACTGAACCAAGCCAGCTTCTCGCTTTTGCTGTTCCTCCAAAGATCTATTCTTTCTAAACAGGATTGCACCTTCTGACCTTAGAAATTCAAGTCCATGTCAAGCTAGCTACATGCTCATATTAAAAGAGACCTTTGTCAGAAGTGGGATTTGAACCCACGCCTCCACTTGGAGACCAGAAGACCCAATGCAGGGAATAGATAAGTTCTTAAGTCTGGCGCCTTAGACCACTCGGCCATTCTGACAGCTGCAAAGATGTGACCTAGTCAACTTTTTTTTTTTTTTGTCCCAGCAAACCAGCGTTCTCTAAACCACAGAAAGCCAGTTCAAATCTTCAAGATCAATAAAAAAATAGATCTGACAAGAGACTGAGCCACTGCATGTCCCTCATCAAAATAGATGCTTTGAGGCAGGGCAGCTCCTCGGCATGACAATGTGCCCTTGCCCCTCAAAGATGTACCAGCTAAGAGGTGAGATCTCAGGAAATTCAGCACGTAGGTGAGGGCACTTTGCAGCAGAGAAATCCTCACTGAACCAAGCCAGCTTCTCGCTTTTGCTGTTCCTCCAAAGATCTATTCTTTCTAAACAGGATTGCACCTTCTGACCTTAGTAATTCAAGTCCATGTCAAGCTAGCTACATGCTCATATTAAAAGAGACCTTTGTCAGAAGTGGGATTTGAACCCACGCCTCCACTTGGAGACCAGAAAGCCCAATGAAGGGAAGGACAAGTTCTTGAGTCTGGCACCTTAGACCACTCGGCCATTCTGACAGCTGCAAAGTTGTGGCCTAGTCAACTTTTTTTTTTGTCCCAGCAAACCAGCCTTCTCTGAACTAGAGAAAGCCAGTTAAAATCCTCAAAATCAATCAATAAATAGCTCTGACAATGAGCCACTGCATGTCCCTCATCAAAATAGATGCTTTGAGGCAGGGCAGCCCCTCGGCATGGCAATGTGCCCTTGCCACTCAAAGATGTACCAGCTAAGAGGTGAGATTTCAGGAAATTCAGCAAGTAGGTGAGGGCACTTTGCAGCAGGGAAATCCTTACTGAACCAAGCCAGCTTCTCGCTTTTGCTGTTCCTCCAAAGATCTATTCTTTCTAAACAGGATTGCACCTTCTGACCTTAGAAATTCAAGTCCATGTCAAGCTAGCTACATGCTCATATTAAAAGAGACCTTTGTCAGAAGTGGGATTTGAACCCACGCCTCCACTTGGAGACCAGAAGACCCAATGCAGGGAATGATAAGTTCTTAAGTCTGGCTCCTTAGACCACTCGGCCATTCTGACAGCTGCAAAGATGTGACCTAGTCAACTTTTTTTTTTTTTGTCCCAGCAAACCAGCCTTCTCTAAACCACAGAAAGCCAGTTCAAATCTTCAAGATCAATAAAAAAATAGATCTGACAAGAGACTGAGCCACTGCATGTCCCTCATCAAAATAGATGCTTTGAGGCAGGGCAGCTCCTCGGCATGACAATGTGCCCTTGCTCCTCAAAGATGTACCAGCTAAGAGGTGAGATTTCAGGAAATTCAGCACGTAGGTGAGGGCACTTTGCAGCAGAGAAATCCTCACTGAACCAAGCCAGCTTCTCGCTTTTGCTGTTCCTCCAAAGATCTATTCTTTCTAAACAGGATTGCACCTTCTGACCTTAGACATTCAAGTCCATGTCAAGCTAGCTACATGCTCATATTAAAAGAGACCTTTGTCAGAAGTGGGATTTGAACCCACGCCTCCACTTGGAGACCAGAAGGCCCAATGAAGGGAAGAACAAGTTCTTGAGTCTGGCGCCTTAGACCACTCGGCCATTCTGACAGCTGCAAAGTTGTGGCCTAGTCAACTTTTTTTTTTTGTCCCAGCAAACCAGCCTTCTCTGAACTAGAGAAAGCCAGTTAAAATCCTCAAAATCAATCAATAAATAGCTCTGACAATGAGCCACTGCATGTCCCTCATCAAAATAGATGCTTTGAGGCAGGGCAGCCCCTCGGCATGGCAATGTGCCCTTGCCACTCAAAGATGTACCAGCTAAGAGGTGAGATTTCAGGAAATTCAGCAAGTAGGTGTGTAGCAGCAAAGCGCAGACAAACCAATGATACCAGGAGTCTGTTCAGAAGGTCCAAATCATTTATTTGTGCACAAGTCTCAAGCAAGGCAATTTCAAAATGGCTGAGCAAAGTTTTCAAGCATTACAACAACTTTTATAGACTTCTATTCCATTCTAGGTATAGAAAAACATTTCATTGGTCCCGGTACGCTCCCGTACCTCCCGTAGCCCTTCTATTGGTCCCGGTACTGATAAGTTTCTCCAATTATGTTCCTTCTGTGGGCTTCTGTAGGCATGACACCTGCCTGCCCCCCTTCTAGTCCCAATTACAATGGTCAGTTCATCAACTTGTTACTTTCACACTTTCAAGGCTATGGGACCATTTGTGCGTGCAGAAGAGCAAGGTTCTGTAACTCATCTGTCAGCACTCCTCAATATTTCTCTGCAAATGTACTCTTTCTTATCAGTAACTTTAAAACACATCTTTTCTGTATTTTTCCATTTCTTAATTCTGCAATTCTGCTTATCTAAGCTAATTCAATATTTCTACTGAGTTCTTTCTTACAATAGCAGCATGTTGGGGGATGTGCAATCCTATATGCCTCTCCACAGGCCTCATTTACAGGTCAAGCTAGCCATGCTGGCCTGCCTATGTCAGACACCGTGGGTCACAGGCCTGCACCTGCCACATTCCCCCCTTTGATTAATCTCACCCTATTACTTAATAAGGTGTGAGAATTAAATCACTTTCTAGAAGATTCACATCCTGATTAAAGGATTCTTACTAGTTCCACTAGGGCTAGCTTTGTATAAAGCCATTATTCTAGTTGCGGTTTTCTGCTCTACTGTACTATCGATAGCACTATGAAGGGAACGCATACAACATGGGATTAAACATGGTAAGCAGAGGACAACAGCAACAAGGATTAGTACTAAGATAACGAAAGTCTTAAATCCTCCCAGCCAAGAGAAAAGGTTAGCAAACCAATTAGGAAATTTCAAGGCGTGCCAAGTCTGTACTGGCACATAAGCATGTCTCTGCATATCTTTAGCAATTTCTTCAACTACTTGACCTTTATCATCTATTTTCAAACAGCAATTAGTTAAATTCAGTTTACCACATACTCCTCCTTCAGCTGCTAGCAAATAATCAAGTGCTAAGCGATTTTGGTATATGGCAGTGCGCATCTGAGTACTTTGTCTAGCTAAAAGCGTGAGAGCATGACTAGTTTCATTGGTTATTATTTCAACTACTGCTTGTAAGCGAATAATACGATTGATCATATAAATTGGGGTACGATAACCATACATACCATCATCATTCCAAGTGGCAGGTCCATAATACTCAATAATTCTTTCTGGTGGCCAATCATCACCTCGCCACTTCTCCCACTTGCCTATCTGTAAGGCCTCTCTTCTCTGTCTAGATGCTCCTTTGTGTTTGTGGGTAGTATATACAGGGTACCCTAATTGTTCTCCATGTTCAGTGTTTAACAGGAAGAAAGAAGGTCTGATGGTTCCTAAGACACATGCTCCTCCCCAGTGTGGTGGGAGTTGCGCATATGCTCGGTTTCCACAGATCCAATATAGGCCAGGTGGGGCTTGCCAGGCTTGGACTTTGGCAAGATTAGTCCATAGACCTGCAAGTTCAGGAAATCTGGCTAATGGGTTAGGAGGTTCAGGATGTCTGATTCCCGACCACCATGCTGTCTTTTTAGTCGTGGCATTATAGTACTTCTGGCTAAGACAGACCAGCTGTCCTACCTTTTGGGTGAACTGGGGTCCAGTTCTGGCAAAGCAAAGACGTCCAACGATTGAGTGCGCTAACACCCATTCACTGGTAGTCTTGTGTAATTCAGTCTGATTGTAAATCATGGAATAATTCAATTCTTGGGCTTCCCAGGGCCATTGATCTCCCATTTGGGTTCCGCCACAGAAATAACAATCTGTGATCTTAAGACTAGATACTACTGCTCCGGCTAATTCTAGAAACAAATTCTGTGAAGGGTGAGGGATCTCAAACTTATTTACATGCATAGCTTCATAAAAGGTATTATGAATATGATATTTAGATGACTTGTGGGCTTGAGTATTCAATCTAATATACACAATGGTCCCTGGATCTGTTCCTCCTCCAGCAATACGTAAACCAAACTTATATCCTTGTTTCCATGCATGGGGGTTATGTACACGCAAATGTAAGGGGTTGCAAGCATCTTTCTGACATTTATCATTTGTGGTTGGCTTGGTTAGAGTAGCCATCCGTTTATCTATTTTCTCATCAGTTATACCAGTGTTCCAGGTAGCATAGAAAACACATTCCCAATACGGGCAATAGTAGTCTGCCGCTGTAGCAGTACTATACTCTGGTTCCTTTTTACCTGTACACTTCCTCCATCCCGTGGCACCTTCTGGACACATATACTTATGGTCATTTCGATACGCTTTCTCCCATGTACCACAGGTGGACTGACTATCTCTATTAATAGCATTACATGCATCAAAATTCAAAACAGCAGGTTTAGTAATGTCCTTAAGTGGTGGTGTAGCAGCTAATATAGGTCCATCTGCATCCTTCCATCTTATTTCCAACGTGTAATAGGATGGATTCTGATGCGGATTATAGCATGCTTTAATTTTGCCATGAGTGCAAACATTTAGTTCAGTGGTGTTATAGATACACCGAGTTATTGTTCCCTTGCAGGTATAATAAGAATGGTAAAGCAAAGTCTGAGTTACTTTCAGTCCAGTTCTAGTAGAAGTAATGCAAGCTGTGCATGGAGGTAGAGCATAAGTCTGTTCAAAACCTCCAAAGAAGGCAACCAAGGCAAAGCAGAAGCAAAGATACATGTTGATGTTGATTGGAGTTCTTCTGAATCCTCAGCTTGCTGATCTTGATCACGACGGTCTATTATTCTTCGTCCCGTTTGCTAATGAAGCAATTTAACGGGTGCTGAGTGTTGATTGAAGATCCTCAAGATGTCCAGCACACATTAACCAACTTAGCAATTCAGTTGGCTTGTAAAATCTGGCTTAGTCAACGTAGTCTCACAGTAGTGTGTCAAATCACACACGCAAATTGGGTTCGTTGAAACAAAGCTGTTGCTGCATGGAAAACAGCAATCCTCTTCGAAAGACTTGGCTACTGCAAAGCACTTGTGATGAAGTGTCTATGCTGCTGGTTGCCGTCTCAGAGTAACTCGCAAGGGTACATCAGGGTGCTGCTCTGCTGTCCACCGCTCTGGTTCAGGATCGGCGGCGGGCTTGACTCTGCTGTGGTGGATCCAGGCGTCGATCTCGGCTACCTTTACTGCAGTTGGGGTAGACAGGATGACGGTGTACGGTCCCTTCCAATGGGGTTCCAACGGTATCTTCTTCCAATCTTTGATCCACACCGAAGTTCCAGGCTGGTAGGGATGCAAGGGTTCCGTCAAGTTGATAGGCAACTGGTCTTGGATCCACGTATGGAGAGTCTGCAGAACAAAACTAAGAGCTAGGAGTTCTTGCCTGGTTACTTCTGAACCAATCTGGGCTAGATTTCCTTTGACTCCCTGCACTATTGGTGGGGGTTTACCATACAAAACTTCAAAAGGGGAAAATCCTGTTGACTTTTCAGGGGCTGAGCGTATTCTGAGTAAAGCTATGGGGAGCACTTGGGGCCATTTCAAGTGTGTCTCCTGACAAAGCTTAGACATTTGGGCTTTCAATGTACGATTCATTCGCTCAACTTTCCCTGAACTCTGGGGTCTGTATGCAGTGTGGAGCTTCCACTGTATCTGCAAAGCTTTTGCTAACTGCTGAGTAATTTGGGAGACAAATGAGGGTCCATTGTCTGACCCTATTACTGCTGGGATTCCAAATCTGGGGACAATCTCTCTCATTAAGGCTTTGGTAACTTCTCGGGCTTTCTCAGTTCTGGTTGGGAATGCTTCTACCCACCCAGAGAAAGTACAAACTAATACTAGTAGGTAATGGTATCCATTAGCTTTTGGCATTTCGGTGAAATCAACTTGGAGGTTGTGCATGGGGGTCACACCTCTTGACTGAACTCGGGGTGCTGTAATAAGGCCTTGCTTGGCATTATTCTTGGCACAGGTCTGACATTGTCGTGCTACTGAGGCTGATATGGTTGTCATCAGAGGGATGTAGAAATGTGGTCTGAGTGCTTTCTCCATAGCACTCTTTCCATAGTGGGTGGCTTCATGAAAAGCTTTGACAAAGGATGGTCCTAACAGTTCAGGAATTACTATTCTTCCCGGAGGTTGACTGCCTTCTTCTGGTGGCAGCTCAATCCATCCGTCTTTCAATACTCCATTTTCTTTGTCACAATAGTAATCCAATTCTTTGGTGGTATATCGTGGGGTCCATAAATTCAAGGGTACTGGAAACAATGCTGCTTGCATTGGTATAGCTTGTGGGGCAATCTGTCCTGTCATAGCTGCTTGTCGTGCTGAGGCATCTGCGAATCTATTTCCTCGAGCAACTTCTCCTTTTCCTGCTTGATGTCCTCTACAATGCATGACAGCTACACGTGTTGGGGCCCAGACTGCATCAAGTAACATCAATATTTCGGGACCATATTTGACTGATTTTCCTCCGGATGTGATGAGTCCTCTCTCTTTGTAGAGAGCTCCATGGGCATGCAGGGTAGTGAAAGCATATTTGGAATCTGTATATACATTCAGCACAAGTTTTTCTCCTAATAACAATGCTCTGGTGAGTGCTATCAATTCGGCTTTCTGGGCTGATGTGCCTGAGGCTAGGGCTGATGATTCAACTACTTCGTGTTGAGTGACGACTGCATATCCGGCACAGCGTCGTCCGTCAAGGATGAGACTGCTCCCATCAACATAATAGATCTGGTCAGGATTGTCTATGGGCACATCTGTTAGGTCAGGTCGACTAGAGAACACAGTTTCCATGACTTCGATGCAGTCATGTTCTGGGAGTTCTTCACTGATGGGTATCAAGGTAGCTGGGTTCAAGGCATGGCTCACTTCAAGTTGTATCTGTGGGTTTTCACATAACATGCTCTGGTACTTCAACATTCGGGAATTGGTGAGCCAATAATTTGCTTTCTGTTCCATAAGGGCAAGGACTGCATGTGGCACAGTGACTCGTATGTTCTGTCCTAGTGTGAGTTTGTCTGCTTCACTCACTAATAGCGCTGTAGCTGCAACTGCTCTCAAGCAGGGTGGCCATCCTTTGGCCACAGGGTCCAATTGTTTCGATAGGTAGGCTACAGGTCGTTCCCAATTTCCTAATTTCTGAGTCAACATGCCTAAGGCATTTCCCTGTGCTTCATGTACAAACAAGTGGAAAGGTTTGTGGACATCTGGTAGTCCAAGTGCTGGTGATGACATCAATTCTTCTTTTAACTTCTGGAAGGCTGTATCCTGCTCAAGTCCCCACTCCAGTGGTGACTTCTCTTCTCCTTTTGTGGCTTCATACAGTGGTTTGGCAATTTGGGCAAAGTTGGGTATCCAGATTCGGCAATATCCTGCCGCTCCCAGAAAGGCTCTGACTTGCTTTCTGGTTGTTGGAGTTGGAATTCTGCATACTGCTTCTTTTCTTTCTCTGCCTAATCTTCTGCTTCCTTGGGTAATACGAAAACCCAAGTATTTCACTTCTGTTTGGCATAGTTGTGCTTTGGCTCTGGAAACTTTATATCCAGCTTCATTTAGTAACTGCAAGAGATCTTTGGTGGCTAATATACATTCTCTTTCTGATACGGCAGCTATCAACAGATCATCCACGTACTGGAGAAGTACTCTCTTCCCCGGGGCTACTGGATAGCTTGAAAGGTCTTGATTCAGTGCAGCACTAAAGATGGTAGGTGAATTCTTGAATCCTTGGGGTAATCTCGTCCAGGTGAGTTGGCCCCCTCTTCCAGAGATGGGGTCCTGCCATTCAAATGCAAACAATATTTGGCTTACAGGGGCTAATCTTATGCAAAAGAATGCATCTTTTAAATCCAGTACAGTGAAATGGGTAGCTTCAGCAGGTATCAGTCCTAGAAGAGTGTAAGGATTGGGCACAACTGGATGTATAGTTTCAACTGCATCATTTACTCTTCTCAAATCTTGCACTGGGCGATAATCATCTGTCTCAGGTTTCTTTACTGGCAAAAGTGGGGTGTTCCATGGGGATTGACATACTTTCAGTAGGCCATACTCAAGCAATCTCTGTAGGTGGCGATGAATGCCTTCAATTGCGGCTCTTGGGAGAGGGTACTGTTTGACATGCACTGGTGTAGCGCTAGGCTTGAGGGTTACAATCACTGGTGCTATATGCTTGGCTAGGCCTGGGGGACTGCCTTCTGCCCATACTTCAAGTGGTGCATGAATGTTCTTTAAAGTTTGTTCAAAATAGGTATCTTGAATCGAATCATCAATGTAATATCTCCATTCTTCTTCTCGGGGTACTGTCAGCAGCATTACTCCAGCTGGTTTGGCTTGGGAATTCACTGTCATTTGCATTTCTCCTTGTTCGGAGAAAGATATTTGGGCTTGAAGCTTGGCTAGCATATCTCGTCCCAGTAGGGGTACTGGACATTCGGGCATGTAAAGGAATTGATGAGTTACTTGCTGTCCTCCTAGACTGCATATTCGGTTTTGTAGAAAAGACTTTGTGGCTTTGGCACCAGTTGCTCCTATAATGGTGACTGCTTTCTTGGTGAATGGGGCTATCTTTTTGTCTATTACTGAATGTTCTGCTCCAGTATCAACCATAAAGTTCATAAATTGGTCTCCTATTTGTATTTCGACCATAGGCTCCTGGAGACCTAAAGCAAACTTGGAGCCCGGTCTGTCCTAATCCACGTCATCCTCATCATGGGCCTGCGTGGCCAATGCTTGGATGGCTCCTCCTCCCCTCTCTCTCTGGAATTGTTCTCGATTGGCTCCTCCTCGGCCTCGGGGACGGCCTCGTCTTTCTTCTCGCCACTGATGATCGTATTCGTCATCTTGCTGGGCGTCTTCGAGTTGCGGGCAAGTATCTCTCCAATGTCCTTCTTCTTTGCAATAGGCGCATTGGTTCACGCCTAGTCTCTGGGTCCGGCCTCCGCCTTGACCCCGCCCTCTTCCTCTGCTCCTTCGATTAGGGACACCTCCCCTTTTCTTTTCAACTATGGCCGCAGCCAAAAAATCAGCTTTCTTCTTCATCTTTCTATCACATTCTCTCTGTCTTTCAGTATCACGATTCACATACACTTTATGAGCGACTTCCAATAACTGTGTTGCATTCATGCCCGCAAACCCTTCTAATTTCTGTAATTTACGTCTAATGTCTGGTTGAGACTGGTTTACAAAAGCAGAATTCACCATGCATAAACTTCCTGGTGCCTCGGGATCATAGGGAGTATACATTCTATAAGCTTCAGTTAATCTTTCATAATAATCTGCTGGGCTCTCATCTATTCCTTGGATAACTCCTGCTACTTTGGAAAGGTTCATAGCTTTTTGGCCTCCTCTTCTCAGGCCTTGTAAAAAGCCTTGGCGAAAACGGGCTAGGGCGGTGGATCCTTCATCTGTATTTGGATCCCATTGGGGGTCTTCATTTGGGAATTCTCTCTGAGCTGCTTCTCTACGATCTATTATATTCTGCCCCTGCGCTGGAGCTGCAGGGTTTTCTGCCATCCATTCAATAGCTGCTTTTCTAATTCTCGCTCGTTCTTCTGTAGTAAATAGGGTGGTCAGGAGCTGACGGCAATCTGGCCAAGTGGGTTGGTGAGTTTCCATAATACTAGTTACTAATTCTGTCAGCTCCTGGGGCTTGCTAGTATAGGAGGCATAGTGCGACCTCCAATTTAATAAATCAGTTGTAGAGAAAGGGATATACACATAAGTTAGGGGTCCCGCTACCACTTCATCATTATCATTCTTTACGGGCACCCCCGGGACTTGCCTTAAGGGAAACAGTTTGGCTGTCGTCCCAGGCGTCATTTGGGTCTGGGATCTAAGGGCTATTGTCGTTGTCTTTGCAGGAGTTGCTTTCTTTTTCTCAACTGGTTTTGCTTTGGGTTTTTCTTTCACTGGCTTGCTAGTGCTAGCGCTAGCTATCTCAATTATTTGTACACTGTCCTCTTCTTCTTCTTCTGGGGGATTCCCTCCTTCTTCTTCTAGCTCCGCTTCTGGCTCACTTTTTACATCCTCCTCTTCTCTTCCCGCTAATTCTTTCTCTTCCTCTCCTCCAGGAGGAGGGGGGTCTGGGGTTGGGTCTCGCCTCGGCTCTGGCAGTCTCTGGGGTTCTGGGGCAGGACGCCGCCGAGCTATTCTTACTGGACCTGGGGTTCGGGGCTGCCTGAGGACTACTTCTGGGGAATCGGGATCTGCCAAGATGGGTTTCTTCCTGGCTTTCTTATCCTGCTCGTTCATTCTAGGCTGTTCCTTTTTCTGTCTAGAATCTGTTTTAGCTAACATTATTCTGCACTGTTCCTCATAACAGCGCTGCGCCCAGGAGGGCGGATCTTCACAAATACTTAACCAGGAATCTATATAGGGGTACTGATCGGGGTGCGCTACCCGCACTCTACGGTGTATTGACTGGATAATCTCTACGGTGAACGTTCCCTCTCGGGGCCAGATGGGGTCTAGATCGGGCCACTCCCTAGTACACAAAATCTGCAAACTGGCTGCTGTCATTTTAATACCATAATCTCCTGAATATCCCTCTTTAAAATGTGCGATCATACATTCTAATGGAGTGTTCCTAGTAGACTCCGCCCCTCCCATTTCGATGTGTGCGCGCAACAACAGACAGAAGGGAAAAGGTGGGCGGACCGTGGGTAAGGGGTCCTCACGGCCCTGGAAACGTATAGGGAATACAGATAACAAGACAAGACGACAATCGCTTCCACCTTTTCGCGACCTGAACGCGGTCGCCCGGTCAGGAAATGCGCTAATCAGGGGTCCGCCTTCACTTGGTCCGTGCTGCCAGACCTCTCATTCACACTTCGTTCACACAATCATGCTAGCAACGTATTCCCAGAATGCATTCGTTTCTATCTGTTCTGACTAGTCTTTTCCCAATTACAAAAAGGATGAGGGTTTCACCTAGCGAATTCCCATGCCAGGCTACTCGGCTCTTCCTTGAGAGTTGATCATGCTCTCTTACCAATTCCCAATATCTCGAGATTACAAATTCCAAATTCCAAGTTCCAATGGCAGTACTGCTCTTTCTATTTCTGTCTAGACCCAAAATCAAAACTATACTCACCGGATCCGGTCCTCAAACTTCCCAAGCAGGCGCATGAGTTGGACCTCGGACTCCCCTCACTCGGGTTCGAGGCGTTGGCTCCGACCGGGCCCGGCACCCGCCGAGGTCCGACCAGCTCCCTCCGATACAAGGGACCGGTGGCGCCAGGGAGCGGCCCTCGTCGGAAGGGCGCGATCCCGGCAGGACCAAGCCTATAGAGGCGGAAAGTCGTGGTATATTGCCCTATATACACTTTGATTCCACAACTTCCCGGCCAACGCACCAAGGAATATGTAGCAGCAAAGCGCAGACAAACCAATGATACCAGGAGTCTGTTCAGAAGGTCCAAATCATTTATTTGTGCACAAGTCTCAAGCAAGGCAATTTCAAAATGGCTGAGCAAAGTTTTCAAGCATTACAACAACTTTTATAGACTTCTATTCCATTCTAGGTATAGAAAAACATTTCATTGGTCCCGGTACGCTCCCGTACCTCCCGTAGCCCTTCTATTGGTCCCGGTACTGATAAGTTTCTCCAATTATGTTCCTTCTGTGGGCTTCTGTAGGCATGACACCTGCCTGCCCCCCTTCTAGTCCCAATTACAATGGTCAGTTCATCAACTTGTTACTTTCACACTTTCAAGGCTATGGGACCATTTGTGCGTGCAGAAGAGCAAGGTTCTGTAACTCATCTGTCAGCACTCCTCAATATTTCTCTGCAAATGTACTCTTTCTTATCAGTAACTTTAAAACACATCTTTTCTGTATTTTTCCATTTCTTAATTCTGCAATTCTGCTTATCTAAGCTAATTCAATATTTCTACTGAGTTCTTTCTTACAATAGCAGCATGTTGGGGGATGTGCAATCCTATATGCCTCTCCACAGGCCTCATTTACAGGTCAAGCTAGCCATGCTGGCCTGCCTATGTCAGACACCGTGGGTCACAGGCCTGCACCTGCCACAGGTGAGGGCACTTTGCAGCAGGGAAATCCTTACTGAACCAAGCCAGCTTCTCGCTTTTGCTGTTCCTCCAAAGATCTATTCTTTCTAAACAGGATTGCACCTTCTGACCTTAGAAATTCAAGTCCATGTCAAGCTAGCTACATGCTCATATTAAAAGAGACCTTTGTCAGAAGTGGGATTTGAACCCACGCCTCCACTTGGAGACCAGAAGACCCAATGCAGGGAATGATAAGTTCTTAAGTCTGGCGCCTTAGACCACTCGGCCATTCTGACAGCTGCAAAGATGTGACCTAGTCAACTTTTTTTTTTTTGTCCCAGCAAACCAGCCTTCTCTAAACCACAGAAAGCCAGTTCAAATCTTCAAGATCAATAAAAAAATAGATCTGACAAGAGACTGAGCCACTGCATGTCCCTCATCAAAATAGATGCTTTGAGGCAGGGCAGCTCCTCGGCATGACAATGTGCCCTTGCCCCTCAAAGATGTACCAGCTAAGAGGTGAGATTTCAGGAAATTCAGCACGTAGGTGAGGGCACTTTGCAGCAGAGAAATCCTCACTGAACCAAGCCAGCTTCTCGCTTTTGCTGTTCCTCCAAAGATCTATTCTTTCTAAACAGGATTGCACCTTCTGACCTTAGACATTCAAGTCCATGTCAAGCTAGCTACATGCTCATATTAAAAGAGACCTTTGTCAGAAGTGGGATTTGAACCCACGCCTCCACTTGGAGACCAGAAGGCCCAATGAAGGGAAGGACAAGTTCTTGAGTCTGGCGCCTTAGACCACTCAGCCATTCTGACAGCTGCAAAGTTGTGGCCTAGTCAACTTTTTTTTTTGTCCCAGCAAACCAGCCTTCTCTGAACTAGAGAAAGCCAGTTAAAATCCTCAAAATCAATCAATAAATAGCTCTGACAATGAGCCACTGCATGTCCCTCATCAAAATAGATGCTTTGAGGCAGGGCAGCCCCTCGGCATGGCAATGTGCCCTTGCCACTCAAAGATGTACCAGCTAAGAGGTGAGATTTCAGGAAATTCAGCAAGTAGGTGAGGGCACTTTGCAGCAGGGAAATCCTTACTGAACCAAGCCAGCTTCTCGCTTTTGCTGTTCCTCCAAAGATCTATTCTTTCTAAACAGGATTGCACCTTCTGACCTTAGAAATTCAAGTCCATGTCAAGCTAGCTACATGCTCATATTAAAAGAGACCTTTGTCAGAAGTGGGATTTGAACCCACGCCTCCACTTGGAGACCAGAAGACCCAATGCAGGGAATGATAAGTTCTTAAGTCTGGTGCCTTAGACCACTCGGCCATTCTGACAGCTGCAAAGATGTGACCTAGTCAACTTTTTTTTTTTTTGTCCCAGCAAACCAGCCTTCTCTAAACCACAGAAAGCCAGTTCAAATCTTCAAGATCAATAAAAAAATAGATCTGACAAGAGACTGAGCCACTGCATGTCCCTCATCAAAATAGATGCTTTGAGGCAGGGCAGCTCCTCGGCATGACAATGTGCCCTTGCCCCTCAAAGATGTACCAGCTAAGAGGTGAGATTTCAGGAAATTCAGCACGTAGGTGAGGGCACTTTGCAGCAGAGAAATCCTCACTGAACCAAGCCAGCTTCTCGCTTTTGCTGTTCCTCCAAAGATCTATTCTTTCTAAACAGGATTGCACCTTCTGACCTTAGACATTCAAGTCCATGTCAAGCTAGCTACATGCTCATATTAAAAGAGACCTTTGTCAGAAGTGGGATTTGAACCCACGCCTCCACTTGGAGACCAGAAGGCCCAATGAAGGGAAGGACAAGTTCTTGAGTCTGGCGCCTTAGACCACTCGGCCATTCTGACAGCTGCAAAGTTGTGGCCTAGTCAACTTTTTTTTTTGTCCCAGCAAACCAGCCTTCTCTGAACTAGAGAAAGCCAGTTAAAATCCTCAAAATCAATCAATCAATAAATAGCTCTGACAATGAGCCACTGCATGTCCCTCATCAAAATAGATGCTTTGAGGCAGGGCAGCCCCTCGGCATGGCAATGTGCCCTTGCCACTCAAAGATGTACCAGCTAAGAGGTGAGATTTCAGGAAATTCAGCAAGTAGGTGAGGGCACTTTGCAGCAGGGAAATCCTTACTGAACCAAGCCAGCTTCTCGCTTTTGCTGTTCCTCCAAAGATCTATTCTTTCTAAACAGGATTGCACCTTCTGACCTTAGAAATTCAAGTCCATGTCAAGCTAGCTACATGCTCATATTAAAAGAGACCTTTGTCAGAAGTGGGATTTGAACCCACGCCTCCACTTGGAGACCAGAAGACCCAATGCAGGGAATGATAAGTTCTTAAGTCTGGCCCCTTAGACCACTCGGCCATTATGACAGCTGCAAAGATGTGACCTAGTCAACTTTTTTTTTTTTTGTCCCAGCAAACCAGCCTTCTCTAAACCACAGAAAGCCAGTTCAAATCTTCAAGATCAATAAAAAAATAGATCTGACAAGAGACTGAGCCACTGCATGTCCCTCATCAAAATAGATGCTTTGAGGCAGGGCAGCTCCTCGGCATGACAATGTGCCCTTGCCCCTCAAAGATGTACCAGCTAAGAGGTGAGATTTCAGGAAATTCAGCACGTAGGTGAGGGCACTTTGCAGCAGAGAAATCCTCACTGAACCAAGCCAGCTTCTCGCTTTTGCTGTTCCTCCAAAGATCTATTCTTTCTAAACAGGATTGCACCTTCTGACCTTAGACATTCAAGTCCATGTCAAGCTAGCTACATGCTCATATTAAAAGAGACCTTTGTCAGAAGTGGGATTTGAACCCACGCCTCCACTTGGAGACCAGAAGGCCCAATGAAGGGAAGGACAAGTTCTTGAGTCTGGCGCCTTAGACCACTCGGCCATTCTGACAGCTGCAAAGTTGTGGCCTAGTCAACTTTTTTTTTTGTCCCAGCAAACCAGCCTTCTCTGAACTAGAGAAAGCCAGTTAAAATCCTCAAAATCAATCAATAAATAGCTCTGACAATGAGCCACTGCATGTCCCTCATCAAAATAGATGCTTTGAGGCAGGGCAGCCCCTCGGCATGGCAATGTGCCCTTGCCACTCAAAGATGTACCAGCTAAGAGGTGAGATTTCAGGAAATTCAGCAAGTAGGTGAGGGCACTTTGCAGCAGGGAAATCCTTACTGAACCAAGCCAGCTTCTCGCTTTTGCTGTTCCTCCAAAGATCTATTCTTTCTAAACAGGATTGCACCTTCTGACCTTAGAAATTCAAGTCCATGTCAAGCTAGCTACATGCTCATATTAAAAGAGACCTTTGTCAGAAGTGGGATTTGAACCCACGCCTCCACTTGGAGACCAGAAGACCCAATGCAGGGAATGATAAGTTCTTAAGTCTGGCGCCTTAGACCACTCGGCCATTCTGACAGCTGCAAAGATGTGACCTAGTCAACTTTTTTTTTTTTTGTCCCAGCAAACCAGCCTTCTCTAAACCACAGAAAGCCAGTTCAAATCTTCAAGATCAATAAAAAAATAGATCTGACAAGAGACTGAGCCACTGCATGTCCCTCATCAAAATAGATGCTTTGAGGCAGGGCAGCTCCTCGGCATGACAATGTGCCCTTGCCCCTCAAAGATGTACCAGCTAAGAGGTGAGATTTCAGGAAATTCAGCACGTAGGTGAGGGCACTTTGCAGCAGAGAAATCCTCACTGAACCAAGCCAGCTTCTCGCTTTTGCTGTTCCTCCAAAGATCTATTCTTTCTAAACAGGATTGCACCTTCTGACCTTAGTAATTCAAGTCCATGTCAAGCTAGCTACATGCTCATATTAAAAGAGACCTTTGTCAGAAGTGGGATTTGAACCCACGCCTCCACTTGGAGACCAGAAGGCCCAATGAAGGGAAGGACAAGTTCTTGAGTCTGGCGCCTTAGACCACTCGGCCATTCTGACAGCTGCAAAGTTGTGGCCTAGTCAACTTTTTTTTTTTGTCCCAGCAAACCAGCCTTCTCTGAACTAGAGAAAGCCAGTTAAAATCCTCAAAATCAATCAATAAATAGCTCTGACAATGAGCCACTGCATGTCCCTCATCAAAATAGATGCTTTGAGGCAGGGCAGCCCCTCGGCATGGCAATGTGCCCTTGCCACTCAAAGATGTACCAGCTAAGAGGTGAGATTTCAGGAAATTCAGCAAGTAGGTGAGGGCACTTTGCAGCAGGGAAATCCTTACTGAACCAAGCCAGCTTCTCGCTTTTGCTGTTCCTCCAAAGATCTATTCTTTCTAAACAGGATTGCACCTTCTGACCTTAGAAATTCAAGTCCATGTCAAGCTAGCTACATGCTCATATTAAAAGAGACCTTTGTCAGAAGTGGGATTTGAACCCACGCCTCCACTTGGAGACCAGAAGACCCAATGCAGGGAATGATAAGTTCTTAAGTCTGGCGCCTTAGACCACTCGGCCATTCTGACAGCTGCAAAGATGTGACCTAGTCAACTTTTTTTTTTTTGTCCCAGCAAACCAGCCTTCTCTAAACCACAGAAAGCCAGTTCAAATCTTCAAGATCAATAAAAAAATAGATCTGACAAGAGACTGAGCCACTGCATGTCCCTCATCAAAATAGATGCTTTGAGGCAGGGCAGCTCCTCGGCATGACAATGTGCCCTTGCCCCTCAAAGATGTACCAGCTAAGAGGTGAGATTTCAGGAAATTCAGCACGTAGGTGAGGGCACTTTGCAGCAGAGAAATCCTCACTGAACCAAGCCAGCTTCTCGCTTTTGCTGTTCCTCCAAAGATCTATTCTTTCTAAACAGGATTGCACCTTCTGACCTTAGTAATTCAAGTCCATGTCAAGCTAGCTACATGCTCATATTAAAAGAGACCTTTGTCAGAAGTGGGATTTGAACCCACGCCTCCACTTGGAGACCAGAAGGCCCAATGAAGGGAAGGACAAGTTCTTGAGTCTGGCGCCTTAGACCACTCGGCCATTCTGACAGCTGCAAAGTTGTGGCCTAGTCAACTTTTTTTTTTTGTCCCAGCAAACCAGCCTTCTCTGAACTAGAGAAAGCCAGTTAAAATCCTCAAAATCAATCAATAAATAGCTCTGACAATGAGCCACTGCATGTCCCTCATCAAAATAGATGCTTTGAGGCAGGGCAGCCCCTCGGCATGGCAATGTGCCCTTGCCACTCAAAGATGTACCAGCTAAGAGGTGAGATTTCAGGAAATTCAGCAAGTAGGTGAGGGCACTTTGCAGCAGGGAAATCCTTACTGAACCAAGCCAGCTTCTCGCTTTTGCTGTTCCTCCAAAGATCTATTCTTTCTAAACAGGATTGCACCTTCTGACCTTAGAAATTCAAGTCCATGTCAAGCTAGCTACATGCTCATATTAAAAGAGACCTTTGTCAGAAGTGGGATTTGAACCCACGCCTCCACTTGGAGACCAGAAGACCCAATGCAGGGAATGATAAGTTCTTAAGTCTGGCGCCTTAGACCACTCGGCCATTCTGACAGCTGCAAAGATGTGACCTAGTCAACTTTTTTTTTTTTGTCCCAGCAAACCAGCCTTCTCTAAACCACAGAAAGCCAGTTCAAATCTTCAAGATCAATAAAAAAATAGATCTGACAAGAGACTGAGCCACTGCATGTCCCTCATCAAAATAGATGCTTTGAGGCAGGGCAGCTCCTCGGCATGACAATGTGCCCTTGCCCCTCAAAGATGTACCAGCTAAGAGGTGAGATTTCAGGAAATTCAGCACGTAGGTGAGGGCACTTTGCAGCAGAGAAATCCTCACTGAACCAAGCCAGCTTCTCGCTTTTGCTGTTCCTCCAAAGATCTATTCTTTCTAAACAGGATTGCACCTTCTGACCTTAGACATTCAAGTCCATGTCAAGCTAGCTACATGCTCATATTAAAAGAGACCTTTGTCAGAAGTGGGATTTGAACCCACGCCTCCACTTGGAGACCAGAAGGCCCAATGAAGGGAAGGACAAGTTCTTGAGTCTGGCGCCTTAGACCACTCGGCCATTCTGACAGCTGCAAAGTTGTGGCCTAGTCAACTTTTTTTTTTGTCCCAGCAAACCAGCCTTCTCTGAACTAGAGAAAGCCAGTTAAAATCCTCAAAATCAATCAATAAATAGCTCTGACAATGAGCCACTGCATGTCCCTCATCAAAATAGATGCTTTGAGGCAGGGCAGCCCCTCGGCATGGCAATGTGCCCTTGCCACTCAAAGATGTACCAGCTAAGAGGTGAGATTTCAGGAAATTCAGCAAGTAGGTGAGGGCACTTTGCAGCAGGGAAATCCTTACTGAACCAAGCCAGCTTCTCGCTTTTGCTGTTCCTCCAAAGATCTATTCTTTCTAAACAGGATTGCACCTTCTGACCTTAGAAATTCAAGTCCATGTCAAGCTAGCTACATGCTCATATTAAAAGAGACCTTTGTCAGAAGTGGGATTTGAACCCACGCCTCCACTTGGAGACCAGAAGACCCAATGCAGGGAATGATAAGTTCTTAAGTCTGGCGCCTTAGACCACTCGGCCATTCTGACAGCTGCAAAGATGTGACCTAGTCAACTTTTTTTTTTTTGTCCCAGCAAACCAGCCTTCTCTAAACCACAGAAAGCCAGTTCAAATCTTCAAGATCAATAAAAAAATAGATCTGACAAGAGACTGAGCCACTGCATGTCCCTCATCAAAATAGATGCTTTGAGGCAGGGCAGCTCCTCGGCATGACAATGTGCCCTTGCCCCTCAAAGATGTACCAGCTAAGAGGTGAGATTTCAGGAAATTCAGCACGTAGGTGAGGGCACTTTGCAGCAGAGAAATCCTCACTGAACCAAGCCAGCTTCTCGCTTTTGCTGTTCCTCCAAAGATCTATTCTTTCTAAACAGGATTGCACCTTCTGACCTTAGTAATTCAAGTCCATGTCAAGCTAGCTACATGCTCATATTAAAAGAGACCTTTGTCAGAAGTGGGATTTGAACCCACGCCTCCACTTGGAGACCAGAAGGCCCAATGAAGGGAAGGACAAGTTCTTGAGTCTGGCGCCTTAGACCACTCGGCCATTCTGACAGCTGCAAAGTTGTGGCCTAGTCAACTTTTTTTTTTGTCCCAGCAAACCAGCCTTCTCTGAACTAGAGAAAGCCAGTTAAAATCCTCAAAATCAATCAATAAATAGCTCTGACAATGAGCCACTGCATGTCCCTCATCAAAATAGATGCTTTGAGGCAGGGCAGCCCCTCGGCATGGCAATGTGCCCTTGCCACTCAAAGATGTACCAGCTAAGAGGTGAGATTTCAGGAAATTCAGCAAGTAGGTGAGGGCACTTTGCAGCAGGGAAATCCTTACTGAACCAAGCCAGCTTCTCGCTTTTGCTGTTCCTCCAAAGATCTATTCTTTCTAAACAGGATTGCACCTTCTGACCTTAGAAATTCAAGTCCATGTCAAGCTAGCTACATGCTCATATTAAAAGAGACCTTTGTCAGAAGTGGGATTTGAACCCACGCCTCCACTTGGAGACCAGAAGACCCAATGCAGGGAATGATAAGTTCTTAAGTCTGGCGCCTTAGACCACTCGGCCATTCTGACAGCTGCAAAGATGTGACCTAGTCAACTTTTTTTTTTTTGTCCCAGCAAACCAGCCTTCTCTAAACCACAGAAAGCCAGTTCAAATCTTCAAGATCAATAAAAAAATAGATCTGACAAGAGACTGAGCCACTGCATGTCCCTCATCAAAATAGATGCTTTGAGGCAGGGCAGCTCCTCGGCATGACAATGTGCCCTTGCCCCTCAAAGATGTACCAGCTAAGAGGTGAGATTTCAGGAAATTCAGCACGTAGGTGAGGGCACTTTGCAGCAGAGAAATCCTCACTGAACCAAGCCAGCTTCTCGCTTTTGCTGTTCCTCCAAAGATCTATTCTTTCTAAACAGGATTGCACCTTCTGACCTTAGTAATTCAAGTCCATGTCAAGCTAGCTACATGCTCATATTAAAAGAGACCTTTGTCAGAAGTGGGATTTGAACCCACGCCTCCACTTGGAGACCAGAAGGCCCAATGAAGGGAAGGACAAGTTCTTGAGTCTGGCGCCTTAGACCACTCGGCCATTCTGACAGCTGCAAAGTTGTGGCCTAGTCAACTTTTTTTTTTTGTCCCAGCAAACCAGCCTTCTCTGAACTAGAGAAAGCCAGTTAAAATCCTCAAAATCAATCAATAAATAGCTCTGACAATGAGCCACTGCATGTCCCTCATCAAAATAGATGCTTTGAGGCAGGGCAGCCCCTCGGCATGGCAATGTGCCCTTGCCACTCAAAGATGTACCAGCTAAGAGGTGAGATTTCAGGAAATTCAGCAAGTAGGTGAGGGCACTTTGCAGCAGGGAAATCCTTACTGAACCAAGCCAGCTTCTCGCTTTTGCTGTTCCTCCAAAGATCTATTCTTTCTAAACAGGATTGCACCTTCTGACCTTAGAAATTCAAGTCCATGTCAAGCTAGCTACATGCTCATATTAAAAGAGACCTTTGTCAGAAGTGGGATTTGAACCCACGCCTCCACTTGGAGACCAGAAGACCCAATGCAGGGAATGATAAGTTCTTAAGTCTGGCGCCTTAGACCACTCGGCCATTCTGACAGCTGCAAAGATGTGACCTAGTCAACTTTTTTTTTTTTTGTCCCAGCAAACCAGCCTTCTCTAAACCACAGAAAGCCAGTTCAAATCTTCAAGATCAATAAAAAAATAGATCTGACAAGAGACTGAGCCACTGCATGTCCCTCATCAAAATAGATGCTTTGAGGCAGGGCAGCTCCTCGGCATGACAATGTGCCCTTGCCCCTCAAAGATGTACCAGCTAAGAGGTGAGATTTCAGGAAATTCAGCACGTAGGTGAGGGCACTTTGCAGCAGAGAAATCCTCACTGAACCAAGCCAGCTTCTCGCTTTTGCTGTTCCTCCAAAGATCTATTCTTTCTAAACAGGATTGCACCTTCTGACCTTAGTAATTCAAGTCCATGTCAAGCTAGCTACATGCTCATATTAAAAGAGACCTTTGTCAGAAGTGGGATTTGAACCCACGCCTCCACTTGGAGACCAGAAGGCCCAATGAAGGGAAGGACAAGTTCTTGAGTCTGGCGCCTTAGACCACTCGGCCATTCTGACAGCTGCAAAGTTGTGGCCTAGTCAACTTTTTTTTTTTGTCCCAGCAAACCAGCCTTCTCTGAACTAGAGAAAGCCAGTTAAAATCCTCAAAATCAATCAATAAATAGCTCTGACAATGAGCCACTGCATGTCCCTCATCAAAATAGATGCTTTGAGGCAGGGCAGCCCCTCGGCATGGCAATGTGCCCTTGCCACTCAAAGATGTACCAGCTAAGAGGTGAGATTTCAGGAAATTCAGCAAGTAGGTGAGGGCACTTTGCAGCAGGGAAATCCTTACTGAACCAAGCCAGCTTCTCGCTTTTGCTGTTCCTCCAAAGATCTATTCTTTCTAAACAGGATTGCACCTTCTGACCTTAGAAATTCAAGTCCATGTCAAGCTAGCTACATGCTCATATTAAAAGAGACCTTTGTCAGAAGTGGGATTTGAACCCACGCCTCCACTTGGAGACCAGAAGACCCAATGCAGGGAATGATAAGTTCTTAAGTCTGGCGCCTTAGACCACTCGGCCATTCTGACAGCTGCAAAGATGTGACCTAGTCAACTTTTTTTTTTTTTGTCCCAGCAAACCAGCCTTCTCTAAACCACAGAAAGCCAGTTCAAATCTTCAAGATCAATAAAAAAATAGATCTGACAAGAGACTGAGCCACTGCATGTCCCTCATCAAAATAGATGCTTTGAGGCAGGGCAGCTCCTCGGCATGACAATGTGCCCTTGCCCCTCAAAGATGTACCAGCTAAGAGGTGAGATTTCAGGAAATTCAGCACGTAGGTGAGGGCACTTTGCAGCAGAGAAATCCTCACTGAACCAAGCCAGCTTCTCGCTTTTGCTGTTCCTCCAAAGATCTATTCTTTCTAAACAGGATTGCACCTTCTGACCTTAGACATTCAAGTCCATGTCAAGCTAGCTACATGCTCATATTAAAAGAGACCTTTGTCAGAAGTGGGATTTGAACCCACGCCTCCACTTGGAGACCAGAAGGCCCAATGAAGGGAAGGACAAGTTCTTGAGTCTGGCGCCTTAGACCACTCGGCCATTCTGACAGCTGCAAAGTTGTGGCCTAGTCAACTTTTTTTTTTGTCCCAGCAAACCAGCCTTCTCTGAACTAGAGAAAGCCAGTTAAAATCCTCAAAATCAATCAATAAATAGCTCTGACAATGAGCCACTGCATGTCCCTCATCAAAATAGATGCTTTGAGGCAGGGCAGCCCCTCGGCATGGCAATGTGCCCTTGCCACTCAAAGATGTACCAGCTAAGAGGTGAGATTTCAGGAAATTCAGCAAGTAGGTGAGGGCACTTTGCAGCAGGGAAATCCTTACTGAACCAAGCCAGCTTCTCGCTTTTGCTGTTCCTCCAAAGATCTATTCTTTCTAAACAGGATTGCACCTTCTGACCTTAGAAATTCAAGTCCATGTCAAGCTAGCTACATGCTCATATTAAAAGAGACCTTTGTCAGAAGTGGGATTTGAACCCACGCCTCCACTTGGAGACCAGAAGACCCAATGCAGGGAATGATAAGTTCTTAAGTCTGGCGCCTTAGACCACTCGGCCATTCTGACAGCTGCAAAGATGTGACCTAGTCAACTTTTTTTTTTTTGTCCCAGCAAACCAGCCTTCTCTAAACCACAGAAAGCCAGTTCAAATCTTCAAGATCAATAAAAAAATAGATCTGACAAGAGACTGAGCCACTGCATGTCCCTCATCAAAATAGATGCTTTGAGGCAGGGCAGCTCCTCGGCATGACAATGTGCCCTTGCCCCTCAAAGATGTACCAGCTAAGAGGTGAGATTTCAGGAAATTCAGCACGTAGGTGAGGGCACTTTGCAGCAGAGAAATCCTCACTGAACCAAGCCAGCTTCTCGCTTTTGCTGTTCCTCCAAAGATCTATTCTTTCTAAACAGGATTGCACCTTCTGACCTTAGAAATTCAAGTCCATGTCAAGCTAGCTACATGCTCATATTAAAAGAGACCTTTGTCAGAAGTGGGATTTGAACCCACGCCTCCACTTGGAGACCAGAAGACCCAATGCAGGGAATGATAAGTTCTTAAGTCTGGCGCCTTAGACCACTCGGCCATTCTGACAGCTGCAAAGATGTGACCTAGTCAACTTTTTTTTTTTGTCCCAGCAAACCAGCCTTCTCTAAACCACAGAAAGCCAGTTCAAATCTTCAAGATCAATAAAAAATAGATCTGACAAGAGACTGAGCCACTGCATGTCCCTCATCAAAATAGATGCTTTGAGGCAGGGCAGCTCCTCGGCATGACAATGTGCCCTTGCCCCTCAAAGATGTACCAGCTAAGAGGTGAGATTTCAGGAAATTCAGCACGTAGGTGAGGGCACTTTGCAGCAGAGAAATCCTCACTGAACCAAGCCAGCTTCTCGCTTTTGCTGTTCCTCCAAAGATCTATTCTTTCTAAACAGGATTGCACCTTCTGACCTTAGACATTCAAGTCCATGTCAAGCTAGCTACATGCTCATATTAAAAGAGACCTTTGTCAGAAGTGGGATTTGAACCCACGCCTCCACTTGGAGACCAGAAGGCCCAATGAAGGGAAGGACAAGTTCTTGAGTCTGGCGCCTTAGACCACTCGGCCATTCTGACAGCTGCAAAGTTGTGGCCTAGTCAACTTTTTTTTTTGTCCCAGCAAACCAGCCTTCTCTGAACTAGAGAAAGCCAGTTAAAATCCTCAAAATCAATCAATAAATAGCTCTGACAATGAGCCACTGCATGTCCCTCATCAAAATAGATGCTTTGAGGCAGGGCAGCCCCTCGGCATGGCAATGTGCCCTTGCCACTCAAAGATGTACCAGCTAAGAGGTGAGATTTCAGGAAATTCAGCAAGTAGGTGAGGGCACTTTGCAGCAGGGAAATCCTTACTGAACCAAGCCAGCTTCTCGCTTTTGCTGTTCCTCCAAAGATCTATTCTTTCTAAACAGGATTGCACCTTCTGACCTTAGAAATTCAAGTCCATGTCAAGCTAGCTACATGCTCATATTAAAAGAGACCTTTGTCAGAAGTGGGATTTGAACCCACGCCTCCACTTGGAGACCAGAAGACCCAATGCAGGGAATGATAAGTTCTTAAGTCTGGCGCCTTAGACCACTCGGCCATTCTGACAGCTGCAAAGATGTGACCTAGTCAACTTTTTTTTTTTTTGTCCCAGCAAACCAGCCTTCTCTAAACCACAGAAAGCCAGTTCAAATCTTCAAGATCAATAAAAAAATAGATCTGACAAGAGACTGAGCCACTGCATGTCCCTCATCAAAATAGATGCTTTGAGGCAGGGCAGCTCCTCGGCATGACAATGTGCCCTTGCCCCTCAAAGATGTACCAGCTAAGAGGTGAGATTTCAGGAAATTCAGCACGTAGGTGAGGGCACTTTGCAGCAGAGAAATCCTCACTGAACCAAGCCAGCTTCTCGCTTTTGCTGTTCCTCCAAAGATCTATTCTTTCTAAACAGGATTGCACCTTCTGACCTTAGACATTCAAGTCCATGTCAAGCTAGCTACATGCTCATATTAAAAGAGACCTTTGTCAGAAGTGGGATTTGAACCCACGCCTCCACTTGGAGACCAGAAGGCCCAATGAAGGGAAGGACAAGTTCTTGAGTCTGGCGCCTTAGACCACTCGGCCATTCTGACAGCTGCAAAGTTGTGGCCTAGTCAACTTTTTTTTTTGTCCCAGCAAACCAGCCTTCTCTGAACTAGAGAAAGCCAGTTAAAATCCTCAAAATCAATCAATAAATAGCTCTGACAATGAGCCACTGCATGTCCCTCATCAAAATAGATGCTTTGAGGCAGGGCAGCCCCTCGGCATGGCAATGTGCCCTTGCCACTCAAAGATGTACCAGCTAAGAGGTGAGATTTCAGGAAATTCAGCAAGTAGGTGAGGGCACTTTGCAGCAGGGAAATCCTTACTGAACCAAGCCAGCTTCTCGCTTTTGCTGTTCCTCCAAAGATCTATTCTTTCTAAACAGGATTGCACCTTCTGACCTTAGAAATTCAAGTCCATGTCAAGCTAGCTACATGCTCATATTAAAAGAGACCTTTGTCAGAAGTGGGATTTGAACCCACGCCTCCACTTGGAGACCAGAAGACCCAATGCAGGGAATGATAAGTTCTTAAGTCTGGCGCCTTAGACCACTCGGCCATTCTGACAGCTGCAAAGATGTGACCTAGTCAACTTTTTTTTTTTTGTCCCAGCAAACCAGCCTTCTCTAAACCACAGAAAGCCAGTTCAAATCTTCAAGATCAATAAAAAAATAGATCTGACAAGAGACTGAGCCACTGCATGTCCCTCATCAAAATAGATGCTTTGAGGCAGGGCAGCTCCTCGGCATGACAATGTGCCCTTGCCCCTCAAAGATGTACCAGCTAAGAGGTGAGATTTCAGGAAATTCAGCACGTAGGTGAGGGCACTTTGCAGCAGAGAAATCCTCACTGAACCAAGCCAGCTTCTCGCTTTTGCTGTTCCTCCAAAGATCTATTCTTTCTAAACAGGATTGCACCTTCTGACCTTAGACATTCAAGTCCATGTCAAGCTAGCTACATGCTCATATTAAAAGAGACCTTTGTCAGAAGTGGGATTTGAACCCACGCCTCCACTTGGAGACCAGAAGGCCCAATGAAGGGAAGGACAAGTTCTTGAGTCTGGCGCCTTAGACCACTCGGCCATTCTGACAGCTGCAAAGTTGTGGCCTAGTCAACTTTTTTTTTTGTCCCAGCAAACCAGCCTTCTCTGAACTAGAGAAAGCCAGTTAAAATCCTCAAAATCAATCAATAAATAGCTCTGACAATGAGCCACTGCATGTCCCTCATCAAAATAGATGCTTTGAGGCAGGGCAGCCCCTCGGCATGGCAATGTGCCCTTGCCACTCAAAGATGTACCAGCTAAGAGGTGAGATTTCAGGAAATTCAGCAAGTAGGTGAGGGCACTTTGCAGCAGGGAAATCCTTACTGAACCAAGCCAGCTTCTCGCTTTTGCTGTTCCTCCAAAGATCTATTCTTTCTAAACAGGATTGCACCTTCTGACCTTAGAAATTCAAGTCCATGTCAAGCTAGCTACATGCTCATATTAAAAGAGACCTTTGTCAGAAGTGGGATTTGAACCCACGCCTCCACTTGGAGACCAGAAGACCCAATGCAGGGAATGATAAGTTCTTAAGTCTGGCGCCTTAGACCACTCGGCCATTCTGACAGCTGCAAAGATGTGACCTAGTCAACTTTTTTTTTTTTTGTCCCAGCAAACCAGCCTTCTCTAAACCACAGAAAGCCAGTTCAAATCTTCAAGATCAATAAAAAAATAGATCTGACAAGAGACTGAGCCACTGCATGTCCCTCATCAAAATAGATGCTTTGAGGCAGGGCAGCTCCTCGGCATGACAATGTGCCCTTGCCCCTCAAAGATGTACCAGCTAAGAGGTGAGATTTCAGGAAATTCAGCACGTAGGTGAGGGCACTTTGCAGCAGAGAAATCCTCACTGAACCAAGCCAGCTTCTCGCTTTTGCTGTTCCTCCAAAGATCTATTCTTTCTAAACAGGATTGCACCTTCTGACCTTAGTAATTCAAGTCCATGTCAAGCTAGCTACATGCTCATATTAAAAGAGACCTTTGTCAGAAGTGGGATTTGAACCCACGCCTCCACTTGGAGACCAGAAGGCCCAATGAAGGGAAGGACAAGTTCTTGAGTCTGGCGCCTTAGACCACTCGGCCATTCTGACAGCTGCAAAGTTGTGGCCTAGTCAACTTTTTTTTTTTGTCCCAGCAAACCAGCCTTCTCTGAACTAGAGAAAGCCAGTTAAAATCCTCAAAATCAATCAATAAATAGCTCTGACAATGAGCCACTGCATGTCCCTCATCAAAATAGATGCTTTGAGGCAGGGCAGCCCCTCGGCATGGCAATGTGCCCTTGCCACTCAAAGATGTACCAGCTAAGAGGTGAGATTTCAGGAAATTCAGCAAGTAGGTGAGGGCACTTTGCAGCAGGGAAATCCTTACTGAACCAAGCCAGCTTCTCGCTTTTGCTGTTCCTCCAAAGATCTATTCTTTCTAAACAGGATTGCACCTTCTGACCTTAGAAATTCAAGTCCATGTCAAGCTAGCTACATGCTCATATTAAAAGAGACCTTTGTCAGAAGTGGGATTTGAACCCACGCCTCCACTTGGAGACCAGAAGACCCAATGCAGGGAATGATAAGTTCTTAAGTCTGGCGCCTTAGACCACTCGGCCATTCTGACAGCTGCAAAGATGTGACCTAGTCAACTTTTTTTTTTTTGTCCCAGCAAACCAGCCTTCTCTAAACCACAGAAAGCCAGTTCAAATCTTCAAGATCAATAAAAAAATAGATCTGACAAGAGACTGAGCCACTGCATGTCCCTCATCAAAATAGATGCTTTGAGGCAGGGCAGCTCCTCGGCATGACAATGTGCCCTTGCCCCTCAAAGATGTACCAGCTAAGAGGTGAGATTTCAGGAAATTCAGCACGTAGGTGAGGGCACTTTGCAGCAGAGAAATCCTCACTGAACCAAGCCAGCTTCTCGCTTTTGCTGTTCCTCCAAAGATCTATTCTTTCTAAACAGGATTGCACCTTCTGACCTTAGACATTCAAGTCCATGTCAAGCTAGCTACATGCTCATATTAAAAGAGACCTTTGTCAGAAGTGGGATTTGAACCCACGCCTCCACTTGGAGACCAGAAGGCCCAATGAAGGGAAGGACAAGTTCTTGAGTCTGGCGCCTTAGACCACTCGGCCATTCTGACAGCTGCAAAGTTGTGGCCTAGTCAACTTTTTTTTTTGTCCCAGCAAACCAGCCTTCTCTGAACTAGAGAAAGCCAGTTAAAATCCTCAAAATCAATCAATAAATAGCTCTGACAATGAGCCACTGCATGTCCCTCATCAAAATAGATGCTTTGAGGCAGGGCAGCCCCTCGGCATGGCAATGTGCCCTTGCCACTCAAAGATGTACCAGCTAAGAGGTGAGATTTCAGGAAATTCAGCAAGTAGGTGAGGGCACTTTGCAGCAGGGAAATCCTTACTGAACCAAGCCAGCTTCTCGCTTTTGCTGTTCCTCCAAAGATCTATTCTTTCTAAACAGGATTGCACCTTCTGACCTTAGAAATTCAAGTCCATGTCAAGCTAGCTACATGCTCATATTAAAAGAGACCTTTGTCAGAAGTGGGATTTGAACCCACGCCTCCACTTGGAGACCAGAAGACCCAATGCAGGGAATGATAAGTTCTTAAGTCTGGCGCCTTAGACCACTCGGCCATTCTGACAGCTGCAAAGATGTGACCTAGTCAACTTTTTTTTTTTTGTCCCAGCAAACCAGCCTTCTCTAAACCACAGAAAGCCAGTTCAAATCTTCAAGATCAATAAAAAAATAGATCTGACAAGAGACTGAGCCACTGCATGTCCCTCATCAAAATAGATGCTTTGAGGCAGGGCAGCTCCTCGGCATGACAATGTGCCCTTGCCCCTCAAAGATGTACCAGCTAAGAGGTGAGATTTCAGGAAATTCAGCACGTAGGTGAGGGCACTTTGCAGCAGAGAAATCCTCACTGAACCAAGCCAGCTTCTCGCTTTTGCTGTTCCTCCAAAGATCTATTCTTTCTAAACAGGATTGCACCTTCTGACCTTAGTAATTCAAGTCCATGTCAAGCTAGCTACATGCTCATATTAAAAGAGACCTTTGTCAGAAGTGGGATTTGAACCCACGCCTCCACTTGGAGACCAGAAGGCCCAATGAAGGGAAGGACAAGTTCTTGAGTCTGGCGCCTTAGACCACTCGGCCATTCTGACAGCTGCAAAGTTGTGGCCTAGTCAACTTTTTTTTTTGTCCCAGCAAACCAGCCTTCTCTGAACTAGAGAAAGCCAGTTAAAATCCTCAAAATCAATCAATAAATAGCTCTGACAATGAGCCACTGCATGTCCCTCATCAAAATAGATGCTTTGAGGCAGGGCAGCCCCTCGGCATGGCAATGTGCCCTTGCCACTCAAAGATGTACCAGCTAAGAGGTGAGATTTCAGGAAATTCAGCAAGTAGGTGAGGGCACTTTGCAGCAGGGAAATCCTTACTGAACCAAGCCAGCTTCTCGCTTTTGCTGTTCCTCCAAAGATCTATTCTTTCTAAACAGGATTGCACCTTCTGACCTTAGAAATTCAAGTCCATGTCAAGCTAGCTACATGCTCATATTAAAAGAGACCTTTGTCAGAAGTGGGATTTGAACCCACGCCTCCACTTGGAGACCAGAAGACCCAATGCAGGGAATGATAAGTTCTTAAGTCTGGCGCCTTAGACCACTCGGCCATTCTGACAGCTGCAAAGATGTGACCTAGTCAACTTTTTTTTTTTTGTCCCAGCAAACCAGCCTTCTCTAAACCACAGAAAGCCAGTTCAAATCTTCAAGATCAATAAAAAAATAGATCTGACAAGAGACTGAGCCACTGCATGTCCCTCATCAAAATAGATGCTTTGAGGCAGGGCAGCTCCTCGGCATGACAATGTGCCCTTGCCCCTCAAAGATGTACCAGCTAAGAGGTGAGATTTCAGGAAATTCAGCACGTAGGTGAGGGCACTTTGCAGCAGAGAAATCCTCACTGAACCAAGCCAGCTTCTCGCTTTTGCTGTTCCTCCAAAGATCTATTCTTTCTAAACAGGATTGCACCTTCTGACCTTAGACATTCAAGTCCATGTCAAGCTAGCTACATGCTCATATTAAAAGAGACCTTTGTCAGAAGTGGGATTTGAACCCACGCCTCCACTTGGAGACCAGAAGGCCCAATGAAGGGAAGGACAAGTTCTTGAGTCTGGCGCCTTAGACCACTCGGCCATTCTGACAGCTGCAAAGTTGTGGCCTAGTCAACTTTTTTTTTTTGTCCCAGCAAACCAGCCTTCTCTGAACTAGAGAAAGCCAGTTAAAATCCTCAAAATCAATCAATCAATAAATAGCTCTGACAATGAGCCACTGCATGTCCCTCATCAAAATAGATGCTTTGAGGCAGGGCAGCCCCTCGGCATGGCAATGTGCCCTTGCCACTCAAAGATGTACCAGCTAAGAGGTGAGATTTCAGGAAATTCAGCAAGTAGGTGAGGGCACTTTGCAGCAGGGAAATCCTTACTGAACCAAGCCAGCTTCTCGCTTTTGCTGTTCCTCCAAAGATCTATTCTTTCTAAACAGGATTGCACCTTCTGACCTTAGAAATTCAAGTCCATGTCAAGCTAGCTACATGCTCATATTAAAAGAGACCTTTGTCAGAAGTGGGATTTGAACCCACGCCTCCACTTGGAGACCAGAAGACCCAATGCAGGGAATGATAAGTTCTTAAGTCTGGCGCCTTAGACCACTCGGCCATTCTGACAGCTGCAAAGATGTGACCTAGTCAACTTTTTTTTTTTTTGTCCCAGCAAACCAGCCTTCTCTAAACCACAGAAAGCCAGTTCAAATCTTCAAGATCAATAAAAAAATAGATCTGACAAGAGACTGAGCCACTGCATGTCCCTCATCAAAATAGATGCTTTGAGGCAGGGCAGCTCCTCGGCATGACAATGTGCCCTTGCCCCTCAAAGATGTACCAGCTAAGAGGTGAGATTTCAGGAAATTCAGCACGTAGGTGAGGGCACTTTGCAGCAGAGAAATCCTCACTGAACCAAGCCAGCTTCTCGCTTTTGCTGTTCCTCCAAAGATCTATTCTTTCTAAACAGGATTGCACCTTCTGACCTTAGTAATTCAAGTCCATGTCAAGCTAGCTACATGCTCATATTAAAAGAGACCTTTGTCAGAAGTGGGATTTGAACCCACGCCTCCACTTGGAGACCAGAAGGCCCAATGAAGGGAAGGACAAGTTCTTGAGTCTGGCGCCTTAGACCACTCGGCCATTCTGACAGCTGCAAAGTTGTGGCCTAGTCAACTTTTTTTTTTGTCCCAGCAAACCAGCCTTCTCTGAACTAGAGAAAGCCAGTTAAAATCCTCAAAATCAATCAATAAATAGCTCTGACAATGAGCCACTGCATGTCCCTCATCAAAATAGATGCTTTGAGGCAGGGCAGCCCCTCGGCATGGCAATGTGCCCTTGCCACTCAAAGATGTACCAGCTAAGAGGTGAGATTTCAGGAAATTCAGCAAGTAGGTGAGGGCACTTTGCAGCAGGGAAATCCTTACTGAACCAAGCCAGCTTCTCGCTTTTGCTGTTCCTCCAAAGATCTATTCTTTCTAAACAGGATTGCACCTTCTGACCTTAGAAATTCAAGTCCATGTCAAGCTAGCTACATGCTCATATTAAAAGAGACCTTTGTCAGAAGTGGGATTTGAACCCACGCCTCCACTTGGAGACCAGAAGACCCAATGCAGGGAATGATAAGTTCTTAAGTCTGGCGCCTTAGACCACTCGGCCATTCTGACAGCTGCAAAGATGTGACCTAGTCAACTTTTTTTTTTTTTGTCCCAGCAAACCAGCCTTCTCTAAACCACAGAAAGCCAGTTCAAATCTTCAAGATCAATAAAAAAATAGATCTGACAAGAGACTGAGCCACTGCATGTCCCTCATCAAAATAGATGCTTTGAGGCAGGGCAGCTCCTCGGCATGACAATGTGCCCTTGCCCCTCAAAGATGTACCAGCTAAGAGGTGAGATTTCAGGAAATTCAGCACGTAGGTGAGGGCACTTTGCAGCAGAGAAATCCTCACTGAACCAAGCCAGCTTCTCGCTTTTGCTGTTCCTCCAAAGATCTATTCTTTCTAAACAGGATTGCACCTTCTGACCTTAGTAATTCAAGTCCATGTCAAGCTAGCTACATGCTCATATTAAAAGAGACCTTTGTCAGAAGTGGGATTTGAACCCACGCCTCCACTTGGAGACCAGAAGGCCCAATGAAGGGAAGGACAAGTTCTTGAGTCTGGCGCCTTAGACCACTCGGCCATTCTGACAGCTGCAAAGTTGTGGCCTAGTCAACTTTTTTTTTTGTCCCAGCAAACCAGCCTTCTCTGAACTAGAGAAAGCCAGTTAAAATCCTCAAAATCAATCAATCAATAGCTCTGACAATGAGCCACTGCATGTCCCTCATCAAAATAGATGCTTTGAGGCAGGGCAGCCCCTCGGCATGGCAATGTGCCCTTGCCACTCAAAGATGTACCAGCTAAGAGGTGAGATTTCAGGAAATTCAGCAAGTAGGTGAGGGCACTTTGCAGCAGGGAAATCCTTACTGAACCAAGCCAGCTTCTCGCTTTTGCTGTTCCTCCAAAGATCTATTCTTTCTAAACAGGATTGCACCTTCTGACCTTAGAAATTCAAGTCCATGTCAAGCTAGCTACATGCTCATATTAAAAGAGACCTTTGTCAGAAGTGGGATTTGAACCCACGCCTCCACTTGGAGACCAGAAGACCCAATGCAGGGAATGATAAGTTCTTAAGTCTGGCGCCTTAGACCACTCGGCCATTCTGACAGCTGCAAAGATGTGACCTAGTCAACTTTTTTTTTTTGTCCCAGCAAACCAGCCTTCTCTAAACCACAGAAAGCCAGTTCAAATCTTCAAGATCAATAAAAAAATAGATCTGACAAGAGACTGAGCCACTGCATGTCCCTCATCAAAATAGATGCTTTGAGGCAGGGCAGCTCCTCGGCATGACAATGTGCCCTTGCCCCTCAAAGATGTACCAGCTAAGAGGTGAGATTTCAGGAAATTCAGCACGTAGGTGAGGGCACTTTGCAGCAGAGAAATCCTCACTGAACCAAGCCAGCTTCTCGCTTTTGCTGTTCCTCCAAAGATCTATTCTTTCTAAACAGGATTGCACCTTCTGACCTTAGACATTCAAGTCCATGTCAAGCTAGCTACATGCTCATATTAAAAGAGACCTTTGTCAGAAGTGGGATTTGAACCCACGCCTCCACTTGGAGACCAGAAGGCCCAATGAAGGGAAGGACAAGTTCTTGAGTCTGGCGCCTTAGACCACTCGGCCATTCTGACAGCTGCAAAGTTGTGGCCTAGTCAACTTTTTTTTTTTGTCCCAGCAAACCAGCCTTCTCTGAACTAGAGAAAGCCAGTTAAAATCCTCAAAATCAATCAATCAATAAATAGCTCTGACAATGAGCCACTGCATGTCCCTCATCAAAATAGATGCTTTGAGGCAGGGCAGCCCCTCGGCATGGCAATGTGCCCTTGCCACTCAAAGATGTACCAGCTAAGAGGTGAGATTTCAGGAAATTCAGCAAGTAGGTGAGGGCACTTTGCAGCAGGGAAATCCTTACTGAACCAAGCCAGCTTCTCGCTTTTGCTGTTCCTCCAAAGATCTATTCTTTCTAAACAGGATTGCACCTTCTGACCTTAGAAATTCAAGTCCATGTCAAGCTAGCTACATGCTCATATTAAAAGAGACCTTTGTCAGAAGTGGGATTTGAACCCACGCCTCCACTTGGAGACCAGAAGACCCAATGCAGGGAATGATAAGTTCTTAAGTCTGGCGCCTTAGACCACTCGGCCATTCTGACAGCTGCAAAGATGTGACCTAGTCAACTTTTTTTTTTTTGTCCCAGCAAACCAGCCTTCTCTAAACCACAGAAAGCCAGTTCAAATCTTCAAGATCAATAAAAAAATAGATCTGACAAGAGACTGAGCCACTGCATGTCCCTCATCAAAATAGATGCTTTGAGGCAGGGCAGCTCCTCGGCATGACAATGTGCCCTTGCCCCTCAAAGATGTACCAGCTAAGAGGTGAGATTTCAGGAAATTCAGCACGTAGGTGAGGGCACTTTGCAGCAGAGAAATCCTCACTGAACCAAGCCAGCTTCTCGCTTTTGCTGTTCCTCCAAAGATCTATTCTTTCTAAACAGGATTGCACCTTCTGACCTTAGACATTCAAGTCCATGTCAAGCTAGCTACATGCTCATATTAAAAGAGACCTTTGTCAGAAGTGGGATTTGAACCCACGCCTCCACTTGGAGACCAGAAGGCCCAATGAAGGGAAGGACAAGTTCTTGAGTCTGGCGCCTTAGACCACTCGGCCATTCTGACAGCTGCAAAGTTGTGGCCTAGTCAACTTTTTTTTTTGTCCCAGCAAACCAGCCTTCTCTGAACTAGAGAAAGCCAGTTAAAATCCTCAAAATCAATCAATCAATAAATAGCTCTGACAATGAGCCACTGCATGTCCCTCATCAAAATAGATGCTTTGAGGCAGGGCAGCCCCTCGGCATGGCAATGTGCCCTTGCCACTCAAAGATGTACCAGCTAAGAGGTGAGATTTCAGGAAATTCAGCAAGTAGGTGAGGGCACTTTGCAGCAGGGAAATCCTTACTGAACCAAGCCAGCTTCTCGCTTTTGCTGTTCCTCCAAAGATCTATTCTTTCTAAACAGGATTGCACCTTCTGACCTTAGAAATTCAAGTCCATGTCAAGCTAGCTACATGCTCATATTAAAAGAGACCTTTGTCAGAAGTGGGATTTGAAGCCACACCTCCACTTGGAGACCAGAAGACACAATGCAGAGAATGACAAGTTCTTAAGTCTGGCGCCTTAGACCACTCGGCCATTCTGACAGCTGCAAAGATGTGACCTAGTCAACTTTTTTTTTTTTTGTCCCAGCAAACCAGCCTTCTCTAAACCACAGAAAGCCAGTTCAAATCTTCAAGATCAATAAAAAAATAGATCTGACAAGAGACTGAGCCACTGCATGTCCCTCATCAAAATAGATGCTTTGAGGCAGGGCAGCTCCTCGGCATGACAATGTGCCCTTGCCCCTCAAAGATGTACCAGCTAAGAGGTGAGATTTCAGGAAATTCAGCACGTAGTTGAGGGCACTTTGCAGCAGAGAAATCCTCACTGAACCAAGCCAGCTTCTCGCTTTTGCTGTTCCTCCAAAGATCTATTCTTTCTAAACAGGATTGCACCTTCTGACCTTAGACATTCAAGTCCATGTCAAGCTAGCTACATGCTCATATTAAAAGAGACCTTTGTCAGAAGTGGGATTTGAACCCACGCCTCCACTTGGAGACCAGAAGGCTCAATGAAGGGAAAGACAAGTTCTTGACGCTGGGGCCTTAGACCACTCGGCCATTCTGACAGCTGCAAAGTTGTGGCCTAGTCAACTTTTTTTTTTTGTCCCAGCAAACCAGCCTTCTCTGAACTAGAGAAAGCCAGTTAAAATCCTCAAAATCAATCAATAAATAGCTCTGACAATGAGCCACTGCATGTCCCTCATCAAAATAGATGCTTTGAGGCAGGGCAGCCCCTCGGCATGGCAATGTGCCCTTGCCACTCAAAGACGTACCAGCTAAGAGGTGAGATTTCAGGAAATTCAGCAAGTAGGTGAGGGCACTTTGCGGCAGGGAAATCCTTACTGAACCAAGCCAGCTTCTCGCTTTTGCTGTTCCTCCAAAGATCTATTCTTTCTAAACAGGATTGCACCTTCTGACCTTAGAAATTCAAGTCCATGTCAAGCTAGCTACATGCTCATATTAAAAGAGACCTTTGTCAGAAGTGGGATTTGAACCCACGCTTCCACTTGAAGACCAGAAGACCCAATGCAGGGAATGATAAGTTCTTAAGTCTGGCACCTTAGACCACTCGGCCATTCTGACAGCTGCAAAGATGTGACCTAGTCAACTTTTTTTTTTTTGTCCCAGCAAACCAGCCTTCTCTAAACCACAGAAAGCCAGTTCAAATCTTCAAGATCAATAAAAAAATAGATCTGACAAGAGACTGAGCCACTGCATGTCCCTCATCAAAATAGATGCTTTGAGGCAGGGCAGCTCCTCGGCATGACAATGTGCCCTTGCCCCTCAAAGATGTACCAGCTAAGAGGTGAGATTTCAGGAAATTCAGCACGTAGGTGAGGGCACTTTGCAGCAGAGAAATCCTCACTGAACCAAGCCAGCTTCTCGCTTTTGCTGTTCCTCCAAAGATCTATTCTTTCTAAACAGGATTGCACCTTCTGACCTTAGAAATTCAAGTCCATGTCAAGCTAGCTACATGCTCATGTCTGTCTTTTCGGTCCTTTGTGTGGAACGGGAAGCATTTCTGAGAATGCTACCCTGGAAGTTCTGGATGTCAACTTCCTACCTAATATCCTAAATTTAGCCTCCAGAATCTCCATATCACACTTTCCTATGTCTTTGTTACCAACATCTACCAAGACAGCAGACTCCTCTCCAGCGTTATCGAACACCTTGCCTAGGTGGTGCATGAGGTCCACTAGCTTCGCAACAGGCAGGCATGTAACCAGGCAATCCTCACGTCCACCAGCCACCCAGTTATCTACAAGCCTAATGATTGAATCACCAACTATAACGGCTATCCTAACCCTCCTTCATGGGCATATAGCCCTGGAGAAACCTCCTCAGTGCAAGAGGGTTTTACATCACCCTAAAGATAATACGCTTGACCTAATATTCATGCCTCAAATCCACGATACAAAACAGCCAACTCTTCCACTCTATTCTCCCAGTACCCTGGTTTGATCATTCACTTATCCTCTTCTCCATCCCTTGCAGACACAACCAAACCCAGTCATCTTCACCAACCGAAATGACCCGCAAATTCAAGCAATTCGATACTAACCTATTCCTCAAGCAGGTTACCTCCAACTTAGACCTTCTCAATTGTAACCACTCAAATCTCACTGCCCAAATCAAAAGTTGGAATGAAATCTTGGCCTCTGCAGCTCAAGCCCCACCAAGAACTTAAATTAACAACCACCGCAACCGAGCTCCTTGGTTTTCAACATCTCTATACAACCTGAAGAAGGATCTTAAACGGTTGGAACGCTGCTGGAGACGTTCAAGAGATCCATCTATTTACAATTCATACTCTTATAAGCTCAAGGCCTACTGCACTGAAACCCTAAAACATAAAAGATATTACAACAAGAACATCATCATGCATTCAATAAATAAACCCAGGGAATTCTTTTCAGTTGCTAAATCTCTCTTAAATGAACCAAATGAACAGGTAGCTGTAGATAAAATAATCCCACAGTCTATAGCTGACCACCTTTGCTCTAAATGCCTCACAACCCAACCTCTATCAACCCAACACATTGATCACCTACCGACCAATGTTACCCCTAAAGCAACCTGGGAAAATTTGACCCGCCTTCCCTAGACAACATAACTACCACTATAACAAATCTCAATGCCTCTACCTCAGCACTAGATCCCTGTCCAGTCTCATGGGTAAAAGGCACAAAGGAAACTCTTTCCCCATATATACACAACATAGTACAAGCTTCCCTCCGCACTGGGATCATGCCAACCCCCTTGAAGATGACCTCAATCCGATCCATACTAAAAGGATCCAAATTTGACCCCACCACCCCCACATCATACAGACCGATATCAAGCATCCCCCTACTGGCAAAGATAACAGAAAAGATTGATCAAACTCAATTCCAGAACTTCATTGATGACCATGCTCTCCTTGACCCTTTTCAACATGGGTTCAAAAGGAACCACGGTGTGGAAACCCTATTCAACTCCCTCCTAGATACAGTAATCCCATACATCCAAACGCCTACACACAGATGTCTCCTAATTTTTCTAGATATATCCTTAGCCTTTGATTCTCTTCCTCACAACCAGCTCCTCCACAGACTCTATGACATTGGCCTTAGGAATACCACTCTCAACTGGTTCTGCTCATACTTAGACCACAGAACCCAGCAGATAATTGGTGAAAAGACCTCCCAGCCACTTATTCAATCTCAAGGCACTCCTCAGGGTTCCAGCCTATCTGCACTTCTTTTCAACATCTTTCTCCAACCTATATGTAAAATTTTCCAAGATTACAAAATTCAATATCAACTCTATGTGGACGACATCATGTTCTTCACCCCCATTTAACATTAGAAAGCCCAACTTCACTAATATCTGCCATTGTTTCAAGCAAATCAGACACTGGCTCCAGCAACATAATCTTTTCATCAACCTAACCAAAACGGAAGCCCTCCACCTATTCACTGACCCATCTTACACCCCACCTACTTCCCTGATCCTAGACAATTATACGATCTCCGTAAAAACCGAAGTTAAATACCTCAGCATAATACTCGATCAGAACCTCACCTTCCAAGAACACATACAAAGAACAACTCGCTCCATATACTCTACGATCAGAACCCTGAGAATCCTTCATCCTCTATTAAACCAAGACTCCTTCCGTACCGCTTGCCAAGCCCTAACTACCCCTACTCTCAACCAGGACTGTACCGAGCCCTGTGTGAGTGGTGCGGCCGCGCAGGGCGCAAAGACTTAAAGGGTGCATTTTGGCTCTCTGCCGTTGCCTGCCGCTGCCATTTTTTCGGCGGCAGGCAGCAGCAGAGAGATGAAATGCGCCCCTTAAGTCTTTGCACTGGCACACTAAGCAAGTCTGGTCTCTCTGGGAAGGACCAGACCTGCTTAGCGTGCCGGCGACTTGCAGATCAGGCGCGCGCCCCCCCTCCCGCACCCCCATAAAATGTCTAAATGGAGGTGCAGGAGGGGTGTGTGTGCCCGATGTGCAAGTCGCACAGGGCGCATTTCAGTCTCGGTACGGCCCTGCTCTCAACTACTGCAACCACATATACCATGGCCTCTCAAAGGAAAGTATCCACCCACTCCAATTAGCCCAGAACACAATAGCACGTCTAATCTCCAAGACCTCCAGAAGAACTCACATTACCCCCTTACTCCAACACCTCCACAGGCTCCCTATCCTATCTAGAATAAAATTTAAAACTCTCACACTAATCCACAAAGTTATTCAATTTGAATCTGCTCCTTGCCTTGGCTCACTTCTTTCCAATCCTACTAGCTCCAGATCGCGCAGGTCTAACTTTGCAAACCTGCTATGCATCCCAGCCCAAAAATTAAAAAGCACACAAGCTACCTGCAATCGTACTTTCTCCCTCTACACCCCTACAGAATGGAATGCCCTCCCATCCATTTGAAATTGCCCTGATCATGCTGAGTTCCACAAAAAGCTTAAAACACTCCTTTTCCAAGAATACTTTAGCACCACTCCCTAAAACTCTATCCAGCCAAGTACCTCCTAGATTTAGCTAACATCCTACTCTACATTCAATATCCCCCTTTCCCCTTGCTTCCTCCCCCCATATCCCCATCTAATGTACATAGTTGACATTATAACTGACTGTTATTTTTGTTTGACCTTAGATAAGTTCTTCCTAAGTTTTTGTTCTATGTAAAACAGCTGTATCTACACTGCCATTGTTGGGTTACATGTAAAACATCTTATAGAAAGACGGTACATAAAAAAAATTAAATAAATAAATAAATCACCTGGAAATCACTTCCTGCCAAACCAGGGTGATGCTCTCCTGTCACATGCCCTCTCTCCTCCATGGCAACGGGGAGGTTGCCAGACTGGAGATGGGACTTCAGTACTATGTCCCTGTAGGTCTCATCTATATACTTCTCTGTCTTCCTTACGTCTTCCAAGGCTGCTACTCTAGCTTCCAGAGATCGGTCTCATTCCCTGAGAGCAAAGAGCTTCTTGTACCTAGTGCACACGTAAGACCCCTCACCAGCTGGGAGAAAATCATACGTGTGACACAGTGCAAAAGACTGGAAAACCCCCATCTTGCTGCTGGACTGCTATATATCTGCTAGAGATGGTCTTTACTGGCTATACCGTAGATTAGGGTTGCCAACTGGCTCCAGATGCGCCCGACAGGCTCGATCCAGTCCTGGGTTTACCCCATTGCATGCAGGGACATGTAGTCTTGCTTTTCTTATGGAATGCAATGGAAAAATCAGAACTACATGTCCCTGCATGCAGTGGGGTAAACCTAGGACTGGATCAAGTGTGTCGGGCGCATCTGGAGCCAGTTGGCAACCCTACCGTAGATCCACATCACTGCTAGTGTGTGGCAAATATTGTCTGCAGTGTGTTATATTAGTCACCTTGTTTCCTGCACAATTGCAGAATGCGGTAGGTGCCTGTCACATCTGGGCCCTGTGTTCTGCCCCTGTTGGGCAGGGACTCTTCTAGAATAGCAAATGTCAGTACTCAGTATTGCAGCAGATGGTGCCATGGACACCAAATGCAGTGGGGACTGACTAGGAATTTTGCCACGACCACAGTGAGCAGGCCTGGAGCAGCTCCTGTCCCAACCATATGGAACTACCATAGCAAGCACACTCAGACTGCACTTGCTGCCCACCACAGGGCTGTCTCAGCCATGCACATACTAACTGCGGCCAGTCTACTGGTAGACACACAATGGGACACCCAGCAGGTAGCGCACTGATTAGGCTCCCAGGACCAGGAGTGTACCCACATCACTGGAGCTACACGTGATATAGCACTATGTGGATACATAGCTGTGCCATGGTCACAGCTTGGTCAGAGTGAGAGTGCCCTCACAGCATGACATGCTGTGGCCGCCCAGGCCATGCATGTGGTAGATGGGCACTATGACATTTCAGTCATTGACCCAACCTCTGATGCAGACATATTCTGGCCATAGCCACAATCTGGTCCTCATCATGTACATTTGCAGATTAATGCTGGGAACAGATTAGGCAATGTGAGACACTATGCAGTGGAGAAGGCCACAGAACTCTGGAGATATATACATGCACACACACACATTCAAATCTCTGCGCTGTGCAAAAGTGAGGATGATTGGCATTCCTGCCTGTCACTTTAGTCTCCATATCAGCTCAAAAATTGTTAATGTGTGCTCATTGTGCGGGCGCTAGTAATTCATTCTGACATTCACACCCTTTGTTAAGGCCCTCTCATTGTGCCGGGTCTAACAGCCTACCTTTCCATCCAGTTGTGGATAATGGAGCCTGTCTGTGTAGCTGATGGGTGTCTGTATACTTGCTGGCTGATTCATTGGAGGGTTGTACATGCTGATGCCATATCTGCACTGTAGGCTAAAGTTTACCCACAGGGATATGCGACACATGACTCTCCACTTATATACACACTGGTTTTGTGTGTTGAGCCACAGTGCTGCCATATTTTTATTTATTTATTTATTTCAACTTCTTATATACCGCACTCTTTGACATCAGCGCGGTTTACAAATAACAGAAAGAAACCAGAACAACAGGCTGTTTGGTATTACATATAACAGGAGTATCAACTTGGATAACATGGGAGAACTATCTACATGGAGTATATAATCTAATAGCTAGATAACATGCTCGAACTATTTACATAAAATTAGCAGGAATGTTTGGAACAAGAGAGATACTGTGGATTGTATTAGGGTGAGGCTGTTATGTTACGGTTCACGTGGGGTAGTATTTGATGAAAAGGTGCAGTTTAAGGGCCTTTCTGAACTGGGTTAGGTCGGTTATGGCGCGGAGATCAGGTGGGAGAGAATTCCAGCATTTTGGTGCGCTAAACATGAAAGCTCTGTTTGATGTTGATAGGCTGCACGTTGTTATAGCCTTTGGGGTTGTTAGTGAGTTTAATGCTGCATGTCTCCTATTTCTATTTGATGGGACGGATTGGATGAGTTCAGAAAGTGATGTGGACGATAAACAATTTAAGGCCTTAAATGTGAGAATGAGGGTTTTTAAATGTAAGTCTGCCGTGTATAGGGAGCCAATGGAGCTGTTTGAGGATAGGTGTGATGTGTTCACTTCTGGCCGCTCCTAGAAGAACCCTGGCAGCGGTGTTCATTGCAAGCTGCAAGGAGCTTGTGGTGGATTGTGGGAGTCCTTGTAGAATGGAGTTGGCGAAGTCGAAATGCGGCAGTATCAGAGCTTGGTAGATGGTTCTGAAGTCTTCGTGGTCTAGTAGAGGACGTAGGTGTCTGGCTACAGCAGTCCCTGAGGCCGACAAGTTTCCCATCAGACAGACCTTGGCACATGTTGCGATACACAAGACACATAGGACCAGGCTTTTGTTTGCTGCAGGTGGCTGCCGCTGCACCCACCGCCAACACCCCCACACCATGCTGACATTCCAGCATGCTGTCAGTGGGAGTGGTGCGCAGACCCGGCCCATCCAACATGCGGGTTTGGCAAGCGCCAGGTTCAAATGGGGGTGAGAGGCACACATAGCCTCTCACCCCCATGCCATCCCCCCAACCATCTGCTGCTGCTGGGACAAGATCCTCACCTGCTGCCAATACGTCTCTGGGGGAGGAGGACAGTCGCAGCTGTGGCATTTCTCCAGGCAGATTCATTTTGCAGCCACCTGTAGAGCTACAGCTGCTGGTACTACCAGCGCCTTCCTCTGCAGCCGGCTTCAGTTGCAGGGGGGCTGGCTGGAGTCTCCGCTTAGGATACCAAGAACCCTTGGACCGCCCCATGTGGCATATCACTTTTCTGCAGCAGCAGCATGTCTGTGTACCGCCACTGTCGATGTGGGATTATGATGGATATCACAGATGTGCCACCTGGGCAGCTGCCTGGTCTGCCTTATGTACCAGCAACCCCCACAGCATGACCGAAGCGCAACCTCATTTGCCCTATTTGCACCTTCAACGTGATGCCCTTTCATACTTGGGCACTATGCTGTTGCTGCTACTGGAGCACCTTTATCACTATCTTGGGCTCTCCTGTCTGTGCATCACATTGCAGATGTTGAAATAGGCTCTTTCCTCTCAAAATACACCCTTTCCGCGAGGTTTTATTTGCTGTTAGGGTTCCCGGCATTAAAGGGTTTTAACACATGATTGCACAACATGAGTTAAGGGAACACCCACTGTAAAGGCCCACTCTCCTCCCCATTAACACTCACTCTCTGCCTACTGTTCCCTTAACGCTGCAGGAGCGTTAAAGCAGGGTTTTTTTGCAGTGTTAAGGGTACACTTGCTCCCTTACTGCTCTTTAGTAAACATACCCCCAAATCTTTTTATTTTTTCAATCCAATGGAGTTTGAAAAGAATTAACAAAAGGAGTCAAGAATGTCTCTGGGGGCAGAATAACTCTCCAAATATTTGATGGAACTGGTCACATGGGAAAAATCTAGAAAGACACAGAGTTTGCAATTGAGCCAGATTGAATCAAGGATTCCAGAGATATATGCTCCCCAAAAATGGCCCAATGCATTTCTATGGGGGCAGGAATTTCAGCTTTTCTAACTCAGAAACTTACATACAATGAAACATAGCAGTTAGGAAATTTGAGCCCCAAAATACTCCTCTACAATTGCTCCACCATCCGTAAAGTATTCCATGCCCAAAAAAACACTACTGTAACAGTACCACTCCTCAAAAATTCTTCCCTGCAGCTTTCCCAAACGCAAAAACGACCTCCATAATTTCCCTCGCCTCTAAAACTGCTACTTCCCTACTTGCCTGCAATCTGCCCCATCTCGAAAAAGTATCCCCTAGAAATGTCTCAGCATTGCACAAACTGCTCCCAGTGCTGGCGAAGAATCAGGGAAGCTGGACTTCCAATCCTACTGATGTTTCCTGTGACCTTGGGCAACCCACTTAACCCTCTATGCCTCAGATACAAAATTCAGGGACTGTAAAATATCTACATTTGGGGCTGTCACAAGGGGATGAAGCACCCTAGGTGAACCTCAATCCTTGCGCCCCCACCCCTCCTGCGGTGCCCTTTGTCACTGCTGCCCACCCCTCTCCGGAACCAGCAGCGGTGGCAATGGTCACAAACAGTCCTGTGGGGCTTATCTTAAATCTCTGCTTGCTTCCCCCCCCTCTGCCGTCCAATGCTCGCTTCCTATATGCAAAGTTTTAAGATAAGCACCATGGGGATATTTGCAGTTATTGCTGCCTCCAATATCAAAAAATACAATGCAACAAATCTCAATTTAATAACATTTTTAAATAATTTTAATTAATCATATAACAGTGTAATGAACACACATCTTTCAAAAATATACAGGATACATCAAAATATGTAAACGTGGAAAATATATTTAATATAATGTATCTCTCGCAAAGGCAATATCATTACCAAATTACCTAAAATTATTTTTTTAAATGACAACACATAAAAAACAAATCACATAAACTCACCATTCACACATACAATCACACAACACAATCACAATTGCCAAAACACATAATAATATGTTATCCCCACTACTTTTATATGGAACTTATTTTACTGACGATTCTTTACAAGTACTCCAACTAATTTTGCCCTTTACAGTGTACCAGAAGGTACAATCTGCACATGCCTTTTTTGTAGGTGTTTGGGGCCTTCTTATTTGGAAAGGCTATTCCCCAAGTGTTACTATGTGTATTTTTTTTTAATTGTGCACTGATTATGATAAATTAAATTAGTGAAATCTGTTTTTTTTTTGCCCTACCACTACAGCAGAATGAGAGCAGTGTTGTGTGAGTGTATGTGTGAATGGTGAGTTTAATTGCTTTTTTTATGTGTTGTCATTTAAAAAAGAATTTTAGGTAATTTGGTAATGATATTGCCTTTGCGAGAGATACATTATATTAAATATATTTTTCACATTTACATATTTTGATGTATCCTGTATATTTTTGAAAGATGTGTGTGTTCATTACACTTTTATATGATTAATTAAAATTATTTATTTAAAAATTTTGTTAAATTGAGATTTGTTGCATTGTATTTTTTGATATTTGCAACTAGTGGTTGTTTTATATAGTTACTGCTGCCTCTGCAGGTCCCAGGGGGGATGAGCAGTGGTGGCAATGGGCATACTGGAGGGCTGGTGCTCTAGGTGACAGCCTAGTTTGCCTAATGGTAGCACCGGCCCTGCCTACATTCCTTGCAACTGCAGCTCCACCCCCTGGCTGTCCTCCATAGACAGAGCACGCAGTCAAGCTACACACAGGGATTACAAATAATTCTCTAGTTGTGATGTAGCTTTTTAAATTATTCAGATTAGCACACATTGCATTTGCATAGTTCATTGTCTTTGTCATTATTTTCACTATGAAACCTCTATTTTTGGGAACCTGACAGGTACTTATGACGTGCGTGGGCCACTGCTGTCACATCCCTCTTAAGATATAAGATATGGCATACAGTATGCCATATCTTATATCTTAAGAGGGATGTGAAAATATGGTGCACATGAAGAGAGAAAAGGGGCTATATATTGTTGAGTGAGAAGGGGGATGTGTTTTGTGCTTTATCATTATTGTAAATCACTTCGATAAAAGCTATTCATAAATCTAAGAAAATGAATTTATTTTCACTCGCCCTAAATTAGGGACCCTCCACAGCAGTAACACGAGAAAGTTTCCATTCAGCGCCTTCCTCGCGAAGTGCAAAGCCAGGGCGCTTCCCCGAGCGGGCGAGCACTTCCTTCACCTCAGTAGTCAGTACATCATTTGGCAGGGGGAGCTGGGTAACAGCAGCGCACCCGGGAGGGAGGGATTGGCCTCGTGCGTGAAAGCGACTGTAAGCAGTGCCATGCTTTTCAGTATCTTCATCCCTATGACCGCATAGACGGCACGAGCTCTTCCGCATCTGTCTCATTATCGCGCTACCTCGCGCCTTCCCCGGCTTATTGTTTGTCCTGCCCGTACCACGGGGATGCGTTGGTTGAAGCTCGGCCGGCGGCTTTCGGGCCCCTTGCCAATGCCTGGTAGCGGTAGGAGTGTTGTGCGTACGGCGGGTTGCGGCCAGTGGACGACGAAGAGGAGCAGCAGCGGCAGTGTCCGAGATGGAGGAGCTGGGGGCGGGGAAGGGGTCCTTTATAACCCCCGGGTGCCCTGTCTGAAGCAACCCGTAAGGCTGAACCAGAGGTTGCAGGAGCAGGACGCGTCTGTCAGGTAAGAGCCGTGCGCTGGCAACCCGCCTTCTAATAGCTTTTGCTATACCGCAGCTTTATTCTTCTGCGTTCTAGAAAATTTCAGCAACCACGAGGCACCTATTTCCGAGCATTTGAATTAGCCGGTTGTGACTAAATTTCCGGTTTATAAACATGGATTATGGGGGCGGAAGCAGGATTTGTAAGGGGTAGATAGTGTACAGTATCGAATTGAAAGTACTGGGAATTGGGAAGCATGGCCGGGGCTCCAAGCGCTCTTTATTTCTGTGCTGGTCTGTAGCTATGTTTGGATGGGGCTGGGTGTGAAAGTTTTTCTTTCGCTTGGCTATAGGCCTAGTGGCCGTGCAAACTATTCATCAGAATAACCCTCATAATTCCACTGTTTGATAAAGGTATATTAGGGGCATCGGAATACCATTTTTGGTTGCAAGAGCCAAACAGACCTCTGGCCCGGCCCCACCCCGAGGCTCTGGTCACTGTGCTGTGTGTAACAGCAAGGGACATTTTTACTAAGTCGGGCTAACAGTTAAGTCGTGCTATTTGTAACTAGATCCCATGGGACTAGTACGTCTTAACTGTTCCTCCTATACATGTGCACCCACTGTGCTGTGCGTGAATACTAAGTAACATGCAGAAACTTTTGTGACTGCAGGTAATTTGTATTTTTTTTTGTTTGAATGGTGACTCAAGCAAAGGATTTTGCTTTTCAGTCATTTACTACTGTAGTGTTATAAATGTCTGTATGCATTATCTTTGTGTATCTGGTTGGGCTTGAACATTACATCCTCCCTCCTTCTAGTCCAACATCTCCTCTGTCCTACTTCCCTCTCCCAGTACACCATATCGCCATCCCTTTTCTTCCTCTTGCAGTTCTCACAGGGCCCAAGCTTCAAAAGGGAATGGACATAAACAGTCGAGCACAGGTGCTGCAAGGCTCACTGCCAGCTGACACTTCTGTTAGTTGCATCCAACTTCTCCACCCAGCTCTATTCTATACACATGGGTGCTGTAAGGTCCTCTGCTGTACTGAGTTTACATTTTTGAAGCTTGGGCCTGGTGGGAGAATGGAGCTAAGTGGTTGGCAGTAGCTTGGGAAAGAAGTGGGTGATACTAGCTGTTTTGAAGTGCTGCTGTTGGGCTTCAATCCTGTCCCCCATATTCTGCTGTCCTGGGCTGACACCTCTTCGGCCTGAGGTAGGGCTAGCTCTGTATCTGGTGTACAACTCTCTTGTCTTGTGCTTCTGGAACACCCTGCCCAAGAAGGGATGTAAGATGAGATTATATATTTTCTCCTGGTCCAAGGTCATGAAAGCACCAGCCCATCCTAGGGCCATATATTGAAATGTGTAGGCCAGTAAATTGTTTTACAGGCCTTACCTGGGGATGGCAGGTGGTGTTGACTGGCATTTTTTTTTTCTCTTCAGGGTCAAGCTGTCCAGCCTCCCTGGCTTGACTAAGAAATTTCCAGGTACTGGTCCGTTCTTTGCACGCTGCCAAAGAAGAGGCTGCGTTTTAAGATCAGAGTTATATTTTAATTATTCCAACCTCGCCCTCTTCTTCCCTGCAGGACAGGAGGGGGAACTAGATTAGGGAGTACAGTGGCTCTGCTTTTGTATGACAACTATTGCCTTGCTTCTTCCTCTTTTCAGTGGTTGACGTGGAGTGAAGAGCCTGGAGTAGGAAGCAGAGAGCTTTTCTCTGCTGGTCGAGATTCGCTGGAGGCCTGTGTGCCTATGCCACCAGCCCCCCTCCTCTTTACCCTCTTCTTTCCTTGACTATCTCTATTCTGTCCTCTCTCTTTCCTGTCCGATGATTGGCTTTCCTTTCTAATTTCATTTTGTTTTTATTGTATACCGCTCTGGCGCACATGCTTGAGCGATATATCAAGTGACAAAATAAAGATAAAGATATGCCTAGGAATGGAAGTGCTCTGGTTAGGCTTGGGATAGAGAGGAGAATGCCGGTGTCATCTCTGAAAAGCATAAAAACATACTGGGTCAGACTAAAGTTCATCAAACCCAGTATCTTGTTTCCAACAATGGCCAATCCAGATCACAAGTACCTGACAAGTTCCCAAAAAGGCACACAGGTACCCCACAGTGCTTGTCCCGGGGTAAGCAGTGGATTTCCCGGGTCTTCTTTCTTTAATAATGGTTTATGAACTTTTTCAGAGCGGAGGAGTAGCCTAGTGGTTAGAACACCTGTCTTGGTAACCAATCAATCAGGGTTTAATTCCCACTAGTACTCCTTGTGACCTTGGGCAAGTCACTTAACCCTCCATTGCCTTGGAAGAAAGGTCTGGCAATCTACTTCTGGTCACACTGCCAAGAAAACCCAGGAGCTTCTGGGTCACCAGGAGTCAGCATTGACTCAAAGGCACACGTTGCATTTGCATGGACCTTTCCTCCAGGAACTTGTCCAAGCCTTTTTTAAACCCAGCTACACTAACAACGTTTATTAATCCTCTGGTAACAAATTCCAGAGTTTGATTACGCGTTGAGTAAAAATGTATTTTCTCTTATTAGTCTTAAATACTGTAGGTTACATTATAGCTTTATTATGTGTCCTCTAGTCTTTCTACTTTTTGACAGCGTAAACAACCGATCTACGTTCCATGCCATTCATTAATTTATAGATCTCTATCAGATTCCCCCTCAGCAGTCTTCAAGTAGAAGAGTTCCATCTTTTTGAGCCTCTCCTCATAGGGGTATCCTTCCATCCCCTTTACTATTTTTGTCGCTCTTCTCTGTACCTTTTCTAATTCTGTTATATCCTTTTTAAGATGTTGCAACCAGAATTGTACACAGTATTCAAGGTGCAGCTGCACCATGGAATAATAGAGGCATTATAATATCCTTGGTTTTATTCTCCCATTGCTTTCCTTATGATTCCTTTGCTTTCTTGACCACCGCTGCACACTGGGAAGAGGGTTTCAACGTATTATCCACACTTGCGCCTAAATCTTTTTCTTGGTTAGTGGTTTCTAAGGTCGTATCTTGCATGGTGTAACCATAGTTTTAGGTTGTTCTTTCCTAGGTGCCTAACGTTGCACTTGTCCACATTAAATTTCATCCAGTTGTCCAATTTATCAAGGTCCTTGCGTTTTAACAACTTTGAATTATTTTGTGTTATCTGCAAAATTGATCACCTTGCTCGTTATTCCTATTTCTGTCATTTATGAATATATTAAAAAGCAGTGGGCCCAGCACAGATCCCTGGGGTACTCCACTATTCACCTTTCTCCATTAAGAAAATTGGCCATTTAGCCCTATTCTCTGCTTTCTATCTTTTAACCATTTCCTGATCCAGTATACTACACTGCTTCCAATCCCATTACTTTTAATTTCGCTAAGAGTCTCTCATGTGGAACCTTGTCAAAGGCTTTTTGAAAATACAGATACACTATGTCAACTGGCTCACTTTTGTCTACCCGTTTATTCACACCTTCAAAAAAACATAACAGATTAGTAAGAAAAAACTTTCCTTGGCTAAACCCATGTTGGCTTTCTTCCATTAAACCATGACTACAGTATCTACGTGTTTAGTAATTTTATTCTTTTTACTGGTTTCTACCATTTTGCCTGGTACTGATGTCAGGCTCATCGATCTGTAGTTTCCTGGATCACCCTTGGGATCCTTTTTAAAGAAGGCAGAATACAGAAACAGATTTTCCTTATTTTGCTAGATCAATTCAGATGTATGGGTTATGCTCTCTTGCCAGACTTGGTGGAGATAGATGAGCAACATTTAATGATGTCATCACTAGGTATATCTGCTGGTGCAGCTCTGAGAGAAGCTAGTATTCACCTGCCCCCAGCAGGCGGTAGGGTGTGTAGATTGGTACAGAATTACAAATATGCCTGTCTCCCCTGGCCCAGACTGCAGTTCTGTGGCCTGTGTGACTGCGACCTGTAGGCCCAGTTTGCTCGGAACTCAGGTACATCTGCGGAACCTTTGTCTTTTGGGGAAACTGCTAGGTACGTATGACCTAGATTGGCCACTGTTGGAAACAGGATACTGGGCTTGATGGACCTTGGTCTGACCCAGTATGGCATATCTTATGTTCTTATGTCTCTTGGAGCTGACGGCTTGCCCTGCAGCACTGCTACTCATGGGTTCCTAGTACTTGGTGGGCCAGAGAGCAGACAGGAGGACTCCATAGGGCCACTGAGGGAGATTGGCAAGCCAGGTCAGACCCCCTCCATTTCTTCTTCTTTTCCTCAGTCTTCATATGTTGTTTTTTTTGCCTTTCACTCTTTACTGATTTTATTTTTTTGATCTGACTCACTATGGCAGTTCTTATGTTATCTTAGAAAGCATTTAAGACTAGCTTGAGACAGGTATTGTAAATGCAGTCTCCTCACATGGTTTCCAGACATGCTGCAGACTCGGGTGTTAATGCGCTAACTTTGTATTTTTTTTTTATGCTTTAAGGCCTTTCAAAAAAGAAACATGATTATGGCTTGATACACCTGCATTTCATTATCAGGATTATGTTGCATCTGAGAACTGCATGGTTGGAACACAAAATTAATATCTATATGTTTATTACAGAAAAATTATCCAGCTTTGTAAAGGTCTGCTGAGCTCATTGCAGAAAGAGCACCCTACCTTTAAGCCAGTGCTCGCCATTGTACAGGTAAGCAGATGTACATATGGGGAAAATTTGATAGTGTTGACATAAATTATGTATGTAGACCTTTAATTCAGAAGTATATTTCAGTTTGTTTGATTTTTCTTTCCAGCACAACAGAAGTTGGAAATAATTTTATAAAAGGGGTCGAGAATCTCTGTCTTGAGTGCAAAACAAATCTCTGATTAAATAGAATAGGATGAAACTTGGCATGAGGCATAAAAACAGTGGGAAAATACATCACATTATAAAATTAAACCTAGAAACATAGGCCATATGGTCTTTTTTTGCCATCATGTTTCTTTCTAGTCTGCCCTTCCATATCAACTATTAAAACAATCCCCTTTTTTCCTTAAGAGATCATCTGTGTTTGTCCCATGCTTTTTTGAATTCAGATACTGTTCTCATCTCTACCACCTCCACTGGGAGACGATTCCACAGATCTACCACTCTTTCCATAAAGAAATATTTCCGCATATTACTCCTGAGTCTATTGCCTTTCACCCTCATCCTGTGTCCCCTTGTAACAGACCTTGCTTTCAATCAAGAGGCTCTCCTCCTGTGCATTTATGCCATGGAGGTATTTAAACGTCTCAGTCATATCACCTCTATCCCGCCTTTCCTCTAAAGTATACATATTAAGCTCCTTAAGTCTGTCCTCATATGCTTTATAACGAAGACCACTAACCATTTTAGTAGCCACCCTCTGTACTGGCTCCAACCTGTTTATATCCTTTTGAAGTTGTGGTGTCCAGAATTGCACACAATCAAACAAAACGAGGAGCGCTGCTCTTGCAGCTGACTACAGGGTACACAAGGAGCAAGAGTCGAAGACCGTCTGGATAAATTCAAGGTTCTTTATTAGGGTCGTCCCCAACGCGTTTCGGCTTGAAATGCCTTCCTCAGGGGGTAACAGCTAAAACATCAAACATAAAAAGCTTACAACAGTAATGAATACTGAACAAGATCAATGTATAAAAACATGTGTATAATGGGGCTAGTAACTATTAAAACAATACATATAAATGAACATTAAAATAAAATTTGTTAGATCCAAGCTGTCACGTAATACAAGACTCATAAAATCCATATAAATAGACACACACGATGTTTATAAATATAATAAATAACACTAAAGAATATGTGTAAGAGATACTTAATACGGAAAAGACAGACAAACCAAGACATGAAGCTGCAGACGAAACATTATATTTGAGTGAATACACACATTAGACCATTGTTAAATTACCTATTGTGTCATAGGTAATGGATGATATCAAACTATAAGATAAAACAGACAAACGTATACTTTTAACTATATATAGATGAATACAATTCATGACTGTAAAGAATCATAACATCACCATTATTACATGTTTGATCTAATTATATAAAATGGCTCATAGAATGATCTATAAGAATCAATTATATCATCAAAATAAACTGATCGTTCTTAAAATTAATGCTAATAAAATGTGTATTATATAAAATAAAGAACGTAGTCAGACTTTGAACGACACTATATAATCATATTAAAACTTCTAAAGAGGAATAGATGAAAGAGGTTAAAATAAGCAAACTTGTTTCAGCATTGCTATTAAAACATAGCTTCAACTATATATGCTCAAAAGGAAAAACATCATAATATAGTAAAAGTGTACTATTAAAACTACCTGTAAAAAGGGGGGGGGGGGGTAATTAAAAACCAAGAAATTGAGTTGTGCAGTGCTGTACTAGAACTAATGCTGATGAAGTAATATAAAACTGATGACAGCCTATGCTTTAGTAAACTTCAGTAAAAAAGAAACTATGAAGGAATTAAGATGTGAATCTGATCTAGAAAAGCCAAAGTTATGTAATGATATCTCCTGTTATTCCATGCTGTGTAAGCTCTAGAGTAAGACCCTCGGTATAATACTTAAAATTATTGACATATGGTTAAAAAAAAGTGTAATGACTCTTCCTAACAAACCTTTTGTTAAACTATACGACAAACAGCTGTTGTATTATTACCATTTGTATGTTGAGAGCTATGGATTTCTAAACACAGTCGGCGTTAGAAACTACAGGTTTGGAAATTGTAAATATATTGCACGCTATCACGAAAAGGCAGAGGAGACTTTTGTTGTATTGGTACCATATGTATACTTAGAGCTATGGATTGCTAAAAACAGTCAGTATCAGAAACTACGGGTTTGGATATTGTAAATATACTGCGCGCTATCACGTAGAGGCAGAGGAGACCAGTGAGCATATGTGTGCCGCTCAATAAATGCTTTGGCATGGCGTATCTGAAACTATTGGAAGATATTTACTACTTAAAAGAGCGGAAACTCACAAATTAGCATGGTTTCATCGTGGTTGCATGTTTGCAATTTAACTATGAGCTTCAGAGTTGAAGATATTGAGTATTATCTTTAAATAAAATGTCGGCGTTTCCAGAGTGCCATAAGGATATTGTCCTACAATATTGTTAAGAGTAAAAGCTTAATGTTTAAAAAACAGTGTTAAAATTGTATATTAACAATTGTTAATAGCAATGCTGAAACAAGTTTGCTTATTTTAACCTCTTTCATCTATTCCTCTTTAGAAGTTTTAATATGATTATATAGTGTGTCGTTCAAAGTCTGACTACGTTCTTTATTTTATATAATAAGTATTTTATTAGCATTAATTTTAAGAACGATCAGTTTATTTTGATGATATGATTGATTCTTATAGATCATTCTATGAGCCATTTTATATAATTAGATCAAACATGTAATAATGGTGATGTTATGAGACCGCACCTTGAATATTGTGTGCAATTCTGGTCGCCGTATCTTAAAAAGGATATAGCGATTTTAGAAAAGGCTCAGAGAAGAGCCACCAAAATGGTAAAGGGGATGGAAGGATACTCTTATGAAGAAAGGCTAAAAAGGTTAGGGCTCTTTAACCTGGAAAAGAGACGGCTGAGGGGAGATATGATAGAAGTCTATAAATTAATGAACGGAGTGGAATGGGTAAACGTAGATCGACTGTACGTTATCAGAATATAGAAAGACTAGGGGACATGCAATGAAGCTACAGGGTAAACTATTTAAGACTAATAAAAGAAAATATTTTTTCACTCAACGTGTAATCAAACTCTGGAATTTGTTACTGGAGGATGTAGTAAAGGCTGTTAGTGTAGCTGGGTTTAAAAAAAGTTTGGACAAGCTCCTGGAGGAAAGGTCCATAAACCATTATTAAGAAGGGACCCAGGATATCAATGCTTGACCCAGTACAAACATTGTGGAACCTGTGTCTTTTGGGGAAACTGCTAGGTACATATGACCTAGATTGGCCACTGTTGGAAACAGAATACTGGGCTTGATGGACCTTGGTCTGACCCAGTATGGCATATCTTGTGTTCTTATGAGGGTGGAAGGGGATAGACTCTGGAGTAATATGTGGAAATATTTCTTTACAGAAAGAGTGGTAGAATACCACTCTTTCCTAGTGGAGGTGGTAGAGATTTTGACAGCATCTGAATTTAAAAAAGAATGGCACAAACACAGAGGATCTCTAAAGGGAAAAAGGGGACTGTTGTAGTGGTTGATATGGAAGGGCAGACTAGATAGGCCATGTGGTCTTTTTCTGCCGTCATGTTTCTATGAATCCTGGTGTTTGTAGGGGCTAGAGGTTTTGGGGCCAATCTTTATTTGCTGGTATCTGTCAGTCAGGTAGGATGTTAATCATCGAAGAACTGTACTTTATTTTCCAGTGGAGCAGAGACATTGTAGAAGGATATGATTATTTATTGTAAAAGGCTGTGGAGATGTTCAGGAAAATCAGTAGGAATCCTTGTTTGGTGTTCGATTATGTATTATGAGGGTGTTGGTTAGGGTGGTAAGGAGAGTTTCTACTCCATGTTGTGGGTTGAGTATGTTGTTCATATCAATGTGGTTTGTAGTTGGAGATGGACAGTCTTTTCAATCTTATTTACGAAGGGTAAGCTGGAATGGTCTGTATGACGATGGTTCTTGAGTTTAGGACATATAGAGAAGGTTTTTAGGGTCTGGGGCATGACACCTTGTTGAAGTATTGATTGAGAGATTATGGCAAGTTATTGACCAAGTTCCATCTTAATTGCTTTAATCCATTTGACTTGGCGTGGGTCTGGTAGTGATGTGGTGGTGTTTAAGGAAGAGATAGTGGTTTCAATTTTGTTCTTTGTTGATCTTACCAAAGGATGACCATGGGAGAGCGTGGCTGGTTTTGTCAGGGGTGTAGGTTGGAGGGGTGGGGGGGACTTCTGGTTGGTAGTTGAGTTGCTTGTACTGGGATGTCAGTTGTTGGCTGTGATGGTTATATTCTGGTTTTCAGAAGAAAGTATCTTTGTCAGTCATTTTATGATATCAAACAGTTCACTTGGGCGGTTGATGACTGAGTTCTGTAGTTTTACACGATGTTCGCACTTCGCTTTGTTGCAGTACGGTAGTTATTGACGAGGCGTAGGTAAGTAAGTTTGTCAGCAGACTCTCTAGATTTGCACCATTTTCGCTTGTATTTTCGTAGCTTAGTTTTTATGGTGTACAGTGATGGAGTGTACCATGGGGCTTTAGTTTCTCATACAGGAGCATATGGGGTTGGGGCAGTCGCAGCTGCGGTATTGATGAAATGGTTCAAGTTTTTGGTTAGTATGTGGGGATCTGATGAGTCATTTTGTAGCTCTGATAGAGTATCTTTTAGGAAGTTTCCTCGATCGAATTGCTTGAATTTCCCCTCATTGGTTGCTGGGTGGGATGTCCGCCGAGATTATCATGTGGGAGAGAACATGATCAGCTTGTGGTTGGACCATGGTATGAGGTGGACTTGAATGGTGGCATGATTGTTGGAGAAGATCAGATTAAGGGTGTTGCCTTTTTTGTGTGTGGAGGTTTGGATAAGCTGGAGGAGGTCCACTGCTGATATTGCTTGTAGGAACGTATCTGGTCCACTGTTTCCACGCTTTTTGATCCAGCTCCTGACTTAAGTCCCTCTCCCATGCCCTCATATACTGTAATGTATGGAATTGGATTCCCCTCAGCATTCTGTACAAAACTGAAATGAGTCCCCAAGAGTGCTTCTTCCCATACCAGACCATTTTCAAATCTGTGAAGTCTCGTCGTAACCCCGATTTTCCCTAGTTTACATCTCAAAAAATGACATACCTGCCCTTACTGAAATCGATCCTTCCCCCTCAAATTGTCAGTCTCATGCAGGTCAATGAAGGCGACCCTCCTCTCCCCTTCCACGAATTGATGAACATATTGCAAACCTAACTCCCATATTTTATAAATCCCCCTCCCCCCCCTCCTATCCATGCCGAAACTTGGGTAATCCTCTGAGCGGGCTCATCAATGAAAATCCAAGCCTCTCCCCTCTAGTTCCTTACCTCTTACGCGCTCTATCCAAAATGTTTAGTACCTGTTGCATCCCCTGACTACTCCCACCCCACCCATTGTGAACCCTCCGTGCGACCCATGGTAGTGCCCTCAAGCTTCCCTCCTGTAAGTGTGCTCTTTTCAACTATACAGATTGTTTTGATTATCCATCCTACTTCCAATCCATTAAATGTCAAATTTGTCCCACCCAATAGTATTCCCTCAAGTCGGGCACCAATCCCCTCTGCCTCCCTGCTCCGATACATAGTTTTCCTAGCTATTCGTGGTAGACACCTATTCCAGATATATTGGAAGACCTTCCATTGCATCTCCGCAGGGCCACATCAGGGATTGGCATTTGTAAGGCCTGGAACATATACAGCAACTTAGGGAGAACACTCATCTTAACCACCATGATGTGGCCTAACCATGAAATTTCCATTTTCATCCACCCCGCTAATGCTCCCCCTATGGATCTGAATAGCTTTGGATAATTTGCTTGATACCACACCCCCGGATTGGCCAGAAGCTGCACCCCCAAATATTTTATGGGGCCCTTCACCTATCGGACCGGGAACATGTTTTTTAAAACGCCTTCCATCTCTGGGGTCACCAAAATATTTAACGCCTCTGTCTTCTCCATATTTGCTTTAAACTCTGAGACCACGCCATATATCTCCAATTCCTGTACTACTTCCGGCAGTGACCGCTTTTGATCTGCAAGCCAAAATAGCACATCATCCGCAAACAGCGACAAAGTATGTTAACTCCAGCCCCTCTACTCCCATATGATTCTGTTAATCCAGATTTATTGAGCCAGGGGTTCCATCACCAAGGCAAAGAGAAGTGTTGACATTGGACACCCCTGATGGGTCCCCCGGCCCAATACAAAGCTGTCCAAGTAACGGCCATTCACTTTAACCTGAGCCCAGGATTCCTTATGCAAGTCCTGAATCCATCTCTTATAATTAGCCCCAAACCCCATTTTTCCCATTGTCTCAAATAGAAATGGCCAGTGCACCCTATCAAATGCCTTTTCGGCATAAATCGAGAGAAGCATAACTTCCTCTTGCTGCTGCCTATAATATCTCCACCACTCTCCTTATACTATCTGCTGCCTGTCTCCCTGCGATGAAACCCATCTGATGCGGCTGGACTAACTGGCCCATCCAAGGGGCCAACCGGTCAGCCAGAAGTTTTTTGCTAAGATTTTAGCATCCACGTTAATAAGAGCGCGGCCTATAAGACCCCTCCTTATGAATTGCTCCGGGAATGTTCTGTGTCATAGCCTCCCTTCTTATCAAGCCCTTAAATAAGTTTCCTGGAGCAAGACGAAGTCCCAATCATTACCTTCTAGCTCTCTAAATAGGTGCCGCCTCTTAATGGGGGAGTTCAACCCCCGAACATTCAGAGTTCTAATTTGCACCTTGATATATAGGTTCTTCACTGCCCGTCCCCCCCCCCCAAGCTGGCTCCCCCCCATCCACCCCATCTTCTCCCCTCTCCCTCCCTCCCTCCCTTCTCATAGGAGCCTCCCTTTCCATGGTAGTTTGCTGGCCCTCTCATCTCTCCCCATCCTTCAAACCTCTCCATCTTGCTCTCAGCCCCCCTCCCGCCCTGTAGCGTCCTGAGCTCATACCTTCACAGCTTTATATCTTCACATCCCCTCCTCCTACCATATCGCCTCCCTCTACCCGACCCCGTTCTGCAACTGCGTTAACTATAACAACCACAGCATTGAGTCCCCCCACTCCTCATCCTACAGTCCACCTACCACCATCCTCTAAACTACCCTCCCTCACTCCCCTAGTTCATATCCTGTTTCCAATATGCATCACCCTACAAGTCCATCCAGCTCCTATTACCGGCAGGGCACAATCATATATCTGCACCAGGTTCACGATCTGATTGAGGTCTTTGGGATAGGCACTTCTGTTAGATCCTGCTGTATCGTTGTGAGAGCTGACTTCAGGTCAGTGTGCAGGACTCCTATGCTTTAATTTCCTGCCTGAACTCCTGCAGCCAACTTTGAATATCCTCCCCACCCTGCTGCTTGTCCCTGTTCACCAGCCCATCTGCTGACGCTTTGGAGCCATCTGAGGCTTCAGATCTCTTTGCTCTGTCCCCGGTACCGCTCCCGCTGTACATATTTGGATTTGAATTCCTCCAAGCGCTTCCGTGCCGACATGCTTGCCCTCCGGTTGTCACTCACGCTCATTTACAGGGCTGATGGGGCTATGTTGCACTGCCGCAGGGAGAGAACAGCAGAGCTTTAACAAGCTACGTCCATTCGGCTGGCCAGCGAATTCTTTTTCTCTTGTTTTGCAAATTCTGTTACTTTGAGGTGGGCCAGTTTCTCCAAATGGGTTAGTTTTGCGCATACCATGTGGGCCATGTGTGATCCTCGCTTCTAAGCCAGGGCATTGTGAATATGATTTATTTATTTTATTTATTTATTTGATACAGTTTTCTATACCACCCCTTCCAGAGATCAGGGGCGGTTTACAAATAACATGTTACATGGAACAGTTTTGGAACGTTTACATTATAACATTCAAACTTTTATGTTAAAACTATTTACATTATATTTTTGAACAGTTTGGAGTCTTAACATGTTCGAACTATGTACAGTCAGATTGTGGCAAGGGATGCCTGGTTAGTAGTAGGGTAGTAGTATGATCCCAGTCTCTCAAATTTACTGCTAAGTCTCGGCGTAATGCTTGCATCGTGCCAAAGAGAGCCTTACTGTTTGAGGCTTGCCATGTTTCTCCCATATGTTTGGGATGAATACTGATGGGAACTCTGGTAGCTAAAGCGAATAGAGGCATGGGAGTGATGTCATTGAAACCTAGGCTTTTCATTGGTTCTTTGTCTTCACCAATTTGCTGATAGGGAAACACAACCCACTTGTTTGAAATGGACTAGTAGGGCTCAAGGAAAGGACATTAACTGGTAAGTAAAATGTCACCACCACTGTTCCCTCTAAGCTGTGCGCGTGTGCGCGCGCACACACCTCACCGAGTGAGCGCACATACTTTACAACAGAGCGCACAAAAATTACGGTTCTGATTCTGATAGAAAACATCACAGACGTTCTTAAAATTGAAAAGTTGTTGTGTATTTATGGCTTTCACAAGTTCTACAATATTTTCTAGTGCAATCAATGTGGTGTACATACTGTATTCTGACGTGTAGTCAAATTTTAAAGTATATAACTCCAAGTGTCATTATGTGGCGCACAAAAATTTAACCTTCCTTCAAAAGCTGCACAGCTGATATTTTATGCGCACACAGCCTACAGAAAATTAGAGGGAACATTGGTCACCACCTACATGTTCAAATCCTTTATAAAAATATTGTTTTGTATTAAGCTTAAGCTGACTGAGTTTGAGCAAAGACCTCTCCAGCCCTTTTCAGTGTGGGTTCAAACCTGAACACAGTACTGAGATCGCTTTGGCAATACTTATCGGTATGTTTACTAAACCGTCTTAATGTGCGCTCTGACACGTTATCGTGCGATAAGGCGCCTTACCGTGCGATAACGCACTCAGCGGCTCAAACGAGCGCTGAAGGCGGAGTAAAGGTTCCCTGAGGGCGGAGGAAGGCTCCCCAGGGGCGGAGAGAAGGGGTCAATGGGTGGAGAGTGGGAGGGAAGAGGATCCCTGCACACTAACGCTGTGGATTTCAGGGCTGAAAACTAACGCCAGTGAAACCCTGGCGTTAGAGTAGATTTAAAGGGAAGAGAAACCATTTACGTCAGCAATGTACAGCAAAGCCAGGGAAACCTACAAAAGGTGATAAGTGTGATACATGTGCACAGAACAAAAGGGCAGATAAACATTGAAAATGACCTGAACAAACTGGAAAAAAAACATAACTTAGCTGGGCAATAGTGATATCAATGGGAAACATAAAAAAACACTACCGAGAAAGCTCCAAAAAAAAGATATCAATTGTAGAAGGGGCTATGCTCTGTCCACATACAAGGTGAATGATCCCACAGTGAAATAACGCTGATCAGGGCTTTCCCTTGTTACTGGACAGGTTTCCTATGGCATGCACATGTCCCGCAACAGCAGGGTGGGCATGTCGGAACGGGCAACTGGACAGATGTTGGAAAAGGGGACACAGAGGGCTGCAGGCGGCACATGCTGTGGTGCAGCTGGGCCACAGTGCGGACTAGGGTGATGCCTAGGTGGCCCATACGAATGCTGAAACAGTAGAGCAGCCAGACAGCAACTGATGAGGGCTCAACACGGGCACGAGTGTGTTTCCCAGTGTCACAGGGGATAGTACCCAGCAGGTACCCCCAAGGGTACAGAACATTTGCAGGCAGTGCTGGGGGGAAGCGTGGACATCTATGCAGGCACCCCTACCCCAGAACCCGCACCATAGGCAGCCGCCTACCCGCACACTAGATGGCCCGAGACTGTGCACCACCAGCAGAAGGGCATGTCGGCATGGTGGCAGAGGGGTACTGGTGGTGGAGGGGCCAGTGGCTGCTGCCCACAGCAGACCATGGCCCAGCCCTGTTTAGGTGGGTGCCGTGCACTGCAACAGACAGGCTCTGTCTGACAAACAGTCATGGTATCTCCAGGGAAGGCACTGTCTCTGTGGCAACACAGTGGTGCAGGGCACACAGCCAGTGTGTTCAGGAGCAGAAGGTTACAGGTTCAAGTCTCAGCTGTGGTTCCTGCCAACCCAGTCCCCATATTTTACCCACTACTAAAATGTGGTAATACAGACAGAACCTTTAGTGCAGATAACGTAAACATACCCAAAACGCCTACATTTTACCCTACAAAGCACAGACACCATAAACATGCACATTACCTAGAGTAGAGTCTCCCAAAAGCAGTCCTGGAGGGCCAAACACCATTCAGGTCCCATGCTGTCTCCAATAACTATGGCTGTGCTGCATTTCTACGCACCGCCCCCATAGTATGCAGATGTATCTCATGCATATTCATTAGGGACAGCATGAAAACCTGAACAGGGTTTGGCCCACCAGGACCGGAGTTGGGAACCTCTGCCCTTGAGCAGCGGCCAACAAGGGCAGACTCACCCGCACCCACAGGCTCCATCATCCAAAGCCACCTGGAGAGGCAGGATTTTGGGTCCTGTGTGCATCTCCCAATACTAGCACTTGCATACCTTAGCAATGCCACCCTAAACCTGGGAATATGGTACACATCTATCAAAAGGTTGCTATGATTACTGGCAGATAGCAATTCCTAAGTTAAGCACAATTTGCTGATTGAGCTGTATCATAGCAACCTTTCTGATGACTGAAGTGTGCTACAGGTCTTGTGTCTGACGGTGTTTACCACCCTGGGGAGTGACTCCTACAGTATTGCGTACCATAGTCATGCCTGTGCACTGTGCTCAGGACTGGTGCGGTGGCCAGGGCTGCCAAACACCTCTATTGTTTATCCAGTATTTGATATACCGCCCCCCATTACACCAGGGCGGTTTACAATTCAAAAAAAAAAGAAAGAGAAAGAAAGAAAGGAAATACAAACAATAGAGACAGGAAAGAGAGAGATCAAGAAGAGGGTAATGAGACTCATAAAGTAGAGGGGAAGGAGAGTCGGGTATGGGGGGAGGTTGAAAGCAGTGGAGAAAAGGTGGGTCTTTAGTAGGGAACGAAATTTGGGATAAGACTCTTCCAATCTTAAGGCAATGGGCAGGGAGTTCCACAGGGAGGGGCCGACGTAGAAGAAGGCTGACTGTCTGGTGACCTGTAGATGTGCTTGTGAGGGGGAGGGGAGATGTAAACGGTTGATATGAATAGAGCGAAGACTCCGGGTGGGTGTGTGGAATGTTAACAGGTCGGCTAAATATTGAGGTCTGTGGGAATACATTGCACGATGAACAAGTGTAAGGATCTTGAATTGTGACCAAAATTTTACCGGGAGCCAATGAAGCTGTTGCAGGATGGGAGTGATATGATTGCGGGGGGAAGCATGGGTAATCATCCGGGCCGCTGTGTTCTGTAGAAGTTGTAATCGTTGACGCTGATACTGAGGGATACCAATGAATATAGAATTGCAAAAATCAAGCCTAGTAATGACGAGTGAGAGAAGGAGAGTAATCAGAGCTTGAGAGGATAAGAATGGACGGACAGTACGAATGGTTCGGAGACAAATGAAAGAACGACGAGAAACCTGGGAGATATGATCAGCAAATGTAAGGGTGCTATCAAGCAGAACACCTAAATAACGAAGCTTAGGTACTAAAGAAATAGAGGAGCCAGAAAAGGAAGGAGTAAGAGAGGGACAAGCAGAGGTGTGAGGAAACCAGATAGCGGCAGTCTTGGAGACGTTAAGAACAAGACAGTTGGAAGATAACCAGGAGGATACCAAGGAAAGGCAGTTATTTAATGGGGTGATGTCAGGATAGGAAGAGGAAGTGTGATGCAAAAGGAAAATGTCGTCGGCATAGTAGTACCCTGAAATACCCGATTGCTGGATGAGTAGTGCTAATGGGGCCAAGAATACATTAAACAGTAATGGTGCAAGGACAGAACCCTGAGGGACACCACAAGTGAGAGGGAAGCGATCTGTAGTGACTGAAGTAGAATGAACAGCAAAAGTGCGAGCATGCAAGAAAGAGTGGAACCAGCGAAAGACAGTACCTCTAACACCTGCATTGCGTAATCTAGAGAGGAGAAGAGAATGATCAACCAGATCGAAAGCCGCTGAAAGGTCTAAAGACACCGCCACCGAGATATCACCACGATCACGATAGTTGCACAATGCTGGCATAGGTGTGGGGAGTGTGTGTCTGTCTATCCATTGTGTGGTGGCTGCCAACACCCTCCTCAGCCCACTTCTACCACTGTTGCCAGTATTGGCCTGCCAATGTGCATAATGAGGAGCAAGGTACTGTGGGTTTAGCCCAGACAGGGCGGCCTGAGCAGGATGCATCTGCATAGGGCACTGGCTGGGATATTGTAGTGCCCGGCCACCACCTGCACAGACAGGGTGGCTACAGCATGTCCTGCTGGGAGGTCACTCTCACCCTGACTGAGCAGTGACCATGGCATGGCTAGGTTCCCCCATAGTGCTACATAGGATTTCTCTCAAATGGTATATATGGGTTCTCCTTTTGGGGGCCCAATCACGGACTTATCTGCTTGGTGGGTGTGCTCACATCTTCTCCAAGAACATGCACTGTGAACTAGCTAGAAGACTGTCTGCAGTTAGTATGTGTATGGCTGGAACACCTTGCAGGGTGCAGTGGCTGGAGACTCATTATGCTCGCTGCTGGAGAATGTCAGACAGTGGTGGGGGGCAGCTGAGCATTTCCAGGCCTACTGTCTGTCTGCTATTGCCTTATGGAATGCTACAGATCTGCACTGACTGCCCTGTAGTGCATCTGTTTCCCAGCAGGACTGGGGTGGTTGGTCTCCTCTACTGCCACCATGGCAGGGCTGTAGAATATGGATCTGTTGGGGGGAGATCCTGTCCCCCACCCTGATCCCCAGAGGGTGGGTTGGGTGGTGGTATGTAATCATCATCAGCCAACATCCTAGTTATACCGAGAGACACAACAAAATGCACCAAAGCAACATCGAATAGAGCCTTCAGACTATGCGCCCCAAGTCTCTGGAACGCCCTACCACCATACATCAGAGCAATCCCCAATTTGAGCCAGTTCAGGAAGGCCTTAAAACACTTTCTCTTTATCAAATACCTCACTGACTCCCCTGAACCCCAGCCATCATTATTAGGGCACCCCCAAGTATGACCAATACCTAATAATCTCATTTGTACATGTACATAATTTACCTTACTTAATGTATCACATATGTATATTGTTTACCCTGTTGTCCAAGTTACTTGTTCCTGTTCATTGTAATGACCTGACTTTTTGTATGTTGTCGGATACTGTTTGTTCTATGTAAACTATGCTGATCGCAAATAGTGCGGTATATAAGAAATGCAAATAAATAAATTAAATAAATAAATCTGCCTGTGGGTCCAAACACCATCACCCTTGAATCATGTGGCCATGGCACCCACAGAGGACATGCACTATTCTGGTGCATCATAGTCCACAAGGGCTAGACGTGACTGGGATATACATATGGGCACAGGTGTATCGTAGGTAGTTCTTTCAGACACACCTATCACACACTGGCACTAATGGGGACCTGCAGCATAGCCTATCTCAGGGAGGGCAGGTGCTGTGGACCTGGTGCTGGGCGCCCCAACTCACCCTCAGTGTGAGCACAGTACCCGCACAATGTGACGGTCTGTAGCTACTCTGTGCCAGTAACGTGCACAGTCAGTACCCCCTACCAGGCCTAGGTGCTGTGGGGGTGCATACCCCATCTTGTGATCATCTGTAGACTGTTGCTTTGTATGTGCAGTGCATCATGGGTAAGAGTGGCTTAATTCTATCCTGGTAACAATAGCAGACAGTTTGTGTGGTGACCTGCAGTCCTTCTGTGGCCAGCCAGAGGTTTGCTTGTAGCTGTAGAGCTGTAGCCTACTGGTTTCTTCACTGCCTGTGGTGCCAGAGGACGTGGGTTTGATCCCACAGTGGGGTTATTTATTAGGGCTGTCTGGGGCAGTTTCTTTTTTTAATCTAAATTAGTACTGCCTGCAAAAACACCCTCACAGTGCTATAGCCTTAAGGTGCTTTATAAGGCGCCTTATGGGGCACCTGAGGATTACAGCACTGTGAGGGTGTTTTTGCTGGCAGTACTAATTTAAATTAAAAAAAGAAAATGCCTCTAGCAGCACTGCTTTATAGTAAAGGGTAATGCCTCAGACAGCCTTACTCATTAACCCCACTGGGGGATCGAACTCATGACCCCTGGTTCAGCAGTCAATGTATTAACCATTGTGCTACCCCTCTCTTGCTGTGTTTATTGGTCAGCATGCCTACTTCAGGCTAACGTGCATTGATGTGCCACGGCTCCCTTTATCGCACGGTAACCAGAAATGCTACGTTAAGACAGACACGCCCACTCCTTATATGGCATCCTGCACACTAACGCCGGCTGCACATTAAGACTGTTTAGTAAACATACCCCTTAGTATCTTGAGTTGTGAGTCAGCAGTGTTTACAAAGCTTTTTGGCTGAGGACACACCTGCATTTTCAAAATATCATTCTCCAGGGAACAAGCAGTGGGAACATGAGAGGGTACTCATAACTAAGAGGGAGTCAAAGGGGGCCACAACAAAAATTCCTCATCGTCCCTCCTGTCCATTCCAGTCCAGACGCATGGGTTATGCTCACCTAGAAGCAGATAAAGACTAAACCACTGGTTTGATTATGACTTCTCAGTATAAAAGGTCCTGTACAGCCCTGTTCTCACCAGTAATTCTCAGTCTCTCAGGCACGGTGTCCGCGGCTCCATTCATGATCTGCGATCTTGGCCCACCGACCCCCCCCCCCCCCCCCAATCAAACCTTCCAGGGCCTGGGTCAGTCTGCGGGGAACCCCCTGTGCCCCTCACCTGTGTTTCTGGGTCCCGCACCACGATCCCCCTCCGTTCTTTGAGTTGGACTAAGTCCCCTGTCTAGATTCAAGGCCCCGGACGTACAGGGCCAACCTCTGAATCGACCCTGGACATCTGAGGTCACGGCCTGCCCATGACCCGCCCTCGCTCCGCCTCTGGAATGTCCTCTCCTGCCCCCGTCTAGGGCTCCCCATACAAACCTGTTGTATGTGCGGGGAGGGTATTGACAGAGCCAGCCGACTAGCAGGGATGGACATCCCATGCTTTTCACTGGACAGAATGACCCCCATAGTATATACATCGTATTTATGCTGAATACATTTTTTACATCACAAGTTGCATTTTTATCTTTTTAATTAGAAGGGTTATGTGTCATGTGTAGTCTAGTCAGTGGTTGGATCATTCTTAATTTGGTTCTGCCGGGGTGTTCTGGTAATTGTTTGTGACTGGATTTTCAAAAGTATTCCTGGAATAACCATGTTTTTAGATGTTTGCGGAAATCTTTATGGTCTTTTGTGAATCTTATTGTCTTTGGGAGTGAGTTCCAGAGGCATCTTGGGTGAGGTTTGTAGGCAGGTCTTCCTTTTTCCCAGAGGGTTTTCTGGCATCGTGTTGAACACCAACATCATATATACAGGACCTACCTTAAACAAATTGCTCATGCCACCGTAAGAGCATGGAAACATTTTTTATTTATCTTGCCAGGTCTGTAACATCACAAGCTTTACTTTTTGATTTATAAGGTACAAATTTCAATATCAATCCATAGTATCATTACATCTATATCAAGCAAAGCACCTGACAAAAGGTCCTGGGACAGAGAGAGCCTTACTCCAGTGAGATCATCTACCGTCTGTCTATTTATCAAAATTTCTTTCTCATATTTATATTCATTTTCAGGCTCAAATTGCTGATACATATATTTACTTTCTGTTTCTTATTCTCCATTATCTTAAGCAAATCTGCTTCCCAGTCTTTAACCCTCTGTTTTCTCTGTGGCATCCTGTCTCTCCATTCTCACTCGCCTTCTGCGAGCCATGTTTCCTGCAGATAAACTGTAGATACTGATGTTCGTTGTCTTGTTTACGTTCCCCTTTGTTCATCCAAGAGGCCCAGTTGACAGCCTTTTCATTAGCTGCATAGCGTTCAGAGGCTGATTGTGTCAGCTCTCTGGGACAGGATATTAGCTCATTTTATTGCTCAATCTTGCTGATTTTTGCAGCTTCAGTGTGAAAAAGTCAGAGCAAGCTGTTTCTTAGGCCTGAGCTATAGACGTTAGCACAAGATGGATTCAACCTGTAACAAAGGTACCTGAAGGGGGATTCATTTTTTCACTACAATTCTCTATCTATTTCTTCGATTTGAGTTTGGAGGCCTGTAGACTACATCAGCATGGATGATAGTGCCATCTCCTTTTTCCAACACAGTCCACAGTAGTGCTTCTTTCCCCATGTCCCCTGCATTTCAGCAGCTTTAATATTGCTTTTGACATATAGGGTTACTCTTCTTCCTTTTCTGCCATCTCTTTCTCTCCTAAATAAATTATAGCCAGTTATGGCTATATCACATTCATGTGATTCATTAAACCATGTTTCTGTAATGGCCACGATGTCCAAGTCCATTTCCATCATTAGGGCTTCCAGGTGAGGAACTTGGCATTTGTGCTCATTGCTTTCCAGTGTTTGTTAACTGGATTGTCTGTATTTTGCATGGATTTTGTTCTACATGCCTCTTCCCACTTGCCATTGATGTGTGGTTTAAAAGTGTGGCTGTTTCCAATGTTATGCTTTTCCTGGGAGTGACGTCCTGAACTTGTCCTTTTTACATCCGTCACTCCCTTTCCCTAGTTTAAATGCCTGTCCACATACTGCTTGAATTTTTCACCTAGGATCCTTTTCCCTGTGACAGAGATGTAGTCCATTAGCACAGTATAGTCTCTTGTTGATCCATCTGTTTCCCCAGTCGCCTATATATTTAAATCCTTCTTGTTTGCACCAGGTTTGGAGCCATGTATCAAAGTTGTTTATGCGATGCAGCCTTTCTGCCCACTTACCAAGAACAGGTAGAACTTCTGAGATTGCTATAGTGTTTAACAGTGGGTTTGAGTTTTGCTCCCAAATTCTGGAAATCCCTTTGAACTGCAGAGGCACGGTTTCTAGCCAGGTCATTTGTACCCAAGAGGATGACAGTGTCAATTTTGGAGTGCTCACTTTTTGCACTAACTATACCAACAATTTGGTTTGTATTCCTGCTGGCTAAAGAGCTTGGGAGGCATTTGACCATCTTCTTGCCTTTGAACTGTGCTTCCAAGTTGGTGCCTCTGATGATGCAATCTCTAAGTAGTAGTAGTTTCCTCTTTTGTGTCAGTTTCTTCATATTTGGTCATTATCAGTAACATTGACTTTCATTTAAGGGCACTTCAGTTTCCATGGATTAGGCACCCTCATTATCCAAGGCAGAGAAGGCAGCATGCGGGATATTTCTTGATGTTGAGGGTGTCCCCGTGTTACAGGTCGCAACCTACCAGAGCCCGCTGTGATCCATTTCTTTCCTGGGCTGTTTGATTCTTTGTGGGAGTGGTGGTAGATTTTGTTCAGTTTGTATCCTAGAAAAGGTGTGTTTAATTGCAGCTAATTCTTCCCTTAGTAGAGTCAATTCTTTATGCATAGCAGATAACTTGAGGCATATAGGGCAAGCTCTTAGGCTCCAAATGATTCTTCTTAGAATGAAAGCACCACAGTTATTGCATTGAATGCACGACTTGCTGATTTAAGACTGTTATAAAGCTTTCCTAGAAAAAGGAGGAAAGGTGGGTGTAGCACCTAATTAAAGGACATATGTCAATGTATATGATGACTATATAGGCAATGCAACCCGGGGTAGGGTGGGTGGGAAGTTAAGTGTTCCTGACAAGTAAACCTTATATGAACTGAGGGCACATTCAGATATCTGAGATAAAAGCCAAGGCTATGCAAGGAATGTAGGCAATCTATTCCTAAACCTATAGCCAAAAGTTAGGTTGTTTGCCACTAGACTGTAGATCCGATTTAAAAAAACAAAACAAAACTCTTGCCTGCCTTTGCTAATATTTTTTTACTCCTTGGTCATTATAAACCTTTCTCTTTTCCTCCAAAGGCAAGTGATGATGACCAGATGCTGGAAACAACCAAAAGCTTTGCAGAAGAGGTAAGTAAGTTATGAACGTCCATTTGGTAGCCACTTTGTAGTTGATCCTAAAGTGAGTTTTGTCAGCGCAATGCTTCTTTCTTCTTCGGAAGTGGAATTTCTAGAAATCCCAACCAGCGGGAGCATGCCATCTCCTAAAATGGCAAATTTTGGTCCCCAGAACAGAAGTGGCAGTACGTAGAATAGAGAAAGATGTAAAAGTGCGAAAAAACAGAATTTAGGGATCGAACATTCATGAGTGAAGAAAAGCAAAGTAATAGTAGATCAAGGAAAAGAGAAATATTTCAGTAGAAGAAGCAGTATGTAAAGTAATTGGAGGAGGAGGGGAAGAGGGCTGGGTCGCCAGGAGTCAGCATGGACTCAACCGCCCACGAGATTATAGGAAGGGTTTGTAATGGAGCTAGTTGAAACAGAAGATTGCTGTTGACATTTTGTCTTCTCTGTTTTTTGAGGCATTGACTTTCTAGTTCCATATATCCCAGTGCTGCTGCTCCTGTGTCAGGGGTGATGTTATGCTTAGTTAAGTATCGCGGGCATTGGTAATTCAGTCTTCCTTATTGTCACTCCAGTCCAGTCCCTTTACTACTGGGTTGCGCAACCCTTCCAGCAGCTTGGAGGCTGAGCCCAACCTTTTTGGGGATGGAGTGGTATAAATACCACTGGGACCACCCCCCAACTCCAGTATTCTCAGCCTCCAAGCAGCTGGAGGGTTCCGTAAGCCTAGGGCTTACTGGAGTCCTGCCTTATCCTAAGTTAGCTAATTTATCTTAGTTAGTTTTTTGTCTTCTTTATTTTGCTTAAGGAAATTGTTTCATTTTATTTGATTCCTGTACCTTTAATTTTTCCTGCATTCTCTCTCCCTCCTCCCCCCCCCCCCTCCCCGCCGGGCCGGGCTGGAGACCGGAGGACTTGCCTGAGCTGCCTGCTGCAGGGGGAAGAAGGCTCTCCTTACCTTCTGTGCCGGAGTCATTTCTTCATTCCAGGAGCTATCCTGCCTCGCGCCGAAGCCCCCGAGGCGGCTGAGCGCTGGAGGCAGCGACGCGAGGGGAACCTATTCGCCCCCCCCCGGTGCAGCGGGGTGCGGCCGAGCTTCTCGGAGCCCCGAATCAAAAAGACCAACCGTTTCGGAGGGCTCATAAGCGGCGGCGTCTGCAGCGGTGGCGACGCGGAGCCCGCCCCTCTCTTCGCAGCGGTAAAGGCCGGAACTCAGGCAGTGGGCAGACACGCGATCCTCCGTCCCGGACTCCACGTGGCTGAGGCCTAACACGTGTTGAGCCGACGGAGAGGAATCGCGGAGCGGGTCCTGCTTGCAGAACAGACTACAAACTGCAAGTATTAGCCTGGGTCGGCAGCATTTCATTATGTAATGTTTAAATTAATTTTACTTTATTTTGCCTTAATTACTTTTACTTTTAATTTATTTACGGTGAGCCTGCCTTTCCTGCAGCTCCAAGGCCATCCCATTGCCCGCGAAAACGCTGACATTACTTGGGGGAGGGGACATCGCTGGGAGAGCTGACCTACAACAGCATTTCTTTTTTGCACATATTATTGGGATTTGGGTTGACTTGTGGGGTGATTGTGGGGTCTCCCTCCTGCAGCGCATTGGTTAGACCGGGTCACTTACGCTCCGCCCCATTGAGCCTCCTGGAAAGCATGGCTACTAAGTCAAAGTGCCCATCCTGTGGCACACGGAGGGGCACATCCTCAGAGACAGGCATCTGTAGAGCTTGTGCGGCAGTCTCCACCTCCGTAGAGCAAGAACTCAGCTTGCCCATGACCCAGGGACCTCAGATTCCCGGGGACCCCCTGGAAGCGGAGGTGGGGGTCCAATTACCCCCGATGGCTAACTCAGAGGTTCTCGCACCCCCTCCGTCCCGTTCCACGGCGGATGGGGGGGTCGGAGATCTCTTCTCCCCTGACTTTATCCTATTGCTACACCAAGCATACTGCATGCGCAAGCAGGGACTTGGACCAGGCGATACAGCTCCCACAGCAGAAACCAGACCAACCAGACCTAGGAGAGCGAGCGGTCAGGATTCAGGGGTACCCTCCAAGCGTACCAGACTAATGAGCGAAGAGATCCTCCCACCCCTTTCTCAGGGCACCCCAGAGGAAGAGGGCTCGGAAAGGGAGCTGGAGGACGAGGAGGAGGAGGAGCTGGAAGAAGGAGAGATCCCAGAGGAGGACCATTCTCGCATTGTTAGAGTTTTTCGCCGAGAAGAGCTCCCTTCCTTAATCAATGAGTCCCTAAAAGCCCTCAACGTAGCCTCTGACTCCCCGGCAGATGACGAGGCACTAGAAGATCCCTTAATTCAGGCCATCAGAAGGTCCCAGAAAGTTTTCCCTGTCCACAGGGTGGTACGTCAGATGATACAGGAGGAGTGGGATCAACCAGAATCAAACTTGAGAGGGGTACGAACCATGGCTCGCCTCTACCCTCTTCCAGAGTCAGACAAAGAACTGCTGAAGTCCCCCAGGGTGGATGCAGCGGTATCAGCAGTCACCAAAAAGACCACTATCCCAGTGGAAGGCGCCACGGCCTTAAGAGATGCTCAAGACAGGAAGGTGGATACGCTCCTGAAACAAGCCTTTGATATAAGCGCTCTCGCCTTGCAGGCCTCTGTGTCAGGTGCTTGGGTGGCTCGGGCCTGTTTAAGGTGGGCTCAACAGATCCAGACAACAGAGGGATCATCGGCCGAAACACAGGCCAACTCGGCTAGGGTGGAATCCGGAGCAGCCTATTTAGCGGATAGTCAGTATGACCTCATCAGAAGTTTGGCCAAGAACATGGCCTCGGTGGTGGCGGCTAGGCGGTATCTTTGGCTAAGAAATTGGGCAGCGGATGCCTCCTCTAAGTCGCGCCTGAGCCGACTTCCTTTTAAGGGGAAGCTGTTATTCGGTGAAGATTTAGAGAAGTTAGTCAAGGACCTGGGGGAGTCGAAGGGAGGCAGGCTTCCGGAAGACAGACAAAAACAGGGGCGCTCCCTTCCCCCAGTGCGTACCCAGCCTAGGGACGCCCGGAGGTTTCGCCCAACTAGGCCAGCCCCCTTTTCCAAGGGCCGTTTTCCCTCAAAGGGTCAAGGTTTCAGGGGGTTCCGGGGAGCTGGCAGAGGCTTTGGCGCAGCCTCTTCCTCCTTCTCGGGCTCCAGAAAACAACAATGAGATGACGGGGGTCCAGGAGGGAAGGCGCCTGATAGGCGGTCGCTTGACGCTCTTTCTTCCCGCCTGGTCCCGTGTCACGTCCGTTCAATGGGTCCTAGAGGTAATCAGAGAAGGCTATGCCCTCGAATTCGCAGAACAAATACCCCCGGCCTTTGTCCGATCCCCCTGCGGATCCGCTGCAAAAAGGGCGGCAGTAGAGGAAACTCTCGTACGCCTAAGAGCGCTCGGAGCCGTGATCCCCGTGCCGCCAAGCCAGCGCGGCTCAGGTCGGTACTCGATCTATTTCGTGGTGCCAAAGAAGGAAGGCTCCTTGCGACCGATCCTGGATCTAAAACAGGTCAATCGCTGCCTCAGAGAGCCGCACTTCCGGATGGAGACTCTACGTTCTGTCATAGCAGCCGTCAGGGAAGGGGAGTTCCTAACATCCCTCGATTTGACAGAAGCCTACTTGCATATCCCGGTCAGGAAGTCTCACCAACAGTTCCTGAGATTCGCCGTCCCAGGAGGCCACTTTCAATTCCAGGCCCTACCCTTCGGCCTAGCTACGGCTCCCAGAACATTTACCAAGGTAATGGTGGTTGTAGCGGCCTTCCTTCGGAAGGAGGGAATATTAGTTCACCCTTACTTAGACGATTGGCTGATCCGGGCAAAGTCCGAAGAAGAAAGCCTCTCGGCAACGGCCAGAGTGATCCAGGTCCTAGAGGACTTGGGGTGGGTCATCAACCGAGCAAAGAGCAGACTGACTCCCTCCCAGGAACTCGAGTACCTCGGGGCAAGATTCGACACCAACAGCGGCAGAGTGTTCTTGTCACGAACAAGGTCAAGGGATCTAAGACTTCTAGTCTCGCAGTTTCTGGCCAGAAGAAGCCCCTCGGCGTGGCATTATCTTCAGCTTCTGGGAACAATGGCGGCGGCAATAGAGGTAGTACCATGGGCCAGGGCCCACATGCGACCATTGCAACGGTCCCTGTTGCGGCGGTGGTCGCCCCAGCATCATCCCCTCTCTCTGCAGTTACCTTGCGCTCCGCGGACCAAACAGGCACTCCACTGGTGGAGATGCCCAAGGAATCTGGATCGCGGGATGCCTCTAGAACCACCTCAGTGGATACTATTGACGACGGATGCCAGCCTATCAGGCTGGGGAGCACACTGCGGAGACCGTTTTGTCCAGGGGCGCTGGACACCGTTGGAATCGCAATGGCCCATCAACAGACTGGAATTGCGGGCCGTCACCCTAGCAGTCAAGGCTATCGAAGCCTTGGTACAGGGACGAGCAATTCGCGTCCTCTCCGACAATGTCACCGCGGTGGCCTACATCAACCACCAGGGAGGCACCAGCAGCCACGGCCTCGAGAAGGAGGCGGACACCCTCTTCCAGTGGGCAGAAGCCCATCTGCAGGCACTTTCAGCTCAACACGTGGCGGGCGCGGACAACGTCACAGCCGACTTCCTCAGCAGGTGCAAGATAGACCACGGAGAGTGGGAACTGGAACAGGAGACCTTCAGCCAAATAGTAGCTCGCTGGGGAGTCCCAGTCATGGACCTCATGGCACACTTCTCGTCAGCCAAGGTGGACAGATTCTTCAGTCGGCGGAAGGAAAGAATGTCAGAGGGCCTGGATGCCCTCTCCCAAAAGTGGCCTTTGGAGGGCCTTCTCTATGTATTCCCCCCTTGGGCTCTCATCGGAAAGGTCCTCCAGCGGATAGAGGCACACCAAGGATTGGTAATCCTCATAGCCCCGGATTGGCCTCGCCGACCCTGGTACGCGGATCTGGTGAGGATGATCGCCGACCATCCTTGGCGGCTCCCTTGCAAGAGGGATCTGCTAAGTCAAGGTCCGGTGCTCATGCCACACGTGGATCGGTTCTCGCTTACGGCTTGGCTATTGAAAGGGCACGGCTCCTGAAACGAGGTTACTCAGGTGCAGTAGTCTCAACTCTGCTACAAGCCAAGAAGCGCTCGACCTGCCTATCTTACGTACGAGTTTGGCGCATCTTCGAATCCTGGTGCGCGGAGCACCAAAAAAAGCCACTCTCGGCCTCTGTCCCGGAGGTCCTGGAATTCTTGCAGGCAGGGTTGGACAAGGGTCTGGCTCACAGCTCCTTAAGGGTCCAGCTCACGGCCATCGCTTGCTACAGAGGCAAGGTCCGTGGCAAACCCCTAGGGGCCCACGCGGATGTCTCAAGGTTCCTAAGGGCGGTGAGACGCCTACGTCCGCAACGGAGGTCCATCATCCCCCCTTGGGATCTTAACCTGGTGCTAAATGCCTTGATCGGGAAGCCCTTCGAACCATTAAAGGAGGCCTCCCTAAAAGATTTAACCCTGAAGACTGTCTTCCTAATCGCCATCTGTTCGGCCAGGAGGATCTCGGAACTACAAGCGCTGTCCGCTCAGCCGCCTTTTCTGTCATTTCTCAAGGACAAAGTAGTTCTGCGCACGGTTCCCTCCTTCTTGCCTAAGGTTATATCTCCCTTTCATATGAACCAGACGGTGACCCTCCCGGCCTTCGCCAAAGAAGGGTTGGAAGCCAGGGATAGCAAGCTTCGACTCCTAGACATCCGGAGAACCCTGAAGCGATACCTCTCTCACACACAGCGCACTTCCGAAAGTCCGACCGACTATTCATTCAGTTCGGGGGCCCACACAAAGGGGAGGCGGCGGCCAAGGCCTCCATCTCTAGATGGATCAGGGAGGCAATAGCCTCCGCCTATATCCTGAAGGGGAAGCAAGTTCCCGTGGGCCTGCGGGCACATTCTACTAGGGCGCAGGCTACCTCTTGGGCGGAATTCAGTCTAGTTCCTCCCCTAGACATATGTAGGGCGGCGACTTGGTCCTCTCTCCATACCTTCACCAAGCATTACAGGTTAGACGTTCAGAGTGTAGCGGACGCTCGTTTTGGCCTGGCGGTTCTTCATTCCGGTATGCCGGACCCCACCCAGGGTTAAACTGCTCGGGTACATCCCAGTAGTAAAGGGACTGGACTGGAGTGACGATAAGGAAATAGTAATTAGATCTTACCTGCTAATTAGTGTTCCTGAAGGAACGACAGTCCAGTCCCTGATCCCTCCCGATTCCGGCTAAAGTTAAAATCTATTGATTCTAGGAAGGCATCGGAATGAACGCAGACCTACGGAACGGACGCAGACCATCTGAACGAGCGCAGACCCGCGGCGGCAAGCTCGGGCAAACCCACTCCGCCTGTTGCCATTCCTCATATCCTTTCCTATGATATCCAAAAAAACAAAAAAACAAAAACTTTCATTCTTTAAATAAGTGAGTGCTTTATATTTCTTAAAATGTTTTGTTAGGTAGGTTGTGTACAATAGTTGGTTATATCTGCTTTTTCATTCGAATACTGGAGTTGGGGGGTGGTCCCAGTGGTATTTATACCGCTCCATCCCCAAAAAGGTTGGGCTCAGCCTCCAAGCTGCTGGAAGGGTTGCGCAACCCAGTAGTAAAGGGACTGGACTGTCGTTCCTTCAGGAACACTAATTAGCAGGTAAGATCTAATTACTATTTCATGATGGGAATGAGTGGGTTTATAATGCAACAAGCATTTCTTTAATCAAAAATAATTCTTTATCTGTTGGCAGATCGGTTTGAACGTCATCCATATTTGTCTCCCACGGGACAGCAGTGATGAAGAGGTAAAGACAAATTTATTCTTTTGCTGATAATGCATACTTCCTGGTTTGACCCAGAACAACTTTTAGAAGTGGAGTTATAGTCTTAGAAATGCTTTCTCAAATTGGCTGGGAGTTTCTTGCACCCTGCAAAAATTGCAAGCTTAATATTCAACCAGTACAGTGACTAGCGCTAGTTAAACACTAGCACCAGCATTTAACTTTACCCAAATAGTGTGCTGAATATCTTCTAACAGACCAGATTTTTCAGCCTGCCCTCACTTTGCCCTCCTTTCACTCTTTACTTGAAAAGTTAATATTAAGATGTTCAGACATATTTCCAGCCCGATGTTATCTGTATAATAATTGAAAATACACACATAGGCCAGTTATATGTTCACCATGTAAAACAGGTTTGAATATTGGTCCATTTGTATATTTGTTTTTGGAGCTATTGCAAGCTTTATAGGTCTGGTCTCATGATGGACTTTGTTTTCCTGTGGTCCCCTCTTCCGCTCCTTATCGCAGATTTCACATTGTGTAAGTGTGAGTCAATAGTACTTTGCCTTTATCTCGTACATAAGGTTTGCATTTCCAATATTGTATTTGATATCTTTTACAAGGTGTAAAGAGCCTTGGAGCTGCTGTGATAAAGCCTCAAACTACTGTTGCTCCTTATGTGGTTATAATGAGCTAGACATAGTGAGAGTAATTTTATAAAATCATGCCTGGTTAATACACAGTTTAACAGGCACCAAACGTGCCTATTTTATGAAGTCAGGCATGTGCATACTTTGTAAAATGAGGGCGTAAATGGTAAGCTACACATGATACCAAAACCATTCTCGCGTCATTTCTTAGTGAGGGTGACAGTGCCCTTGATAACAAGAAAATTGCCTTGGCTGTTTCTCTTGATTTATCTGCAGCTTTTGACTTTGTTGACCATACCATCCTATTGGCATCCGTGACACTGTTACTTGGTTCTCCTCATTTTTGTCTTATTGTACTTACTCAGTTTTGTCCTATTTTTCCCACTCCCTCATTTGTGGTGTTCCCCAAGACTCCGTGCTGGCCCCTCTTCTATTCAATATTTTCTTAAGTCCACTCACTTTCCTCATTCATGAGGCAGCCATTACTGCCTACTATGTGGACGACCTTCCTCTGTTGGCTTTCACTGATTCCCATTCCCCTGATCTTTCCACACTAAAATGTCTTGATAAGGTTGCCGATTGGCTGAAGGAGAATCGGTTGAGTTTGAACATAGTTTTGCTACCTGGCTTACTGGTAGCTCCTCGGTCCCCTCTTTTGTCTGTGCTAGAAGGTCAACCAATCAAATTTCTTTGCACCTTAAATACCTTGGTGTGTGTTTTGGATTCTGAACTCTCATTTAAAAAGTGGGTCAGCCATGTAACCAGTCTTCCTTCTGTGCATTTCGCCAATTTCAGACCCTCCGCCCTTTTCTGGATTCCTTGGCTGAACATAGGCTTGCTGTTGTTACAGTAGTTTATCTGGGAGATGATATAACATTAAGCAGGTGCATTTCAATCTGAACTAAAAAGATTGCAAACCATTCAAAACACCACAATCATGAATGTAAATTCAACCATGTTGTTCCATTTGTGAAAGGTGAAAAGTGGAGTATCCCAGGGATCTGTGCTGGGTCCGCTGCTTTATAACGTATTCGTAAATGACTTGGAAATGGGAATAGTGAGTGAGGTAATCAATTTTGCAGAATGCACAAAATTATTCAAAGTTGTTAAAACCCGTGAGGATTGTGAAAAATTGCAAGAGGACCTTGATAAACTGGAAGACTGGGCATCCAAATGGTAGATGAAATTTAATGTGGACAAGTGCAAAGTTATGTACCTAGGAAAGAACAACCCAAACTATGGTTACATGATGCAAGGTTCCACATTAGGAACCACCACCCAGGAAAAAGATTTAGGCGTTGTCATGGATAACATGTTGAAACCTTCCGCCCAGTGTGCAGTGGCGGCCAAGCGATAAAATAGAATGCTAGATATCATAAGGAAAGGAATGGAGAATAAAACAAAGGATATTATAATGCCTCTGTATCGTTCCATGGTGTGACTACACTTTGAATATTGTGTGCAGTTCTGGTTGCCGTATCTTAAAAAGGATATAGCATTATTGGAAAAGGTACAGAGAAAAGCCACTAAAATGGTAAAGGGGATGGAAGGATACCCCTATGAAGAGAGGCAAAAAAGGTTAGGTCTCTTTAACCTGGAAAAGAGACGGCTGAGGAGAGATATGATAGAGGTCTATAAATGAATTAATGGAGAGGATCGGGTAAATGTCTATTCCTAGTCGTCTCTCCGGGCCAGTCCAGGAATCTTGGGTGATCAATCCGCTCCAGCAGCTGAGGACTGGAATCTACCAGGTTTTACTGAACACCCCTCCAGCTCCCCTAGGTGTCAGCTAACCAGTCTTTCAGTCCTCAGCAGCTGGACTGGACGTCTTTTGGATCAGCTCCCCTGAGAGAGGATAGGAAAGTTAGGTTTTAGTATAGGATAACATTTCTTTCAGTGGTCTTTATTTTGCTTTAGCCTGCTTGCCTCTCTTTTATAGAAAAAAAAAAAATAACCACCTTTGAATCCGTCGGGGTTCAGGCTCTTGTGCTGATTTTTTTTCCACGGCACTCTCCATGTTTTAGAATTTTCATCAGGATCGATCGCAGCTCAGGCACTTGAACTGGAGGTCAGGGAAGCTCCACTTGTGCCTCGGTGCCCGTCTCATGAGGTAGAGCCTGCCTCCTTCGAGACGCTGAGCAGCGGCAGGAGATTTGCAGGCCTGGGAGCCCCAGTGTCCTCTCTCTCTGCATTGGAGGTACTCGAGCATCTGCTAGCCGTTAGCAACGGCGCAGCGGTGCAGGACAGCGTGGAGTTTGGCTCCGGTTATTTCTGTTCTACAGCCGGTAAGTCTGCCGTTTCTTTTTCGGGGGCGGATTTCCCTTGCCGTGGGGTTTCCCTGTTTGCCGGCGTTCTTCACGGCCCGTGGTTTCTGCTGCTCGTCGAGTTCCGTTCTGGAGGCCGGCGGCTCGCGTTTCTGCAGTTGCTTTTCTGTGTCTTCTTTTCGGCGGGTGTCCTGTGGCTATGGAGGAGAAAGTTTCTGACAGCAGCGTCGGTTTTTCCCTCACTTCAGGGGAAAGAGCGGGAACGGCAGCCATTTTAGCAGAGCAGGCTGTTGCTCTCGCGCTTCTCCCTAAGCCCTCCAAAAGGAAGTCCAAATCAGCGAAATCGTCTGTGACTGCGGAGAGTCAGCAGCAGCCTGTTTCTGCCTCCCAGGAGTCTTTCAGTTCTTTTTTCTCTCCTGAATTTATTCTCTCTCTGCATAATGCCTATCTTCTTAAGAAGACTCAGTTTTCTCTCCCTCCTGGCTCTGTGGATCTCCTAGAGGCTCCTGTGGCCGGTTCTTCTGAACCTCTTCGAGGTGAGTCTAGCCCTGCGGTAGTCCCCGGCAGAGACCAGAGTGGGGACCATGCAGAGGCACTTTTTGCCCCATCCCCGGGGTTAGAAGAGGGTGAGAGATTTTCTGAACCTGGGTTGGATACCTGGTCTGGAGATTTGGAGGAAGGGGAACTAGGTCCTTGTGAGGATCCCAATGTTTTTCGCATGTTTCGTAAAGAGGAGTTGGGAGCGCTAATCTCCCAGTCGCTTTCTGCTCTGAATTTAGCCCTTCCTTCGGTGCAGCAGGAACCCTTGGAAGATCCTTTGCTACAGGGGTTCAGGTCGGAGCAACAGTGTTTCCCGGTGCATAGAGTTATCAAACAAATGATAGAAGCTGAATGGGAGGTTCCTGAGGCGTCTCTCAGAGGGGCTCGCTCCTTGGCTAAGCTTTACCCTGTCCCGCAGGATATGAGAGACTTATTGCGTATGCCCAAGGTGGATGCGTTGGTGTCTGCTGTCACTCGAAAAACCACCATTCCTGTTGAAGGCGGTACAGCTCTCAAGGACTTGCAGGATCGCAGGTTAGAAGCTCTTCTGAAGCAGGCCTTTGACTCTAGTGCTTTGGCCCTTCAAGCGTCTGTTTGTGGAGCTTATGTGTCTCAGGCTTCCATACGCTGGCTGCAAGGAGAACAGTCCTTGGAGAAGGTTGAGGAACCTACGGCGGACTTGGCGAAGTTAGAATCGGCGGCTGCTTATCAGGCCGATGCCTTTTATGATTTGGTTCGCATTTCCTCTAAGGCTATGGCCTCCGTCATAGCCGCTAGACGTTTCCTTTGGCTTAGGAACTGGTCGGCGGATGCTTCTTCCAAGGCTCGTCTTAGTAAGTTGCCGTATAAGGGCAAGTTGTTGTTTGGGGAGGCCTTGGACAAGATTGTTAAAGATTTGGGTGACTCCAAGGGTGGGCGGCTGCCGGAGGACCGCCCTAGAGCTGCGAAGCAGGGCTTCCATCTGAGGGGTCACAGTAGAGACTTTCACAGGTTTCGGGGAGCGCGCTTCACTCCCTATCAGCGGGATCGCTTCCCTTCTCGGGGCTATTCCTTTCGTGGATCCAGAGGTTTTAGTAGAGGGGTCTTCCATAACCAACAGTCCGCAGCGAAAAAGTCACAATGAGATGAGGCCGGTCCAGGTGGGAATTCCGGTGGGAGGTCGCTTACAGCAGTTTCTTTCCACCTGGGCCACCATAACCACAGATCAGTGGGTTTTGGAGATTATCGGAGACGGCTATGCCCTAGAATTCGAGGAGCGAGTTGTGGACGCCTTTGTCCTGTCGCCTTGCGGTCCGCAGGCAAAGCTGGAAGCGGTTGGGGAGACCCTTCGCCGATTGTTGCTTCTTCGTGCGGTAGTTCCGGTGCCGGCAGACCAGTGCGGCTTAGGTCGATACTCGATTTATTTTGTGGTCCCCAAGAAAGAGGGTTCTTTTCGACCCATTCTAGATCTCAAGCATGTGAACCGTTGTTTGCGGGTGCCTCATTTTCGGATGGAAACCTTGCGGTCGGTAATTCGGTCAGTGCGACCTGGCGAGTTTCTGGCTTCCATAGATCTTACAGAAGCTTACCTGCACATTCCGATCAGAAGCGAGCATCAGAAGTATCTCCGTTTCGCGGTGCCCATGGGTCATTTTCAGTTTTGGGCCTTGCCTTTTGGGCTGGCCACGGCGCCTTGCACCTTCACCAAGATTATGGTTGTGGTGGCGGCTGCGCTCCGGAAAGAGGGGATTCAGGTTCATCCTTATTTGGACGATTGGTTGATTCGGGCGTCGTCGCTGCAGGAGTCGCAGGAGGCCGTTGCGCGAGTGGTGCAGCTCCTGGAGCAGTTAGGTTGGGTCATAAACTATGCCAAGAGCCATTTGGTGCCCGGGCGGCGCCTGACCTACTTGGGGGCCTTCTTCGACACGGAGATAGGGTCCGTTTTTCTGCCGGACGACAGGGTGCGCAAGATTTTCCGACAGGTCTCGGCGTTTCTGCGTCTCAAGGCTCCAACGGCTTGGAGGTATCTACAATTGTTGGGTTCCATGGCGGCGTCCTTGGATCTTGTTCCTTGGGCCAGAGCCCACATGCGGCCGCTTCAGAGCGCGTTGTTGTCTCGTTGGTCTCCTCAGGATCATCCTCTCTCCTGCAGGTTAGTCTGTCCACCGAGCGTCCGTCTCAGCCTACAGTGGTGGTTGGTGCCAGCCCATCTGAAGGCGGGAGTTCCTCTGGAGGTTTCCAATTGGGTATTGCTCACGACGGACGCCAGTCTCTCCGGCTGGGGGGCTCATTGCCTGGGTCGTGTTGCTCAGGGGTCGTGGTCGGCGGCAGAGACCTCCTGGTCGATCAATCGATTGGAACTCCGGGCGGTGCGGCTCGCTTGGCAGGCGTTCACGACGTTGCTGCATGGGACAGCTGTTCGGGTTTTCTCCGACAATCAAGTGACCGTTTCTTACATCAACCGGCAAGGCGGCACGGGCAGTGCTCTGTTGTTGGAAGAATGTCTCTCTCTGCAGTTGTTTCAGTGGGCAGAAGTCCATCTCACCACGATCTCGGCGGCGCACATGACAGGCAAGGACAACGTTCAGGCGGATTATCTCAGCCGGCATCGTCTAGATCCTGGGGAGTGGGAACTGGACCAGACGGTTTTTCAAGAGATCTCGCTGAGGTGGGGTCAGCCGGTTCTGGATCTGATGGCTACCCAGGCCAATGCCAAGGCGGCGCGGTTTTACAGCAGGCACAGGGAACACATGTCCGAAGGTCTGGACGGTCTTGTACAGCCTTGGCCTCCGGATCAGCTCATCTATGTGTTTCCCCCATGGCCACTCTTGGGCAGGGTCATCCAGAGGGTGGCGGCTCATGGCGGGATGGTGATTCTCGTTGCTCCCGATTGGCCGCGTCGACCTTGGTATGCCGATCTGGTCAGGCTGCTCGTGGTTCCTCCCTGGCGGTTGCCCGCTCGCAGCGGTCTCTTGAGTCAAGGGCCGGTGCTCATGCCGCAGGTGGATCGATTTTGTCTTACGGCTTGGCTCTTGAGCGGAGCAAGTTGCGGCGCAAGGGCTACTCCAGTGCGGTCATAGCTACTCTGTTGCAGTCCCGCCGGCGGTCTACGTCGTTGGCCTACATTAGGATTTGGCGCTTATTTGAGGCGTGGTGCGTGGAGCGTGAGGTGCAGCCAGGGAAGGCGTCGCTTCCGGACCTTTTGGGTTTTTTGCAAGACGGTTTGGATAAAGGTTTAGCGCTTAGTACCTTACGAGTGCAGGTAGCAGCGCTGGCCTGTTTCCGAGGTTGGGTGCTGGGCAGGCCTCTTGCTTCCCATCCGGATACCCTGCGTTTCTTAAGGGCTGCTAGGAATATTAGGCCTCCCAGGCGTTCGGTGGTTCCCCCTTGGGATTTGAATCTGGTACTCCAGGCGTTGTCGGATCCGTCGTTTATCGGACATCAAGCAGCGCATCTCCGAGAATTGTCCCGGAAGACGGCTTTTCTGGTGGCCTTGTGCTCCGCGAGGAGGATTTCAGATCTTCAAGCTTTATCTTGCAAGGAACCGTACCTTCAGTTTTCAGCTGAGAAGGTGGTGTTACGTCCGGTACCCTCCTTTCTTCCCAAGGTGGTGTCGTCGTTTCACGTCAATCAGGTAGTTTCCCTTCCTACGTTCGCGGGGTTAGGGCGCGGTGATTTCGATCGTTCCCTTCGACGGCTTGACTTGGGTCGAGTGTTGCGTAAGTATCTCAAGGTGACGGAGTCTTTTCGTAAGTCAGACAGGTTTGTGCTCTACGGTGGTGCGGCAAAAGGCAAGGCGGCCACTAAAGCCTCTATCGCTCGCTGGGTGAAACATGACATTCGAGTCGCGTACGAGGCGAAGGGCGTGCCAGTTCCGCAAGGGCTGCGAGCGCTTTCTACCAGAGCTCATGCCGCCTCTTGGGCGGAATATGCGCTAGTTCTGCCAGTGGACATTTGTCGGGCGGCGACGTGGTCGTCTTTGCACGCGTTTGCGAAGCATTATCGGTTGGATGTTCAGGCTCAGAATGACGCCAGAGTTGGCGCAGCGGCGTGGGTGGCCGGTCTCGCAGGTCCCTCCCGTATTTAAGTACTGCTTTGGTACTTCCCAAGATTCCTGGACTGGCCCGGAGAGGCGACTAGGAAGAAGAAATTAGACCTTACCTGCTAATTGTCTTTCCTGGAGTACTCTCCGGGCCAGTCCAGGACCCTCCCTTTCTGTATCTGCGAGTTCCGGTTTGTGACACTGGCTTGTTTGTTTCCGTAGTTTCTCGTCAAGGGGGTCGTACAATGCAGAGGCAGCGGATACTGCGGTTCCCTTCGGGGGCATGGTAACCTGGATAACAGGGAAAAAAAAAAAAGAAGAGAAACGGCAAACACGGTCATATAGCCAATTTTGCCTGTCTCGTTAGCTCACGCTCCTCTGTGGGACTGCTGTTTGTTTTTCCTGTAAAAAAAATAAAAATAAAAATAAAAATTATCTGAATAAATTGGCGCAAGCAGTCTATACCAGTTCAGTGCTTTGGCTGGTTTTTCTTTTCTTTCTTTCGTAGCGTAGGTTACGTTTTTTGTTGTTTTTGGTTAGTGCGTATTTTTGGGATGAGCTTCACTGCTTTGTTACCGAGAGACTGGTTAGCTGACACCTAGGGGAGCTGGAGGGGTGTTCAGTAAAACCTGGTAGATTCCAGTCCTCAGCTGCTGGAGAGGATTGATCACCCAAGATTCCTGGACTGGCCCAGAGAGTACTCCAGGAAAGACAATTAGCAGGTAAGGTCTAATTTCTTCTTGTTTTACGCCATCAAAATATAGAAAGACTATGGGACATGCAATGAAGCTACAGTGTAACCTATTTAAGACTAATAAGAGAAAATATTTTTTCACTCAACGTGTAATCAAACTCTGGAATTCATTACTGGAGGATGTAGTAAAAGCTGTTCCTAAGCATCTCTCCAGTCCAGTCCCTTTCCACTGGGTTGTGCTCCCTTTCCAGCAGCTCGGAGACTGAGCCAATCATCTTTTGGTGACTCTGGGGTATAAGTAGCACTGGAACCATCCACCAGCTCCAGTTAGCTCAGTCTCCAAGCAGCTGGAGGGTAGCAGTAAGCCTGGGGAAAAGGCTTACTGGAGAGACACTTAGGGGCTTGTTTACAAAGCCGCGGTAGCGGTTTGCGATCGTAATCGGAGCCGCGGCCCCATTGATTTCAATGGGGCCGCAGCTGCGATCGTGATCGCGAACCACTACCGTGGCTTTGTAAACAAGCCCCTAAGGTTTCTATTTTAAGCATTTTCTTTTATTCAGTTTATTCAATTTATATTTCTTTTCTTGGATTACAGCTCACTTTGTGGGGCTCCTTATCTTTGGGGGAGAATTCCCCTCCCTTTCCTTCCCCCTTCATTGGGCTGGGGTATAGGAGGAGGCCAGGCAAACTGCGGTGCTCGCAAAACAGTTAAAAAAACAATAAAAAAAAAAAAAGAGAGAGAGAGGAAGTTCGTGGCTCCCGAGGGTGCGGAGTCGGTGGCTTCCCTACAGCCTGCATGACCTGCCTTTGTGAAGACCCGCCTCTGTGCCGAAGCCTTGAGGGCGGCTGTGCACGAGGCCGAGAGGAGCAAGTGCTTTCTGTTCCGGAGGAAGACGGAAGCAGAAGCTGGACAAGTGACTGCAGACAGAGGTGAGCTGGGTGTCTGTCATCTGACATCGGGAGTAGCCGCGGGTTGCCGGCGGTGAATTTCTTTCGGCTTCTGCCACCTCCGGGGTACACCGCTACAGTGGAGCCAGGGATGGGAAATTTTTGCACGCTTTTTCGCGCTCCTGTTTTCTGCCGGGCTGCTCAGGGTGTCGTTTAAGGTCTTCAGGAAGGTTACTTTATTTCTGTTCAGTTTATTTCATTTTATTTCCTTAGGTTTATTTTTTTTAAATAAAGAAATAACAAAGGGGAAAGAAGCTGCCACGTGTATCTTTCCTGAAGATTGGCTAGGACCGGCAGGGTTAAGCCATTATGCCAGCCAGGCCCGAGTGTCTGGTCTGTGGGACCAGGAGGGGTACTGTGTCTGAGGCTGGCATTTGCAGAGGCTGTACAATGGAGGCCGTCTCTGTGGAGCAGGGTCTGCAGGCCTCTGAGGCCATGCACCCTTTATCTTCTATCTCGCAGGACTCATGGGCACCTCTAGAAGCAGTACTCTCCCCAGGTTCTCCTCTCCTTTCATCCTTGGAGCAGCCGGCACACTCAGAGGTGCAAGAGGAGGGGAGTTTTGGGGATTTTCCCCCAGAATTTGTTTTACTGCTGCACAAGGCGTTCTGCTTGTGTCAGCAGGGAGCTAGTGGCCGCCCTTCTGGGCACGGACGAGCAGCGGTAAGACCTGTGGAGTCCAAGGGGCCAGAAGAGGCAGGGTTCCCCCTAAGCGAGCTAGACTGACAATGGAGGAAGCCCTCCACTCTCCACAGTCGGAGGCTTGGGAAGGGGAGGCCTCCAACCGGGAGTTGGAGGAAGGCGAGGAGGAACTTGAAAAAGGTGAACTTTCGGAGGAGGAGCAGGCCAAGATTGTCCAGGTCTTCCGCCGAGAAGAGTTACCGGCATTAATTGGGGAGTCCCTGCAGGTATTCAATATGTCGGTAGGCTGGGCCCCCCCCCCCCCCCCCCCCCCGGAGGAGGAGGCCTTGGAGGATCCGCTCATTCAGGCGGTCAGGAAATCACAAAAGGTCTTCCCGGTTCAACGAGTAGTCAGAAATATGATCCAAGCGGAGTGGGACCAGCTGGACTTGGGTTTAGGGGGAGTTCGGTCCATGGCACGCTTGTATCCCTTACCGGAAGGTGAGAAAGAGCTGCTTAGGTCTCCTAGAGTGGATGCTGCCATATCGGCAGTTACCAGGAAGACGACCATCTCAGTGGAGGGCAGTGCAGCCCTCAAGGATGCTCAGGACAGGAAGGTGGATACTTTGCTGAAGCAAGCCTTTGACATTAGTGCCCTGGCGCTACAGGCCTTGGTATTTATTTATTTATTTATTTATTTAGACAGTTTTGTATACCGCCTTATCCTTCAATCAAAGCGGTCACAACACAATTGGGGGATACATTTAACATGCAGGGATATGAGACACATACACTAATACTTACAGGGAACATGGGCAATGGAGGGTTAAGTGGCTTGCCCAAGACCACAAGGAGCATCTGTGGGACTAGAAACCCCAGTCCTTCCGGCCCAAGGTTGCTGTCCTCTAGTGGGATTTGAACCCCCGACCTTCCGGCCTGAAGTACCTTGCCCCAACCACTAGGCTACTCCTCCCTTGGTATGTGGGGCATGGGTAGCCCGGGCCTGTCTAAGGTGGTCGCAGCAGCTTCAGTTGCCCAATGTCCAACAAGGTGGATTGACGGAAGCGGCCAGGATTGAATCAGGAGTGGTTTACTTAGCTGATAGCCAATATGCTCTCATTAGGAGTTTGGCTAAGAATTTGGCTTCAGTGGTTGCGGCCCACCGTTGTCTTTGGCTGCGCAATTGGGCAGCAGATGATTCTTCTAAATTCCGCCTTAGCAAGCTCCCCTTTAAGGGAAAGTTGCTTTTTGGGGAGGACCTGGACAAGTTAGACTCCCCGAGCTCCTTAACTAAGGGAGGTAGACTTCTGGAGGACAGACCGAAGCAGAGTCGCAACCCCACGCCTGGGCATTCTCGGGGTCTGGAACCCCGGAGGTTTCGATCAGCTCATTCGACGCCCTTTCAGAGAGGACGCTTTCCCTCTAGGGGCCAGGGTTTCCAGGGATTTCGAGGACCAGGGAGGGGCTTTGGTAGCTCTTCCTCCTCCTCTGGTCCGAGAAACCACAATGAAGCGAGGGGGGCCCGGGCAGAGGTGCTGTCAGTGGGATGACGTTTGCGGCAGTTCTTCCCTGCCTGGGCCCGAGTCATGTCAGATCAGTGGATGTTGGAGGTAGTTTGAGATGGATATGCCCTCAAATTTGCAAGGCCAGTCTTTCCTTCGTTCGTGCAATCTCCTCGCGGTTTGCCAGCCAAGGCCGCGGCAGTGGAGGAGACGTTATCTCGACTCCTATTGGGAGCGGTCGTGCCGGTACCAAAAGACCAGTGCGGCTGCGGTCGGTATTCCATTTATTTTGTGGTGCCAAAGAAGGAGGGCTCTTTTTGTCCCATCCTCAACCTCAAGTGAGTCAGTCGTTGCCTCCGAGTTCCTCGTTTTCTCATGGAAACTCTCTGGTCTATCATCGTGGCAGTTCATCAGGGGGAGTTTCTGACATCTCTCGAACTCACGGAGGCGTATTTGCATATCCCTGTCTGTGGTTCGCAGTGCAAAGAGGTCAGTTTCAGGCCTTGCCGTTTGGTCTAGCGATGGCCCCCCCACACATTACCAAGGTGATGGTCGTGGTGGCCGCAGCACTTCGCAAGGAAGGGATCCTTCATCCATCCTACCTAGACGACTGGTTGATTTGGGCCAAGCCTGAAGACGAGTGCCAGCAGGCAACAGCCAGAGTGGTCGAGCTCCTAAGAAGCTTAGGGTGGGTGATCAATCTAGCAAAGAGCAGATTGGTGCCCACTCAGGAGTTAAGAGTATCTGGGAGCAAGGTTCGACACCTGCACGGGCAGGGTTTGCCTGCCGGACAGGAGGGCGATAGAGCTCTGACGGCAAGTGCCCTGGTATCTAGCCATGAAGGCACCTACTGCCTGGCACTACCTTCCAAGTGCTGGGGACCATGGCGTTGACGATCGAGGTAGTACCCTGGTCCAGGTCTCATATGCCACCATTGCTTCGCCGTTGGTCCCATCAATATCAGCCCCTGTCCACAGTGCTAACCTGTGCTCCAGTAACCAAGCGGGTCTTGCAGTGGTGGTTCTGCCAGGGGAACCTGGAAGGGGGCATGCCCCTAGAAGCACCACAATGGGTTCAGTTGACAATGAATGCCAGTCTGAGCAGTTGGGGGGGGGCTCACTGCGAGAGTTAATTTGCTCAGGGGTGATGGCGTGCTCAGGAGGCCCAGTGGTCCATCAGCAGGTTGGAGATGCGGGCGGTGGCTCTGGCTCTGGCTCTCAGTCTTCGAGCGCTTGCTTCAACAAAAGGCGGTCTGAGTGATGTCGGATAACGTAACCACAGTGGCCTATATCAACTGCCAGGGCGGAATGAGCAGCCCTCTCTTGGAGGCGGAGTCGAATGTTCTGTTGGAATGGGCCAAGGCCCACCTACTGGCGTCAGCGCAACATGTGGCCAGGGTAGAAAACGTCACGGCAGACTACCTGAGCAGAGTCAAGGTGGATCACGGCGAATGGGAGCTCTGTCAGGAGATGTACGAGCAGGTGGTCTGCCGATGGGGGGCCTCCCATCATGGACCTCATGGCTCGTTTTGAATCAGCCAAGGCGAGCCGCTCCTTCAGCAGGAGAAGGGCCTGGATGCGTTGGTTCAGAGGTGGCCCATGGAAGGGCTTCTGTATGTGTTCCTGCCGTGGGCTCTTATAGGCAGGGTCTTCCAGAGAATAGAAGCCCACCAGGGGTGGCTGGTGGTGATAGCCCCGGATTGGCCATGTCGCCCGTGGTACGCCGACCTAATGCGGTTGGTGGCCGATCGGCCATGGTGCCTGCCAGTAAGGGAGGACCTCTTGTTTCAGGGTCCCATGCGGATGCCGCAGGTGGATCGGTTCTCGCTTACGGCCTGGCTATTTGAAAGGGCAAGGCTGTGGAAGCACGGATATTCTGGGGCAGTGATCACGACTTTGCTAAACGCCCAGAAGCGTTCGACTTCCCTATCTTACGTACGGGTCTGGCGCATTTTTGAGGATTGGTGTCTGACCCGCGGAAAGAGGTCTATGGCAGTTTCTATTCGGGAAGTGCTTGATTTTTTTACAGGCCGGTTTTGAGAAGGGTCTCACTGCCAGCTCCTTGAGGGTGCAGTTGGCAGCTATTTCCTGCTACAGGAGCAAGGTTCAGGGTAAGTCCTTAGGTGAGCATCCAGACGTGAGTCGGTTTTTGATGGTGGTGCGGCACCTGCGGCCTCAACAGAGGTCGGCGGTCCCTCCCTGGGACCTTAACCTAGTTTTCAATATGCTAGCAAGAGAGCCTTGTGGGCCAAGCCTCGTTGAAGGATTTGACTTTCAAAACCGTTTTTCTAGTTCCTATTTGCTCGGTTCGGCGTATTTCGGAACTTCAGGCGCTGTCGTGTCATCCTCCGTTCCTTTCTTTAAAGAAAAGATGTTTTTGCGGACCGTACCTTCCTTTTTGCCCAAGGTAGTATCGCCTTTCCATGTGAATCAGTCGGTTTCTCTCCCTGCGTTTGCCAAGGGGGAGCAGGGAGCGGATGGTGCCCGCCTGCGTCGTTTAGATGTGCGTCGGATCCTGAGGCGTTATTTGGACCGCACTGCGGCTTTTCGCAAATTGGATCGGTTATTTATTTTGTTTGGGGGCCCATGTAGAGGAGAGGCAGTGGCTAAGGCCTCCATCTCGCGATGGATCAGGGAGGTAATTGCCGCGGCATACATTCAAAAGGGTAGGTCGGTTCCAAGAGGGCTCCGGGCACACTCTATGTGAGCTCAAGCGGCCTCGTGGGCGGAATCTACTTTGGTTCCGTCACTGGATATTTGTAGGGCGGCGACTTGGTCTTCCCTACACACCTTTGCTAAGCATTACCGTCTGGATGTGCAGGCGGCAGAAGACGCTGGTTTTGGGAGAGCGGTGCTTTGGTCTGGCCTTGCAGGCCCCTCCCATGATTGAACTGCTCTGTTACATCCCAGTGGAAAGGGACTGGACTGGAGAGATGCTTAGGAAAAAGTAATTAGTCCCTACCTGCTAATTAGCGTTCCTGAAGGAACTCCAGTCCAGTCCCTGATCCCGCCCAGCATTTTTCGATTTTTCAGGTGCAGAGGTGTAGCCGGCCCGAAGCTCTAGGTGTAAAGGGGCAAAGAGAGGTTCTACAGGCACCTTGCGGGGTTGTCCAGGCCAGGGGGAAGAAGCCAAATCCCTGGTTTCGGGCATCTGTGGTTTCAGGTAAGTCTTCTCCTCTTCGATGGGGTGGGAGGTCCCTTCTTTGGGAGGTGGGAGGTTGTTTATATTCTAAGTTTTTTACATTATAGTTATGCACAGTTGGTTGTGGTTTTTGACTTAATTGTCTCTCCGTTAAGTTGGCTTTGTCAATAGGATACTGGAGCTGGTGGGTGGTGCCAGTGCTACTTATACCCCAGAGTCATCTAAAGTTGATTTGGCTCAGTCTCCGAGCTGCTGGAAAGGGACTGGACTGGAATTCCTTCAGGAACGCTAATTAGCAGGTAAGGACTAATTACTCTTTAGTGTAGCTGGGTTTAAAAAAGGTTTGGATGGTGAATGTAGGGGAGGGGAGTGTGGGAGGGATGGTCTGGAGGAGAAAGCATTGTAATGGAAGCTTACACCCATTGGGGGAGTGTCATATGTAGCTGTGTGGCTGGTGGGAGGGTAGTTATGAGAAATATTGGAGGAATGCAATGTTGTGGTTACATATATTTGTTGTATATATGTGTGCAACTTCCTTAATAAAAATATTAAAATGAAAAAAATAAAAAGGTTTGGACAAGTTCCTGGAGGAAAGGTTCATAAGCCATTATTGAAGGTGACCCGGGATATACACTGCTTGCCTCAATACAAGCGTTGTGGTATTAGCTATAATAGCAAGATCAGGTCATAAACCTCTGGAGTTTTCTTCTGTCTTCACGTCTGTTAGGGGAACACAACCCACTTGTTTGGACTGGTCTAGCAGGACTCCAATAAAAGGCATTTTCTTCGAGAACAAGCAGGAGGTCAGTCCTCACATATGGATGATGTCGGTGCCAACGGAGCCCGCGCGGAAACATCTCTCCAGCTTTTAAAGAAAGCTTTGGGAGAATGCACCATGCATGCGTGGTTCCCTTCCTGCCTAAGGGTGCCATCTTGCCTCAGTCTCCTTTTTTCCGTGGAGCCCACAGGACATCTGTCCCATTTCTCTGGAAAAATGTCTTTCTTTTTGCCTTAAAATTATTCTTTCCAGCATGTGTACTGGTTCCTCTTCCTATCCCCGAGCCAGCTCGCCTAGTTGTCTATCCTCGGGTTTGTGTGTTTTTTTTTTTTTTCTTCTCGAGGTGTTCCTCAACCAGCACTTTGTGCCTTTTTTGGCCAGTAGGCCTCGGACCCTTGTCTGGATTCAAGGACCTGTCTTTTCCCCATGGCCTCTAGTGGCTTCAAAAAATGTGATGGGTACAGTAAGATGATGTCCCTTACCCTCCCATATGACTGCTGCCTCCGTTGCCTCAGGCTGGACCATGACAACTCGGGCTGCGACTTTGGCAAGTCCATGTCCGCAAAGGCCATCAAGAGCTGCCAACTGCAGTAGGCAAACATGTTCCATAGATCCAAATCTGCTCCGGAGTCCCCGGTGGCACCACGCTCCAGGGTCCCTCCGCTGTCTTGGAGTCCCGTGGCCGCGGCTTCTCTAAGATTAACTCCCCAGAGGTGGAAAGCAAGAAGAGTGCGAAACCCTAGAAGATCGCTGCAGAAGATGGGTCTGGAAACATGGGTAAATCTCACACCAGGCCCCACAGTCGCTAGTGTGAGTCCGATGAATCGGAGCAGGAGCGGCCTCACAAGCTGCCCCAGAAAGAATCATCAGCGTTGGGCAACCGACCTTGGACTCCCCCCTCGATGGAACCGACGCCGGGCCCAAAGCCATCAGTAACCGCATTGAAGGCTGCAGAGCCATCTGGCATGGAGACCAGAATGGTGGCCTTGGAATTCAGTATTACTGCTCTCCTGGCACAGCAGCAGGCATTTGATGTCCGGTTCATCTGCCCTGACGACCTCGAAGACTTCCCTGGTCGTCAAGCTGATCTTCAAGTATCACCCATCTCGAGAGACCCATCAACATCGGACAAAGTCCCAGTCCAGTTCCTCAGGACACTAGTCCTTTCTGGAAAATGCATGGGAGCCATTGAGCCTTGGATTCCTTTGACTTTGAGTCAGACTGGGAGACTGAGAACAAGGAGTCCTTGGATACCCTGAGACATGCCCTTGAACCTGTCTCCACTGGTGTCATGGGCCTTTCCCTGCCCGAGGTCGTTGCCCTCCTCGACTATGTGCGGGCTACGGCAAGGGTGCTCGTGTTCGAGACCAAAGCAGAAGAGGATCCCTGCATGGAGGAACTTGAAAATATCCAGTATGAGGCCCCTCCGAAGGAGGCCCTCACGGTGCCTGTCCAACTGATTCTCGAGCACCGCTGCCGCCTCCGTATGTGGGAAACACCAGCATATGTGCCCATTGTGAGCAGATGGCTCGACTCCATGTATCGAGTCCGCCGAAGCACAAGGTTCCAAAAAACCTAGCTCCCTCACAGTTCTATGGTTGTCGAGTCAGCCATGCTGCGACTCAAGAGCCAAAAGACTAACTTCTCAGTGCTCCTAGGTAGGGAGGCCTGGACCTTGGACGCCTTCGGTCAAAAGTGCTACCAGGGCTCAATACTACTTTGCTGAGTCCAATCCTACCAGTTGTACATTGGCATGTTCCTTAAGGAAGTGGCAAGGGAGCTCACTGGTTTCTCTGCAGGCCTTGATGGGGAACCTCTTGAGCGGTTCAAGTCTCTGGCCTTGGTAGTCAAGGAGTGCTCGAAGTTCCTGTCTCGAGCAGCATATGGTGACTTTGAATCCTCAGCCAGAGTGGCCGCCGCGGGTAATGGGGCCCGATGTCAGACATGGCTTCGGTCATCTGACCTTGAGCAATGGGTCCAGGACAAACTCATCAATGTCCCTTGCACCAGAGAGAACCTCTTCCGAAAACCCATGACAAACAAGGCTGTTGAGATAGAGACTGAGTTCCTGACTAGGATCAGACTCTCGAAGAAGACCTCAGTGCACCTCCATAAGAAGGCCCTGGAGAAGAAGCCTTTCTTCCTGAGAAAGAAGATGGTGTTTGCTAATGCCCCACAGTACCAGGCTTCCTCTGCTCCACAGCAGGAGCAACAGTCCAAGGGGCAAGGGCACGGCCCCTACAAGCCTAAGACCCCTAAGATCCAGGCACCAGCCTCGGCCCAGTCTGGAGAGAGTGTTTGACTCCTTGGGTATGGCCTCCTCTCTCCTGGAGGCCCTCAGCAGCACACAGTTGTCCTGCATCACCACCGATTCCTGGGTGCTGCAAGTTGTCAAGGAGGGATACTCCTCCACCTGCAACAGACACCACCCTCATTCTTCCCAGGAGAACCTGTAAGGCCTCTTCTTCACCAGACTCTACTCCTCACTGAACTCGCAGACCTCCTCATGGACAGGGTGGGGGAGCCAGTGCCCAAACATCTCTGTGGCAAAGGCTTCTACTCCAGATATTGCCTCGTTCCCAAGCGAACAGGGGGCCTCAGGCCCATCCTGGACCTACGGGACTTGAACAGATTTCTGGTGAGGGAGAATTTCATGATACTCTCCCTTGGAACACTGCTGCCTTATCTCCAGCAGGGAGACTGGCTATGTTCCTTAGACCTGAAGGATGCTTATAAACACATTCTGATCCATCCCAACCACTGACAATACCTCTGGTTCATGGTGGGAGGAGGTCACTACCAGTAAAGGCTGGTACTCTTTGGGCTGGTGTCATCACCAAGAGTCTTCACCAGGTGCCTAGTGGTTGTCGTGGCCCACCTTCGTTGTTCCCTACCTGGACGACTGTCTCATAAGGGGAAGCACAGCTGCAGAAGTGCACCACACCACAGAACGCACCATTCATATCCTGCAGCATCTGGGGTTTGTCATCATCTATCCCATCTCTCTCCAGCACAGTGCCTGGAGTTCATAGGGGCTCAGCTGGAAACCTTCCAGGCCAAGATGTTCCTCCCTCCAGAGAGAACAGAATGCCTCAGGACGCTAGCTGCAGAAGTGCAACACTGCCAGTCTGTGCCTACTCGGCTTCTCCCCTGCCTGCTGGGCCACATGGCCTCCATGATCCATGTAACCCCGTATACCCACCTGCATATTCAAGGCCTCCACGAAAAGGGTGTACGCCTTCAAGTGGCGTTGATTTTCGGTGTGGTGTGCCAAGAGGCAAGCGATCCCATTCTGTTCATGCAGCTGGTGCTTCAGTACCTACTCCACCTGTCCCTGGTAGGACTGAAGTCCACCTCAGAGTGCACCTGAGCGTTATTGCGGCACACCACCACGCTGTTGAGGGAAAGCCCTCTCAGCTCAGCCCCTTATCTCTCGTTTCCTGCGGGGCCTTATGTTATCCAAGCCCCCTGTCTGCCCAATAACTGCAGAGTGGGATCTCAGTGTGGTGCTCTCAGCTTACTAAGCTGTCGTTTGAACCCCTGGCTACTTGCCACTTGTGGTACCTCTCCTAAAAGGTTATCTTTCTTGTAGCACTCACGTCGGCTCGCAGGGTTAGTGAGCTCCAGGCTCTGATGGCAGAGCTATCCTACATGAGATCCTACAAGAACGGGGTGGTGCTCCACACAAGCCCCAAATTTCTGCTAGGTACGTATGACCTAGATTGGCCACTGTTGGAAACAGGATACTGGGCTTGATGGACCTTGGTCTGACCCAGTATGGCATATCTTATGTTCTTATGTTCTGTCAAAGGTAGTGTTCCCCTTCCACTTCAATCAGGAGGTAGTGCTTCCCACCTTCTTCTCGAGGCCTCAGGCTGGCAAGGCAGAGACCATTCTCTATACTCTGGATTGTAAGCGCGCCCTGTCCTTCTATCTGCAATGGACTCAGGGCTACTGCAAAGCACCTCAGCTCATTGTCTCCTATGACCCCAGTCGACTGGGGCTTTCAGTGATCAAGCAAACTCTGTTCACTTGGGTGGTGGACTGAAATTGCCCTCGCCTATAAGCAGACTGGGATCTCACTAGACCACTGTGTCACGGTGCACCATGTCAGAGCCATTGCTACCTCTGTAGCAGATCTATGTTCCATACCTGTGACAGAAATCTGATGGGCCGCCACCTGGTCTTCAGTTCATACCTTCGCATCTCACTACTGCCTGTAGAGGGAGTCCTGACGAGTCAGCGCCTTTGTTCAGTCTGTGCTCCATAATCTCTTCGGGGTGTAGGCAACTCCTGCCCTCCGACCCTTCTGTGTTCAGGCTATTAGAGTGCTGTTCCTCGCCAGGTGCTTGGCCTTGCGAGAGTCTCTCAGTTGGGACTCAACTGCTGCAGCTTATGGCTTACCTCCTCTGGTTACCCGTGTCGTGTGTAGCTGGGGAGTCCCATGTGTGAGGACTGACTTCCTGCTTGTTACCGGCGAAAGTGTAGTTACTCACCTGTAACAGGTAGTCTCCGGGGACAGCAGAAATCAGTCCTCACAACCCTCCCTCCTCCCCTTGGAGTTGCTTCATTACCGTATTTTTTTTCCATCTTAGCTATGTCATTAGACTGAGGCAAAATGGCACCCTTGGACGGGAAGGGGACTATCCATGCTTGGTGCATCTCCCAAAGGCTTTCTTTGAAAGCTGGGGGAGATGCTTCTGCGCGAGCTCCATCAGCACCAGTGCCACCCATATGTGAGGACTAATTCCTGCTGTCCCCGGAGAACACTTGTTACAGGTGAGTAACTATGCTATCTGGTAAGCAAAATGTCACCTTTGCATGTATAGTTGATCTACATGTTAAATACTTCCAAAATAACCCCCATAATAGTGTAGATTCTTTTTTTTGACTAATTTTATGGTTAACTGCTGACAGTCTCATAATCAGCAAGTGATTGTAAACTTGACAGAATTTCACCATTGTGGTCTAATTCTCTGTTTTGAGAAAAATCAATCAAATCATGTGTGGAGGATAAAAACACATGCCAGTTAAGGCAAAATGTTCAAAGTTTAAGAACTGTCAACTTCTTTCTATCCACCTGCTGAAGATTTTAGCAGGAACATTTGAAAAAATGACTGTGATTTTAAACCAAAAGGTATTTTATTTATATACTAACAGCAGTATGAGCATCAACTGGAATTTGTTCAGCATCTTAACTCTCTCTTATTAATAACTGTCAAATGCATGCATAGATCATGCCACACCATATAACAGACCTAAAAGTGATTTGGGAAGGGTGTTGGAGTCCAGCTGTCAGAGAGCAACAGAGCACAAGTCTGTCAAACATATGTTTCTTTGCCATTCGAGCTATCCGTCCATTTCTGGACAAATCTGGGTTAACTATCCTGGTTATTACATTAGTGATTAGCCGATTGGATTATGATAATTCATTGTATAATATTAAACAGATTCATCTAAACAAAAATGTAGCAATCAAGCTATTAACTCCTTCAAAGAAATCAGATTATATTACTCCTTTTCTGTCTAGTGTCTTATAGTATGAATTTAAAATCCCACTTCTAGCCCATAAGGCTTTTGCTATATATATCTGAGGCGCTGATTCCTTACTGCCTCGTCTAGTCATGCTCAGTCAGCATGGAACCTCTAAGCTGCAGGAGAGAACTGTGCAATGGGCAGGAGAGACAGGTCTGAATCAACCCCGAGTCAGGACCATCATTTTTGGGAATGTTAAATTTGTAGTGCATTTGGAATGGATGTTGTACAGATTTGTTTAATGTGGGTGTGCTGACAAGGAACTGTCCATACCGTGGTGCTGAAAAGCAGTGTACACACTTTAATAAAAGTGGTGCTTGCTGGCCGTTCTTGTCATTTATTTTGTGGCAGTAACTTACGAGTCAATATGTAGCCATAGTGGTTGTCATTTTTTTTTTTTTCAAACATCAGCTGCCATGGCTAACAGTAATTTGGGTTTTCAGCACTGGTATCTGGATAGTGCAGCTAGTGGCAGCACCGTTTGTATAGTGCAGATAGGGAGGAGTAGCCTAGTGGTTGAGGCAAGGTACTTCAGGCCAGAAGGTCGGGGGTTCAAATCCCACTAGAGGACAGCAACCTTGGGCTGGAAGGACTGGCGTTTCTAGTCCCACAGATGCTCCTTGTGGTCTTGGGCAAGCCACTTAATCCTCCATTGCCCATGTTCCCTGTAAGTATTAGTGTATGTGTCTCATATCCCCGCGTGTTAAATGTATCCCCCAACTGTGTTGTGACCGCTTTGATTGAAGGATAAGGCGGTATACAAAACTGTCTAAATAAAAATAAATATTGAGCACTGTTGTATGGAATGCCTATCCAGACAGCCTTAGTACAGCTTTTTTGTTTCCCTAAGTTAACCAGATGGTAGTGCTGAATATTACCACTATATGCGTAATTGCCGGCTCTGCTCACAGACCGCCCTGGCCCTATCTGGATAGTGCCAGAGCAGTCTATAAGGACATTCAGTGGCTCTATCTGTATAATGCCAGTGAATGTCCCAGTCAGTGGCACTTAACTGGTTAGCAGTCCTGCTAGCAAAATAAATGCCGTCGAATATTGGGCTGTTTGTTTTTATATGTACTGCCGCATCTAAATTTTGTTTCTCCATTTTTGTGTTGTTGTCTTGGTATGCTCTCAGAATCTTGCAGGATTATACTTGACTAGATCAGAACTGGCATTTCTTTTGTCCTGCAGGAATTAATGGTAGTGCACTCAATTTGAGGTTGTTGCACAAGATAGTTGGATGGCAACACTGAAAACATCATATCCTTAAAATCAAAACGGAATTTTTTCCCCTTTTGTATTTACTCAGAATCTGCAAGTTAAGTTTTTCACTTACATTATATGATGTGGAGGCTCAGATTTTGTTCTAACCACAGAACTAATGGAGCCTATTTCTCAGAATGCTGGCATCCTTGGTCCATGCATACACACATACTGCAAAAGAATATACCCTGCTAGATTCCCTTTGTTCCCATGAAATGTCTTGAAAGCTTGGAGAGATGAACACACCACAGTCTTTAACCTTCTTTTTCTTTAGATAGGAGGTTGATAGTAGTGAGTGTGACTTGCCAGTCCTAAACTTCAGATCATTGTAAGTTCAAATTTTGTCCTCTTAGATCATCGTCCTAAAAATGGGCTCGACTTCATAAGTATTATGATTCAGTTCTGGCTTTTAAATCCACCCAGTACATTATTTAGGAGAGAATGAACTAAACCTTAATTACATAGGAGGTGGTACGCCAAGATAAATGTCGGTCAAAATCCTTGTCACCAAGAACTGCTAACACCCATCTAGTTTTGCTGTAAAGTTGAAGCGTATGCCTTCCTCAACATTTTCTGCATGCAGACACATAAGAGGGGGCCAACTTAAAATTTTCCCTGCTGAACCCATGCAACTAGTTGTGCTGGGCACCCCTTTTTTATTATACATTAAACTTTGTACAAATGAAACATAAGCATAAAATGAGAAAAAGCAATATAAAAACAAGAAAATGTTACAATTGAAATATCCTCATAAAGCGCCCCCCCCCCCCCCATTTAGAGTTGGCTGGAGCATTAAGATGAAAAATGAAAGTTAAATAATGCAATAAACAATAAGAATATACCAAAAAGAAAAAAAACTGCTGGGTACCCACTAAATACATTATACCCCCTGTATAACTATACAAACTGGCAAATGTTGCCTCTAATTAGCCAAGCCTCAATTATCAACAGTGTAACTATTCAAAGCGTCGTCTAATTGAATAACATAAAAAGATACAGTTATTCCTTTGGAATGAAACCAGGCACTTACATGGAAATTTAAGGAAAAACGTTGCCCCTGAAGTCAATACCCGAGGTTTCAAGGCCAAAAAAGACTTCTGCCTCAGTTATGTAGGCCTGGAAACATCTGGGAAAATGCTAATCTTTTGACCACAGAAGACTTCATTCTTCTTCTGAAAATATAACTTCAATATAACATTTTTATCAATTTCAGACTTAAAGGAAACTAATAGTGTAGCACAAGTGGGAATCTCATCCTTTGAAGATTCAAGAAATACAGATAAATCCAAGCTCTCCGCAGGTGACAAAGCCTGCCTTTCTACCACTTCTCCAGCAGCTTTAACCTCTTAATTGAGGGAGCTGAATTAACTCATCCTCCCCTTGACATTTAGCAAATGGGGAAGCTGAGTTAACCTGCTGGCGATAGTGGTAATGCCTCTGGTTGAAAGAACTTACTGCCCCTGCACCTTAATGAAGTCTTCTCCTCCGATCTCTCCGGCATCAGCGATCACTGGCCGAGGACAGTCTGAAAGACAGCGTGTGTATGAAAACAGTGGCAGGTTCTCCTGCTAAAACCGTAGCAGATCAGCTGTGTCTGTGTGTGGCTGAGCTGCTACGGTTCTGGCGGGAAAGTACACCGCCATGGGGACTGGTACAAAGGACAAAACAAATAGTGCGAAGCAATTACAAAGCAAAAATAAGGCTATAGTCCAAATCACAGGCAAATGAACCTAATTAACAAGCACAATTTTTTTTTTAATATTTAAGTTTTTATTGTCCAACATTTGCTTAACATAAACATCCACTTGTACAGGTAACATTCATTCCACTATGCATATTGTAACTAAGACCATATACTGCTGTATATAAAGACACTCCAAAAAGATTATTAGATATTATTCCCTCTGTTAACATCATATCCCAGTCTCATTATGTATCCGTAATAAACAGTTTAATCTATACCCTGTCTACAATCTATTATGTTACTATCTTAGTTTAATTGTGTTTAGTACCATCTTTAGTCCATCCTTTATCTGCTTATGCTGTACAGGCCATTACCCTCTGGTGGTTAATTTTTTTTGCAACACTATTTTTCCCCCCTACCTTTTGGATTGTTTGCATAATATCATCCAACCATTTTAGTCTTTTACCCCTCCACCTCTCCCCCTGCGTCGCCATCCCCCCCCCATCTCCCTTCCCCTACCTCCCATCTCCCCTTCCCAAGACACTCAGAGGAGTCTCCCACTCTTCCTCAAAGTGATCCACTTTTTGCCTTTGGATTGCCGTGAGTTTTTCCATGAGCACTATATATCTAAGCCGCTCATATTTCTTCACCCCTGGTGCTTCCACCTGCTTCCATGCTGCTGCAATTTTGCACCGTGCTGCACTGAGCAGGCTATCACTGCCCTACTCCTACTCCCCTGTTGACTCTCTCTCCACCAGAACAGCAAATAGATACTAGGATCCGTTTCCACCACCATCTCCAACCTCCCTTTCATCCATCCCTGTACCCTCTTCCAAAAGCCCTGTATCTTCAGTCTCGCCTACCATATGTGCCAAAAAGTCCCCTTTTCTCCGCATGCCCGCCAGCACTCGGTGACACTATGGGAGACATCTTATGTAGCCTCTCTGGCATGTAATACCATCTGAGCAAAATTTTGTAGCAGTTTTCTCTATGTGACTCGAAGGCACACATTGCATTTTTTTTACTAGACCATGGAGCCCGTCTAATCTAATCCCATATCTGTTTCCAGTCCTTAACCATGATTCCCCCACCTCCCTCCAAAACCTTTTCCCATTCTTGCATATACTTCTTCCCCTCCCCTCCTTTCATCTTAAATAATGGCATACTTGGCTATGTGGGTATCTATCTGTTTTCTGCAGGTCATACTCCTCCCTTAGCTCATCGAAGGATTTAATCTCCCCCTCCTCTACCAACTGATAGAAACATACTAACCTCCTATCCCGCCATCTTTCAAAGGCTCTCTCCTCCCACCCAGGCGTAAAGTCCGATCATCCCCTCAACGGGGTCATTAATGAGAGGCAGTTTTTCTTCTCACCCCCAGTTAACCAAGGCCATTCCTCCAATCTGCTCCCTCATATATAAGAGCTTTCTAAATCCACATATGGTTTATAGTCTCCAATCTGTCTCCAATCCATTACATGCCTTATTTGAGCTGCCTTAATATTTGCTACCACCAACCCCCCCTTCCCCTCTAGAGGTGTACATTACCTCCCGAGCTACTCTAGGCGGCTTCCGTCACCAGATACACTGGAACACCTTCCTCTCCAGGGTTGTTAAGGCCATATCTGGGAATGCTACCAAAAGCATGCAATGTTGGTCAGTCTCCTTTTTTCCATGGAGCCCAATGTATGCCTGTCCCATTTTTTTCTGGAAAAATCCTCTAAACATTATCCTTAAAAGTTGTTGTTTTCCTGGTTTGCATACCTGTTCCTCTTCCTGCCTTGAGCCGGCGCTGTTCTTGGCTCCCCCTAACATAAGAACATAAGATATGCCATACTGGGTCAGACCAAGGTCCATCAAGCCCAGTATTCTGTTTCCAACAGTGGCCAATCTAGGTCATATGTACCTAGCAGTTTCCCCAAGAGACACAAGTTCCACAATGTTTGTACTGGGTCAAGCATTGATATCTTCGGTCACTTCTTAATGGTTTATGGACCTTTCCTCCAGGAACTTGTCCAAACCTTTTTTAAACCCAGCTACACTAACAGCCTTTACTACATCCTCTGGTAACAAATTCCAGAGTTTGATTACACGTTGAGTGAAAAAATATTTTCTTTTATTAGTCTTAAATAGTTTACCCTGTAGCTTCATTGCATGTCCCCTAGTCTTTCTATATTCTGATAAGGTAAACAATCGATCTACGTTTACCCGTTCCACTCCGTTCATTAATTTATAGACTTCTATCATATCTCCCCTCAGCCGTCTCTTTTCCAGGTTAAAGAGCCCTAACCTTTTAAGCCTTTCTTCATAGGAGTATCCTTCCATCCCCTTTACCATTTTGGTGGCTCTTCTCTGAACCTTTTCTAAAATCGCTATATCCTTTTTAAGATACGGCGACCAGAATTGCACACAATATTCAAGGTGCAGTCTCACCATGGAACGATATAGAGGCATTATAATATCTTTTGTTTTATTTTCCATTCCTTTCCTTATCATACCTAGCATTCTATTTGTTCTCTTGGCTGCCGCTGCACACTGGGCCGAGGGTTTTAGCATGGTATCCACAATGACGCCTAAATCTTTTTCCTGGGTGGTGGTTCCTAATGTGGAACCTTGCATCGTGTAACCATAGTTTGGGTTGTTCTTCCCTAGGTGCATAACCTTGCACTTGTCCACATTAAATTTCATCTGCCATTTTGATGCCCAGTCTTCCAATTTATCAAGATCCTCTTGCAATTTTTCACAATCCTCTTGGGTTTTAACAACTTTAAATAGTTTTGTGTCATCTGCAAATTTGATAACCTCACTCGTTATTCCATTTTCCAGGTCATTTATAAATATGTCAAAAAGCAGCGGACCCAGCACAGATCCCTGGGGTACACCACTATTCACCTTTCTCCTTTGGGAAAATTGGCCATTTAGCCCTACCCTCTGCTTTCTATCTTTTAACCAGTTCCTGATCCACAATAGTACACTGCCTCCTATCCCATGACTCTTTAATTTTGCCAAAAGTCTCTGATGAGGGACCTTGTCAAAGGCTTTCTGAAAGTCCAGATACACAATATCAGCCGACTCACCTTTGTCCACCTGTTTATTCACTCCTTCAAAAAAACATAACAGATTAGTAAGACAAGATCTTCCTTGTCTAAAGCCATGTTGGCTGTCTCCCATTAGGTTGTGACTATCTACATGCTGAGTAATTTTATTCTTTATGATAGTTTCTACCATTTTTCCCGTTACTGACGTCCGGCTCACCGGTCTGTAGTTTCCCAGATCACCCCTGGAACCCTTTTTAAAAATTGGTGTTACATTGGCGATCCTCCAATCTTCAGGTATTAGAGATGATTTTAATGATAGTTCACAGATTACTGATAGCAGTTCTGCAATCTCATATTTCAGTTCTTTCAACACCCTTGGATGTATACCATCCGGCCCAGGTGATTTGCTACTCTTCAGTTTATCTAATAGTTGTAAGACATCTTCCCGATGTATCGATATTTCCTTCAATTCTTCCGCACCTTTAAATACCACTTCAGTCATGGGTAACATCCCTACATCTTCCTCAGTAAAGACCGAAGCAAAGAATTCATTCAGTCTCTCCGCTATCGCCTTGTCGCCTCTTAGTGCTCCTTTAACCCCTTTATCATCTAATGGACCAACTGACTCTCTCACAGGTTTTTTGCTACGAATGTACTTGAAAAGGTCTTTATTTCGCGTTTTTGCTTCCGCAGCAAGCTTCTTCTCAAATTCTCTCTTTGCCTGCCTTATCAATGCCTTGCATTTGACTTGCCAGTGCTTGTGCTGTTTCCAGGTTTCGTCGTTTGGCTCTTTTTTCCATTTCCTGAAAGATGCTTTTTTGGCAACAGCCTCTCTGACCTCACCTTTAAACCATGCTGGCAGGTTTTTGGACTTCCTTCCACTTTTCTTAAAGCGTGGAATACAGCTGGTCTGGGCTTCCAAGATAGTATTTTTCAACAACACCCAAGCTTGATATACGTCTTTAACCTTCGCAACTGCTCCTTTTAGTTTTTTCTTAACTGTTTTCCTCATTTTATCATTGAAGCCATCTTTAAAATCAGCTGCACGCTGCCGGGAGTCCCTCTGCACCTCCGGACACCATTGGATCAGCAGCACAGAGGGTAGAGCATGTTTGCTCCTCCTGCACCTCCCCCAGCCCAATTGGGGCTTGAAGCCATCTTTAAAATCAGCTGCACGCTGCCGGGAGTCCCTCTGCTCCTCCGGACACCATTGGATCAGCGGCACAGAGGGTAGAGCATGTTTGCTCCTCCTGCACCTCCCCCAGCCCAATCGGGGCTTGAAGCCATCTTTAAAATCAGCTGCACGCCAAGGCGTGCCCGCGCCTTGCGGGCCCGCGCCTGAGGGCCTCGCCAGAGGGCCCTTTGGCACGGCCCTTAGGCAGAGGCCTACATCAAAACGCCTGATCAACCTCCGTCAGATCCACCTCTCAAGTAAAAAGCAGCTTGAGCTCCCCTTGGGTTGAGCTCGCGCCCAACACACACATCGAAACAGTGACAACGATACTCAAGCACATAGCAGCCTGAGCTCTTTGAGAACTGAGATCACCCCTTCAGCAACACGAACAAAGTCTCAGAGCACAGCAAGTATAACTGTTCAGTTGACAATCTAGCTTTAAATGTACCTCAGCCAGCTCAGATTGTGCAACTAGCCTCTTCATACTAGCAACCCTCTTTCAACTATATTTTTGTCAAAATTGTCACCAATAACCTGCTCCCTTATGCACTACTGCCAATAGCCATTATACTGTAGTAGTATACTGCCACTAGTAGTCATACATTTCTTTAGGAATTATTGCCAACCTGCTACAAATACTGTTGTCAGTATTAATTTAGTCCCCATCCCTCTCATACTGTTATACTGTTGTTTACAAATCAATAGTCATTATACTGTTGCCAGTACTAATTAGTCTTTATACTGCCTTTATACTGTTGCCAGTAACAATTAGTCATTATACTGCTGCCAGTAATTAGTCCTCATACCCATCTTTCATACATTGTACTAACGTTGTCTGTAACCCTTTATACTGTTGCCAGTAATAATTAGTCATTGTACTGTTACTAGTAACCTCATACACTGTGATACTGTTGTAACCCAGGAGTCATTATACTGTTGCCAGTAGCCACCCAGACCAGTGATTCCATACTGTTACCAGTATTTTCATACACTGTGATACTGTTGTTGGTAACCTAGTAGCCATTATACTGTTGCCAGTAGCCACCCAGTCCATTGGAAACTGTGACACACAGCTATTTATTAATTGCCATACTCATCCCTCATACCCTGCTATACTATTGTCTGTACCATACCACTAGTAATCTAGAATGTACAAAGTCCCATTATCACTCATTACCCTCCTCACCCTTGGTCTCCCCTGCGTCACAAATGCCCTTAACCAGGATACCAGCTACATACCAATACTACATACAATTGGAAGGAGATGGTATGAATTCCCCCACCACACAATGGCAAAAAACAACCATACATCCTACTCACATCTACTTAACATCCCTCTACAAGACATCATCAAAACACAAGCTGAGAAACATCATCGCCAACGACTACTGAAATGTGCGTTGATAAATGCCAGATCAGTACGATCAAAATGGCCTGCAGCCATGGACCTGATTCCACTATACAATCTTGACATCCTGATGGTCACGGAAACATGGCTGTCTGATTATGACAACGTTCTCCTGAATCAGATGCTGCCACCAGGATTCGATCTTTACACATGCCACAGGTCCACTCAGAAAGGAGGTGGAATGCTCATCCTCGCCAAAGCAGATTTAAACTTCAAGCTATGCAATTCCTCCAGCTCAGCCCACCTTGACTCCCTCACCATATCTAATGAACTCTGCTCAATCAACCTTCTTTATCGAGCACCCTCCCCATTACCGGATGACCTTCCAACAATAATTGAGCTCGCATGCACTGCATCCACCCCACGCTCTCCAAATTGGTTAGTTGGTGATTTCAACCTCCCATCTCTCCATGACAGCCACTCAGCAGCATTTCTAGATGCACTAGAGGATCTAGGCTACAAACAATACGTCGACTCACCCACTCACACTAAGGGAGGTAAACTAGACCTCATTTTCGCACCTCATTTCAACACCACAACACACCAAGCCCTTGCTCTGTCGGTTCTACCAGTGCCATGGTCAGATCACTACCTTATCCGATTCAATATACCCACCTTTACTTCTCAAAAGAGCCAAATACCATCTAACACACCTGGAACCCACACAGCTCGCTTTCAACCTCTCAACCGCGACACTGTCCTAGAAAGCCTTCAACCACTTATGACCAACACCACCCTCAACTTAGACGACCTTATAGCCAAATGGGATGAGAACCTCAGAGCTGCCTCATGTCCATTGCACAATGACAAGAAAACAAGAAAACGAGAACACGCGCCATGGTTCTCTACTGACCTTCGTACATCTCTCAACCACTTAAGCAAACTTGAGAGACAATGGCGAAGAACCCATTCACCAGAGGCCCTTGCAGCATACAATACATACTTAGCTACCCACCGTGGGAAGATAACACTGAGTAGGAAACTCTACCACACAAACTTATTGAAACGCTCCATCAATAAACCACATGCACTATTTAGGTTAGTAAAATCCATAACAGGAGAGCCAGTTTCAGCCCAACCTGCAATGCCTCAGCCACAGGACTATGCAAACTACCTGCAATCAAAAATGATTAAGGCCAGCACGAACATAAATATCACCAACCCCTCTGTAGCACTCAAGGCAGCCCCAATAACACCATTTTGTAATTTCAACACGGTATCAACTAGTGAGATTGAGAACATTATCGCCTCCATCAATCCTAGCACGGCACCTAATGACCCATGCCCAGCCAGCTGGATCAAAGATCTACGACACGATCTAAGCCAAATCTTGTGCAAGATGCTGAATCAGTCCTTTCTAACTGGATCATTCCCCCAGTGTCTGAAACACACCTCTATCAGGCCCCTACTGAAAAACAGCAAACTTGATCCATCCAAAGTTGAATCATTTAGGCCAATCTCGAGCATCCCCCAACTTGCAAAAATCATCGAGAAAGCTGCTCAACAACAGATCCAGCATCACATTGACACGGAAGCTCCACTAGACCAATCACAACATGGATTCAGAGAAGCACATGGAGTCGACACAATCCTTACAACCCTATTCGATGATCTGATCACAGGAATAAACAGCATCCAACAAGGATTTGTCCTCATCTTTCTAGACATCTCCGCCGCCTTCGACTCTGTGAATCACGATATACTTCTGCAACGCCTGATAGAAAAGGGGATTCGAAGCACAGCACTGGAATGGTGTAAATCCTACCTTTCCAATAGGTGGCAACAAGTCAAGACAGACCAGGAATCCTCGGAACCATTCCTACAATCTCAAGGTGTACCGCAAGGATCTTCCTTATCGGCACTAATGTTCAATATATATATGCAGCCGATATGTGAATTGATCCGATCCTTCAACGTACAATGCCTGGCATACGCCGATGACCACCTCATATACATGCCGTTCAAAATTGACCAACCAGTGTTTTCCCCAATCAATTGTTTCGGAGCAGTAGCGGAATGGCTGCTGTCACAAAACTTACGAATCAATCATAGCAAAACTGATGTTCTTTTTGTGACAAGGAACCGTAAGTTCGTACCTCCTCCATCGATACTGGTCAACAACATAGAATTGACGTCCAAACCCACAATCCGATATCTCGGCATCACTTTGGATCAACACCTGGATATGACAATGCATGTAAAGAATGTGACAAAGACTATATATCATAAGATCAGAACACTCCGCCACCTCCGCCCCCTACTTGATTACACTGACTACCGTTCAACCTTCCAGGCATTAGTCCTCCCACATCTAGATTTTGCTAACATCATCCTCCACGGGATCTCTCAATCAACTTTAAATCCGCTTCGTCTGGCTATGAATACAGCTGCAAGGATCCTCTCTGGGTCACCAAGATCTGCTCACATAACGCCCATCATGAAAGACCTACACTGGCTACCTCTACAAGCCCGTCTCCACTATAAGTGTCTAATCCTGACCTTCAAAGCCATGAATAATTACCCACCCACACCAATCAGCAGCCTAATTCACAGCACCCTCGAAAATAGAAACAGGAGATCTACTGCTACGAACACCTTAATAGTTCCTAAGATGATGACATCATGTACTATAGCTACGTCAAACAGAGCTTTCTCAATATTCGCCCCTCTAAACTGGAATACACTTCCACATGAAATCCGTGGCATCAAGAGCCTAATACAATTCCGAAAAGCCGTGAAACACCATTTGTTCACAAAATGTTACCCAGAAGCTATCCTGGACACTCACACATCTACCAAGATTCCCACATACCCCAGATGCCTTAGCACTCTAATACAACCAGAAAATGGTTAGGCTACACGATAGCCCACTAGACAAACAAGATAACCCTTAACTGCTCCACCCACATGAATCACGCACAATATCCAATCGAGTTTAGAATATTGTATATAGTTAAAATATATATATATATATATATATATATATATATATATAGTATAGAGTTAACTGTACATAGTTTCCCCCGGTTATCTCATGTATTATCCTCCCTGTTCTTTGTAAACTCAATGTTGTTGTAGGCATTGCAGTATGTTTTTGTTCATTGTACACCGCACTGATTTTTAATAGCGCGGTATAGAAGAAATGTTAAATAAATAATAATAATAATCATAGTCTCCCTTTCGAAAGTTAAAAGGTAGTACTGTGGATTTCCTTACTATCCCTCCTCCACTAATTAAAGGCGATCATGCTATGATCACTATTGCCAAGTGGCCCCAACACCCTTATCTCTTGCACTAGATCTGGTGTTCCACTAAGGACTAGGTCTAATATGGCTTCCCCTCTGGTCGGTTCATGAACCAGCTCCTCCAAGAAGCAGTCATTTATTTCATCTAGGAACTTTATCTCCCTAGCATGTCCTGACGTGACACTGACCCAGTCGATACCGGGGTAATTGAAATCACCCATTATTATTACTGCGCTGTAACGTTTGTTAGCTTCCTTGATTTCTTTGAGCATTTCATCATCCATTTGGTCATTCTGGCCAGGTGCTCGATAGTACACCCCCACTGCCATCGCCTTCCCCCTTTTATATGGAATTTCAATCCATATAGATTCTACAGCAGATTTTGTTTCCTGCAAAACTTTAATCCTTTCTGAGTCAATGCCCTCTCTAACATAGAGCGCAACCCCTCCACCAATTTGATCAGCTCTATCATTACGATATAGTTTGTACCCAGGTATCACAGTGTCCCACTGGTTGTCCTCCTTCCACCATGTCTCTGATATTCCAATCATATCTAACCTTTCATTTAGTGCTATATATTCTAACTCTCCCATCTTATTCTTTAGACTTCTAGCATTTGCATACAAGCATTTTAGAGAATGTATTTTATTCATGTTAATTTGGCTATTGTTAGATATGGGTGAATTGGGATCTTTAAGCTCTGTCTGCTCCATACTTGAGGGCATTTGGGCTACTTTACTCTTTTGTGGAACCTCTCTGCTTTTGGTAGTATCCTTCAAGGATACATTCTTCCGAACCATCCGCTCTTGGGCGACTGTCGGCTTTCCCCTAATATCTAGTTTAAAAGCTGCTCTTATCTCCTTTTTAAAGGTTAATGCCAGCAGCCTGGTTCCATCCCGGTTAAGCCTTTTTGACGAGGCTTGTCCTCGACCAGCCTTTGCGCCTTTTTTCACCCAGGGGTTGTCGACCCCAGCTGGGTGTCCCCCACCATTTCCCCCGGTGGGTTCAAAAAGTGTGATTGCTGCAGTCAAACCATGTCTGTTGCAGACATCCATGACTGCTGCTTATGCTGCCTTGGCCCGGACCACGATAGTACCACCTGCGACCTATGCTAGGCCATGACTCCGAAAACCAACAAGAAAAGGTCGAAGTTGCAGGAGAGGATGTTCCCACGGTTCGACTCAGCTCCGGCGTCCCCGACGCTGAGTCCCAAGGCGAGCACTTCCCGTGAGGCCCGGGCATCTTCGGAGTCCTGTGGCAGCAGCTCCTCTGTAAAGATCCTGGACCCCAGAAAGAAAAAGAAAAAATCTTTGAGACCAGTCGAGGTTCCACCGGTGAAATCCGGTAAGGTCCGGCGGTGGGACTCGGACGACTCCGAGCAGTGCCCCCCCTAAGGTCTCTAAGAAGGAGTCCTCAGCCAGCGGTGACTGTGCGAAGCTCGTCGAGGCCCTCGATGCTTATGCCGACAGTTGCGAAACCTTTTGGCATCAAATCCAGAATGGCGATCCTGGAGCAGAATATTTCTGCCATCCTGGCCTTTGCAGCAGGCGATGATTTCAGGTTCGTCTGCATCATCTGCCCCAACAACTGGGCCCCCGACTATGATGGAGTCCCCGGGTTTCAAGCTAGGCTGGCCTTGGGCGAGCACTCACCACCGATCGAGATCCAAGTCTCGATCATCGGGTGTCCAGTCCTCCCCAGCTAGTTTCCGGGAGTCCAACCCTAGATCCAATAGAGGACCCCGTTTCCTTGGGGCCTGCCTTGATGTCGTCCGGCTCTGATTGGGAGACCAATGTCGAGGCCTCTCCTGAGAGCTCGGCACAGACACGTCCCTTCAGAGCTGTCTCCCTCGGAGCCCTGGTGCCATTTCCTCCCCCTCCCCGAGGGCGTGGCCTTCCACAACTTGGTCCGGGACATGGCCCGGGCCCTTTCGGTCCTGACCGAGTCAGAGGAAGACCCATCCTCTGACTCGAGAAAGAACTGGAGATTCTCCATTACGAATGCCCGCCAAAGGGAGACTCTTACATTGCCGGTACAGCCCATCCTCGAGAGGCTGCTCCTGCAGATGTGGGAGACCCTGGCCTCAAGTGCCGGTGGTCAGTCGATGCCTTGATGCCATCTACCACTTCAATAAGGGCCCGCTGTTCCGAAAGTCTCAACTCCCACATAACTTCATGGTTGTGGAGTCTGCTATGCAAAAGCTGAAAAGTCAGAAGAACTACACTTCTGCTCCCCTGGGCAGAGAGGCCCGAGCCCTCGATGCCCTCTGGCACAAGTGCTTCCAGGGATCCATGCTGGGCTGTTGGATACAGACCTATGAATTGTACATAGGCATGTACTTCAAGGGCCTCATCCAAGAACTGGCAGGCTTCTCTGCAGGCCTCGCCAGGGAACCCCTCCAGAGGTTGCAAGCCCTGACAGCCGGGATCCAGGACTGCTCGAAGTAAGTTCCTTTCCCGTGCCGCCTACAATGGCTTTGAATCCACAGCCCGAGTAGCAGCAGTGGGCATAAGAGCCCGATGCCAGGCCTGTTTGCAGTCCTCCAACCTTGAGCAGTGGGTGCAAGAGAAATTGCTCAATGTCCCCAGCACTGGGGAAAACTTGTTCGGCAAGCCCATGGCCGAGATAGAGGCTGAGGTTGTGACCAAGCAGAGGCTCTTGAGAAAAACCTCAACCCTTTCCCGGAAGAAACCGTCAGGAAAAAGACCACTTCCTGAGGAAAAAGGGATCCTTTTACCAGGGCCAGTACCAACCCTACTCGGGGCAACAGCAACAGGGCCCCCAGCCCAAGAGCCAGGGCTATGGGCAGAGGAAGCTAAAGGCTCAGAAGCCTCAGCCACCAGCTTTCACCCAGCCTGGGGGGGGGGGGGGAGGGCTTTTGACTCTCCCCCAGGAGACCCTCCCCAGCCCACAGGTGGGCCAGGGTCACCACGGACCAGTGGGTCATGCAAGTGGTAAAGGAGGGCTATCTCCTCAGGTTCCAGCAAACACTCCCAGGGTTTTCCCCAGGAGAGCCAGTGCGGTCTCTCCTTCATCAGATCTTGCTTCTTTCAGAGCTTGCAGGGCTTCTCAAGGACAGGGCGTTAAAACCTGTTCCCAGGCATTTGTGGGGGAAAGTTTCTACTGCAGGTATTTTCTTGTCCCCAATAGAACTGGGGGCCTCAGGTCCATACTGGACCTGCGAAACCTGAACAAGTTTCTGGTGAGGGAGAAGTTCAAGATGCTCTCCCTTGGAATTCTGCTGCCCTTCCTCCATCAGGGAGATTGGCTGTGCTTCTTAGAACTAAAGGATGCCTATACCCACATCCTGATCCACCCCTCCCACAGACAGTACTCGTGGTGGGAGGAGAACACTACCAGTGCAGTGCTTCCATTTGGCCTGGCCTCTTCGCCAAGAGTCTTTACAAAGTGCCTGGTGGTCATGGCCACCCACATGCGACTACAAGGGGCCTTTGTCTTCCTCTGTCTGGATGATTGGCTAATCAGAAGCAACATTGCCTCCAAGGTCAGCAAGGCTGCAGGGCGAATAATCCGCCTCCTGCAGCACCTGGGGTTCGTCATAAATTACCCCAAATCTCATCTCTCCCCATCCCAAAATCTGGAGTTCATAGGTGCCCAACTGGACACGTTACAGGTCAAGGCTTTCCTCCCAAAGGAAAGGGCACATCACCTCGTGCAGCTGGCGGGAGAGGTGCAGACTCACCGATTTGTACTGGCTCGCCGTCTCCTCCATCTATTGGGCCACATGGCCTCCACGGTCCATGTCACGCCCCTAGCCTGCTTGCATATGCCAGTGGGCCAGTGGTGCCTCCACTCCCAGTGGACTCAGGCCACAGGCAGGTTGTGCAACAGGATCAGGGTCACCCGCAAACTGGTGGACTCCCTCAACTGGTGGCAGTCCCTACGCCACCTCCAGGAAGGTATGTCCTTCCGGGCACCCGCACTGCAGAGGGTCCTGACGATGGACGCCTCCCTCCTGGGTTGGGGGGCACACTGCGGAGGCCTCAGATGGGCCTGACAACCCTGGTTCCCTCTGCTGCTCTCCTTGTTGGTGGCACTCCCAGTCCTGCTGGGTCAGGATCTGGACCTCCTGTCCAAGGAGGAGTGTTCCCTCCTGCACCCCAATCTGGGGTCACTAGCATTGATGGCGTGGCTGCTGAAAGGGGTAGCCTTAGTTCCTTTCAGTCTCCTGGGGGAAGTAGAGTAGATCCTACAGGCCTCTTGAAAACCCTTCACCAGACGAGCGTACGCCTTCAGATGGAGAAGATTCTCCGCCTGGTGTGCAGAGAGAAGAGAGAACCCTTTCTCCTGCTGTGTCGACTAGTGTTACAGTACTTATTGCACTTCTCGCACACCGGTCTGCAGTCTAATTCGGTGAGGGTGCACCTGAGTGACATAGCCACTCCCCATCACCCCGTAGAGGGGAAATCCCTCTCAAACCAGCCCCTGGTCTCCAGGTTCCTCTGAGGCCTCTTTTTATTTTTTTTATTTATTTACATTCTCTTATATACCGCGCTATTCTGCATCAGTGCGGTTTACATTGAACAAACTGAAATTACATTGAACAGGGCATTATAACTTGGAGATAACTATTTTACAGGGAACATGGGCTATGGAGGGTTAAGTGGCTTGCCCAAGACCACAAGGAGCACCTGTAGGACTAGAAACCCCAGTCCTTCCGGCCCAAGGTTGCTGTCCTCTAGTGGGCCCTAGTGCTATCGAAACCCCCTCTCTACCCTCCGATGGTGGAATGGGATCTTAATGTGGTGCTCTCCCAACTCACCAGCCCGCTGTTCGAGCCTCTGGCCACCTGCCATTTGAGATACCTCTCCTGGAACGTGGTCTTTCTGGTGGCCTTCACATCTGCTCGAAGAGTGAGCGAACTCCAGGCCTTGGTGGCAGATCTGCCATATACAATGTTCTATAAGAACAGGGTAGTGCTCTGCACACACCCCAAATTCCTCCCCAAGGTGGTTTTTCCCTTCCACCTCAACCAGGAGGTGGTCCTTCCCACCTTTTTACCAAGGCCCCATGTCAGCAGGGAGGAACTCATTACATATGCTAGATTGTAAGTGGGCCCTGTCCTTCTATCTGCAAAGGACACATGCCTATCACAAAGCTTCTCAGCTCTGTGTCATATGACTCCAGTAGACTTGGGCTCCCGGTAATGAAGTGAACTCTGTCCACTTGGGTGGTGGACTGCATTGCCCTTGCCTACGAGAGAGCAGGCCTCTTCCTTGAGCACCGGATCACTGCACATCATGTAGGGGCTATGGCCACGTCTCTAGCCAACCTTTGCTCAGTGCCAGTGATGGAAATCTGCAGGGCTGTCACATGGTCTTCGATTCATACGTTTGTAGCTCATTACTGCCTGGAGAGGGAGTTCTTCAAGGACAGTCCCTTCGGGCAGGCAGTACTCCATAATATTTTCGGGGTGTAGGCAATTCCTGTCCTCCGACCCTCCTGTGTTCAGACTACTGGAGTGATAATGTCACTGGATGCTAGGGTTTTGCAGAGTCTCTCTATCAGGTCTCACCTTCCGCAACTCATGGTTACCCGGTTGATTGCCGTTGGTGCTGTCGTGGTTTGGTCCTCGGCAGCCTGGAGCCAGGGAGTCCCATATGTGAGGACTGACTTCATGTTTGTTCCTGTAGAAAGCGTAGTTGCGTGTCACAAGTGTTCTCCAGGACCAAGCAGGAAGTCGGTCCTCACATATGGGTGTCATCGGCGCCGATGAAGCCCCAGCGGAGCATTTCCCCAGCTTTCCATGAAAGCCTTTGGGAATGCTGGCACGCATGCGCGGTTCCCTTCCCACCTAAAGGTGCCATCTTACCTCAGTCTTTTTTTCCGAGAAGCCCATCGGACGTGTGTCCTGTTCTCCTGGATAAAAGTGATTTTTTTCTTCGGCGATTTTCGCTCTTTCTCCGGTTCGACGCCGGTTCCCCTCCCGCCGGGTTCAGTACACTGGTATCGAGCCCGTTTTTGCCCTTTTTCGGTTTTTGCCCTTCGTGGCTGGCGTTCGCGCCCTTTTTTCATTTTTCACTGGAAGGCCGGTCTTTTGACCTCGCTGGGGCTATTTTTTCCCTGATGGCTTCCAGTGGTTTCAAAAAGTGTGATCGGTGTAAGAAAATTTGTCTCTCACCGACACACACGACTGCTGCCTTCGGTGCCTTGGCCCTGACCACGACCCATAGTCGTGTGGACCATGTGGGAAGATGTCTTCCAAGGCACTAAAGAGTTGACAGCATCAAAAGGAAAGTTTTTTTTCTTGGACTCTGCCTCCGGCCGGGCCCGGACCTTGTCTAAGGCCTCGACATCTCGGGATTCCGATCCCGAGTGCCGTCGAAGCTCCTCGGACAGGGGGTCCCCCAACCGGGAATGTAAGAGGAAGAAGCGGCTCGAGAGGGCGTTGGAGGAGGAGGTCCCTGGTCCCTCGAGGGCCAGGTCTAAGACCCCCGACCGCCGTCCCAGGCCCCTGGACCAAGAGAAGCCTGCCAAAGTTCCTCACGTGGAGCCGGAGTCTGCTGGACACGTAAACCCCGTAGTCCTCATGGACTCTCCTCCCAGAGAGCCGACGTCGGGCCCGGCGCCGCCGGGGCTCGAGTCGGTGGCTGCTGCGTCTCCCGAGCTGAGTCTCAGGATGACAGCCTTGGAGTGCAGACTGTCTGCCTTCATGGAGCAGCAGCAGGCACTGATGGCCAGCCTGCCTGGTGCATCTGCCCTGACCACCGGGACGTCGACTTCGAAGTCAACCCCGGAGACCGAACCGATACTCGAGACCCTCGTGGCTCGAAGTCGTCCTCGGTCGAGGTCTCCCTCGACCTCCCGTTCTGGACCGAGCGTGTCGACGCCGGTGCCTCGGGGCCCCGCGGGGTCGGACCCTGACTCCTCGGACGAGTCCGCCTGGGAGACGGAGGACGAGGAGTCTCCCGATACTTTTAAGACTCGGTGCGTCCCGTCGGACTCACCGCAGTCTGATCCCCGGAGTAGATCCCCTCCGGAGGACACTAGGTTCTCGGAGTTCATCCAGGATATGACTGCTGTCTTGGCTATCCCTGCCGATCCCGAGGAAGAGCCTCGAGCCGAGGAGCTCGATGCTCTGCAGTACGACTCTCCTCCAAAAGAGGCCTTTACTGTCCCGGTTCCTCCGATGTTGGAACGGGTCCTCTTCCGAATGTGGGAGGCCCCGGCCTCGGCACCGGTTCTGAGCAAGCGAGTCTATTCGATTTATCGCCTCCGCAAAAGCCCTGGTTTCCAGAAAGCACAACTACCACACCATTCCATGGTTGTGGAATCGACCATGCATCGTCTGAAGAGCCAGAAGATGCACTCCGCGGTGCCCCCCCGGCAGGAAGGCCCGCAACCTCGATGGCGTCGGTAGGAAGTGCTTCCAGGGGTCGATGCTTGCTTGCCGTGTCCAGTCTTACAAGCTGTACATGGGCATGTACTTGCGGGACCTGGCCAAAGAACTGGCCGGCTTCTCTGCTGGTCTCTCCGGGGAACCCTTGCAGAGATTTCAGACCTTGTCCTCGGGGATTCGGGAATGCTCGAAGTTCATTTCCCGTGCCGCCTACGATGGCTTTGAGGCTTCGGCCCGAGTAGCGGCTGCCGGCATCGCGGCTCGTCGCCAGGCATGGCTGCAGTCATCGGACCTCGAACCATGGGTTCAGGACAAGTTGGTCGATGTCCCCTGCCGAGAAGGCCGCTCAGCTCGAGACAGAGCACCTTACCAGGACAAGGCTGTCGAGGAAGACCTCTGCCCCTTCATATAAGAAGAAGGGCTCGGGTAAAAAGCCCTTTAACCCGAGGAAGGGCTCTGCCTACAAACAGTACCCTCAATATCAGGCTGCCCAACCTGCCCCCCAGGGTCAGCAAGCCAAGGGCCAGGGTAATGGGCCCCGTAGGCAGAGGACCCCCAAGCCTCAGGCCCCTGCTACCACTCAGCAGGGTGGGGTTTTTGACTCCTTGAGCGTAGCCTCTCCTCCACTGCTCTCCCCACCCTGCACAGGAGGTCGCCTCACCCTCTTTGCCCACCAGTGGCCCCTTATCACTGGGGACAGTTGGGTGCTGGACATAGTTCAAAATGGCTATGTCCTCAATTTTCACCAACTGCCACCACCATATTTTCCAGGACAGCCTCCAAGGCCTCCCCTGCACACAGACCTCCTGCTACAAGAGCTTCATGATCTGTTGGTGGACAGGGCGGTGGAGCCTGTGCCTCCCCACTTGCAAGGTTACGAATTCTACTCCAGGTATTTCCTGATACCCAAAAGAACCGGTGGGCTTCGACCCATTCTGGACCTCAGAAACCTCAACAAGTTCCTAGAGAAAGAAAAGTTCAAAATGCTTACTCTTGGAACACTTCTGCCCTACCTCCAGCAGGGAGATTGGCTATGCTCCTTAGATCTAAAGGATGCGTACACTCACATTCTCATTCATCCAGACCACAGAAAGTACCTCAGGTCCATTGTGGGAGGAAACCATTATCAGTACAGAGTACTGCCTTTTGGCCTGTCCTCCGCTCCCAGGGTCTTTACCAAGTGCCTGGCAGTGGTTGCGGCCTACCTGAGAAATCAAGGCATCTTTGTCTTTCCCTATCTGGACAACTGGCTTATCAGGGGTCAGACGTTCCTGGAGGCCAGACAAGCCACCCTCACCACCATTGCTCTGCTTCAAAAGGTGGGCTTTGTCATAAACTTCGCAAAGTCCACTTTGCTCCCCTCCCAGAACTTCATAGGGGCAAGGTTGGATTCTCAACTGGCAAAGGCATTCTTGCCAGAAGACAGGGCTCAAAGGCTGATGGACGTGGCAAAGCAGTTTCTGAACAGGTCCCTGGTCTCCGCCAGGCTCTGCCTCAGGCTTCTGGTTCACATAGCTTCGACAGTACATGTGACTCCCAATGCCAGGCTCCATATGAGGCCTGCACAGTGGTGTCTTCGTACTCAGTGGTCTCAAGCCATAGGCCACTTACGAGACAGGATAAAGGTGTCCAAACAACCTTTTGGCCTCCCTCAGCTGGTGGCTACATCCACCCAATCTACTCAAGGGAATGCCCTTCCAAATGCTAGAATACTCAGTGGTCCTCACCACCGACGCCTCTCTGAAGGGCTGGGGCGCTCATTGTTTGGACAAGTGCACCCAAGGCCTCTGGTCTCCCTGGGAGGCAGCCCAACAGATCAATCTGCTGGAACTTCGAGCTATCCGCTTGGCTTTCAGAGTTTTTTCTCCAACCCTTGCTCACCACTCAGTCTTGATTCAAACAGACAACCAGGTGGCCATGTTTTATGTGAACAAGCAGGGCGGCACTGGGTCCCAGATCCTTTGTCGAGAAACTCAGGACCTTTGTTCCTTTGCCCTGAAGCACCACATGCTTCTCAAGGCGGTGTACCTCCCAGGCCAGGAGAACTGCCTGGCCGACCGGTTGAGCAGGATTCTGCAGCCCCACGAGTGGCAGCTGCATCCCTAGGTAGTTCAAAAGATCTTCCTGAAGTGGGGTCTCCCTTGGATAGATCTTTTTCCAGTCCACTAAACAAGCAGCTACCCAAGTTCTGCTCCAGGAAACCACATCCTTTGAGGATCGCACCAGATGCTTTTCTGATGTCCTGGTCTCAGGGCCTCCTGTATGTGTTTCCTCCCACGCCCTTGGTGGCCCGAACTCTGTTCAAGATTCTTCGGGACAAGGCCTCAGTCCTGCTGGTAGCTCCCAGATAGCCGAGACAGCCTTGGTTTCCTCTTCTGCTTCAACTGGCGGTGGCTCCCCCACTGCCTCTGGGGTTGTAACCCGACCTTCTCTCTCAGGAGCAGGGTTCCTTACTACACCCCAATCTCAAGACTCTCAATTTGATGGCCTGGAGGCTGCAAGGGTAGTCTTGGCTCCCTGGGCCCTGCCTCAGGAAGTTGAGGAGGTTTTCCTTGCCTCTAGAAAACAGTCCACTAGGAAAGCCTATGCTCTCAAATGGAAGAGGTTTTCTGTGTGGTGTCAGCTACGTACAGAGGATCCTTTCTCCTGTACTATGCCAGTAGTGCTTCAGTACTTACTATACTTATCAAATCAGGGACTTAAGTCCAATTCTGTTCGGGTCCACCTCTCAGCTTTAGCAGCTCACCACTCACTGGTGGAGGGACTTTCTTTGTCAGGTCACCCCTTGGTGTCCCGCTTTCTCAGGGGCTTGCTTTTGCTCAAACCCCCCATCCGTCGTCCTGCTCCTGAGTGGGAGCTGAATGTGGTCTTGAAGCAACTGACTCGCCCACCCTTTGAGCCGATGGCTACTTGTCCACTGTGCTTCCTCTCCTGGAATACACTCTTCATGATAGCCCTTACTTCGGCTAGGCGTGTGAGTGAGCTTCAGGCCCTGGTCTGTGATAGGCCTTACACCAGGATTTATAGGAACAGGGTAGTCCTCAGGACTCATCCCAAGTTCCTCCCTAAGGTTGTCTCCTCTTTCCACCTCAATCAGGAGGTGGTTCTTCCAACATTCTTCCCTAGGCCTCATGCAATCCAGGCTGAAGCAGTCCTGCATACCCTGGACTGTGGGAGGGCCTTGTCCTTCTACCTTGACCGTACGCAGGGGCATAGAAGGGCTACCCAGCTCTTCGTATCCTTTGACCCCAATAAGTTGGGGTTGGCTGTGTCCAAGCGTACCTTGTCCATCTGGGTGGCTGACTGTATCACCTGGGCTTACAAGGCGGCTGACCTTCCTTTGCAGGGTAGGGTCACGGCCCATTGTGTCAGGGCAATGGCTGCCTCAGTGGCTCATCTCCGCTCTGTGCCCTTGGTAGACATCTGCAGGGCTGCAACTTGGTCTTCAAGCCAGTCTTTTGCAGCCCACTACTGTCTGGAGAGGGAGTCCCGTAGGGACAGTGCTTTTGGCCAAGCAGTACTCCGGAATCTCTTTGAGGTTTAGGCAACTCCTGCCCTCTGTTGGGCTACCGGTGGAGGTTGTGTCCTTGAAAAGCCTTTCTTTGCTGCTGGGACTAGAGGGAGTTCTCTTGTTCAGCCTGGGTTACTCGGTAGCCCGGAGCTAGGGAGTCACCCATTTGTGAGGACTGACTTGCTGCTTGGTCCTGGAGAAAGAGTAGTTACTCACCTATAACAGGTGTTCTCCAGGTGCAGCAGGAATCAGTCATCACAACCCTCCCTCCTCCCCTTGGAGTTGCAGTTGTACCTAGTTTGTGTTTTTACATTTTTGTGTGCTTTTCTTAGCTATGTCATTTGACTGAGGTAAGATGGCACCTTTAGGCGGGAAGGGAACCGCGCATGCGTGCCAGCATTCCCAAAGGCTTTCATGGAAAGCTGGGGAAATGCTCCGCTGGGGCTTCATCGGCGCCGATGACACCCATATGTGAGGACTGATTCCTGCTGCTCCTGGAGAACACCTGTTACAGGTGAGAAACTACGCTATCCCTCCCCCTAATTTGGTATATCATAGCTTGAATCATCTTCTGCCTCAGTCTCCATGCCATCAGTCTACTCGGCTTGTCCCAAATTCATAGTAGATCTGCTTTACCTGTTGCACTGTAAATGTTATCTTTTCTGATTGTAAACTTTGCAATTCCATTCGCAACTGACCCACCTTGCGCCACTCCCTTTTTGGCCCTGTTTTTTGATATTTCATAACTGCCATTTTAATAGCCTTTGTTAGCTCCTCTTCTCGTTGTGTTTTAGCCTTTTTAATTTTAGCCGCCCACATAATGAACCTTTCTCTGATAACCACTTTGAGCCCTTCCCATTGCATAACATCCATGACCTCCCCTGTATCATTTAATAGGAGATATTCCCTAATTACTACCCTTATATCCTCTATCACCTCCTTTCATTTTAATAAGCTCTCATTTAATCTCCAAAATTTTATACCCTCTGGATGTTTCCGCTGAAACTCCAGCCATACCGGCTCATGGTCAGACATGTTATTGGCTTTATACCTTCTGTCTTTATTTCCATCATCCATTCCCTATCGACTAAGATCATATCAATCCTACTAAAGCTGTTATGCGTTGTCAAGTAAAAGGTATATTCTTGACCCTCTGGGTTAAGCTCCCGCCATGAGTCCACTAAGTTATGGTATTGCATTATTTGGTGCAGGCTTCTCCTATTGCCCTCCCTCCTTCTTGGGTGTTGTGCTGGCGATCCTGTCTTGGGCACATCACTACATTGAAAGCCCCACCTCCCCCTTAGTAATAACTTACCCTGTACCCACTCATCCAGCAATTTCTTCACACCTTTCCAAAAAGAGACTTGACCCCCCCCCCAATTCGGCCACTGTACTGACATTGTAGTTACCTCCTTGTTCCTTATCCTCCCCCTGATCCCTACCACCCTACCCTTTGATCCCAAAAGCTATCCTGGATTTGAACCCAATAGCCCTATCTAATCAAGATGGCTCCCCCCCATGTCCTGCTTTATCCCTTGAGTAGAATTGGTCTGGAAACCTATTTCTCATCTGTCTCACATCCCATTTCCTCAAATGTGTTTCTTGTAGTAAAAGTATATCCCACCTACTCCTCGCTGCCTTCTGAAAGAGTTGCTGGCGTTTCATCGGAGAGTTCAACCTCTTAACATTCAGTGATCCAATTCGAATCATCCCCAATATCCTTTAGCCCTTACCTCATCTCTGCCTTCATATCTTGCTTCTAGTCCCACTCTCCCCCCCCCATCCCTCACCTTTCCCTCCCCACCTTCCCTGCCCCCTACCCAAGCCATATCCTTGCCTGCCCAGATCATCCTTCCTAGTTCATCTAGTCCCGACCCGCTTCTCCTACCCTCCGTATCCACCCCCACTGTAGCCCCAACCCTCTCCTTACTCTGCTCCTTCACCATTCCATACCCACTTCCCACTATCCCCAGGCCATATTTCACATCCTCAATCCCCTTCATATAATCCCACATCCATCCATCCGTCCCCACTATTAATACCCACGCCTCTTCCCCTCTCCCCTCCCCCATCAGAACTTTTATTTCACCCCTATCCTCCCCCCTTACGTTGCCCCATAAGTCCAGTGTCTAGTGTTTCCTCAACCTGCTATCCAGTGTCTATTTACAGAGTCCTGATCTGGACCTCAAGGTCCTGTATTTGCTCTATCGTCTTTCTGTTCCTGCAAAAGCCCGTTCAAGCTTCTCCCCTTTGCCACACAACTCTTTGTCATTGCAAGTGAGGTTGAACTATGGGCATTATCACATTTCCCTCCTGGTATCGCCCTCACTCCACTGGCTTCGGTAGATTCTCACAGCCTATCTCCTATAGTACAGTCCATGTTTCCTCTGCTGTTTTTACCTACCTGCATGCTCCATTCACCGTTATCATTAATCCAAATGGGAACATCCACCGGTAGCACAGCCCTCTCTGTCACAGATATGCTGTCACCTCTCTAATTGCCTGCCGCCTCTCCAGGGTACCTCTGGACAGGTCATTAAATATTTCCACCTCACAGTTCTATGCTATACTCATATTTTCTTGCAGCATTAATAATGTGTTCTTTAATCGGGAAGGAGCTTAAACGGGTAATCAGATCTCATGGTTGTTTGTCCCTCCGAGGTCCCAGACTCCTATGTGCCCTTTCAATGCCCACCGGGCCCACCTCCTCTCCTCCTCTCCTCCTCCACCATCCAGCCCCAATACATGTTGAAACAGTCTTTGAGTACCAGGGTACAGTTCTTAAATTCCTTTGTCTGTCTGTTTGATTCCTCTTACCTGTAGGTTACATTGGCGTGCTCTATCCTCTATCTCCTCCAGCTTTTCTTGCAGCATCTCATGTTGGGCCCTGAGTTTTGTCTGGCCCACCTCCAGCTCCTGCAGCCCCACCGCAAGTCTGTCCACGCTCTCCAACTTCCTCTGCCCGGTGCCCTAAGGTCCCCAAGTCTTGCTGTATGGTAAGCAGTGTTGTGTTAATGTCCAGCCGCATAGCTTTTAAATCGGCTTGAATTCCCTTTTTAAATGTTTGCAGCCAGCCCTTGAGTTCAGCCCCCTCCGCTGTTGCACTTCCCTCTGACCTCTCCTCCTTGGAGCCAAGCTTTAAATCATGCTGAGAAAACTTTGCCACAAATTCCTTTGTAAAATCTGCAAATTGCTGTAATGTTCCCATTAAAAGAAACCTCAGTCCAAGAAACAGATATCCTTCGAAGTAATTTCACCACCCTGCATAGCTGAAGCCTTAAGTTCTGTAATTCTTTCTGATGGAGTTCCAACTGCAGGCAACTGCACTATCTAGGGTAGAGGAACAAAACCACCCAGAACCTATAGAATACCAATGGAAGGATCCTTGGATGTCACTGCGGGAACTCGCATATGCCCCACCTCCGCAGGTAGGGAGACCCCAGAGCTCAAAGTCCCCATTACCAGATTGTAGGGAAGAGGTCACATCCCCCAACAAATTTGGAGAGCAGACAGAAGAGTCCATGCTCCCAGACACAGGCAAATCTTCCTTCACTTTAGATGCCATTACAACATGTCTGTCCATTAGACCCACAATTTTAAGTCTTTGTTGGATTTATATTACTCAAGATAGTAGACTGTCTTCCATTTGCCCATGTCGAGTCCCCCGAGTTTCACTCTGCTCCTCCGTGCTTTAAAGGGGTGTGAGCTGTCCTTTGGGTATGCCTCTTCGAGCGTGGCCGCATCCCATGTACAGGGCCATGATTTAAAGGCCGCACAGGTGACGTCAGCGACATGCTGAAGCGTGGAGGAGCCAGGCAGCACAGCGATGAAATGGGCAAGCAGCACCAACCTTCCCATGCTTGGGCACTTCTAAAAATGTGCTCTCTGAAAGTGAACTGTTGTGATGGAGATCAGCAGGGAGAAAGCTAGAAGACTTTTGACAATTTGCTTAAAATGAATTAGAGTAAGATCACTAAATTCATGTATGTCACTTGTTTTCTTTTTTATTATGCCAGGGCTCGAGAAATCTTGGGCGCCAGATCCACTCTAGTATCCAGGATTTCATGCCCTGAAAGCTTTCTTTTTTTATGCACCGATGCTGCCTCAAATGTCTAGCTGCTTATTTCTTGCACTGCAATCGGCGATCGGCTCTCTGCAAAGAGCTTGAGCTGCATGCTAGAGGAAGTTTGGGCTAATCTCACTATCATGTATCTTGAGAGATCAGTCCAAACTTACTTCAATGCATGGCTCAAGCTTCTCACAGAGAGCCAATCACAGTGTAGGAAATAGTGTAATCAGTTAAACATTTTTGTTTATTTACCTGGGTGTCTGTTGCCTGCTGAGAGGTCCGCAGTGATCATGGATTTGGCAGTGTTAGGAGATGTTGCTGCCAGGAGGAGGGAAAACAAGCATGAATGCAACTTTAAATTTAAATTTAATAAATCAGGGATGTGGGGGTAACTGGTTTTGGGAGGCTGAGGGTGAATTGTGCCGCTTTCGGGGGGAGGGCGGGTAAAGCCGTGATCAAGGTCTGTGCAGCTTGTATGAGGTTTATGTGGTGCTGAGCAGCAGCAAAGCATGGGGTCTTGAATGAAACAAAGTTTTGTTTTTAAAGGAACAAGCCGTTGGATTGAGCAGATCTCTGGCTTCCTCATCGTCCCTCTATTCCAATCCAGGCAGGTGGGTTATGCTCCCCTACGAGCAGATGGCGAATGAGAACCACTGGTTTGATGATGGTCATGGTATAAAGGATCCTGTGCAGCCCTACACTCTCACCAGTATTTTTCAGTCTCCAGCAGTTAGAGGCTGTTTTAACCTGTGCAATCTGGTACTCTTGGAAGGAATATTCTTAATGGAGCGGTATTTTTGATTGCTCAGGACGACTTGATTTGCCTGGGTCCAGTTCTTCTGTCCTAGGGGCAAACTTGGTGGTCCAGGTCCACCTCACCTTTCTACCACTTACTGACCATCTTTCAAGTTCACTTGTGGGGTTCCTTTTCCTGCATTATCCTCTGCCCTCTTTCCCTTCCTTTAGGAGGGGGCCCATGGAGCAGTTATATTACTCACGATAGATACACAAGGCGGCAGTACCTCTGTTTTCTTCCCCAGCCATTGGGAGGGGACCTGAGGGGAAGTGTGTGTCTGAGCGGTATCTGCAGTCTCTGTGATCCTACTTTCCTACTATTGGGGAAAGAGATGGAGTTGAAAGTGAAGCCTGCAGTATCCTTGGTGCCCTCTTCTCTCTTGAGAAGGGAAGGCCTTGGAGAATGGCAAGAGGGCTCTCTGACCTGTGGTGGTCTGGTGACTAGCACCCTGGAACCTCCTCTCTCTTACCTCTGAGGTTTGAGCTAAGTGAAGGTTGTGTGTTGATGCTGGTGGCCTCCCTCGCACCTTTTAATGGAGAGAGTATGTTATAGGGGCTGCTATTCAGCTGAGCCCTGTTTATACACACACACACCTCTAGGGCTCAGGGGCCACACTTTACTGAAGGGGAGTTCATCAGAGCATCTCTGTATTTATATGGAGGGAACTTTAAAAGAAATTATGTAAGTATTAATTGTGGCTCTCCATCCCCTTTGTAGGGGTCAGGGGAATTCTGGCTCTTAATCTGTGAGAGCGGGCTTCTCCTGCAGTGAAGGGAGCGATACCATATAACTGAGAAGAGGTCTTTGTCCTGCTGTTAGGAGGGCCATCCTGAGTCTCTGGGAGCTCCAGGTGGCCTGTAAAGAACATAGGCGCTTCTATAACTTTAGGTTGCTAGGTCAGTGCAGTTTCCAGCATCTCAAGAGCTAGTGTGCAGAAGGTATACCATTGAGGGCTTATTGCCAGTGTAGAGGCATTAAAAAAAAAAAAAAAAAAAAAGTAAAAAAGTAAAAAGTTGTTTTGTCTTTGTATACTATACTGGCAGGGGAAGGCACGAATAGAAGGAATGGACGTCCCATTGGGATGTTCATCCCCGCTATTTGTGGCACAGAATAACCCTCTTAGAGAACAGTCCAAACTATAGTTACACATTGCAAGGTTCTACATTAGGAACACCAACAAGGAAAAGGGTCTAGGCGTCATCGTGGGTAAAACGTTGAAACCCTCTGCCCAGTGTACAGAGGCGGCCAAGAAAGCAAGTAGAATGCTAAGAATCATAAGGAAAGGAATGGCGAATAAAACCAAGAATATTATAATGTCTCTGTATAGCTACATAGTGTGATTGTACCTTGAATATTGTTCTGGTCACCATATCTTAAAAATGATGTAGCGGAATTAGAAAAGGTAAAGAGACGAGCCACCAAAAGGTTAAAGGGGATGGAAAGATACTCCTTTGAGGTAAGGCTTAAAGGTTTAGGGCTCTTCAACTTGGAAAAAAGACCAGCTGAAGGGAGATTGATAGAGGTCTGTAAAATAATGAATGGTGTGGAATGAGTAAACGTAGGTCGGATGTTTACTCCTTCATAGAGAGATTAGGTGACACATAATGAAGCTACCATGTATCACATTTAAGAGTAATCGGGGAAAAAATATTTTTTCACTCAACACATAATCAAACTCTGAGGATGTAATAAAAGCTGTTAGTGTAGCTGTGTTTAAAAGAGGTTTGGACAATTCCTGGTTGCAATGTCCATAAAATCTGCTCTTCTGGCAAATCGCTTTTTATTTAGCAATTCTTATATATATACCGCTTTTTATTTATTTTATTTATTTATTTAAGCTTTTCTTATATATCGCCTCTTCCAGAGATCAAAGGCGGTTTACAGATAACAAGAACTGAACAAGGTTTTACATGGAACAATTTTGAATTATTTACAATCAACTTTTGAACAACATCTTGTAGAACTAATTACAGTCAACTATTTACAGGAACAGTTGTATAGGCAGTATTGTTGATTAATTACATTGAACATTGTGAATTACATTGGAAGTACTTGAGGAGAGTTTGAGTTAATAATATCAAGTTTTAAACTTTTCATCCGAGTTCTCTTTTATTTGTGTGAGGCGTAGGGTAGGGGGGGGGTTGTATTCTGTAGTTATGGTGGGTTTGAGAGGTGTATTGTGTGGGGAGGTTCTGTTGAGTTAGTAAAATGTTCTGTGAATAAGTGGGTTTTAAGTTCTTTCCTGAAGAGATGGAGGTCTTTTATCATTCGGAGATTTAGAGGAAGTTTATTCCAAAGAGTGGGGGCGGTATAAGAGAAAGCTCTAGAGCTTGTGTTTTTTTTAGTTTTACGGATGGTTTTTAGTATGTCTGAGTGTGTTGCATTTTGCCTATGGGTTCTGAGTTCAGGTGGAGTTTGCAAGAGGGTGGATAGGTGTGAGGGTGAGATGTCATTGATGATCTTAAATGTCGTTAGGATTATTTTGTATGATGTTCTGCTGTTTATAGGGAGCCAGTGTAGATCGTATAGGATAGGAGTTATGTGGTCAGTCAGGCGGACTTTCGTTGTTACACGGGCACAGATGTTTTGGGCTCTTTGAAGGAGGTTAGTGTTTGCAAGTGGTAAACCATTTAAGAGACTATCACAATAGTCAAAGTGGGGGGTGATGAGTGCATTGATGACCGATCTGAAATCATGGGAGTCTAGGAGGGGTCTTAAGTATTGTATAGTTTTAAGTTTGTAGAATACTGTTTTGACTGTTTGTTTTATATGAGGGATCATACTAAGGGTATGGTCTAGTATTATCCCTAGGTATTTTACCTCTTTTTTGACGGGGATTGTAGTATTGTTAATTGTGATAGTATTAGGGTAGGTGGGGTCTGGTTTCCTTGACACAAACATTGCTTCCGTTTTTTTCATGTTGATGTTGAGGTAGTTGTTTTCTAGCCAGGTGTTAGCTTCTTTTGATACATTCTGATATATTCTGGTAGGAGGGATTGCTTGTGTTAATTGGGAGGGTGAGCATGATGTCGTCTGCGTAAATATAATGGTTAAATTTTTGTGTTTTTTAAATATGTTTGTGATAGGTTGAAGGTAAATGTTGAAAAGGAGGGCTGAGAGAGCTGAGCCTTGAGGAATGCCTTGACCTTGCGTGAAGGGTTCTGATGAGTTTTGACCTAGTTGGATGCGTATTACTCGGTGTGTTATATATGAGATGAACCATTGGAGTACGGTCCCACCAATTCCCAGATCTTGGAGTCTGTTAATTAGCGTGTTATGGTTGACACTGTCAAATGCGGCTGTTATATCTATGAAGATGAGGAGGAATCCTTGATTGTTATCATCTGTGCCTTTAATGAGGTTGTCCATCAATGTTAGTAAGGTTTCCACTCCATGATGTGGGCGGAATCCAAATTGGTGTGAGTCGAGGGGGGCATGAGAGTCAATATAATCCTGAAGTTGAAGTTGTATAATCTTTTCTATTATTTTGGCTACGAATGGTATGCTGGCTATGGGCCTGTATGAGTTTGGGTCCTTGGGGTCTAGTTTGTTGTTTTTTAGGATTGGGCGTAAGGAGGTGAGCTTTAGAGCATTGGGCATTAAACCTTGAGATAAGGATTGGTTTACTATCAGCTGGATGTTCATAGCGAGTTCAGCTTTGGCGTTTTTTTTACCCATGAAACTGGGCATGGGTCCAAGGGGGAGGTTGTGGTGTTGATCATTGTTATGACATTGAGGAGGTGTTTTTGGTCAGTCTCGTGAAAGGTTGTCCATTTCTTTGATTGTTTTGGGTCAGTGTGCAGAGTTATTGATTGATTAGAAGATTTGTTTCTTAGCTTCTCAGCAAAGTGTGTGGCTAAGGTTTGAACGTTTTATGTTTAAGTGTTCAGGTTATGTCTTTTGAGCTTTTGTTAGAGATTTTACGATATTAAATAGTTCTCTTGGGCGGTTAATGGCCGTATTTATCACTTTAGAGTGAGCCATGTTTCAGTGATTAGGAGTACATCAGGTTTTTCATCAATGATTAAGTCATTGATTATTGGTATTTTATTTCTTATGGATCTAGCATTTATGAGGATGAATTTTCTGGTGGAATGTGTGTAAGAGGTGTTATTTGTATTGTTAGGTTGTTGCAAGTTTATTTGTATTAGTCTTGGGTGGGGTCTATTAGGGTTGACTCGGTGGGTTAGGCCAGGTGTGAAGTTGTACATTTGTAATGTATTTCTGTATGGGTTGTGGATTATGGGGATAGTGTTGTGTGTTGTATATCTAGATTTGTGTGTATATATGTTGTGAATTAATTGGAAACTAAATATGATGAGAAGAATGGTGTTTTGAGGTCTTGTGAAGCCCATTTTCAAGGATTAATTAGTGGGACAGGTAGAAGGTATATCTTGACCCGTTAGTTAGTGGATCAGGTATGATTAGTGTTTGTTGAAGATTTCTATTTTTTAGGTTGGTGGCCTTAGAGCAATGAGGTATATGTAGGTTAGCATAAACATATAGGAGTAATCAATTCATATGTGGTAGTATCTGGCAAACCAACATATACTTACATGGGTTTTCAATTCAGTTGTAGTAGTATCAGAGGAGCTATCAGGTCTGACTGATCTAGCATGGGCAACTGCTGGGCTCGGTTAAGGTAAGAATTCAAATATAATGGTTCAAATATGCAAATATCATGGCTTCAAAGTGAATCTTTGGTAGGGTTAGACTTTCTAGTATGGTTGACTGAGGTTGATACAGCGTGTGAAATAGCATACATCGGATTGTTATATGCAAGGCCAGAAATCATCACAGAGTTCATATGCTTAGATCAGAGGAAGATTGTTAGAGAGAACAATATAAGTTCAGAGTACTTGCTTGAGGGAGGGTTTAGGGTCTCCACAGCTTCAGCGACTGGTAGAAGGAGTTTCAGAGAGAGGGGCCTTCTGGGGGCCGCCGCCTAAGGGCCACGCCAAAGGGCCCTCTGGCGAGGCCCTCTGGCGAGGCCCTCAGGCGCGGGTGCGCCGGATGGCGCCCTGTTTGTAGGGGGGCCGATCTGCCCCGATTGGTCAGCGGATGTTGCTGGGATGTCCCGCTGCTGCAGAAGGCTCGATCCCTCCTGGGAGAAAGAAAGGGCTGCTTCCTGGAACAGCGCCCTATTTGTAGGGGGGCCGATCTGCCCCGATTGGTCAGCGGATGCTGCTGGGATGTCCGCTGCTGCAGAAGGCTCGATCCCTCTTGGGAGAGCACGCGGGGGAAGCAGTGTACATTCAGGTACAATATATATTTCCCTTGTCCCCAAAGGACTCACAATCTACATTTTGTACCTGAGACAACGGAGGGTTAAATGGCTTGCCCAAGGCCACAAGGAGCATCTGTGGGACTAGAAACCCCAATCCCTCCGGCCTGAGGTTGCTGTCCTCCAGTGGGATTTGAACCCCCAATCTCTGGCCTGAGGCAAATTGCCCCAACCACTAGGCTTCCCCTTCCAAATCACTTCTATCTGTGCCCTTCTTGCTAATTCCAGACTTTGTTCCAGGCATAAGGAGCAGCAAGGTGAAAGGAGCGAACTACCTGAGTCTGTATGTCAGGCGTTTTCCCTGACCCTTTTCAAATCCAGACTGAAAACTCACCTCTTTGCTGCGCTTTTGGATCTTGACGCACCTGATCTCCTTTGTTTCCTTACAATTCTCTCTAGATGTATCCAATGTGTACAGCTACTGTGTTGTCTGTCTTGACTAGATTGTAAGCTCTGATGAGCAGGGACTGTCTTTTACATTTGTCTGTGCAGCGCTGCATACGTCTTATAGTGCTATACAAATGTTCAGCAGTCTGCAGAAAAAAAAGACCAGAGAAATTTGCTGCTTACTCTTGGGATAAAGATAGAATCTGTGTATCCTTTTGAGAACCTGACAGGTACTCGTGACCTGGATTGGCCGCTTTTGGAGCCAGGATACTGAGCTTGATGGACCCTTGGTCTGACCCAGTATGGCGTATCTTATGACATGAGCTTAAGGAGACAGGGTAAGGAGACTTTTTCTGGGAACAAACAGTTCACATATGGGGGACATTGGTGCCGATGGAGCCCCTGCGGAAGCATCTCCCCAGCTTTCAAAGAAAACCTTTGGGAGATGCACCATGCATGCGTGGTCCCCTTCCCTTCCAAGGGTGCCATCTTGCCTCAGTCTCCATTTTTCCACAGAGCCCTCCGGATATCTGTCCATTTCTCCTGGAAAAAGTGTGGGCTTTTTTATACGTTTTTGTCCGTTTGTGTACTAGTTCCTTCCTGCCCCCCGAACCAGATCGCCTCGGCATTGTTCCTCGGGTTCATTCATCCGTTTTTCTCTTTTTTTACATTAAGGTGTCCCTCGATTGGCATTTGCACTCTTTTTCAGCCGAAGGCCTCGGACCCCTGCCAGGTGGCGGGGACCCCCCCTTTTTTTGATGGCCTCCAATGGCTTCAAGAAGTGCGATTGCAGCAGAATGATGTCCCTCACCGACCTACACGACTGCTGCCTCCGGTGCCTCGGACCAGTACATAATGACTCAGACTGCGAACTTTGCAGAACCATGACCTCAAAGGCCCTAAAGAGCTGTCAGCAGCAGGAAAGGTTTTTCCAGAAGTCCGACTCTGTGCTGGAGTCTCCGGCAATACCATGCTCCAGGGCCCCCTCCAGTAACTTTGTGCCTTGCATACCCCTAGTGTTTTCGGAGTCCTGTCACCATGGTTCCTCCGAGTGGAAATACCCGGAGGTGGAACACAAGAAGACAAATCCCTTGAAGGCTGCCTCGGAAGGTGAGCCTGGGGAAAAGGGGGAACCCGCACCCAGCGTGAGTCTGAGGAGTCGGAGTGGGCGTGGCCTCACAAGCATTTGTCTGGATCATCCACCCTGATGACGGGACCCTCAATATCGAAGGTCTCCCCGGACGTTGAGCTAATCCTCGAGCGCCACCAGCCTCGAAAGTCTTCGTCACTGGACGAGGTCCAGGTCCTCTCTGGTGAGCACCCGCGGCTTGGACTGCAGATCCTCCAGAGGTCGTGGACCGCCTGGCACGTACCTTGACTGAAGTGATCATGAGGCATTGAACTCAAGCTCGGACTTTGAGTCCGAATGGGAGACCAGGGACGATGAGTCCCCGGACATGCGGCGATACAGAGATGTGCCCTCGGACCCTTCTCCCTCGATATCTTGACACCGTTCCCCACTCGAGGATGTCGCTTTCCTTGACTTTATGTGGGACATGGCCAAGGCTCTCACCATCGAAGCTGAGGAGGACCTGCACACCAAGGAACTGGAGATACTGGGGATCTTGCAAGAGTCTCTCAGTAGGGACTCAACTGCTGCTGATCACAGCTCATCCTTTGCAGGTCGCTGTGGCTTTTTTACAGGTTCTTAGTAGCCTGTAGCTGGGGAGTCCCATATGTGAGTACTGACTTCCTGCTTGTTTCCGGAGAAAGCGTAGTTACTCACCTGTAACAGGTGTTCTCTGGGGACAACAAGAATCAGTCCTCACAACCCTCCATCCTCCTCTTGGAGTTTACCATATTTTATTTTTGCCGCTTTAGCTATGTCATTAGACGGAGGCAAAATGGAACCCTTGGGCGGGAAGTGGACCACGCATGCTTGATGCATCTCCCAAAGGCTTTTTTTGAAAGCTGGGGAGATGCTTCCGCGCAAGTTCTGTCAGTGCCAGCGTCGCCCATATGTGTGAGGACTGATTTCTGCTGTCCCCCAGAGAACACTTTTTACAGGTGAGTAACTACACTTTTTTGGGGGTGGTTGTTTTGAAAGAGCTGTGAGAGACAGAGTTGAGGGGGGAGGTCAGCTGGGTAATTGAGGTAAAGGGGAGGGGGGAAATGAGCTGAAGGAAAGAGGGGTTAAGGGGACATGTATTTGTTGGAGGAAGATGACCTGAGAGAGTATTGAAGGGGAAATGATCAGGGGAGGGGGGGGGGGGCAGTGAATTTGTGTATGCATAAGGAGTAAGGAAGAGTGTTTTATGGTTTGGGATTTTGATTTCAAGGATTTTCATTTGGCAATCTGTGAAGTCCAAGAGGAGAGCTGTAGGTAACACTGATTCTTTTTCAGCTGCTGGCATTTGTAGCAACAACCATGATCACAGTATCGTTGCAAGTATTGGCACCTGCAAGAAGTAAGCACTGCCTGTAGCTCAGTGCCCTAGGATGCCAGGATTGCTAAAATAAAATTACCAAAACCCAGAAGCGCTAGTTAGGGTGCACTGTTGTATCCATAGGGGAAATTTGCTCTGAAATCTTCAAAATGTTGCATTTTTGATTAAGAACTAATTTCTGTTTTGACCGTTATAAGTCACTGCTCAGAAAGTGGTTATATCATATTGTTTTGATAAATACAGCATACAGAAGTTTGCAGAATTTCCTCAGGCTTTTTTTCTTGCAACTTTTACTCCATTAAAATTGCCCCTTCTTCAGGGGATATATAACAATTTCTTCAGGTAAATTAGCATCTTAGGTGCAGAAATGGGTACTTATAAAATTGAATGCCTTTGTGTAACTGTTGTAGAGGCATTCCCAGTGGTGGGGATTGGGTAGGTTTAGCATTTGCATGCATAGGTTATATAATATGTACCTATGCATTTATCTTTGGTGGCCTAATGTTGGTTGTAACTGTGCATATTATACTACTGCTAGGCACAAAATGTACAGCAGTTTTGTTCTGCATAAGATCAGGTGTCCCGTTCGGAAATTTCCCTCTGCATGTGACCTGTAATTCATGCAGTTCTATTCTTCCCAGTCATGGCCTTGACATTTTTAACTCAAATCCTTTTTTCATTTGATTTTTTTTTGTCTGCATGTCTTGGCTGTCTCTCTTAGCTTTCTTATCTACTGAATTGTCTTCATTGTTACATTTATATAAACCAGCACCACGATCAAGTCAGCAGAAGTTAAGTTTGCTGGCAGTATGTTTTGTTTGTAAAAGTGCTACATGAGCTCATATCTTTCAGGCATACTGTACCAGAAAGATACATAGTGTAAAAGAACTTTTAAATTTCTCTTTTTTTTAACTAAAAACAAACTGATTTACTTTAGCATTTAATACTGGCATTGTCTAACAACCACCATTTGTCCCTTGGGGAAACTGCTAGGTACGTATGACCTAGATTGGCCACTGTTGGAAACAGAATACTGGGCTTGATGGACCTTGGTCTGACCCAGTATGGCATATCTTATGTTCTTATTTCTTCTTTGTCTTTCATTTCCAGCATAGTAGACCATGTGATCATCTGATGCAAAGTGCCCGATGCCAGTCCATTTCAGTTTGCTGACACCCAACAGATCAAGTTGTACACGTTTCATTTCATTCTTGACCACCTCCAACTTCCCTTGGTTCATGCTTCGTACGTTCCATGTTCCAATGCGTAAGACATCTTTACAGCTTCTGACTCTCATTTCATGGAAATGAAAGACAAAGAAGAAATGGTGTTGCATTTATAATAAAGAAGAAACTTGCAAGAACTGCAATGAAATACAATGCAGTCAGCGAACGCTTAATCTCTATTCGTCTACAAGGAATGCCTATCAACACAACTATAATTCAAGTATATGCCCCAACAACATCTGCAGAAGAGAATGAAATTGAAGAGTTCTATGAAGAAGTACAAGCGGAAATTGACAGAACATGCAAACAGGATATCCTGATATTCATGGGTGCCTGGAACGCAAAAGTTGGCAACAAAGAAGAAGGCAAAGTAGTTGGAAAATATGGACTTGGCAATAGAAATGAAGCTGGAGAAGGACTGATAGAATTCTGCAAGACCAACGACCTATTCATCTCAAACACTTTCTTCCATCAACACAAGCGGTGACTGTACACATGGACTTTACCCAGTGGATTGTATAAAAATCAAATTGACTACATCTGTGGAACTCAACGATGGAAAGGTTCTATAACATCAACAAAGACAAAACCTGGAGCTGACTGTGGTACAGATCATCAACTCAAGCTAAAGTTGAAAAAGAGCAAACCACTCATGAATGCAGCAAAATATGGCCTTGAGAATATACCACTGGAATTTAAAGACTGCCTGCAAAATCGATTTGCTGCTTTAGATACAAATGACAGAGCTCCAGAAGAGTTATGGAATGACATCAAGAAGGTTGTGTTGGAAGAAAGCGAGAAGTTTCTACAAAAGGTGAAAAAGCAAAAACGGCCAAAATGGATGATGGAAGAAACTCTGAAAATTGCCCAGAAACGCAGAGAAGCTAAAGCCAGAGGAGGGAGAAAGACAATCGCAGAACTCAACAGAGATTTCCAACGTGCAGCAAGACAGGACAAGGAAAAGTACTATAACGACGCATGCAAGGAAATAGAAGCAGAAACTATTAGAGGAAGGACAAGATAGTCTTTCCTAAAGCTACGAGAGTTAAAGAAAAAATTCCAGCCTCAAATTGGAATGTTACAAGATGCTCATAGTTCTATGTTGAATGATGCTGAGAAGATCAAGAAAAGGTGGAAGGAATATACAGTGTTTTTATATGATAAAGATCAAGTGGACCAACAGCCATTTCAACCTGTACATTATGATCGGGAACCATTGGTGATGAAAGAAGAAGTTGAAGCAGCATTGAAAGCCTTATCAAAGAACAAAGCACCAGGCATTGATAGCATTCCCATAGAAGTATTACAGCAATCTGATGCAGCTGTTACCGTACTTACAAGGCTCTGCCAAGAAATATGGAAGACAACATCATGGCCAACTGACTGGAAAAGATCTGTGTTTATACCAATACTAAAGAAAGGTGATCCAACTGACTGTGGAAATTATCGCACAATCGCTCTGATCCCACATGCCAGCAAGTTTCTACTGAAGATTATTCAAAAGGGACTACAACCATACCTGGAACAAGAACTACCTGAAGTGCAAGCAGGGTTCAGGAAAGGGCGAGGAATGAGAGACATCATTGCAGATGTGAGATGGATCCTTGAAAAGTCTAAAGAATACCAAAAGGATATCTATTTGTGCTTTATCGACTATAGCAAGGCTTTGGACTGTGTAAACCAGGGGTCTCAAACACGCGGCCCGCGGGCCGCACGCGGCCCGCGAGACAACTTTGTGCGGCCCGCGACAGAGGAAAACAAAAAAAACACAAAACCCTGGCTTCTGCCGTTGCCGCCGTGGCAGCGGCAGAATCAATTGTCAAATTTAAAAAAAAAAAGACTTCTGCTGCTCAAGCAGCAAAATCAGCTGTCCTGCGGCCCCTTCCCCTGTGCCCGGAGATCCGAGTCTGCTCTATCAGCGGCGTGCTTTTCAAGCCGCGAGGAGAGTATTCCCCTCTCGCGCAGTTTCAAGCCGCGCGAGAGGGGAATACTCTCCTCGCGGCTTGAAAAGCACGCCGCTGATAGAGCAGACTCGGATCTCCGGGCACAGGGGAAGGGGCCGCAGGACAGCTGATTTTGCTGCTTGAGCAGCAGAAGTCTTTTTTTTAAAAATTTGACAATTGATTCTGCCGCTGCCACGGCGGCAACGGCAGAAGCCAGGGTTTTGGGTTTTTTTTGTTTCCCTCCTTCGCTGGCCGGTAATGAGCTATGGGAGGGGCTGACTGAAATGGGGTAATGGGGGTTAGGACTGGAAGTGGGCTATTGGCAGGGGGGGGGTTATGACTGTAATGGGCTGGGGGGGGGGTTATAACTGGTAATGGGCTATGGTGGGGGCTAGGACTGGAAATGGGCAGATGGGGGTTAGGACTGGAAGTGGGCTATTGGCAGGGGGGGGGGGTTATGACTGTAATGGGCTGGGGGGGTTATAACTGGTAATGGGCTATGGTGGGGGCTAGGACTGAAAATGGGGTGATGGGGGTTAGGACTGGAGGTGGGCTGATTGGGGGGTTAGGACTGGTAATGGCCTATGAGGGGAGGTAAGACTGAAAATGGGGTGATGGGGGGGTAAGACTGGAAGTGCGCTATGGGGAGGTTAGGACTGGTAATGGGCTATGGGGGGTCTAGGACTGGTAATGGGCTGGGGGGTTGCTAGGACTGGAAATGGGCTGAGTGGAAGGGGGGCTTGAACTGCAAATGGCTGATGGGGAGGGGGGCTTGGAATGGAAATGGGCTGTGAGGGGAGGGAGCTAGGATTGGAAATGGGCTGATGGGGGGCTAGGATTGGAAATGGGCTGATGGTGAGGCTAGGATAGGACTGGAAATGGACTGATGCAGGGACTAGAAAGGAGCAGATGCTGGGTGGGGCTGGAACTAGAAGGGAGCTGATGTTGGGGGAGGATTAGAATGGGATGGAGCTGGGAAAGTGAAATGGAGAGGGGAAAAATATTTTGTCTGGAAGAGAAGACAAATCTACAGTTGGCCAGGTATTGGGAGAGTAAGTGGGGATTGAGGATGGAGGGGTAAAATTTGAGTGGATGAAATAGGAATGAGGAAAGAGCAAAAGGAGAAAGATTAGTATGTTAAAGCAGATGTAGAGAGAGAGAATGGAAAAAAACTAGAAGAGAGAAGAAAGGACAAATGGACAGCAGACGATGGAGATAGCAGAAGACACGAAGAAACCAGAAGTGGCTGGAGCAATTGCAACTGAAAAAAAATGCACAAAAGGTAGAAAAATATCTCTTTATTTTGAATTTATTAACTGGAATATGTCAGCTCTGGGAAATGTGCATCATTAATGTTTGCACTTTGTTTAGTACAAGAGGAAATTAATTTATAGTTTTATTTCTACAGTGTTGTTGTACATTCCAAGTTTGGCTTTTGGGGTTCCCAGTTTAATTATTGTCTTCCTATTTCTAAATCTTTTAGTCTTTCTTTATCCATACTCATTAAGAGGCATGTTTACTAAAAGTTAGTGTATGGTAACATTATGCAAATATTTATGCAAATGAGGCCCCTTATGCAAATGAGGCCCCACGTCTTATGCGGCCCCCGGGTTACTTTACAAGTCCTCATTTGGCCCTCAAAGCAATTTGAGTTTGAGACCCCTGGTGTAAACCATGAGAAACTCTGGGCCACATTAAGAAACATGGGTATACCAGAACACCTGATCGTACTCTTGCACAATCTGTACATTGATCAAGAAGCAACAGTTCGAACGGAACAAGGAGAAACATAATGGTTTAAAATAAGCAAAGGTGTAAGACAAGGCTGCATACTTTCCCCTTACCTGTTGAATTTATATGCAGAACAAATCATCAGAGAAGCAGGATTGTATGAAGACAACAGAGGTGTGAAGATTGGTGGAAGACGCATCAACAACCTTCGCTATGCTGATGATACCACATTACTTGCTGAAAGTGAAGATGATCTGAAACATTTGCTTCTCACAATCAAAGAACATAGTCTCAAAATGGGCCTGCACCTTAATGTAAAGAAGACAAAGATCATGACAACTGGCATAATCAACAGGTTCATCGTTGAACGAGAAGAAATTGAAATTGTGAACAACTTTAACCTACTTGGATCAACTATCAATAAAGAAGCAACAAGCAGTCAAGAAATCAGACGACGCATTGCTCTTGGCAGAATGGCTATGAAAGACCTAGATAAGATTCTCAAGAGCAGAGATGTCTCTCTCCATACAAAGATTCGACTTGTTCAAGCCATGGTATTTTCAATAACATCATATGGATGTGAAAGCTGGACAGTGAAAAAGATAGACAGGAAGAAAATTGATGCCTTTGAATTATGGTGCTGGCGGCGAATACTGTGTATACCATGGACTGCCCGAAGAACAAACCAGTCGGTACTAGAGGAGATCAAACCTAAGCTTTCTTTAGAAGCTCAGATGACAAGACTTCGACTTTCATACTTTGGATACATCATGCGAAGAGAGAGATCATTAGAGAAAGACATCATGCTTGGCAAGATAGAAGGTCAACGCAAAAGAGGAAGGCCAGCAATGAGATGGATTGAGACAATAACAGCAGCTACGGGTACCATTCTGTCAACAATGAGCCGCCTGACTCAAGACCAAACACAATTTAGGATAGCTATCCAGAGGGTCGCCATGAGTCGATTTTGACTCGACGGCACTTAACACCACCACAATCCCAGTTGTTGTTGTTGTTAAGTGCTGTTAAATCTGTGTCGACTCATGGTGACCATCTGGATAGTTGTACTAAACTCTATTCGGTCTTCTGCTCATTGTAGACAGAGTGGCACCCATAGCTGCTGTTATTGTATCAATCCATCTCATTGCTGGCCTTCATCTTTTGCGTCGACCTTCTACCTTGCCAAGCATAATTTCTTTCTCTAATGATCCCTTTCTTCGCATGAAGTATCCAAAGTATGAAAGTCAAAGTCTTGTTATCTGAGCTTCTAAAGAAAGCTTAGGTTTGATCTCCTCTAGTACTGGCCGGTTTGTTCTTCGGACAGTCAGTGGTATACACAGTATTCATCGCCAGTACTATAATTCAAAGGCATCAATTTTCTTCCTGTCTATCTTTTTCACTGTCCAGCTTTCACATCCATAAGACGTTACTGAAAATACCATGGCTTGAACGAGTTGCATCTTTGTATGGAGAGAGACATCTCTGCTCTTGAGAATATTGTCTAAGTCCTTCATAGCCATTCTGCCAAGAGGAGTGCGTTGTCTGATTTCTTGATGGCTTATTTTTTCTTTATTGATAGTTGATCCACTATTTACATTTCTTCTCCAACAACAATGAGCTTCTTGATTTTGCCAGTTGTTAGGATCTTTCTTCTTTATCTTAAGGTGCAGGCCCATTTTAAGACTGTTTCTTGATCTTGAGAAGCAAATGTTTCAGATCGTCTTCACTTTCAGCCAGTAATGTGGTATCATCAGCATAGTGAAGGTTGTTGAGTCTCCCACCAATCTTCACACCTCTGTTATCTTCATACAGTCCTGCTTCTCTGATGATTTGTTCTGCATATAAATGAGAGGTAGAGGGAAAGAATGCAGCCTTGTCATACACCTTTACTGATTTTAAACCATTCTGTTTCTCCTTGTTCCGTTCAAACTGTTGCTTTTTGATCAATGTAAAGGCTGTACAAGAGAATGGTCAGGTGTTCTGGTATACCCATGCTTCTTAATGTGGCCCAGAGTTTCTCATGGTTTACCTAGTCAAAAGTCTTGCTGTAATCAATAAAACACATATAGATATTCTTTTAGTATTCTTTAGTCTTTTCAAGGATCCATCTCGCATCTATGACGATATCTCTTGTTCCTCTCCGTTTCCTGAACCCTGCTTGCACTTCAGGTAGTTCTTGTTCCAGGTACGGTTGTAGTCTCTGTTGAATAATCTTTAGTAGAATCTTGCTGGCATGTGGAATCAGAGCGATTGTGCGATAATTTCCACAGTCAGTTGGATCACCTTTTTTTTAGTATTGGTATAAACACAGATCTTTTCCAGTCAGTTGGCCATGATATTGTCTAACAAATTTCCTAACAGAGCCTTGAAAGTATGGTAACAGCTGCATCAGATTGCTGCAATACTTTAATGGGAATGCCATCAATGCCAGGTGATTTGTTCTTTGATAATGCTTTCAATGTTGCTTTGACTTTTTCTTTCATTACCAATGGTTCTGGATCATAAGGTACAGGTTGAAACTGCTGTAGGTCCACTCGATCTTTCTCATATAACTCTGTATATTCTTTCCACCTTTTCTTGATCTTCTCAGCATCATACAAAATGCTCAAGGATCCATTTTAAAACATTCCAATTCAAGAATGGACTTTTGTCTTTAATTCTCGTAGCTTTAGGAAAGCTGATCTTGTTCTTCCTCTAATAGTTTCTGTTTCTATTTTTTTGCATGTGTCTTTGTACTACCTCTCCTTGTCTTGTCTTGCTGCACTTTGGAAATCTCTGAGTTCTGTGATTGCTTCTCTTTCTCCTCTGGCTTTAGATTCTCTGTGCATCTGGGCAATTTCCAGAGCTGCTTCGGTCATCCATTTTGGCCGTTTTTGCTTTTTCAACTTTTGTAGAGATTTCTTACTTTATTCCAACACAGCCTTCTTGTCTTCCCATAACTCTTCTGGAGCTCTGTCATTTGTATCTAAAGCAGCAAATCGATTTTGCAGGCAGTCTTTAAATGCCAGTGGTATATTCTCAAGGTCATATTTTGCTACATTCATGAGTGGCTTCCTCTTTTTCAACTTTAGCGTGAGTTTGATTTCTAATAGTTGGTGATCTGTACCACAGTCAGTTTCAGGTTTTGTCTTTGTTGATGTTATAGAGCTTTTCTGTTGTTGACTTCCACAGGTGTAGTCAATTTGATTTTTGTACAATCCATTGGGTGAAGTCCATGTGTACAGTCGCCGCTTGTGTTTGATGGAAGAAAGTGTTTGAGATGAATAGGTCGTTGGTCGCTGGCTTCACTCTGAAAAGTCTTCAGCTCCTCCCCAGTAGCCAGTTGAGTGCCTTCCTATGTGGGGGTCTCATCTTCCAGCTCTATAGTGCAGCTTGTTTTGTTGTGACTATCCATTGGGTTTTCGTGGCAAGATACGGAAGTAGATTGCCAGGCCTTCCACGCAGTTTAATTTTAATGTTGTTTATTTTATTTTATTTAACAGTTCTTCTATACCGCTCTATTTTAGATCAGAGCGGTTTACATTTAACATCAACTATACAACACAAGGAACTTTGAGTTGTATTTACAATAAACAGGGAGATCAACTTGGAAGTAACTGGGGGAAACTATGTACAATTCTTAACTCTATACATTGTATCACGGTTGTTGCCATTTTCACAGAAATTGATCCTCCGCCACAACACGTCCCATTCTGCTGCCCAAATGGGTGGTTTGTCTTGATCTGGCACCTCAGGTGAGGCCTCTCCATCTTGGGAGATCCTGCCAGTAGTTGATCTACCGATAGCTTAGCCCTCAGCATCACTGATGCACACAAGCCCTCGCATTATTTTGCTATTTGAATATGTTGTTATTATGCATGTCTGGTTGTTAGTCACCTAGAAGTACAGCAAAGGAATTTCAGAGGATTGTGTTCCCGAGGAACTAGCTAAACTAAAAGTGGACAAAGCGATGGGTCCAGATGGGATTCATCCAAGCATACTGAAGGAATTTGGGGATGTTGTAGTAGCTCTACCGACTGACCTTTTCAGTGCCTCTTTGGAGTCAGGGATGGTGCTAGAGGACTGGAGAGAGGCACTTGTGGTCCCTTTACAGAAAAGCCGAAGCAAGGAGGTGGTTGAAAACTACAGGCCGGTTAGTTTAACCTCTGTGGTGAGCAGATTATTGGAAATGCTGCTGAAAGAGAAAATAATGAGGTTTCTGGCGTCCAATGTATTGTAGGATCTGAAGCAGCATGGATTCACAAGGAGCAGGTCTTCTCAGACAAATCTGATTGATTTATTTGACTGGGTGACCAGGGAGTTGGACCGAGGGAGAGCCCTAGAGATGGTGTATTTAGATTTCAGTAAAGCATTTGACACTGTTCTGCACAGGCGACTTATAAACGAACTAGTTATTGCTTGGGTTAGAAATTGGTTGAGTGGGAGGCAACAAAGGGTACAGGTAAATGGAGTTCACTTTGAGGAGGAGGTGGTTACCAGTGGAGTGCTGCAAGGATCTGTCCTTGGTCTGATTCTTTTTAACATCTTTCTTAGTCTTGAAGGACTACAGAAAGGGACTGCTACTTCTTGAGAGAGATCTGCAATTGTAAGTATTTACTTCTGGGAATTTTTTTTCTAAATCTTAGGGAAAAGGGAATTCTTTAAATGAAAGCTGATTAATCTGTGTAAATTAGAATCCACTGTATTTGTTAAATCAGTCAGGGCCTAGTATCGGCAAAGAGCTTTTAGTAAAATTGAAAACTCAACAGGTAGCTTTCAGTTTAAGTTTAAAACCTTTTCAGACTGTATGTCCACTGTAATGGACGTCATGTTATTCATTAAATTCAATGTATTATATATGGTGTCTGTGAAAAAATTCAGGTTTGAAAGGGTTAAAACCCAGCAGAGTGCTTTCATTTTAAAATTAGAACACAGCAGAGAGCTTCTAGTTTAAATTTAATACGCAGTCAGGGCCTAGTACCAGCAAAGAGCTTTAATTTAAATGAACTCAGAGTATAACTTAGCAAAAAAAGGAAAAACAGGGTCAGTATTCTTTGAGCAATAAATTGTTTCTAGAGACCTTTACAAATAGGTCTTCTAGATAGGGGGCAAGAGACCTGTGAAATTGTTTTAAATAGATTTTAAAGCCAGGGGACAGATCAAAGGGGCATTTTGAACGACTCCCTCTATCCAAGCAAGGACTGTGTGAATCACCCAGGAAATTGGTCACAGATTACCTTTGAAGCACAGGACAGGGTACTGTGTAGCAGCCAGCTTTTAGTAAATCGTCTTTCCCTTCCTCCCTCCCCAACTACCACCCACCCCTGGGATAATCATAGCTTTATAGGTGCTTAAACCTCTTAAAGGAATGGAGGTGCCATATTCACACTCAGGTGCAGCTGTATCTCCAGGAACAAGCAGGAATGAGTCTTCACATATGGGTACGTCGGTACCGACGGAGTCTACGCAGGAACGCTTCCCAGCATCCAATCAAAAAGCTTTTGGAAGCATCCCACCATGCCTGCATGCTGCCTTCCCGCCTTTCCCAACTGCCTCTCCTCAGTTTTCGTTTTTCCGCGGAGCCGGCAGGACGTCCTCCTGTCACCGCAGAAAATTCTTCTTTTAATTCTTTAGTTTTCTTGTGGTCGCGGCTGTCTTCCCTGACGCCACCGGTACTGCCGGTGTTTCTTTTTTCTTTTTTCTTTTCTTGTAAATTTTTCCTTTTAAGGGAATATTTTTTCTTCTGAGTGTCTTACGGTTTTTCAGGCCTTCTAGGCCTCTCCATGTCCTTCATGGAACCGCCAGCCACTTTCTCCAAGAAATGTTCAAACTGTGGCGGTACAACTTTTTATTTTTAGACTCCCAAAATTGGTGTCTAACCTGTTCGGGTCCTGACCTTTTTCCTCTGGAGCCCTCGGGCAACAGTATTGTGAGAAGAGGTTTTCAACATCGAGTTTCCCTCGATATGAGGTTCCCTTCCAACTTCAGGGCACCAACCATTTCTTCTTCTACACAGGATCAGGTAACCCACAAACAGTCTGTTAAGACTAGCCAACCCTCGAGTGGTAGGTCTCATGCACAGCATGTAGACGGCTCCGGCCTTGTCCTCGAGGGCCCATTGGCTTCAAAACCCCGGCGGGAGTCTTCGGCCTCCAAAGCCTATGTTGGGTTTTGGGTTGTTCCTGGGGCTCACCCCTCACAGAACATACCTGAGCCATGCCCGGTGGTGGTATCCGCTTCGAGTGGTACCGATACCCCGGCATCGGCACTGGTGTTGGACGAAACACTTCTCACCAGGGATCGTCGTCTGGCGTCCTTGGTACCTACGGGACCGGTGGATACGTTCCAGAGTGACTTTCCAGTATCGGTACCGGCACCGATACTACCACTGACGTCGGTACCCTCCAGACGTGCATCGATAGACTCGCTTCCTTCGATGCCGAGTCTGGAATCGATCTCTAGTCTGGAAGACTGGGTACCGACAGGTCTTGTTACCGACACCTATCGGTACCGGACGCTCGGTACTGAGGGTGACTGCCAAAGGCTTTTGGTTACCTCGGTACCGATTGGGCTGTCACAGATTGCTGCTCCGATGTCGGGTTCGGTTCCGACAGCGGTACCGGTATCCACAGTAGCATCGTGGCCAGCTCCTTCCATGCTTCTTTCAACAGGATCGCTCCCTTCTATACCAAGTTTGGAGTCGATACCTGGCATGGACGATGTGGTACTGACTGTCACTGGTCCTGACCTCCAGTACCAGCGTCCATCCGTTAAGGATCCCATACTGCACCGTGCAGGATCTTATATTTCTATATACTCAGATAGATCCTTCGGTGCCCAGGCTAGTTCTTCAGATCTAACCTGTCCAAGGGAAGTTCTCTTTGGAGATCCTTCTTTTCAGAGTTTCCTCCTGGATATGGCAAGATCACTTGCCATTCCTATCCCTGGACATGATCCTACACAAGGCTCTGTTTCTACCGAAGCAAAGGACAACATAATGCTTCCTTTGCATCATTCCTTGCAGGATCTTCTTCTAGGAATGTGGGAAGCACCTTTAAGGGTACCCCCACCTTTCCAGAGCAACTGATCTCCTATATCAGGTGCCCCCCTCTCCAGGGTTTCAGAAGACTCCAACTTTCTCATCATTCCATTGTAGTGGAATCAGCAATGAGGCGGGTGAAGAGTAAGAAAAAGCACTCTTCTTATCCGCCAGGTCGTGAGTCTAAGACACTAGATGCCTTTGGACGTCAAACCTTCCAGACATCCATGCTTTCAGCAAGAATTCTCTCATATATTTTTTATGAGTCTATCTCTTGAGGAGGTCACAAAGAAATTACATCTTTTGACTCCTTTTCTTTCAGAGCCCAAGAGTTCAGACTATTCCTCACTGCTTAGTCATATTCAAAATATCTCTTGGTTTCTTACTCGTGCTTCCCTAGATTCATTTGAGTCTGTTAGCAGGACTTCTGTTAGCAGGACATCTGCTATAGCTATAGGGGCACGACGTAGAGCCTGGCTCCAAGCTTCAGACTTAGACAAATGGGCACAACAAAGACTGGGTAATACTCCTTGCACTGGAGAAAATCTCTTCAATAAGGAGTCTTTACGTCAGGTTACTCAGTGGTCCACTGACTTACCTGTTTCTAAGGGCTGTTCTACGCCTTCTTCTTTCCCAGTAGGTAGGAAATGTCCTACCAAACTTTCTTCTCCTAGGGGGAGAAGGTTTTATTCATCTTCTGCCCATCATACAGATGTTCCCAAACAGGGGAAACATCGCCCTGGTCTGAAGAATCCAAACTTTCACCAGGCTCAGCAAACCCAGCAACCGCAGGGTTTCTAATTAATCATCATATTTTTGTGCCTCTTGGGTTTAGAACCTGCAGTTGGCTTCTTCTCAGTAGAAGCCTTCCACTGCTTTCATTCTAAACTCTAGGCATGGATCTCTTTTCACAAGACATCCCTTTTTCTCTGTTATACGAGCTCTTAGGATATTCATGCCTATAGGTCACAGGTTTCTCCTCTTCTTCCTGCTAGGGAAAGAGGTTTAACAACTATCAAACGATAGTTTTCTGTACCAGCATGAATTTTTCCTTTCTACAGACTTACCACATTGTAAGTCTCCATTCAGCTCCATCTTCTCTACCCTCTTACCAAGCATTTCCTCTGTAAGAGTGGTACTATTACACTGGAGGGCTGCTTCTTCAGCCCCTCTAGTTTTGTCACTATTCCAGTGTGGAGTTTTCCTCTCTGAGTTAACTCCCTTCATTTTTGCTTTGGGGCCGCTTATCAGACAGGTCCAGAGTTTTCTTACTCCTGTTCTGTCCTTTCTGTTTTTAAATAGAAAGATTCTTTCTGCTGTCTTACTAGCAGCTGCCCATGCAGGAGCCCTAGTGATTGGACCACTGGTTCTTCTCCACAAGCATCCAGAGTTGTCCTCCACTACATTCTTTCTGGCCTTAGTAGTGACTCCAAGACAGTGGATTCATCTTTCTTGGGAAATCTTATCACTACAGGCTTCTCAGATTGTCTTCTATTCTTGCCATCTCCAATTCCTTTGGGTTTGGCAGCATAGTTGACGTAGGTACTGGCTCTTCCAGCAGCCAGTTCTATCTCCTAATTCTCCTGCATTATGCTCTCTGCAATTCTACAGAGAAGCTTTCCACCATGGGCCCTTGCTAGAGAGCATTAGGATTTTCTCAAACAGCTGTCCTAGATGGTTGGAAAAGGCTCCCTCAGTCATGCCCCTCATGACTGGAAGGGTTCTTCCTACCCTACTATCTCCTTTTTAAAACAAAGGACATGGGCCTTCTCTTACGTGAAAGCTTAAAGAGTTGTTCAATTCCCTGGTTTGGTCCTCAGGATTCCCACCGGGAATATGCTCTTTTTTTTTTTTTTTTTTTTTCCTTGCAGCTCGTCCTCATGGTATCCTAATCCTTCATGGACAGCGCATATTTAGCTAAAGAACGCATGATACCCTTTTTGCTCCTCAAGTAGGTCAACATGGTATCTCATTCCTATGCATCTTCTGTCCATTTACCATGCTAGAGTTCTGGAGGACTCGGGACTTGCTGCCTGCAGACTGATATTATCCTCTGCTTTTCACATAATGTTTTGTAAATAGTTACCCCGGTTATCCAAGTTATTTATACCCTGTTACCTGTAAACTCATACGTGTTAAATGTACTGAGCATTTTATTCCATGTGAACCGCGCTGATGATGAATAGTGCGGTATATAAGAGACTGTAAATAAATAAATAAATAAATAAATAACCATCCTGGTTATTTCACTGGCAAGCATTCTTGCAGCAATCTAGTCTGTTCCTTGTCAGGGAGATTTTTCCCCTGACTCCTTCCATCATAACCAGGGGGAATAGATTCTCTATATATCTTCTCAAGTAGGTTCCACCTTCTTGTTGTTAGATGAATCTTTCCTCTTCACATCTCCTATGTGAATATATTTCTATAGGCATATCTCTGCTTAATTGTAGACATCTATATATAGGCCTATATATTCATATCTATATATCTATATATCTATATCTATATATATCTGTATATGTCTGTCATTTGTGTGTGTATATGTTATGCCCTTCTATATCTCACTATAGATAGATATATAGATATTCTTATATGTCTATCTATACGTATATATATGTGTATCTGTCAAGATATTTATTATAGGTAGATATGTATTTACATACTTATCTATCTGACTGTCTCTGCTCATATAGATATATATGTCTCTATATGATTCTGACAGTTGGGCTCTACCCATTCCCATGCTGTTCCAGCATGTTTGGGGTGCTACACACACAACCACTCCCGTGGTAGTTAACAACTTTTCTACCATAACCTTAAGGGTTAGGTACCCCTGAAGCTCTCCATGTTCCAGTATCTTTCCTAGCTACCACCAGTTAGGAAAGACATTGCGGATCTTCAGTTAATCTGAGGCTCTAACGCCTCAGACACCTGTCCTTTCTTTTTGGGATACAAGGTTTTTCCATACCCCTTCTTCCCACAAGGACTAGGCCGGTTTGTCCAAATCGGTCAGCCTTTCCTCTTTTTGCTCCTAAGAGTGAGCCACTCTGCAGCCAAAAGAGTTTGGTTTTTTTCCATAAAGCCTTCCGCTGAAAGCCTACCGTTTTTGTACTACCCCAGTTGATCCCTGGGGTTACCTCTCACCTTTCAGGATTCTGACCTCCACTGTTTTTTTCCAACAGGTTTATTACCTCCACTTCACAGTGAGGTCCTCCTTGAGGTTCCTCTACTGGATCCCCAGTAGATCTCATGAACCTCCTTACTTTTCTGCAATCCTGTTAGGGGAGGTCTATACTGCAATATTTCATTTTCAATATATTTGATGATAATTGTCATCCACACAAGGACTTCTTGTCTGCAGTCCTATGCTAGGTTAGCTGTCTTTTACAGCACCTTTCTGTTTCAACTCCTACCCTCCATCCTGTGGATGCTTGGCGATATGAGGTGTAGCATGTTCCAATCTATAACATGCTGGGACTCCAGGCATCTTAGCTTGGGAGTCCCCATATGTGAAGACTCATTCCTGCTTGTTCCTGGAGATAGCACAGTTACTTACCTGTAACAGGTGATCTCTGGGAACAGCAGGAATAAGTCTTCACAACCCACCCACCTCCCCTAGGAGTTGTATTCTCTATCTCTATCTTTCCCTTCTCTTTCTCTCTCTCTTTGTCTCAGCTTTAAAACTTAACTGAGGAGAGGTAGTTGGGAAAGGCGGGAATGCAGCACGCAGGCGTGGTGGGATGCTTCCAAAAGCTTTTTGATTGGACGCTGGGAAGCATTCCCGCACAGACTCCGTCGGTACCGACGTACCCATATGTGAAGACTTATTACTGCTGTTCCCAGAGATCACCTATTACAGGTAAGTAACTGTGCTTTATCCTCATCAGGCATATATTAAGGACCTGAGATTAGTATAAGCACCCCCAGCAAAACTTAGTAACTAAACAACTTAAATACCTAAACACAACCCTAAAACTAAGATGCAGACAGCAGTCCAGCAGCAAAATGGGGGCTTTCCTGTCTTTTGTATTGAGTGTCACATGTATGATTTTTTCCCCAGTTGGTGAGTGGTCGTGTGTGTGCACTAGGTGCAAGGATCTATTTGCTCTCAGGGAACGAGTCTGATCTCTGGAAGCTAGAGTAGCAGACTTGGAGGACATAAGGAAGACAGAGGTACATAAATGAGACCTACAGGGATGTAGTGCTGAATTACCACCTCCAGTCTTGCAGCATCCCTGTTGCCATGGAGGAGAGAGGTCACATGACAGGAGAGCATCACCCTGGAGTGGCAGGAAGTGATCCTGAACCTAGGACCTGTCTTCCAGGTGATGTAAAACCTTCTCATACCAAGGATGTTTCTCCAGGGCTATGTGCCCATGAGGGAAGGGTTAGGACAGCCATTATAGTTGGTAATTCACTCATTAGGCATGTAGATAGCTGGGTGGCTGGTGGACGTGAGGATCTCCTGTTAACATGACTGTCTGGTGCGAAGGTAGCGGACTTCACGCGCCACCTAGACAAAGTCTTAAATAGTGCTAGGGAGGAGTCTGCTGCCTTGGTGTACATGTCAGTACCAATGACATACTAAAGTGTGGTAGGGAGGTTCTGGAGGCTAAATTTAGGCTTTTAGGTAGAAAGTTGAAACCCAGAATTTCCAGGATAGCATTCTCAGAAATGCTTCCTGTTCCACACGCAGGACCCAAAAGGCAGGCAGAGCTATGGAGTCTCAATGTGTGGATGAGACGATGATGCAAGGAAGAGAGTTTTGGATTTGTTAGGAACTGGGGAACATTCTGGGGAAAGGAGGGGCTTTTCTGAAGGGATGGGCTCCACTTTAACTGGGATGGAACCAGGTTGCTGGCATTAACCTTTAAATAGGAGAGCAGTTTTTAAACTAGATAATAAGGGAAAACTGACAGTTGCCCAGGAGTGCAGGGATCGGAACTAGTAGCCTTGAAGGCTACTAGTAAAAGATTGAAGTTAGGGCATATCAGCAGAGACGTTCCAGTAAAGACAAAAGTAGCCCCTATGCCCTTGAGTACAGAGCAGACAGAGCTTAAAGATTCCAAATCACCCCTGCCTATTGATAGCCAGATTAATATGAATAAAATACAGCCTCTAAAATGCTTGTATGCAAATGCCAGAAGTCAAAAAAAATAAGATGAGAGCGTTAGAATATATAGCACTAAATGAGAAGTTAGATACGATTGGTATCTTAGAGATATATGGTGGAAGGAGGGACTACCAGGGGAATACTGTGATTGAGTCACAAAGGATTCAAGTTTTGCAGGAAACAAAATTCACTGTAGAATCTCTGTGGATTGAAATTCCATATAAGAAGGGTAAGGCGATGGCAAAGGGGGTGTTCTATCGACTGCCTGGCCAGAATGAACAAATGGATGATGAAATGCTGAAAGAAATTAGGGAAGCTAACAGAGGTTACAGTACAGTAATAAGAATGGGTGATTTCAATTACCCTGGTATCGACTGGGTCAGTGTCACGGCAGGGCATGCTAGGGAGATAAAGTTTCTAGATGAAATAAATGGTTGCTTCTTGGAGCATCTGGTTCATGAACCAACCAGAGGGGAAGCCATTTTGGACCTAGTCCATAGTGGAACACCAGATCTGGTGCAAGAGATAATGGTGTTGGGGCCACTTGGCAATAGTGATCATAGCATGATTGCATTTGATTTACTAAACAGAGGAAGGACGGTAAAGAAATCGACAATACTACCATTTAACTTTCAAAAGGGAGACTATGATAAAATGAAGAAAATAGTTAAGAAAAAAATAAAAGGAGCAGTTGCAAAGGTTAAAGATTTACATCAAGCATGGGTGGACCATTAAATGATAGAGGGGTAAAAGGGGCACTAAAAGGGGACAAGGCTATAGCGGAGAGACTGAATGAATTCTTTGCTTTGGTCTTTACTGAGGAAGATGTAGGGATGTTACCCATGACTGAAGTGATATTTAAAGGTGAAACTGCAGAAGAATTGAAAGAAATATTGATATACCGGGAAGATGTATTACAACTATTTGATAAACTGAAGAGTAGCAAATCACCTAGACCAGATGGTATAATCCAAGGGTGTTGAAAGAACTGAAATATGAGATAGTTCACAGATCATTAATAGAAGGTCTACAATCGTTAAAATCATCTGTAATACCTGAAGATTGGAAGATGGCCAATTAACGCCAATTTTTAAAAAGGGTTCCAGGGGTCATCCAGGAAACTACAGACCGGTGAGCCTGACATCAGTACCGGGAAAAATGGTAGAAACCATTATAAAGAGCAAACTTACTAAACCTGTAGATAGTCATGGCTTAATGGGAGACAGCCAGCATGGGTTTAGACAAGGAAGATCTTGTCTTACTAATCTGTTATGTTTTTTTGAAGGTGTGAATAAACAGGTAGACAAAGGTGAGTCGGTTGATATAGTGTATCTGGACTTTCAGAAAGCCTTTGACAAGGTCCCTCATCAGAGACTTTTGGCAAAACTAAAGAGTCATGGGATAGGAAGCAGTGTACTATTGTGGATCAGGAACTGGTTAAAAGATGGAAAGCAAGAGGGTAGGGCTAAATGCCGCATTTTCCCAATGGAGAAACGTGAATAGTGGAATACTGCAGGGATCTGTGCTGGGTCTGCTGCTTTTTGACGTATTCATAAATGACCTGGAAAAGGGAATAACGAGTGAGGTTATCATATTTGCAGATGACAAAAAACTATTTAAAGTTGTTAAAACCCAAGAGTATTGTGGAAAATTGCAAGAGGATCTTGATAAATTAGAAGACTGGGCATCCAAATGGCAGATGAAATTTAATGTGGACAATTGCAGAGTTATGTACCTAGGAAAGAACAATCCAAACTATGGTTACACGATAAACCACCACCCAGGAAAATGATTTAGGTGTCATTGTGGATAACATTAAAACCCTCCGCCCAGTGTGCAGCGGTGGCCAAGATAGTAAATAGAATGCTAGGTATCATAAGGAAAGGAATGGAAAATAAAACAAAGGTTATTATAATGCCTCTTATTGTTCCATGGTGCGACTACACCTTGAATATTGTGTGCAATTCTGGTCCCAATATCTTAAAAAGGATATAGCGTTATTAGAAAAGGTACAGAGAAGAGCCACCAAAATGGTAAAGGGGTTGGAAGGATACTCCGATGAAGAGAGGTTAAAAAGTTTAGGGCTCTTCAACCTGGAAAAGAGACAGACAGCTGAGGGGAGATATGATAGAGGTCTATAAATTAATGAATGGAGTGGAACAGGCAAACGTAGATTGTTTACATCATTAGAATATAAAAAGACTAGGGGACATGCAATGAAGCTACAGGGTAACCTATTTAAGACTAATAAGAGAAAATATTTTTTCACTCAACATGTGAGGCCTTAGACCACTTGGCCATTCTGACAGCTGGCTTACATCGGTTTTCCAACCTACTTAATTGAGTTGTTCATTCTCTGGAAACAAACAGGAAGTCAGTCCTCCCATCCGTTTCCCCGTAGAAGTTGATTTTTCTCTGGCTGCTGCTTGCATTTTTCGCTTGTTTTTGCTAGTTTGGTTCTTGATCACCTTCCCATCGCCCGATTGCACCCTCGCCTCTGCATCACATTTTTTGGACACTTTTTTCTTTTTCTTTGTGGATGCAGGATTTCCCTCGCGTCCTCCCTGACCAAAATGTGTGAGTTTGACCTGGCAGGCATCGTGTTCCCTGCTATGTCTGCGGTCAGTGGATTCAAACACTGTGGCAAGTTCTCCCGCACTATGTCCATTACCGACCACCGCAGCTGCTGCCCACAATGACTCTTCCTGTCAGCCAAGAACCATAAGAAGTGGAATCAGTAAAGTAAGGACAGGCCTCGAAGACCTCGACTGTGGACTGTCTTTAAGCATGGAGTCTCTGCTCTTTTGGGTCCGCGCTAGATGCCTTGACATTGCGCAGGTGAGCTTGTTCCGAGAGCCGAGGTCACGGAGCCTCATATCAGGGATCACCCTCCAAGGGCTTCCCCCGCTGGCTCAAGTCATCGTCCCAACCACGGCCGAAGGCGCAGTCCGACTCTGGCACTGGTGGCAAGTCTTTTGGTACCAGGGTCAGAGTCCTCAAACCGATGCCGAAGGTTCCCTGGTGTGATCACTAAATGTGATTCCCGTCCTGAGGGATCTGGCTCAGGCTCTATGACTTTGAGACCCAAGCCAGTGGTTGCAGAGCCATCTGGCCTCGAGATCAGGATGGCAGCCCTGGAACGCAGCCTGGCTACCTTCCTTGAGTTGCAGCATGACATGGCACCTGGTACCTCTGGGTTGTTGGCGCTGATTTTGGGACCCTCCATGGCTCAATCCTCTCCAGAAGAAATCCAGCCTGTTTTGGCATGGTTCTCTGGCTCAGAGTTGAGGCCATTGGCCTCACACCCGAGGCACGATTTGCCCCTGAAAGCTTCGAGGTCGGTGCATCAGGCACTGCGCTCCTTAACATTGCTGGCTCATTGGCTAGATGACCACTTGGGGCTCGGTCTCCTCCTATTCAGATTTGGGATGAGAGACCAATGAGGAGTTCCCTGATACTGCGCTTTAGAGACGTGCCCTTGGTGCCATCTCCCCTGCAGTCACCGCCCTAGTTCTTGGCATTCCTTGATTTCGTCCAAGGTGTGGCACAGGCCCTAGTCTTTATGGCAGAGCCGGAGGACGAGCCTTGTTCTGAGGACTTAGAGATCTTCCAGTATGAGGCCCCTTTGAAGAAGGCACTGACAGTGCTGATTCCCCCCCTCCCATCCTTGATCACTTATTGTTTAGGATGTGGGAGAGGCCAGTGATGGTGCCTGTGGTGAGCTGCTGACTCTGTTCCCAATATTGTTGGCAAGAGCCCAGGATTCCAGAAAGTACAACTGCCTCAACTCCATGGTGGTGGAGTCGTTCATGCGTCGAATTAAGAGCCAAAATACTCACTCCTCTGCCCCCTGGCAAGGAGGCCTGCACCATGGATGGCTTTGGCAAGTGGTGCTTCCAGGGCTTGATGCTTACTGCCTGTATCTGGGCATACCAGTTGTACATGGGCATGTACCTCTGGGACCTGGCAAATGAGCTTGCCGTGTTCTCAGCTGGTCTGGTGGAAGAACCCCTTGAGATCTTCTGGATCCTTGTCTCCATGGTCAAGGAATTCTCCAAGTTTCAGACTCAGGCAGCCTTCGAGTCCATGGCCTGTGTGGCTGCAGTGGGCATTAGTGCCCACCGCCTGGCCTGGCTTGAAACAGTGGGTCTAGGACAAGCTGGCCGATGTCCTATGCCAGGGAGAGAACCTCTCTGGTAAGCCCATGTCTGACAAGGCGACCAAGATGGAGACAGAATTCCTGACCAGGACTAGGCTGTCCAGGAAGATTGCTGACCCTTCCGGCGAAAGGCTTTGGGTAAAAATACCTTCCGCCTGAAGGGGAAGAAGGCCTACTGGAAATACCCCCAGTTTTTGGCCTACCAAGCTCCCCAGCAGGGTCAGCAGGCCAAGGGTCATGGTCACAGTCCCCATAAGCCGAAGACTGGCCAAGGGTCAGGGACATGGCTTTTGTAAGCCAAAGGCCCCAAACAGTGTCCCAGCTGCAGCCTCGGGGGGGGGGGGGGGGGTTGTCTCCTTGGGTATTGCCTGTCTTCCATCTGAGAGCACAAAGCACACGGGAGGACATCTCGAAACATAGAAATATGACGACAGAAAGACCACATGGCCTGTTTAGTCTGTCCTTCCATATCAACAACTACAACAGTCCCCTTTTTACCTTTAGAGATCCTCTGTGTTTGTCCCATGCTTTTTCGAATTCAGTTACTGTCCTCATCTCTACCACCTCCACTGGGAGACTATTCCACGGATCCACTATTCTTTCCGTAAAGACACTCCTGACTCTATCTCCCTTCACCCTCATCCCATGTCCCCTCGTAGCAGAACTTGCTTTCAATTGAAAGAGGCTCTGTCCCTGAACATTTATGCCACAGAGGTATTTAAACATCTCAATCATATCACCTCTATCCTGCCTTTCCTCTAAGGTGTACATATTAAAATCCTTAAGTCTGTCCTCATATGCTTTATAAATAGAAACATAGAAATATAATGACAGAAAAAGATGGTCCCTTTTGCCCATCTCTGGCCTGGCATCACCTCTGATGCCTGGGTGCTGCAGGTGGTTTGGGAGGGCTACCTCTTCTACTTCCACCAGACGCCTCCTCCCTACTTCCCAGGGGAGCTTCCCATGAGCTCCCTGCACAGAGAGCTCCTATAGAGCGAATTAAACTCTCTATTCGAGGAGTGGGTCATGGAACCGGTCCTTCTCCCTTCTGGGGCAGGGGGTTCTACTCCATGTACTTCCTAGTCCCAAAAAGGACAGACAGTTATCGGTCCTTTCTAGACCTGTGTAACCTCAACCGCTTTCTGGTCAGGGTACTAGAGCGGGTTAATGAAAACACAAAATACAACCAGCGAGAGCAGAGCGAAAAGGGGTCTGTTAAAGGGGCACTTGAAAATGCAATACTAAAAAATGCAATACTAAAAAATCGGGGGAACAAATAATGAATCAAGGGATGGTGCACAATAATAATGATTGAAAATGATTAAAAAACAAAGCGCTTCTAAAATCATACTGTACAAAGTGAAGCTGATCATTTTGTTTGATTTTGAAAGTGAAAACTGGTAATGCCGAAATTGGCAACAAAACGGCACATTGTAGTTACACGCATGTACCAGAGTGGGGCAATAAAGTACAAGCCACAAACAACCATAAAGAATGCATTAAGAAAAAGGTATATTGAAAAAGCATTTGGATATGCGATATTGAAAAAACGAGGGACTGAATATTGAATGAGGGGAAGTTACATGATACTAATAATTAAAATATGGATCGCTTCTAAAATGTAAGGAGCTAAAAAATGAAGAATAAAAACATCATGTGTTAAAAAGATATCGTGGTTAATGTAAAGGAATAATAAATTAATGGTGAATGTGCTATCGAAAAGGGGAAAAACAGTAATGTATCTCTTACTATATCGTTCTTAAAACATTATATATATATATATATATATGTGTTCAGTTATGTTATTATATATATATATCCTTAAAAACACAAAATTGTAGCCATCTCAAGTATCAATCATGATGGATCTCTTTATTCATGTTATGCAGGAAAGATGCAACAACCATTAAGGAATGAAGTGGTAACTAAAAAAGATGAGAAATTGAAAACATCAGAGAAAAGCATAAATTATAAACATGAATCTAAAAACATAATTTGCAAAACAATATTGTAAAAACAGTATTGTAAAAAATATATGTTTAAAAAAACATTATTTGTTAAACATAGGCACAAAGGGGCACTAGTGAATTCTAGGAACAGGATAAAAAATATATATGAACGTAGTTAAAGAAACAGACAGATCAACTTCTTGATTTAAACCGGAAGATGCGAGGGTGTTGAGTTCATAGATGAATCTTTGTTCCAACCTTAATAAGAGTCTGTCCAAATCGCCACCTCGCCAATGTGGCTCAACAACCTTGATGACCAAAAAACATATGTCAGAAATCAGATGTATTGCTTCAACCCAGTGGGCAACCGAGGGTTTTTCTTGTACTTGTCTGTGTACACAACTTTTGTGTTCAATTATGTTTTTTCACAGGTCTCTTGGTCTTTCCAACATATAACATCTCACAGGGACAGCAAATGATGTATATTACATTAGACGTGCTACAATTGGAGAATTGTTCTAAAACGTTTTTAGAGTCACCATGTTGGAAGCAGTATTTTGTGACGAGCACGTGAGAACACAAACAGCATTTTCCACATTTAAAATTTCCTTAACTTTGGGATTAATTCTAGGTTTGGATAGAGCAGAGGGAACCAAAATATTGGCTAGATTACGATTACGTTTGAAGGCAAACTTTTTAAAGCAAAAGCTGGTAATGAGGAGAGTAGGTGTCACTCCTGTTTCAAAATTTTTTACAATATTGGATGATAAATTAGTGTGCGCCCTTACATTTTCTAATTTATCTGAAACAACGTGTGCTTTTATAGTCAATAGAGAGGTGTGACAAAAAAGAAACAAGACTGTCCCATAAATGTTTTATTACAAAACCTACAGAGAAATTACGCATTGTCCCCTTCAAAGTAATGCCCCCCAGAGTTAATGCACTTCTGCATTTGCTTCTGCCACGTACGGAAGCACTCAGTAAAGTCCTCCTCCTTGAGGTCCCTCAGCTCCCTCATCACAGTGGCCTTGATCTCTTCTACAGAGGCGAAATGAGTTCCTTTGAGCACAGTCTTCAGGCTGGGGAAGAGCCAGAAGTCGCACGGTGCGAGATCTGGGGCATAAGGAGGGTGGTCAAGAGCTGTGATCTGTTTGTTGGCCAAGAACTGCCTCACACTGAGTGGTGTGTGTGTGTGTGTGTGGGCGCGTTGTGGTGGAGCAGCCATGACTTGTCACGCCACAGAGCCTGCCTGCTGCGCCAAACCCGGTCATGGAGGCGATTGAGGACCTGCTGGTAGAAGTGCGGGTTGGTTGTCTGACCCTCAGGCATAAACTCATGATGGACCACTCCCTTCTGGTTGAAGAATGTGATCAGCATGACCTTGATCCTTGATTTGGACATGTGTGCCTTCTTGGGTCTGGGTGATAGTCGAGTCTTCCACTGCAGGCTCTGTCTCTTGCTTTTAGGGTCGTACTGGAAGACCCAAGTCGAGTCTCCTGTGATGACTCGGCCAACGAACTCTGGATCCTCACCGATCTGCTCTAGCAAGTCTCTACAAACATTGACCCGGTGCTCCTTCTGGTCGTCCAATAAAAGCTTGGGCACCATCATGGCGCACACCTTCTGCATCCCCAGCTCTTGCACCAAGATGGTCTGCACTGACCAGGCTGAGCTGCTCAACTAGCATCTGCACCGTCGGTGGGTTAATGTATGGTGGATGAGCCAGCAATGCTTGTAACTCACTTATGCGCCTGGCTGAGGTGAGGGCCACAAGGAATATGACTTTCCAAGTGAAGTAGTGTAAGTGGGTTGTTCTCAGGGGTTCATACGGGGTTTTGAGAAGCTGAGCCAAGACTACATTGAGATCCCATACCACCGGGGGTGGTTAGGTGGTTTAGAGAGGAGAAGGCCTCTCATAAAATGGTGCTACTAAGGAGTGTACAGAGATGGAGGCTGGCCATCAATTGGTTCATGAAATGCTGCAATGGCACCGAGGTGAACTTGAACCGAATTGATTTTGAGACCTGAAGAGGATAAGTGCAGCAGATATTGGTATCTCAAATGGATTTAGATTACTTGTCAAGCACCACGCTTCAAACCTGTGCCATTTGCAGGAGTATGTCCTGGTGGAGGGTTTCCTGGAAGCCAGGAGGATGTTCAGTAACTCAGTGGAGAGGTTGAGGTTTTGAAAAGTTATGCTTTCAGCAGCCATGAAGTCAAGTAGCTATGTTTTACATCAACAAGCAGGGATGTATGGGCTCCTACCTCCTCTGCCTGGAGGTCATCTGCCTGTGGAATTTCTCCACAGAGAACAACATGACCCTTTGGGCGGTCTCTCTGCCGGATCAGGACAGTCTGCTTACAGACCGGCTCAGCAGGGTCCCTTCACCCTCACGAGTAGAGATTCCACCCAGGGGTAGCCAATGACATCATCCAATGCTGGGGGGCCCCAACTTGGACCACCTCTGCCAGCCCCGAGAACACGCATATGCCGTGTTTCTGTTCCTGCACTGGTCTGGGATCCTCCTGTATGCCTACCCGCTAAATCCCCTGGTCCCCAGGACCTTGCTCAAGGTTCAGTCGTACGGGGTCTCAGTAATCCTTATTGCTCTCAGGTGGCCCCAACAGCCGTGGTTCCCCCTGCTCCTGCAGCTGTCCCAAGCAGCCCTGATACCTCTTGGCCAACGCCAGGACTGAGACCTGCTATCACAGGAGAATGGGACCCTTCTCCATCCCAATCTGTAGTCCCTCGCCCTGACGGCATGGCTGCTGAGAGGCTAGCCATAGCGCACCTCTGCCTCTCCAGGGAAGTGGAAGATATTTTACTGGCTTCCCGCAAGGACTTTTTGCTTTGTACATATATCTTCACGTGGTGTCTTTTCTCTGTCTGATGCTCCTACATGAATCTCAGACCTTTCTCTTGCTCGTGGCAGGACATCTTGCAATACCTCTTGAACTGGGTTAAAGTCCAACTCTGTCCGGGTGCGTCTTTGAGCTATAGGGGCGCATCATCACATTGTTGTTGGTCAGTCTGTCTCTGTGCACCTGCTAGTGGGCCGCTTCATGACAGGGCTCCTCCTCTCTCAGCCCCCCATCCGCCCATTGCCGGTAGCGTGGGACCTGAACGTTGTTCTGGGGAAGCTAATGGCTCCCCTGTTTGAACGTCTGGCTATGCCACCTAAAGTACTTAACATGGAAAGTTGTGTTCTTGGTTGCGCTCACTTCCACCAGGCGTGTTAGTGAGCTGCAGGCACTGGTGGCTCATGCCTCCTATACCTGGTTCCACAGAAACAGGGTTGTTCTCCGGACACACCCAAAATTCCTATCCACGGTGCTGTCCGCTTTTTACATGAACCAGGAGGTGGTTCTTCCCACCTTTTTTTCCCAGGCCTCATACCTCTGTGCGGAGGCCTCATTACACACCCTGGATTGCAAGAGGGCACTGCCCTTCTGTCTTCAAAGGACACAGCCCATCATCGCTCATCACAGCTGTTCGTCTCTTATGATGCTAACAGACTTGGAGTCGTGGTCTCCAAGTGGACTCTGTCCACCTGGGTGGCAGACCGCATCTCCTTCACCTATGAGCAGGCTGGACTCTTCCTGTAGCATCACGTTACTGTGCACAGTGTGTGTGCCATGGCAACCTCTGTGGCAAACCTGCACTTGGTCCCTCTGCTGGACATCTACTGCGCCGCCACCTGGTCTTCCGTCCATACTTTCGTGGCACATTACTGCTTGGAAGAAAGCTCACGGCACGACAGCGCCTTCGGCCAGGTAGTACTTTGTCACCTCTTTGAGGAATAGTGCAACTCTTTCCCTCTAGACCGTTGTTCCTGGCTACCGATGAGGTGATTTCTTGCTCAGTGCTGTAGCTGTGTCCTTGGTCTTCGAGCCATCTTTGCTTCTTACTGCCCCACTTGCTTCACCTTTTGGAGGAGTCAGCGCCTCCTCCAGGTTTCTTCAGTAGCCTGTAGCTAGGGAGTCCCATATGTGAGGATTGACTTCCTGCTTGTTCCTGGAGAAAGCATAGATCTCCAGGAACAAGCAGGAATGAATCTTCACATATGGGTACATTGGTACCGACGGAGCCTGCGCGGGAACGCTCCCCAGCGTCCAATCAGAAAGCTTTTGGGAGCATCCCACAGCGCCTGAGTGCTGCCTTCCCGCCTTTCCAACTGTCTCTCCTCAGTTGTTCTTTTTCCGCGGAGCCAGCAGGTCGTGTTCCTGTCACCGCAGAAGAATTTCCTTATTTTTTTCTTTATTCTTTTCTGTCGCGTCTGCCTTCTTCGACGCTGTACCGGTACCGCCGGTTGTTGTTCTTTTCTTGTAAAAAACCCCCCAAAACTTTTTTCTGTTCTTTTTCTTCAAGTGCACTTGAGTTTTGGGCCTTAGGCCCCAAACCTTTTTCCTTAAATATGGAAAAGCCTGCTTCAGGTTTTAAAAAGTGCACAAAATGTGGTGGTACTATTTCTGTCACCGACACCCATGACTGGTGTCTAAAATGTTTAGGTCCTGACCACTCCATAACAGATTGTGTCCTGTTCCATGATGTCTAAAAGAGGTCGGCAGAACCGAGCTGCCAAGCTCAGTACCCTGTTTCCCTCTGATGCGGCTTCGGTGGCATCGACATCGTCCAGGGCTTCATCTTCCTCACATGGATCTCACGTAACTAAACATAAATTCAGCCGGTCCTCAAAGGGTAGATCTCCTTCTAAGCATCGAGATGCCTCTGGCCTTGCCCTCGAGGATCCTGCACCGGCAAAATTACCCCAGCGGGAGGCTGCGGCCTCTAAAGCATCATCATCGGGGTTCCAGGATGATCTCGATGGCGTGGCCTCGACAGATCTCCTGGTGCCATGCTCTGGTGTACCGGTGGTCTCCACCGGTACCGATTTCCAGGCATTGGCGGCATCAATGGACCAGAGAATTCTGTCCATAGAACGCAGTCTGGCGGCTTTCCTTGTGGCATCGACGCCCGTGGTACCGCATCAGACTACTCTGCCGGTACCGGCTCTAGCATCGCCATCGGTACTGATTCCGGTACCAGTGGCATCGACATCGGCATCGGTGTCTGCTATGCCGGTACTCTGTCCTCTAAAGCCCTCCGGTACCGATACCCCGGTACCGGTGATTCCCAATACCGATCCCACTCGGTACGGGTATCGGGCTTTGCAAGAGCATCCGGACAGACGATACTTCGATTCCTCTGAGGACTCTGAGGATTCTGAAGAGTCAGTCGATGCAGTGATGCTTCTTTCACAGGAGGAGTCCTCTTCTAAACGAAGGATGTCTCCTCCAGAGGATTTGTCTTTTCAAGACTTTATCAGGGAGGTGGCTCGGGGTCTCTCTATTACAGTGGCACCTGAGACAGAGCCCAGAGCCAAGGAGTTAGATATTTTACAATATCCTAAAACTCCTAAGGAGGCAGCTACCTTACCTATTCATGAGATTCTGTATGATCTCATGTTAAGGATGTGGGAAGCACCTCTAACCACCTCTCCTCATTCTCGCAGGTTGGATACCATGTATCGTGTCCCTCCTTGTCCTGGTTTCCATAAAACTCAACTTCCTCACCACTCTATTGTGGTTGAATCTGCAATGAGAAGGATTAAAAGTGCCAAAAGACATGATTCTAATCCTCCAGGACGTGAATGTAGAACCCTGGATGCTTTTGGAAGAAGAATCTTCCAAGCTTCCATGCTTGCTGCAAGAATTAATTCTTATAGTCTCTACATGGGCAAAAATGCAATGCAATGTGTGCCTTTGAGTCAGTCCTGACTCCTGGCGACCCAGAAGCTCCTGGGTTTTGTTCTTAAAAGAAGTCACTGACCATTTGCAGACTTTAAGTCCTTTTGTATCTGAAGATAAAAGGCAAGAATTTCTCACTGGGCTCAAACATGCCCAGGATATCTCCAAATTTTCCAACCGTGCAGCTTTCGACTCCTTTGAATGTGTGAGCAGAGCCTCATCTATTGCCATAGGTGCACGTAGGATTGCTTGGCTTCAAGCATCTGATCTGGAGACATGGGTTCAAGATGAATTGGGAAATATCCCTTGTACAGGTGAGAACCTGTTTGGTCTTTGCTTGCCAATCCTTACCAATCAGATGGATTCTGAAAATTCTGCTTTGGATAGACTATCCAAATCCACAGCTGCTCCTGCTAAGAAAAAGTTGTTCAAGAAAACACCTTTTTCTAAAAAGGGAAGATTCTATCCTGCTTATGGTCAGCGGGCATCTTCTGCAGCTTAGTTCTCTTCCAAACGTCAGCAATCCTCCAAAGAGAGCAAAGCAAAGGCTGCGAGGCCTGCTCCAGCCCAGCAATCTCAGCCCCCTCAGGGCCTTTGACTGTCTGCTAGAGAACTTAGCCTTTCTGACTCTAGAAGGACCAGAGCCCTCCACCTTTCCAGGAAGGTTATGTCACTTTGCTCCCAGATGGGGGCAAATTACAGCAGAGCATTGGACACTCCATCATAAGAGAGGGGTACAAACTTCATTTTTCAAGTTTGCCCCCTCTCACGAATGCACCAGTTCAGTTCTCCAACCTCCCTCCTCAGCCTGTTGGAGCAGGAAGTTGCCACTCTTCTTGCCCAGGGGGCAATAGAGGAAGTGCCTTTTCAACAACAGGGCACAGGGTTCTACTCCCCCTATTTTCTTATTCCAAAGAAAACAGGAGGCTTCAGACCCATCTTAGATCTCAGAGAGTTGAACAGATTCCTAGTCAAGGAAAAATTCAAGATGGTTTCCCCAGGAACTTTGCTGCCATACTTTCAGAGTCAGGATTGGCTTTGTTTTCTAGATCTCAAGGATGCGTACACTCATGTTCTCATCCACCCAACTCACAGAAGGTTCCTTCGGTTCCTTTTTCAGGAAAAGCACTATCAATACAAAGTGCTCCCCTTTGGTCTGGCCTCTGCACCAAGGGTGTTCACGAAATGCATGGCAGTGGTTGCTGCTTTCCTGCGCACCCTGGGAATCTGTCTTCCCTTACCTGGATGACTGGCTCATTCGAGCTCCCACTCAATGAGAGGCCAAGACTTCTCTAGCCTGCACAATGCGTATCCTTCAGTATTTGGGGCTGGTAATAAACATCCCAAAATCCAATTTGATCCCTACCCAGTCCCTGGAGTTTATAGGGGCGTTGCTGGATACCACAAGGGCAAGGGCCTATCTTCCCCAGGCCCGTTGCCTTCGCTTGGTGCAGTTAGCTTCTCAAGCAGAGTTAAAACCCCTACTAACTGCTCGAGAGATGTTACAGTTGCTGGGCCACATGGCATCCACCGTACATGTGGTACCATATGCTCGCCTTCACATGAGAGCAGCTCAGTGGACTTTATCCACCCAATGGACCCAGGCATTAGGTTGCCTGTCAGACAAAATAGTAAACACAAGTCGCCTTATTTTGTCCCTCCAGTGATGGAAGTCCCCTCAAAACCTGTTGCTGGGGTCCCCCTTTCAACAGCCTCTACCCCAAGCAACTCTTACAACAGATGCTTCTCCAATGGACTGGGGAGCTCATCTTCATAACCTCTCCACCCAGGGCATCTGGTCCCCACAGGAGATTTGTCTATATATCAATCTCTTGGAACTCAGAGCAATCTTCCTTGCTCTGCGAGTTTTCCACACCCTGCTCAGCCACAAGACAGTCCTTATCCACACGGACAATCAAGTAGCCATGTTTTATGTAAACAAGCAGGGAGGGACTGGCTCTCTGTTGCTTTGCAACGAAGCTCTGCGACTGTGGGCCCTCGCCAGAGAGCATCACATTCATCTCCTGGCAGTTTATCTTCCAGGTGTTCAAAACTCTTGGGCAGACAGACTCAGTCGAGTTGTGCTTCCACACGAGTGGTCCCTACATCTAGACCAAGTGTCAAAAATTTTTCAAATTTGGGGAACCCCGGACATAGACCTCTTTGCAAGTCTGTGTAATGCCAAACTTCCCCGGTTCTGTTCCAGAACTCCGGCTCAGGGGGCTCAGGCAAGGGATGCTTTCCTCCTTCACTGGGGTCAAGACTTCCTGTATGCCTTTCCACCCATTCCCCTCATTCCCAGAACCCTGTTCAAGCTTCAGAGAGACAGAGGCCACATGATTCTCATAGCTCCACATTGGCCACGGCAAGTGTGGTACCCTCTGCTTCTACATCTCTCTCAAGCTCCATCCCTAGAGTTAGGGTCTGCTCCAGACCTTCTATCTCAGGAGGACGGAAGGTTATGGCATCCCAATCCCCAGCCTCTGCATCTGAGGGCTTGGTTGCTGAAGGCCTAGATCTCCAGGATCTTCCTCTTTCACAACAAGTAAAAGATGTTCTTCATGCTTCCAGAAAACCTTCCACTAGACGTTCTTACGCTTTCAAGTGGAAGAGGTTTACCATCTGGTGTTCTGAGAAGGGTCTTAACCCCCGTGCTATACCTCTGGAATCGTTGCTGGAGTATCTCCTTCATCTGTCCAATGCAGGCCTTAAGGCAAATTCAGTAAGAGTCCATTTGAGTGCTATTGCAGCTTCCCTCAGGCCTCTAAATGGACAACCTGTTTCCTCTCATCCTCTTGTAGCAAGGTTCATGAGAGGCCTCCTTTTAACAAAGTCTCCCATTAGACCACCCCCGGTGGCATGGGACTTAAATTTGGTTCTTGGCCAGCTTATGAAGCCGCCTTTTGAACCTTTAGCTACTACCTCCTTGAAATACCTTTCTTGGAAAGTTATCTTTCTCATTGCAATCACATCAGCACGCCGCATTAGTGAATTACAAGCACTAGTAGCTAATCCACCTTATACAAGGTTCCATCATGACAAGGTGGTCCTTAGGACTAATCCACACTTTATGCCTAAAGTGGTCTCGCCTTTTCACCTTAACCAAGAGGTCTACCTACCTGTCTTTTTTCCAGGACCTCATGCATCAAGTGCAGAGAGGAACCTTCATACCCTGAACTGTAAAAGAGCTCTGGCTTTTTACTTACAGAGGACACAGCAACATAGAAAGTCTTCCCAACTCTTTGTTGCCTTTGATCCTTCTCATTTGGGACAACCAGTCTCCAAGAGAACACTTTCTAACTGGATTGCCCAATGTATTTCTTTCGCCTATCAGAGCAAGGACCTTTCTCTGGAGGGCCATGTCACAGCTCACAATGTGAGGGCCATGGCAACCTCAATGGCTCATCTGAACTCTGTGTCTATTGACGACATCTGTCGAGCAGCCACCTGGGCCTCGGTTCATACCTTCACAGCCCATTACTGTTTGGACAAGGACTCCTGCCGGGATGCCTTGTTTAGTCAGGCTGTTCTCAAACACCTATTCCATACTTAATCAACTCCTACCCACCATCCCTGATTGGATGCCAGAGATCCATGAGGGGAAGTGGAGCCCTGTCCCAGGGACACACAACCTCTGGGATCTATCCCTGGCATCTAAAGCTAGGGAGTCCCCATATGTGAAGACTCATTCCTGCTTGTTCCTGGAGATAGCACAGTTACTTACCTGTAACAGGTGATCTCTGGGAACAGCAGGAATAAGTCTTCACAACCCACCCACCTCCCCTGGGAGTTGTCTCTCTATCTCTCTCCTTTCCTCTCTCTCTCCCTCTTTGTCTCAGCTATAAAACTCAACTGAGGAGAGACAGTTGGAAAGGCGGGAAGGCAGCACGCAGGCGCTGTGGGATGCTCCCAAAAGCTTTCTGATTGGACGCTGGGGAGCGTTCCTGCGCAGGCTCCGTCGGTACCGACGTACCCCTATGCGAAGACTTATTCCTGCTATTCCCAGAGATCACCTGTTACAGGTAAGTAACTGTGCTTTACTCACCTGTAACAGATGTTCTCTGGGGACAGCAGGAATCGGTCCTCACAACCCTCCTTCCTCCCCATGGAGTTGTTTTTCCTTTTATGTTTGATTAAGCTATGTCATCATACTGAGGTAAGATGGCACCCTTGGGCGGGAAGGTGATTGCACATGCATGGTCTAACTACCAAAGCCTTTCTTTGAAAGCCGGGGAGTGAATCCGTGCGGGCTCTGTCTGTGCCAACATCACCCATATGTGAGGACTGATTCCTGCTGTCCCCGGAGAACACCTGTTACAGATGAGTATCTATGCTTTCTTTACTCGATATGCTCTCAGCAACAAAATTTACTGTGGTACTATCTTATTCTAAAAAGCGGTTGGAGATAACCAGGCAGACCACTTCAGCAGTGGTAGCTCCCCAGTGTTGGAGTGAATTGCCTTTTGCCCTCCCGGTAGAATCTTGATATTTATAATTCAAGGCTGGCCTTAAAACCCATAATTTTCAATAGGCTTATAGGTTGTAACTTTTATGATTATCCCTTTTAAACTAATTGTAGGAAAGCCCAGTAAGATTGGAAATGTCTTTGGGTTTGTTAGAGTTGTAGCACGGTGCCAACAGACCTAGGCTGGCTTGGGAGGACCCTCGGAGATTGGTAATTTTATGGACTTTTTTATTTTTGTGATTGTGGGTTGTGGATTTTGCATTTATTTTTGATGATAATTTTGTCTCTGTTGTGTAGATCTCCAGGAACAAGCAGGAATGAGTCTTCACATATGGGTACGTCGGTACCGACGGAGCCTGCACGGGAATGCTGCCCAGCTTCCAATCAGAAAGCTTTTGGCAGCATCCCTCGCGCCTGCGCAGTGACTTCCCGCCTTCTCCACAGCCTCTCTTCAGTTTTAGTTTTTCCGCGGAGCCGGCAGGACGTCCTCCTGTCACCGCAGAAACTTTTCTTTTAATTGCTTTAATTACTTTATAGTTTTTTTGTTATCTCCAGGAACAAGCAGGAATAAGTCATCACATATGGGTACGTCGGTACCGACGGAGCCCGCGCGGGAAAGCTCCCCAGCTTTTCAGATTAAAAGCTTTTGGGGCCTCCCACTGCACATGCGCGCTGCCTTCCCGCCTTCCTGACCAGCTCTCGTCAGTTTCTTTTTTTCCGCGGAGCCAGCAGGTCGTGTTCCTGTCACCGCTGAAGAAATTGTTAATTTTATTGTTTTCTTTAGACCGCGTACCTGCCTTCCCCATTCTGAAACCGGTACTGCCGGTCTCTCTTTTGAAAAAAAAAAAATATATATATTTTTCTTTTCTTCAGCACAGCTTGGTACTTTGTTAGGCCTTCAGGCCTACACAAATTCTCCTCATGGAGAAGCCAGTTCCTGGTTTTAAAAAGTGTACCAAGTGCAGTGCTGTCATTCCTCTTACAGACACCCATGAATGGTGTCTTAAATGTTTAGGACCTGACCATTCCATACCGGACTGCCCATCCTGCTCCCAGATGTCGAAACGTGGATTGCAGAACCGGGCCAACAAGTTCCATGTGCTGTTTCCTTCAGAAGCATCACAGTCATCCAGGTCTTCCTCTCCGGATGGATCTCAGGTAACCAAAACTCCAGTGGGCAAATCCTCTAAAAGCAAATCTCTTTCTAAAGATCGAGAGGCTCTCAATTCTGAGTTCGAGGATTCTGCCCAGGCCAAAAAACCCCGGCGGGAGGCTCCGGCCTCCAAAGCAATCATGGGGTCACAGGTTGACATCGATGGCGCGGCCTCGACAGATCACCTGTTGTACTGCTCTGGGGTACCGGCCCATACCGGTACCGACATCCAGGCAGCAGTGGCGTCTATGGGCAATACTGTCCAAGTCATGCAGCAGGCCATTCTGGCTTTTATTAATGCTGCTACGCCCTCGGTACCGCAGCCAGCGGTACCGGGTCCGGTTCCGGTAATGGCTTCCATACCGGAACCGAGGCCATCGTCTTCCAAACGCAGATCGGTTCCGCATGCCGGATCCGGGCTTTTGCCCGGTACCGATCCCATACCCGGTACGCCCGATGTCGATACCGAACGGTATGCGTATCGTGCGTTGGAAGCACATAGAGGATACTCTGCTTCTTCAGAGGATTTTAACTCCTCTGATGATTCTGATGAGTTCTCCCTTGATCTTCCTGAGGAGCCTTCTTCTCCTAAAAGGAGAATGTCTCCACCAGAGGATTTGTCCTTTCAGGACTTCATCATAGAAATGACTAAAGGTCTTTCTATTGCTTCATCCTCTGAAAAGGAACCCAGATAAAAGAAACTGGATATTTTAGGATACTCTAAGTCTCCTAAAGAGGCAGTTACCCTGCCTATCCATGAAATCCTTCAAGAACACTTGATGGACTTATGGGAGGCTCCTCTAACATTGTCTCCTTCTTCTCGCAGGTTGGACACCATGTACCGTGTCCCCCCTTCTCCTGGTTTCCAAAAAACTCAGTTGCCTCATCATTCTATTGTGGTGAAGTCTGCAATGAAGAAGATAAAGAGTACCAAAAGGCACTCTTCTACTCCTCCAGGGCGAGAATGTAAGACTCTAGACTCTTTTGGCAGGAAAATTTTCCAGGCTACTATGCTTATAGCCAGGATTAATTCCTATAGTCTTTACATGGGCATGTTTCTCAGTGAAATCGCTCTAAAAGTTCGGCATTTTGCCCCCTTTATCCCTGAGGATAAGAGGGAGCAGTTCATTTCCTTAGTGAAACACCTTTTGGATATTTCAAAGTTCTCCAACAGGGCAGCTTTTGATTCCTTTGAGGGTGCTGGTAGGGCTTCGGGCATTGCTATAGCAGCCCGACGTCTTGCTTGGCTCCAGGCTTCTGATCTAGAACCTTGGGTCCTAGATGGCTTACGAAATCTGCCCTGTACAGGTGAGAACTTATTTGGTGAGGAGTGGCAAATTAAGGCCACTCAAATGGACGCAGAAAATGCCACCTTAGATAGACTTTCTAAGTCTACCTCCACTCCTGCCAAGAAGAAGTCTTTTAAGAGGCCTTATTACAAGAAGTCCAGATTTTCCACAAATACTGGCCAACAATCCTCTCAGCCTCGTTTTGCTGCTAAACGTCAGCAACCTAAACAGGCAAGGTCAAAGCCTGCGGCGTCTGCTACGCCTCAGCAGGCTCCACCCCCTCAGGGGTTTTGACTTGCCCCTAGAGAACTTAACTTTTCTGGCTCTAGAACAACCAGAGCCCCTCACCATACCCGGAAGGTTAGCTCACTTTGCTCCCAGATGGGAGCAAATTACATCAGAGCAATGGACCCTCTCTATCATCAGAGAAGGTTACAAACTCCATTTTTCCGACCTTCCTCCTTATACTATGGTGAGGCAGTTCAATTCTCCCCCATCTCTCCTGGCCCTCTTGGGTCAGGAAGTCTCCTCCCTCCTTGCCCAGGGGGCAATAGAGGAGGTCCCTCTTCTTCAACAGGGGACGGGATTCTACTCCCCTTATTTTCTAATACCAAAGAAGACAGAGGGCTTCAGACCAATTCTGGATCTGAGAGAATTGATCAAATTTCTTTTCAAGGAGAAATTCAAAATGCTTTCTCTGGGCATTCTCCTTCCATACCTTCAGAGTCAGGATTGGCTTTGTTCTCTAGACCTAAAGGATGCGTATACACACATACTCATCCACCCATCCCACAGAAAATACCTTCGATTTCTGTTTCAGGGAAAACATTTCCAGTACAGAGTACTCCCCTTCGGTCTAGCCTCTGCTCCAAGAGTGTTCACCAAATGCATGGCAGTCGTAGCTGCCTTTCTAAGAGGCCTGGGAATTTTCATATTCCCATACCTGGACGACTGGCTCATCCGAGCTCCCTCTCAGTCCCAGGCCCAAATTTCCCTGGACCGCACAAGGCGTCTTCTGCAGTATCTAGGACTGGTAGTAAACCTTCCCAAGTCTCAACTAATCCCTACTCAGTCTCTCGAGTTCATAGGGGCCCAGTTAGACACCATCACTGCAAGGGCCTACCTGCCTCAGGTCAGGGCCCAACGCCTGCTGAGTTTGGCCTCCCAAGCTCAGTCCAGCAGTCATTTGACAGCCCGGGAAATGCTGCGACTTCTGGGCCACATGGCCTCCACGGTACATGTGGTGCCCTACGCTCGTCTGCATATGAGAGCAGCTCAATGGACCTTGGCCACCCAGTGGACTCAAGCATCTGGAGCGCTCTCCGACCAAATACTCACCTCAAGCCGTCTATTTTGGTCCCTCCAATGGTGGACATCCACCAAGAATCTGTTGTTGGGGGCCCCCTTCCAACCTTTGTTGCCCCAAGCAACCCTCACAACAGATGCCTCCCAGACAGGGTGGGGAGCTCATCTTCAGAACCTCTCCACTCAGGGCACTTGGTCTCCACAGGAGGCCACCCTTCATATCAACCTCCTGGAACTGCGAGCAATTTACCTTGCCCTCAAGGTCTTCTATACCCTCCTTGTCAACCTGACTGTCCTAGTTCAGACAGACAATCAGGTAGCCATGTTCTATATAAACAAACAAGGAGGGACAGGCTCTCTGTCGCTTTGCAACGAAGCTCTCAGATTATGGGCCTTCGCCAGAGAGCATCAAATTCACCTTCTTGCAGTGTATCTTCCAGGAGTTCAAAACTCTCGTGCAGACAGACTCAGTCGAGTTCTGCTTCCACACGAATGGTCCTTACATATGGACCAGATACACAGAATCTTTCAGGAATGGGGGACCCCGGACATAGACCTCTTTGCAAGTCCGTGGAATGCCAAACTTCCCCGGTTCTGTTCCAGAACTCAGTGTCAGGGAGCTCAGGCCCACGATGCCTTCCTCCTGCATTGGGGTCAGGAATTCCTCTATGCCTTTCCACCCATTCCTCTAATATCCAAGACTCTGTTCAAGCTCCAGAGGGATCACGGGACTATGATCCTCATAGCTCCCCGCTGGCCACGCCAGGTGTGGTTCCCTCTACTTCTGCATCTCTCCCAGGGATCCTCCCTGGACCTGTGAGCTGCGCCAGACCTTCTGTCTCAGGAAGAGGGGACTTTGTGGCACCCAAACCCCAAATCCCTACATCTCAGAGCTTGGTTACTGAAGGCCTAAGTCTTCAAGACTTTAATCTTTCTCAACCTGTGACAGATATCCTTCATGCCTCTAGGAAACCTTCCACGAGGCGTTCTTATGCTTTCAAATGGAAACGTTTTTCCATTTGGTGTGCTCAGCAGGGTCTTGACCCTCTAGCACTTCCTTTGAATTCCCTCTTGGACTATCTCCTGCATCTTTCAAATGCAGGCCTTAAGACGAATTCAGTAAGGGTCCATTTGAGTGCTATTGCAGCATCCTTAAAACCTATAAATGGACAACCTGTCTCCTCTCATCCTCTTGTTGCACGTTTCATGAGAGGCCTGACTCTAACTAAACCTCCCATCCGACCTCCTCCGGTAGCATGGGATTTGAACCTAGTTCTAGGTCAGCTTATGAAGCCACCTTTTGAGCCTTTGGACTCTACCTCCTTCAAATTTCTTTCCTGGAAGGTTGTTTTCCTTATTGCAGTCACTTCGGCTCGCCGCATCAGTGAACTGCAGGCTTTAGTGGCTCATCCACCTTATACTAGGTTTCATCATGATAAGGTGGTCCTTAGGACGAATCCCCACTTTATGCCCAAAGTGGTCTCGCCTTTTCATCTTAATCAAGAGGTATATCTACCTGTCTTTTTCCCGGCTCCTCATGCATCCAGTGCAGAGAGGAACCTTCATACTCTGGATTGTAAAAGAGCTCTTGCCTTTTACCTCAACAGGACTCAACCACATCGAAAGTCTTCCCAACTTTTCGTGGCTTTTGATCCTTCTCATTTGGGACTTCCAGTCACCAAGCGTACACTTTCCAATTGGATCGCTCAGTGTATTTCTTTCACTTACCAGAGTAAGAACATTTCTCTGGAGGGCCATGTCACAGCTCACAATGTGAGAGCCATGGCCACTTCTATGGCTCATCTTCACTCTGTGTCCATAGATCAGATCTGTCGAGCAGCCACTTGGGCCTCGGTTCATACCTTCACAGCTCATTACTGCTTGGACAAGGACTCCCGCCGGGATGCCTTGTTTGGTCAGGCTGTCCTCAAACACCTGTTCCATACTTAAACAACTCCTGCCCACCTTCCCTGGATGGATGCCTGAGATCCATGCGAAGATGGTTTACCCTTGGAGGGGGATCTCCCAGGCATCTTAGCTAGGGAGTCCCCATATGTGATGACTTATTCCTGCTTGTTCCTGGAGATAGCACAGTTACTTACCTGTAACAGGTGATCTCTGGGAACAGCAGGAATTAGTCATCACAACCCACCCACCTCCCCTAGGAGTTGTATCTCTATCTATCTATCTTCCTGTCCTCTCTCTCTATTGTCTCAGCTTTAAACTCGAACTGACGAGAGCTGGTCAGGAAGGCGGGAAGGCAGCGCGCATGTGCAGTGGGAGGCCCCAAAAGCTTTTAATCTGAAAAGCTGGGGAGCTTTCCCGCGCGGGGTCCGTCGGTACCGACGTACCCATATGTGATGACTAATTCCTGCTGTTCCCAGAGATCACCTGTTACAGGTAAGTAACTGTGCTTTCTTGTGGTCGCGGCTGTATTTCCCGCTACCACCGGTATCGCCGGTGGATTTTTGGCTAAATTCTGAGAAAATTTTCTTCAGTTTTTTTACCTTAACTTCTTGGGCCTACTATTCCTTTTTCATTATGGAGCCTTCTTTTCCTAAGAAGTGCATTCGATGTCGAAACACTTGTTTCTTTTTAGACACCAATAGTTGGTGTCTCAACTGTGTGGGTCCTGACCCCTTTTCCCCTGACTTGTCAGGAGATAATTTTGTGAGGAAACCTTCAGTATTTAGAGTTTCCCTCGATACCGTTTTTTCCTCGGCAGTGAGGGTACCCGGTTTCTCTACTTCACAGGATCAGGTAACCCAAAAACAGTCTGTTAAGACTAGCCAATGCTTGGGTGGTATGTCCCATGCCCAGCATGGTGACGGCTCCGGCCTTACCCTCGAGAACCCATTGGCATTACCCCTGCGGGAGTCTTCGGGCTCCAAAGCGTTAAAGGGGTTTCAGGATGTTCCTGGGGCTCACCCCTCACAGAACATACCTGAGCCATGCGCGGGGGTGGTATCCGCTTCGAGCGGTACCGAGCCTCCGGCATCGGTACCGGTGTTGAGTATTCCACTCTTCACCAGGGATCGTCATCGGGCATCCTCGGTACCTTCGGGACCGATCGATACGCACCGCATTGACTTCCCTCAATCTCAGCCATGCTCCGGGACGGTACCGGCGTCGATCGGTTCCGACACCCTGGCATCGGCATCGAGGTGGACCCACCTTACCCTTTGCAAGAGGTGCTCATTGGGTATCCTCGGTACCGTCGGTATTGATCGATGTAACCCAGTCTGCCTTAGTGGTATCGGCATCGCCGATACTGCCATCGGCGTCGGCACCTTCGCAACATGCATCGATAGTATCGCTTACTTCGATGACGAGTCTTGAGCTGATATCTAGTCTCGAGGACTGCGTACCGATGCGTCCCGGAACCGACTCCTGTCGTTTCCAGATAGGCAGTTCCGAAGATCATAGCCATAACTCCCTCATGATCTCGGTACCACTGCAGCAGTTCCCGATGGCTACTTCATCTGCTAATCATGTATTAGTATCGATGCCTATTCTTGCACCGATACCTACTTTGGAACCGATACCTGGCGTTGGTGCAGTACCTTGTACCTCCTCTGGTGCTCAGGCTCTTTCTTTAGCCTTACCAGGGATGGTTCCCATAAGAGATCAGTCTTTTCAGGCTTTTCTCCGGGATATGGCAACCTTTCTTTATATTTCTATCCCTGGTTGTGATCCTACTCATGGCTCACCGGCACAAATAGAAAATATAAAGTTTCCTTTACATCCTGCTCTGCAGGATCTCCTTCTCAGGGTCTGGAAATCGCCCTTACGACTTCCTCCAGTCTCTACAGACATTGAGGTTCGGTACCGGGTGCCACCCTCTCCAGGGTTCCAAAAGCCTCAACTTTCTCATCGTTCCCTTGTAGTGGAATCGGCACTGAGGAAAGTTAAGAGCAAGAAGAAGCATTCTTCTTATCCGCCGGGTCGTTCTTCAAGAACACTCGATGCTTTTGGTCGTCAAGCCTTCCAAAACTCTATGCTGGCCTCCAGAGTTCTTTCATATATTTTTCATATGAGTCTAACACTCCAGGAAGTCACAGAGAAATTGTCTCTTTTGACCCCTTTATTACCAGAGCCCAAGGCTACGGATTATTCCTTGCTCATCACTCACAGCCGGAATATATCTTGGTTCCTATCTCGTGCTTCTATAGACTCTTTTGAGTCCATTAGCAGATCCTCTGCTATTGCCATTGCAGCACGTCGCAGAGCCTGGCTTGAAGCTTCAGACTTGAGCAGATGGGCACAAACTATACTGGCTCATTCTCCTTGTACAGGAGAAGGTCTCTTCAATAAGGAGGCTTTACGTCAGGTTGCTCAATGCTCCACTGACTCTCCTTCCACTAAAAATCATTCTAAGCCACCTCCTTCAAAGAGTAGGAAATGTCCTACCAAACCTTCTTTCCCTAAGAAAAGAAAGTTTCATTCATCTCCTGCCCATCATTCGGCTGTACCTATACAGGGGACGCCTCAGCCTAGTCTGAAGTCCTCCAGTTCTGGCCAGTCTCAGCATTCCCAGCAACCATAGGGGCCGGGAATTGTAACTTACACTTCACTTCTACATATTAGAAGTTTATTCACTGCTTTTCTTTTCAGTGTACTAACCTGACGGGGAAAAATGTTTTTGTTCAGGGACAACACACCTCTCCTCTTCTTACTCTCTAGAAGAGCAGTTGCAACTATCCCCTGATAGTTTCTATCCCAACTGGACATTTTTTCCTTCAGTTGACTTACCCTATGGGTATGTCGCCCTCCAATCACTTGAGGGTTACCATACTGAACAGCTTCTCTGCCAAGCTCGTTCCCCAGACAGGGAGAAGAGAGATCTCCTCTCTTTTCTTGTCTGTTTTTCTTTATTCAGCACAGGATAATCTCTCTGCTGTTTCCGTCAGCAGCTCTGCCTGCAGGAGTTACAGTACTTCTATTACTGGAACTTTTTCCAAGTTCCAGTCCCTTGTTCAAAATTTAGTCTAGCCTCAGTAGTGATTCCAAACTATCTTGGATCCTCCTACTCGTTTCGCCTTTCTCATATTATTCTAACCATCTCCTCTCCTAGGATATGGCAACACACCTGACTTCAGTCAGTTTATCTCATAACTCTCCTGCACAATGCTCTCTGCAGTCTTCAGAGAAGCTTTCTACTATGAGGGCCTTGCTATAGAGCCTTGACCTTGTCTCTGAAGTTTCTCTATTAGTAGGGAAAAACTTATAAACCCTTCCTATGCCTGTGAGGGTTCTCCACACCCCCTCTAGCCTGGGGTGTTAACACGAGATATCAGTTATTCTGTGTGAAAATCCAAGGCTTCTCTTTACGCATGCTACCTCTGGGTCCTTCCATAGGTCCCTCTGGTATCTTCCCTGCGTTTCTCCACATCTACCATGTCAGTGTTCTGTGGAACTCCCGCTTTGTTCTTTACAGATTCATATGTTCATCTGTTCTCACGCGAACATCACGGTTATCTGCTTAGATTGCCTTTCTGCATCCCTCAATCCATGAAAATAGATTCTCTATTCATATCCCAAGTGGGTTCACCCTCTTGTAGAGCACAGAATCTTTTTCTTTTATATTCCCCATGTACAATTATGGGGCTTGGTGGTAAACGTGTATCTTCAACCTGTTGCCTTGTATGTAGCATCTCCATATATGTCTACATACCTATATCATTGCTCTGGGGGTGCTAAATCAAGCCCCACAAATTTACATATCTTCAGGTATATCATATCTATATCTATATATATATTTGATATATTTCACCACCCATATCCTAATATACACATCTGAACATGTGTATATATGTATATGTATATATATATATATATAAATATACATATATTTTCCAGCCACATGTATATATCCCTATATATATATGTGTTTGATAAGGGGCCTCTTAAGGGTTGATCTGTCTTACACACTATCACCCTTACTGTCTAGACTACATGTTTTACCTCCTAGAGGTTTTAGGCAGTCTGTCGCCCTACGTCCCATGCCATCTTACGATGCAGAAACTGTTAGGCACCAATACCCCCTTTGGTGCTAACATCTCCATTTTTTCTTTAAGTCCATGAAGCATCAAGCTTCAATATTTTTCCTATCTCTCGCCAGCTAGGAAAAACAGTGTACCTCTTTATCTTGAGTACACAACTGTTTTCCGTGGGAATAGGGGATTTTTTCAAGTTCCCCTCTTCCCGCCAGGACTGGGCTAGTTGTCCAACTCCGTCAGTCTTCTTCCTTTAGTCCTCAATGTTAATGACCTTATGCCTAAAGGAGTTTTCAGCTTTTCCCATAAAGCTTTCCATTGAAGACCTGACGTCAAATCCTACCCAGTTGACACCTGGATCATCTACTACCTCCAGGTCTGGACCTTCATCCTCACTGCTGAGAGGTCACCTTGAAGATTCTGCTACTGCTTATCCAGTAGACTCCATCATGCTCTCTACTTCCTACAATACAGTAGGTAAGCTGCATATTTTAAGTGTACATTAAATGTCTTTTAATGCTACTCATTATGTCTACCAAGGCCTCCTGTAGTTTGTACAACCCTCTAGTCCTTGGCTATGCTGTTCTTTCCTCACAGCTCCTTTATTGTCAACTCCTACCCTCCATCCCACATTGGATGCCGGGGATTCCTGGAGTCAAAATGCACCCCTGATCCAGGCACTTGCATTTTTATGGGATCTCCCCCTGGCATCTCCAGCTAGGGAGTCCCCATATGTGAAGACTCATTCCTGCTTGTTCCTGGAGATAGCACAGTTACTTACTTGTAACAGGTGATCTCTGGGAACAGCAGGAATTAGTCTTCACAACCCTCCCACCTCCCCTAGGAGTTGCATCTTTTTTATCTTCTTCCTTTTCTCTCCTCGCCTTTGTCTCAGCTCTGAAACTCAACTGAAGAGAGGCTGTGGAGAAGGCGGGAAGTCACTGCGCAGGCGCGAGGGATGCTGCCAAAAGCTTTCTGATTGGAAGCTGGGCAGCATTCCCGTGCAGGCTCCGTCGGTACCGACGTACCCATATGTGAAGACTAATTCCTGCTGTTCCCAGAGATCACCTGTTACAGGTAAGTAACTGTGCTTTATCATACAAATACATTTTAAATGTCCTTGTAAATAGCTCAGATAACTTGTTTGATGGATGGTATATTAAATAGACTGTAAACTTAAAATTTCATTTAGCAACAAGTGAGTCATTTCCATGTTTATCAATCCATGATCTGGTGGCTGACCCTTCTCCCCCCCCAGAAAAACCCCCATAATGGAATTGATGACTTACATCAGATCAGTGAGCAGGGGCAGTCCCCCCCCCCCCTCTTCTCTGTCCTCCTTTTCCAGCAGATATGCAGACCCAGCTGTTTTTTGTAGTGCTGATGGCCCTGTCAACTTATCTGGTCCATTGCGTCGCCACCATCCTACACACAGCTATGATGCCATAGAGGAAACATGGCTAGTGTGTGGCTGTGAGTGCTGAGTTCTTCCTTTCATTCACTGTGAATAGTGATCGGCTCTGGGGCATGGTAGTACTAGCAGGGCATTGAAGTAGGGAGTAGTACTGAGCGATGCTGATGGTCACTATTTATATTTTATCTTGAATAGATTTAGTTCTTCCCAACATATGACGGGGCAAAATTTCCCTTCTAGCTGCCTCTAACATGATATATCAGCTCCCTAGTTTTCCCATCTGTCTGGGTGCAGCCAAAGGTTGTTTGACTCCCGTCTTTCTACTTGTCCTCCCCTGAATCTGGCTGCCAGCACCATGGGGGTTTGGAATTGAACAGCAAATGATACAGTAAATTAATTTTTAATCTCTGATTTCAAAAGCCATATGGTGCTGGCGGCCAGAGACATTGGAGAAAGGGGTAAGCAGAGTAAGGGGAGTAAAGGAACAGCCTCCCACCTCTGGATTTAGAGGTGCTGGGTAGGTGGGAGAAGGGGAATGATGCTCAGAAGAGGGCTGTGAGATGAGCGAGTCTGACTTGTCTGGGAGTGGGCCAGGTGCTGAGGGCCGTGGAAGGAGAAGGGTCTAGGGCTGGGAGAAGTCTGATGCTGGGGCTTGGAGAATGAGGCAGATGCTAAAGGACCAAGAGCTGGGATTGAGAGAAGGTGGCTGGGGTCCGAGGTGAAGGTGGGGATAGCAGAAGGAGACTTATATTGGCAGATGGTGGGGATGACAGGAGGAGGCTGATGCAGGGGATGGGTAGGCACATGGTTGTAGGTTGACCAGTGTGTCAGATACACTTGGACTGGCCCCACATTAATACACTTCTGCAGGCCACTCACTGGCAGAGATACATAGCACATAGTTTCTTTCATATCCCCTCCCCAACTTTGTCACTGCCCAGTTTCTATTTTACCCAACAGTGTCATCATCCAGTCTTATTCCCTTCTTTCCCATCAGCTGTGGGTAAATGCAGTAAATAGTAGGAGACCGACAACTAAATAGTTAAAGGAGAAGAAAGAAAACAGGGAAGAAGAGATCACGTCATTACCTACATCAATCTGTAACACTGAAGACAGGAGGAGAAACGAGAGTTAAGAGAACGCAGGAAAGCAGAAACCAGAGCCACACGATTAGAAAAATAAAATAGCCAGAAAACAAGATAGAAGAAAGAACTTTAATTTAAGATTTAGTGATTGGAATATGTACATCTGACAGTACTGGTGATAGATACTGCTGGGCACCAGCTCAGGGCAAAACTCTGGGAGGGGACCTCAAAGCTCACTAGCTTTCTTCAGTGTCGGACATACACACGCTGTTCCTGGTCACTTATTCCTCACATCTGCACATACACGCTGCCTCCCAGACACACAGTTTCACTCTCCACACACACTGCTCCCAGCTGCTCAGCCCCCACACTGCAGATGTTCAAGAAGCTGTGCCATTTGAAGCCCGTATGTGTCAGACATGTTCAGTACATCGGATGATTACTTTAAAAAGCATAGATTTACATATTTATATGTTTGAGTGATTAATTTTATTTTACTAGTATCTGGGAGTCAAGTGAATTTTCCTCAGCTAAAATGGGGCCACACCAGAAAAAGGTTTGGGATGCGCAGGGTTAGCAGATTTTTGCTTAGGGGTGAGCTCTAGCCAGAGGATGAGGCTGCTTGAGTATCTGAACTCTCACCTACTTTTGCCAGAGCTGTTGAGGCGGAGGGAGGAGAGGGTTCTCATTCATGCTCTGTGAGCACAATTTACATTGCTCAAGCTTTGCTCTCTCAAAGGAGCAATGGCCTGCTGAGGTCTCGGGCCAGACACTGCAGTAATAAGAGCACAATTTTGAGAACACCAGGTAATGTGTTGCGAATCAGTGTTGGGTTAATTCTGGTACACTGATCAGCTAACTGTACAGCTGTGTGCTATAGGGAAACCTTGCCTCAAAAAACCTTTGTAAAAGACTAAAAAAAAATCCTGTATGATAGAACAGATTTTACATTGAAGGTAGACATTCGTTGACACTCCTAGTGGACCTTGGGCAAGCCACTTTATCTCCCATTACCTCAGATATCTACTTAGATTGTGGAAAAGGCATTTTATAAAATTGCATGGCTCTATACATGCATGTATACATGGTGAAAGACGGTGTGTACTTATGTGGGCGTTTCCACTAGGTGTAGTTTTAGGTGAAGTAGGGGTGACGTTGCAATTTGTGTGTGCATGTTTGAAAGAAAAAAAAAGTGAGCACAAATGTAGAGTATACACGCATGTACGTCAATTTCAGTGTGAGTGTAAATGTGTGTGTTTTTTTTCTTTCCACCACAGACAAGCAGGGGAGATGCAGGCACACTATCTGGTGATCACAAAGAAGAGCAAATACTCTTGCAGTAGAGACTGGGTAACATAAGGAGCAAAAGATGAATAAAGGTCACAGGAGAATTTATTTGATGAACCCCAACGCATTTCGGCAACGCCTTCCTCAGGGGATATGCAGCTTATAAAATAAAATGAAATAAAGTATATATATAACATCAATACAATCAAACATTGAAACATAAATACATAATTTTAAAACCATAGGAAGGAAAAAAAGAGACAAAACGCAGGGCAGCAAAGGACAAAAACATATAAAAACACTAAATGTAAGAATGTGAACAAAACTGTTAGGAATATTTGAAGGGCAGTAAGATAAAAATATTTAGTTGTATATGTACAAGACAGTACTCACTAGAACATTATGTGGTGTATTTCACGTATAGGGTATTCTTTGGTGTTCTACTCTAACTATGGAATAAATAACAAAACAGAGTTATAATCTCAATGATATATTATGCGTTTCAAAGAGATTCTTAACAGCAGTCAAATTTCAGACAATCTAGCTTAGAGTAAAAGGTTCATTTCTTTTATTTTTTAAATTTTTTAAAATCTTTTTTTTTAAAAATCTTAAAAAAACAACAACCCAAATACTGTATTATGGTGTGTGACATATTGAAGAACATGGATACCACCAGTATCAATAAAGTGTATACAATCTTTTTGTATATATATATATATATATATATATATATATATATATCATTATGAAAAGCAAAAAGACCATGGGACTGGTATTGTGGAACTACTTATGGTATCTGAGTTAAAATATTGTCTTCATACATTTAATATTGTCACCATTAATGAATGCCTAACAAGGTATAGAAAATGAAGTGTGAGCCAAATAAGTGATTTGATTTTATAGTCCATTCATAGATGGCAAAATCTTAACTTCATGATCCAATTAAAACAAGTTCAGGGTGTATTTTCTTAAAAAATGATATCAAAAACACCTTATTTATAATAACGAAACGTGTGTGAATAACTTATTCAATGCAGGACATGTGTAGATGATTAACATCATCATTTTCTATACATATACCTAAATGTCTCTATTAAAGCGGTCACTTAGAGAATTCATCTGTGAAAAATTACCTTGGGACTAAACAGAGCCTGCGTTCAATCGTTTAAAATGCAAAGCAGAATGCAATACAACCCTCCTTTTTTAAAGGTTTTTTTATGTGATGAAAAGCTTTAAAGAAACCTTTTTGTTAAGGGTTTAGAAAGATGCTTTGATAAAGTGAATTGTACTTGATAACTTGTAGGCACAAAATACATGAATTGTGTGAAAACCAAACACAAGTACTAGGAAACTTTGTTATTGGTACCTAACAAACACATCTAAACGAGAGAAACCATTGCTTGGAGAATTATCTAATGGAAATTACTAACCTCAGTGTTTTGAGTAGAAATTCCAAAACGTTTAGCAGCTGTATCCAAAGTTGAAAAACTATCGAATGAACCGGACTCTTTTTGTAGACGCTCAAATGCACGCCAAAGTGAAAGTGAAACCTGATCTTGTGGGTGGAGTTAAAGCGCCGCACAGACTCAGTGCAGTGTTGAGCTTTGGTATGAGGGAACTGTAGTCATCCCGTTCAATACATGATTCCTTCTTGAAAAAGTTTTCTGTGTAATAGAGCCGACAATGTAGCTGATTAACTTAATATAAAAATCGTATCAAAGAGATAAATAAAAGACAACGATATTGAAAATGGGGACTGAATCTAACCTACGTTAAAAACTGTTGTCATCCTGTACTGTGTGTGAATTTTACTAAAAGAATTTTCAATATATACTGGACCAAAATATGTAACTGATTGACTTAACATGAATGTCTTATGGAATAATACAGCAGTTTTAAAAGTGATTAAAAACCATATCAAAAAATCTGTCAATTGCAGAACAGTTTGTAACATTATGATACCCTTTGATAGACCCTGATGTAGAGTACAATATGAAGCATACTATTATCTTACTAACTCTGAATAACACCTGAATAACACCTGATGATCTGAAAAAGTCTGTAAAATGGCTGTGATTCTTCCGTTAAAAAAGGGGGAGACCCTGTTAAATATATAATTGAATAAAATTGACCAAGTACACAATATATCGCGTGCACTTGTACATACAAGTATATCCTAAAATAGAACTTTTGTGAACAGACAAAAAAAATAAAGAACCCCACCGAATTGCGATGAAGATTAAGTACTAAAAATAATATGAGGTGTATAAGACAATTATATATTCAAAGAGTACGATCTTATAGACAAATGTAGCTTATTACATAAATTAAGTGATGTATTCAAAAATGAAAATGGGTTAATGTTAAAAACCAAAGTTAAAATCAAATTAATCTCATTGCTTGATTGTGGAATTTAATCTGGATGACGAGGCGCACAGATACATTGCTTTCAAATACGTAGCTTAATACTTCCTAAGACAAAGATGTTGTGAACAAACAGAAACTATGCTGTGAACATACAATTCCCCACTGAACTAAGGTGAAGGGTGAAGTCAGAGGCAAGATTGTAATCTCACATTGAAAATTGATGTGAGATATAGAGAGATGGTTTTTTTTAAAAAAAAAAAAGTCAAAGTAATAGGCAAGCGGAGCTGCTTATATGTATGCTCTAATGTATTCAAAATTTAAAAATTAAAAATGCAAGCTTATTTTAAAACAAAGCTAGGATCCCTTGTTAAAATTTAGCATGTAAAACTTAAGACAGAAAATGTGATAACAAAACTAGACTTGAAAATGTAGAGCTACCATGAAGTATTGAGATCAGGAATACTTCTACAAAAATTGTATAGTATCCATTAGGGCATTTAATTATAGAAACACAGATAGATCAATTTCTTGATTCAACCCATGCGGTTCCAAGCTATTAAACTCATAATTCTCCAGGACCAAGCAGGAAGTCAGTCCTCACTTATGGGTGACGTCGGCGCCGACGGAGCCCTCGCGGAGCAATTTTCCCCAGCTTTCAAAGAAAGCCTTTGGGAATTGCAGCGCGCATGCGCGGTCGTCTTCCCGCCCGAGGGTGCCATCTTAGCCAGTCTTCTTTTTTCCGCGGAGCCCTGCAGACGTCCCCGTCTTGTCCCCGCGAAAAAGTTGATTTTCCTCTTTATTTTATACTTTTTTCTTTCGGTTCGACGCCGATCGTTTTCCCGCCCGGACTCGCGACGCCGGTCTCGAGTCCTCTAGCGTTTTTTTCGGTTTTTCTGACTTAGTCAGCTTTCATTTTCGTTTTCCCTGGCAGCCCGGTCCTTTGACCTCGCAGGGGCCCTTTTTCCCCCGATGGCTGCCAGTGGCTTTAAGCGGTGTGGTCGGTGTGACCGAAATATGTCACTAACCGACACACACGACTTTTGCCTCCGCTGCTTGGGCCCGGATCATGAGGAACTGATCTGTGGGCCCTGCAGCAAACTGTCCTCGAAGGCGTTGAGAAGTCGGCGGCATCAGCGCGAGAGAATCTTCGCTGACCCCAGCCGTACCCGGACCTCGTCGGAGGCCTCCGTGTCAAAGGGCTCCAGCTCGGACCGTCGCCGGAGCTCCTCCGACCGGGGTTCTCCCTCCGGGGACCATCGTCGGAAGGAAAAACCCGCGAGGGCGGCGTCGGTGGACGCTCCTGGCTCCGCGAGGGCCAGGTCGCATAGCCCCGACAGCCGCCCCGGGTCCTTGGAGAAGGAACATCTCCCGAAGCGACCTCGCCTGGAGTCGGAGATGCCTGCCCGGGTAAGTCCTGTAGTCCTTCTGGACTCGCCTCCGCGACAGCCGACGTCGGGCCCGACGCCGTCGGGGCCCGAGTCGGGGGCTGCTGGGTCACCTGAGCTCGGACTCAGGTTGACGGCCTTGGAGAGCAGACTGTCTGCCTTCATGGACCAGCAGCGGGCACTGCTCGCTGGCCTCGCTGGCGCCGCTGCCCCGACCGCCGGGACGTCGACGTCCAAGTCGACCCCGGAGACCGAGCCGATCCTCGAGTCAATGAGAACTCGAGTCGATCCTCGGTCGAGGTCACCCTCGGCCTCCCGTTCGGGACCGAGGTCGCCGACGCCGACTCCCTCGACGTCGGGGCGGCTGGCGCCGCACCCTGCCCGGGCCGACCCCACCGAGTCCTCGTCGGAGTCGGTCTGGGAGTCTGAGGAGGAAGAGTCACCTGATTCTTTCCGGACTCGGTGTGTCCCATCGGACTCACCGGGGTCCGAGCCTCGGAAGCAGTCCCCCCCGGAGGATGCCCGGTTCTCGGACTTCGTTAGGGATATGGCCAAGGCTTTGGCCTTCCCTGCGGATCCCGAGGAGGAGCCTCGAGCCGAAGAGCTCGACGCCCTCCAGTATGACTCTCCCGCGAGGGAGCACTTTACTGTGCCGGTTCCTCCTATGCTGGAACGACTACTCTTCCGCATGTGGGAGAGTCCGGCCTCCGCGCCGGTCCTGAGCAAGCGGGTCGATTCTATCTATCGGGTCCGCAAGAGCCCTGGCTTTCAGAAGGCACAGCTGCCACACCATTCCATGGTAGTGGAATCGGCCATGCATCGTCTTAAGAGCCAGAAGATGCACTCCTCGGTGCCTCCTGGAAGGGAGGCCCGTAACCTGGATGGCCTTGGCAAGAAGTGCTTCCAGGGCTCTATGCTCGCATGTCGTGTCCAGACTTACCAGCTCTACATGGGCATGTATCTCCGGGATCTGGCTAAAGAGCTAGCCGGATTCTCCGCTGGTCTCTCCGAGGAGCCCTTGCGGAGGTTCCTAGCCTTGTCCACGGGCATTCGGGAATGCTCAAAGTTCATGTCCCGAGCAGCCTATGATGGCTTTGAGGCCTCGGCTTGAGTGGCCGCAGCCGGCATCGGTGCCCGCCGACAGGCTTGGCTTCAGTCGTCGGACCTTGAGCCCTGGGTACAGGACAAGTTGGTCGATGTCCCCTGCCGAGGCGAAAACCTCTTTGGCAAGCCCATGGCGGAAAAGGCTGCACAAATTGAGACTGAGACTCTCACCAGGACCAGGCTTTCTAGGAAGACCTCCGCCCCTTCCCAGAAAAAGAAGGGCTCGGGAAAAAAGTCCTTTTACCCGAGGAAGGCGGCTGCCTACAAACAGTACCCCCATTATCAGGCCCCTGCAGCTCCCCAACAGGGCCAGCAGGCCAAGGGACAGGGTAACGGGTCCCGTAGGCAGCAAGCCCCCAAGCCTGCACCACCAGCCCCTGCTCAGCAGGGAGGGGGTTTTTGACTCGCCCAGCATAGCCTCTCCCCCCCCGCTGGTCCCTCCCAGCACCGGAGGCCGGCTGGTTCACTTCGCCCACAGGTGGTCCAGCATCACCGCAGATGCCTGGGTGCTTCAGGTCGTGCGAGAGGGCTACCTTCTCCACTTCCATCAGGTCCCTCCCTCCTATTTTCCGGGAGAACCTTCGCGCCCCCCTCTGCACAGGGAGTTGCTCCTTCAGGAGTTAGCAGGTCTTCTGCAGGAACAGGCGGTGGAACCGGTGCCCCGCCACCTGAGAGGTCAAGGCTTTTATTCAAGGTATTTTCTGATACCAAAGAGAACAGGGGGCCTCAGACCCATCCTGGACTTGCGCAACCTCAACAAGTTCCTTGTGCGGGAGAAGTTCAAAATGCTTACCCTTGGAATCCTTCTGCCCTACCTCCAGCAGGGAGATTGGCTATGCTCCTTGGATCTAAAGGATGCCTACACGCACATCCTCATCCACCCAAGCCACCGCCAATACCTAAGGTTTGTGGTGGCAGGAAATCATTACCAGTACAGAGTACTGCCCTTTGGCCTATCCTCCGCACCGCGAGTCTTCACAAAATGTCTCGCGGTCGTGGCGGCCCATCTCCGGCTTCACGGCCTCTGTCTTTCCGTACCTCGACGACTGGCTCATCAGAGCTGCGTCCGCTCAGGAGGTCACCAACGCCACGTGCCGCACGGTGACTCTGCTGCAGCACTTGGGCTTTGTCATAAACTTCGCAAAGTCCACTTTGCTCCCCTCACAGGATCTCGAGTTCATCGGCGCAAGGCTGCACACTCCTCGGGCACGAGCGTACCTACCGCTCGACAGGGCTCAACGGCTCATGGACCTAGCCGACCGCTTTCGCAGCCAGCCCCTGGTCTCCGCCAGGCGCTTCCTGAGACTGCTCGGCCATATGGCTTCCACCGTCCATGTGACCCCCAATGCCCGCCTGAACATGCGGTCTGCTCAATGGTGTCTCCGCCAGCAGTGGCGACAAGCCACAGGCGGCCTGGCAGACCTAGTGCGCGTCTCCGAGCCGCTGCTCTCGTCTCTCCGGTGGTGGCTCCGGCAGCCGAACCTGATATTCGGAATGCCTTTCCAGTCACCTCAGCCGACCCGGGTGCTGACCACCGATGCATCCCTCCTGGGCTGGGGAGCACATTGCCAAGAGGCACGTACTCAGGGCCTCTGGACCACGTGGGAGTCTGCTCAGCAGATCAACTTCCTGGAGCTCAGGGCGATCCGCCTCGCTCTCAAGGCCTTCTCCCACCTGACTTCCCAACAGTCCGTCCTTGTCCAGACGGACAATCAAGTTGCCATGTTCTACGTGAACAAGCAGGGGGGCACGGGCTCCTTCCTCCTCTGCCGGGAGGCACAGAAGCTCTGCTCTTGGGCCGTCAGTCACGGCATTCTCCTCAAGGCAGTTTATCTCCCGGGCCAAGAAAATTGCCTTGCAGACAAACTCAGCAGGGTCCTCCAGCCGCACGAGTGGCGTCTGGATCCCTTGGTAGTTCAGAAGCTCTTCCTCAAGTGGGGTCTCCCCACGGTGGATCTCTTTGCCAGTCCTCACAACCGGCAACTTCCTCGCTTCTGCTCTCGTCAGCCACACCCCTTCGGGTTGCGGCGGACGCCTTTCTGATCTCGTGGTCGGGGAGCCTTCTGTACGCTTTCCCTCCCATCCCGCTGGTCTCTCGGACTCTTTTCAAGGTTCTCCGAGACAAAGCCTTCATGATCCTGGTGGCCCCTCGCTGGCCCAGGCAGCCGTGGTTTCCACTCCTGCTGCAACTGGCGGTGGAGGGCCCAATCCCTCTGGGGATACAACCGGATCTCCTCACTCAGGATCAGGGGTCCCTTCTGCACCCCAACCTCAGGTCTCTCAACCTTATGGCCTGGCTGCTGAGAGGGTAGTCCTTGCTCCCCTTCTCCTGCCGGCGGAGGTGGAGGAGGTCGTCTTAGCTTCGCGACGGCCTTCTACCCGCAAATGCTACGCCCTTAAATGGCGTCGCTTTGCAGTCTGGTGTACCCAACAGTCTCAGGATCCCTTCTCCTGCCCGGTGTCGGTGATCTTACAGTACTTGCTGCACCTCTCTAATCTGGGACTTAAGTCCAACTCCGTCAAAGTTCACCTCAGTGCTCTTTCAGCACATCATGTGCCAGTGGACGGCAGACCTCTCTCCAATGACCCTCTCGTAGCGAGGTTTCTCCGAGGTCTCCTTCTACTTAAACCACCTCTGCGCCCGCCAGCGCCTGACTGGGACCTGAATGTGGTTTTGCAGCGGATCACCTGTCCGCCTTTTGAACCTATGGCTACCTGTTCTCTACGTTTTCTGTCTTGGAAAACGCTGTTCTTGATAGCCCTCACTTCCGCTAGGCGCGTAAGTGAATTGCAGGCCCTCGTGTCTGATCCCCCTTACACTAGGTTCTACAAGAATAGGGTAGTCCTACGGACTCACCCAAAATTTCTGCCTAAAGTGGTCTCCCCTTTTCACATCAATCAGGAGGTGGTACTTCCAACCTTCTTTCCCAGACCACACTCCAGCCGAGCTGAAACGGTCCTCCATACCCTGGACTGTAGAAGGGCGTTGAACTTCTACCTTGACCGTACGCGGGAGCACCGTAAAGCTGCTCAGCTTTTTGTGTCTTTTGACCCCAATAAATTGGGGCTCCCGGTCTCCAAGCGTACTCTGTCCATCTGGGTTGCGGACTGTATCTCTTGGGCTTATGGGGCAGCCGGACTCTCCTTAGAAAGTCGAGTCACGGCTCATTGCGTTCGGGCAAAGGCCACGTCAGTGGCTTACCTCCGCTCTGTTCCGCTGGCAGACATCTGCCGGGCCGCTACTTGGTCTTCGAGCCAGACTTTTGCGGTCCATTACTGTCTCGAGAGGGAGTCCCGTAGGGACAGTGCTTTCGGACAGGCAGTCCTCCGTAATCTCTTTGAGGTCTGAGCAACTCCTACCCTCCATCCCGGATGTGGGCTACCGGTGGGTGATAATTCAGCGAAGATTCTATCCTTCTGTGCTGCTGAGCTAGAGGGAGCTCATTTTTGTGCTTAGGGTCTCCGGTAGCCTTGAGCTTGGGAGTCCCATAAGTGAGGACTGACTTCCTGCTTGGTCCTGGAGAAAGCGTAGTTACTCACCTGTAACAGGTGTTCTCCAGGAGCAGCAGGAATCAGTCCTCACTACCCTCCCTCCTCCCCTTGGAGTTGCAATCGTCTGCTTATGTTCTTTTTGCAAATTTTTATGCTGTCTTTTTTAGCTATGTCATCTGACTGGCTAAGATGGCACCCTCGGGCGGGAAGACGACCGCGCATGCGCGCTGCAATTCCCAAAGGCTTTCTTTGAAAGCTGGGGAAAATTGCTCCGCGAGGGCTCCGTCGGCGCCGACGTCACCCATAAGTGAGGACTGATTCCTGCTGCTCCTGGAGAACACCTGTTACAGGTGAGTAACTACGCTATATAGCGTTGTTCTAATTTGAGTAAAAGTTTTTCTGTACCACCTCCTCTCCTATGTGGTGGTACTGCCTTCAAAAACAAATATTTCAAGTCACTAATTAAATGCCCTGCTTGTGTCCAATGGGACACTAGGGGCTTATCCGGAACACTTCTTTGGATACAACTTCTGTGTTCAATGATATGAGTACGTACTTGTCTTTTAGTTTTGCCTGTGTAGATAATGTCATTTATCTCATATTATGTCCTTGCAATCTTATCTGTCTTACAATTGGAATAATGATGTATATACGTCTTCTGACCTGATACTGGTTGTGTAAAACTTTCTTTTACAGTAAGTGTATGGGAACAAACTGAACATTTGCCACACTTGAAGGGACCCAGGATATCAATGCTTGACCCAGTACAAGCATTGTGGAACCTGTGTCTTTTGGGGATATTGCTAGGTACGTATAACCTAGATTGGCCACTGTTGGAAACAGGATACTGGGCTTGATGGACCTCGGTCTGACCCAGTATGACATGTCTTATGTTCTTATGGCCTTTGATTTTAGGCTGTGATCTAGGACGTGTAAGGGCCGATGGAGCTAGAATATTCGCAAGATTGGGATTACGCTTATAGGCTATAGTTAGTTGTTTTGAAGCAAATGATGGATAGTGAAGTTAAAAGATACCATTCTTGTTTTAAGATGCTGACAATCTCTTTTGAATAGTTTGAAAAAGTGAGTGTGCAGACTACCCTGTCTGTGCGTGGGCGGTCCTTGGTCTGTAAAAGAGATGACCGATCTGTAGTCACAGATCTTTACCGTAAGGCTACAAATAGGAACACCCTACTGAAATATGACAGCTTTCACAATACATCTCTCAAGAACAATTTACCTATTAGTCAGTTTCTTAGGATGAAAAGATTATGCACTTCAGAAACAGATTTTGAACATCATGCAGTTGACATGCATCAAAGATTTTCACAACGAGGTTATCCACAGAAGTGCTTCAAGAAAGCTTATCTCAAAGCCTGCACTACAGATCGGTCATCTCTTTTACAGACATATATACATCATTATTCCAATTGTAAGACAGATAATGTCATTTATCTCATATTATGTCCTTGCAATCTTATCTACACAGGCAAAACTAAAAGACAAGTACGTACTCATATCATTGAACACAGAAGTTGTATCCAAAGAAGTGTTCCGGATAAGCCCCTAGTGTCCCATTGGACACAAGCAGGTCATTTAATTAGTGACTTGAAATATTTGGTTTTGAAAACAGTAACACCACATTGGAGAGGAGGTGATACAGAAAAAATTTTACTCAAATTAGAACAACGCTAAATTTATGAGTTTAATAGCTTGGAACCACATGGGTTGAATCAAGAAATTGATCTATCTGTGTTTCTATAATTAAATGCCCTAATGGATACTATACAATTTTTGTATAAGTATTCCTGATATCAATTCTTCATGGTAGCTCTACATTTTCAAGTCTAGTTTTGTTGTCACATTTTCTGTCTTTTAAGTTTCACATGCTAAACTTTAACAAGGGATCCTAGATTTGTTTTAAAATAAGCTTGCATTTTAAATTTTTTAATTTTGTATACATTAGAGCATACATATAATAAGATCCGCTTGCCTATTACTTTGACATTTTTTTAAAAACAAACCATATCGCTATATCTCACGTCAATTTTCAATGTGAGATTACAATCTTGCCTCTGACTTCACCCTTCACCTTAGTTCAGTGGGGAATTGTAAGTTCACAGCATACAGTCAAACCTCGGTTTTCATTTGCCCCGGTTTTCATACGCTTCGGTTTTCAACGTCTTTTTTGACTGAGATTTTGTCCCGGTTTTCATACATTGCTTCGGTTTTCAACGTCTTTTGACTGAGATTTTTTCCCGGTTCTCGTACATCGCCTCGGTTTTCGTAAAGTACAGTACTGTAAATACATACACCCTCGCGCTGCACACCATTCTGTATACACTGCCAGAACGCCTGCCCGGTCCCGGCAGCACTGCCCCCCGGACTCACCGATCGCCAGCGTGATGAGAAGCAAAAGCCAGCTGAGCACGTAAATGAAACACATCCTCGAGCCTGGTCAGAGTCAGAGAGGCAAGGATTGCGCAGAGAGGAAGGCCCCGATCTCGTCCACCGCCTGCCTGTTCTCTGGAGCGCCCCCTCAGGCTCGGAGGTAGCAGGGAAGAAAAGCTGTCAACGTAAGCAGGAGATGTTGCATGAATGTGGGAGGCAGTTCTTTCTCTTGCATGGTACGTCTGAAGCTATATCATTAAGATTTTATGCCATTGTGAAGCATTGAGCAGATAATGTAAAGGTATTTTAATGGGCTGAATCCAATGTGATTCCGAAGAGAGCTGGGCACAGCAGCTTGTCAGGGGTGGCTAAGGCCAGATGTTAACATACTGTACTGTACAGTACTGAACTTAGCTTGCTTTCAGTGATGTTAAATGTTCATTTATCCATTTCATTAGTCATTTATATTTATTTCTCATTGTTTTCTGTATGTAAAAATATAGTTATTCTCTATAAAATATTTTTGTGAATAATTTTGGGTGTCTGGAACGGATTAATTGGATTTACATTATTTCTTATGGGAAATATTGCTTCAGTTTTCATACGTTTCGGTTTTAGTCAGACTTTTTGGAACGGATTAATCATGAAAACCGAGGTTTGACTGTAGTTTCTGTTTGTTCACAACATCTTTGTCTTAGGAAGTATTATGCTACGTATTTGAAAGCAATGTATCTGTGCGCCTCGTCATCCAGATTAAATTCCACAATCAAGCAATGAGATTAATTTGATTTTAACTTTGGTTTTTAACATTAACCCATTTTCATTTTTGAATACATCATTTCATATATGTAATAAGCTACATTTGTCTATAAGATCGTACTCTTTGAATATATAATTGTTTTATACACCTCATATTATTTTTAGTACTTAATCTTCATCGCAATTCGGTGGGGTTCTTTATCTTTTGTCCACAAAAGTTCTATTTTAGGATATACTTGTTCGTACAAGTGCACGCGATATATTGTGTACTTGGTCAATTTTATTCAATTGTATATTTAACAGGGTCTCCCCCTTTTTTAACAGAAGAATCACGGCCATTTACAGACTTTTTAAGAACATCAGGTGTTGTTCAGAGTTAGTAAGATAATAGTATGTTTCATATTGTACTCTACATCAGGGTCTATCAAAGGTATCATAATGTTACAAACTGTTCTGCAATTGACAGATTTTTTGATATGGTTTTTGATCAGTCTTTACTTTTAAAACTGCTGTATTATTCCATAAGACATTCATATTAAGTCAATCAGTTACTTACTTTGCTCCAGTATATATTGAAAATTCTTTTAGTAAAATTCACACACAGTACAGGATGACAACAGTTTTTAACGTAGGTTAGATTCAGTCCCCATTTTCAATATCGTTGTCTCTTATTTATCTCTTTGATAAGATTTTTATATTAAGTTAATCATCTACATTGTCGACTGTAATACACAGAAAACTTTTTAAAGAAGGAGTCATGTATTGAACGGGACGACTACAGTTCCCTCATACCAGAGCTCAACACTGCACTGAGTCTGTGCGGCGCTTTAACTCCACCCACAAGATCAGGTTTCACTTTCACTTTGGCGTGCATTTGAGCGTTTACAAAAAAAGAGTCCGGTTCATTCGATAGTTTTTCAACTTTGGATACAGTTGCTAAACGTTTTTGAATTTCTACTCAAAACACTTTGAGGTTTGTAATTTCCATTAGATAATTCTCCAAGCAATGGTTTCTCTCGTTTTAGATGTGTTTGTTAGGTACCAACAACAAAGTTTCCTAGTACTTGTGTTTGGTTTTCACACAATTCATGTCTTTTGTGCCTGCAAGTTATCAAGTACAATTCACTTTATCAAAGCATCTTTCTAAACCCTTAACAAAAGGGTTTCTTTAAAGCTTTTCATCACATACACCCCCCCCCCCTATTTTAAGGGTTTTTTATCGCATTTTGCTTTGCATTTTAAACGATCGAACGCAGGCTCTGTTTGGTTCCAAGGTAATTTTTCACAGATGAATTCTCTGAGTGACCGCTTTGCAAGAGATATTTAGGTATATGTATAGGAAACGATGATGTTAATCATCTACACATGTCCTGCATTGAATAAGTTATTCACACACGTTTCTTTATTATGAGTAAGGTGTGTTTGATATCATCTTTTTTAAGAAAATACACCCTGGACTTGTTTTAATTGGATCTTGAAGTTAAGATTTTACCATCTATGAATGGACTATAAAATCAAATCACTTGTTTGGCTCACACTTCATTTTCTATACCTTGTTAGGCATTCATTAATGGTGACAATATTAAATGTATGAAGACAATATTTTAACTCCGACACCATTAGTAGATCCACAATACCAGTCCCATGGTCTTTTTGCTTTTCATAATGATATATATACCAAATTTATTTATACACTTTATTGATATTGGTGGTATCCATGTTCTTCAATATGTCACACACCATAATACAGTATTTGTTTTTTGTTTAAAACATTTTTTTAAAAAATAAAAGAAACAAACCTTTTACTCTAAGCTAGATTGTCTGTCTGAAATTTGACTACTGTTAAGAATCTCTTTGAAACGCATAATATACCATTGAGATTATAACTCTGTTTTGTTATTGATTCCATAGTTAGAGTAGAATGCCAAAGATTACCCTATAAGTGAAATACACCACAGGGTGTTCTAGTGAATGCTGTCTTGTACATATACAACTAAATATTTTTATCTTACTGTCCTTCAAATATTCCTATCAGTTTTGTTCACATTTTTACATTTAGTGTTTTTTATGTTTTTGTCCTTTGCTGCCCTGCGTTTTGTCTCTTTTTTTTTTTCCTTCCTATTGTTATAAAATTATGTATTTATGTTTCAATGTTTGATTGTATTGATGTTTATATATATATATATGTTTTCATTTTATTTTATAAGCTGGATACCCCCTGAGGAAGGCGTTGCCGAAACACATTGGGATTCATGAAATAAATTCTCTTGTGACCTTCATTCGTCTCTTGCTCCTTGTGTTACCCACGCTATCTGGTGATGCATTAAATTGCTGATTTCCAGATAGCAGGGAAGGAAAACGGTGTGACTATATGCCACCTTGAAGGTGGTGTGACTGGGCCCGAGGGGAGGCGGTTTGAGGATGAAGTGGTTGGCAGAGAAGTGGTTAATGAAGAGGCTTTTTTTCAGTTGCCAGTTTTCCTGGCTTACCCTGTCCTTGCCTCTTCTCCTCCCACCCTCCTTTTGGAGAAGGCTAATGTTTATGTAATTGTAATTGTGTGGTGAGAGGAGAGTGGTGGCTCCACCAGAGTGCGGTAACTAAAGACTGATGTGAGGCGAGGAGTGTTGTCTAGCATGGGAATACCATTGCATGCTCAGGGGAGCCTCTGAATATTCTCTAAGCTACATGTGAGCCAGCAGATGGGATCCATTGGATGGTGTCAACAGATAGTGTGGCTGCATTCCTCTATCTACAGAGAACCTCCATGACAGGTAAGCAATGTATCTATTTTGGTATTTGCATGCTACAAGGGCTGGTTCTAGGAGCCTGTTCCACTCCAAATTGACTGATGCCCCTTTTATAGTTAACATCTTTGAGGAGAAAGCAAAAGAAATGCTCACTAACAGATGGCCCTTCAACATTCCTCTGTTTTAGTCTTAGAGCCCATATCCCAATATAGAAAAAGTTTTCTTTTAGTAAGAGAAGTTTTCTTCTCTTTTGTAAGGCAATCTCAACAAGTCCAGTGTAGTCTTCAGTAAGCCCCATAAGAGAGAGAGAGGAGGTATCCCAAGCAGATTCTAATTCTGTCCAAATAAACTGAGGGCGGGGGGAGGGGGGATGTTCCAAGGCATTTACATGGTGCGCAGACCTGCCATCCGTGTAAATGCTGCTGAATATCTGCGGGTGCCACTGCTACATGCTCCAGTGTTAACCAGGCAGTAGCAATATTCGATACCCAGATATTCAATGCTGCTGCTTGGTTAGCAACACATGGGTAAAGTAAGGTGCAGCAAATGCCGGCCTGACTTTAGCCATGGAAGTTAACCGGGCAGCGGCTCAATATTGTCGCTGCTTGGTTAGCTTCCTGGTTCTATAGCCAACCCAAATTCAATGCTGGTGGCTGGATATGGCCCTGGCATTGAATATCCAGGGTTAAACTTCAGCGGCGACGGCTAGCTGCTTTATAAGTGCTAGCCACTGCTGCTGAATATCCCTCCCCTTAAGTTGTATTGACTGTTGCGTTTAAAACCTATATCATGTGGTAGGTCTGGTTTAATTCTTTCTCAAGGCATGGAGGAATATAACAAAATCTCCAGGACCAAGCAGGAAGTCAGTCTTCACATATGGGTGACATCTGCATCGACAGAGCCTGGTGCGAGAACACTCCCCAGCATCCAGTAGGAATTCTTTTGGGAGCGTTACTCCATGCATGTGTGCCTGCCTTCCCACCTTCCCTCCTCGTCTCCTTATTTGTCTTTTTTTCCGCAGAGCCATTGAAACCTTGCCGCATCAAGAGACTTTAAGTTTTTACTGGTACCGTCGAGTACTTTAGTTTTTTGCCTTCCCATCCACTGACTCGACTCTCCGTCGATTCTGATTCCCTTTTTGATGGTTTTTTCTTAATTATAAGTTTTTAAACTAATTTTACTTCGACTGTTTTTTGGGCTTAGAGCCCACATGGGCACTGTTGCCCAGTTTGATTTTACCGCCCTCCTTTATCCCAACAATGGAAAAGTTCCGGAGTAGTTTTAAAAAAAAATGTTCAAAGTATTCCAGTACCATATATCTGACTGATGAGCATGACTGGTGTCAAGTGTTTAGGCCCAGACCACGATGTACAGTCTTGTTCCCCCTGTCGCCATATGACTTCCAGAGGGAAAAAGAACCAAGACAAATAGAAGGCTAAGCTCTTTCCAGGAGACTCAGCTGCTTTGATGCACTCCTTGGGGGTGTCTACTCCATCGAAATCATCCCAGGCTTCCAAGTCGTCATAGACACTTATACAGAAAGCATTGCTTGGAGTCCCCAGTGCATCTTAAGAAGAGATCAACTGTGGCATTGAGGTGCTCCCATTCATCGACATCAAGGTCAGCTTCTGTATTGGACACTGAGCACCAGCACCGATTGCATTCTGATGGGGACCATCCATCTAAACAACCTCGGTGGGCGGTTTCACAGGAGTTAGGGGATGTCCCTGAAGTGCCCTCGGTGGAGCCCCCTTTACCGGCATCGGGAATTGTTGCCCAGACCGCAGTGTCTGGAGCCACTTCTTCCTTGGTACCATTGTTTGATGACTGGGTCATTGCCATCTAGCGCAGCAATTTTAGCTGCAGTGGCACCGATGTCCTAGACTCTTCTACAGCAGCTGTCAGTGCCTCCAACACAGATGAGGATTACCGATGCAGCACCATCCGGAGCTACTTTTAAGCAGTCTCCACCCGCCGAACATCGCTCGACGGAGCAACCTGCGCCGTGGTCCTTGATACTGCCTCACTCGGTACCATCTACGTCGAAGCACCCTACGTCTTCTGACCATCGAAGGTATTGAGGCCTGGAGAGGGATTACTTCAACTTCCTACCAGCTTCCGATTCCAGTTCTGAAGTATTGAACCTGGAGTCCACTGATACTAATCTGCATTGAGATGTACCGTTGGATCCATCGCCTCCCTATGAGAGACGATGATTACCGCCCGAAGACAGACATGTCCTTCCAGGACTTTATAAAAGATATGGCGGCTGCTCTGCAGGTATTGGTAGCTACTGAGATGGAATCCAGGGCTGAAGAACTGGATATTCTTCAGTATTCCTCGGCACTGAAGGAGGCTGCAACCCTCCCGGTGCACAGCATCCTAAATAACTTAATGACTCGTATGTGGGAGGCTCCCATATCGACACCGGCGGTCAAACGTCTGGATACCCTTTATAGGGTGCCACCCTCTTCAGGTTTCTAAAAGCACAGCGTGCACACTATTCCATGGTGGCTGAGTCAGCCATGCGAAAGATTAAAAGCCAGAAGAACCACTCCTCGGTACCTCCAGGCAGAGAAGCAAGAACCCTTGATGCCTTTGCTAGGAAAGCTTATTGAGCAACAATGCTTGCCTCCCGGGTTGACTCATACTTGCTATACATGGGCATGTTCCTTAAGGATGTGGCTAGAGAACTGACTGAATTCACAGCCCTGCTGCCTTCTGACAAACAATCACCTCATCAAATCCTAGTATCTCACTTCCAAAACACCTCAAAATTCTTGACAAGGGCAGCATTTGATGCTTTTGAGGCCATCAGCAGGACAGTTGCGACTTGCATTGGTTCCAGGAGAACGGCCTGGCTGCAAGCATTTGACCTGGAACAGTGGGTCCAGGATAAATTGATCAACATTCCCTGTAATAGAGAAAATCTCTTTGGCCAGAGGTGGAGAGAGAAGGCAGGGGAGATAGAAACTGTCGACCACTTGATGAAGAGGCTCTTAAGAAAAACAGCAGATTCTTCCAAGAAGAAACCTGCTGCCAAGAAACCTTTATATTCTAAGAAAAAGAGGCTCTTCCCACCCCACCCCACCCTACCATACCTACCCAACCTACTCTGCTCCTCAAAAGCAGAGACAGCAGGGTATTAAGCAACCTCACAAAGCTAAGGTAGCTAAACCACAACCTACCCCTGCACTTCAGCACACCCAGAATTTTTGACTCTTTTTCAAGAGAGCATAGCCAGTTTTTACATAGAATTCCCTCCTCTAATTCCAGGGAGATTGGTCCATTTTGCATATCGATGGGGCTTCATCACTTCAGAACCCTGGACATTAAAGCTAGTCAGCAGTGGCCTAAAGATGCACCTCAAGGAACTCCCACCCATTCACTTTGTAGCCCAACCCTGTGTGGATCTGCAACACACATTCTTACTGCAATAGGAGATCCACTCTACTCACATAGGAGCAATAGAGGAGGTCCCTCCATCTCAACAAGCCCTAGGATTCTACTCCCGATACTTCCTTATCCCGAAGAAGACAGGAGACCTAAGACCTATCTTAGATCTCTGAAATCTCAACAAATTTCTTGTCAAAGAAAATTCAAAATGATTTCTCTAGGTACCCTTCTTCCTTATCTCCAACCAAAATATTGGCTATGCGCTTTTAGATCTAAAGGATGCATATACACACATCCTAATCCACCCAAGTTACAGAAAGTTCCTCAGATTCAGTTTTCAGAACAACCTTTAACAATATTGGTTCCTGCCTTTTGGCCTAGCCTCAGCTCCATGAGTCTTCACAAAATGTCTGGCTGTCGTAGCAGTCTACCTCTGGACATAGAGCCATCTTTCTGTTACTTTACTTAGACGACTGGCTGATAAGAGCAGATACTGTCCAAAAAGTCACTATCACCTTTCAAAAAACCATTCACGTCCTACAAGATTTGGGGTTTGTCATAAATTATTCAAAGTCACATCTGGTTCCGATCCAAAACCCGTAGTTCATAGGCGCTTGACTGGACACCATTCAAGTCTGAGCTTTCCTCCCGGACGACAGACAAGTCTGGTTAATTTTCCTGGCTACTCAGTTTCAACACCAGTCAGCAGTGGAGACCAGCACTTCCTTTGCTTACTAGGCCACATGGCATCCACCTTACATGTGGTACCACATGCCCGACTCAACATGCGGTTCGGATAGTGGAACCTGTCGCAACAGTGGACACAATCCACAGATTGATTGTCCGACCTCATCACTGTTTCTCTTCAGATGAGAACATCTCTTCAATGGTGGACCACAGAACCTGGTCGTAGGGTTACCTTTTCAATAGTCTGCACCACAGTCTACCCTGACAACTGATGCATCAAAGCAAGGTTGGAAGGCTCATCTCAACAGTCTCGCCACCCAGGGTCAATGGTTTCCTCGGGAGAACTCCTTTCACATCAATCTTCTGGAACTTGGAGCAATCTTCAATGACATCTGCATGTTCTCTCACCACCTGACAGGCCAATCAGTCCTCATCCAGATGGAGAATCAGGTAGCCATGTTCTGTGCCAGCAAACAGGGAGGTACAGGCTCTCGTCCTTTATGCACAGAGGCAATACGCCTCTGGAATTGGGCAATCTCTCGGAGAATCCACCTTTATGCAGTATACCTCCCAGGAGTGGAAAATCAGTTAGCCGACAGACTGAGTCGCATTCTACAACTGCATGCGTGGTGGTTGAAACATCAAGTAGCGCATGACTTGTACCACCTATGGGGAACACCACTACTTAATCTCTTTGCTGCTTCTTGCAATGCTCAGCTACCTCAGTTTTGCTCGAGAATTCCTTCCCTGCTCAGAGAGACCTCGGGTGCCTTTCTCCTACACTGGGGAGGGAGTCTACTCTACTCTATGCTTTTGTCCCGTTTCCCCTCATTGCAAAGACATTGTTCAAACTCTGGGCCGACCAGGGGACAATGATTCTCATTACACCTTCCTGGCCCAGGCAACCATGGTTTCCTCCTCTTCAACTAGCCCAGGCTCCTCCCCTCCACTTAGGCTCTACACCAGATCTCCTTTCACAGGAGCAGGGGACCCTCATGCACCCCAGCCTCAACACTGTCCACTTGATGGCTTTTGGCTGCTGAACGCTTTGTCCTTTCACATTTAGGACTTTAAGATGTTTTGCATGTTCTTTTCTCTTGCAGGAAAAATTCGACCAGATGGTCTTATGCTTTCAAGTGGCTTAGGTTCTCACTATGGTGCGCACACAGAACTTTAGACCCCCTTCACATGTCCAATTCCGGATCTTCTCAAATACCTGCTCCACCTGTCATCAGAACTTAAAACCAACTTTGTACTAGTTCATTGATGCACCATAGCCACTTCTCACCAGGCCTTAGACAACCATCCTGTCTCGGCGCACCCACTGGTATTAAGATTCATGAGAGATCTACTCTTGTCCAAGCCACTGCTACGCCCACTGGCTACGGCATGGGACTTATATGTAGTTCTTGCGCAGCTCATGGAGAGCCCCTTTGAGCCTTTGGCCTTGGCTACTTTAAAATTCCTCACATGGAAATTCCTTTTTCTATTAGCTTTGACTTCAGCTCTCAGAGTTAGTGGCAGCCTACGTCCGGACATTGGGCATCTGTTCCCTCACGCTTTGGTGGATTATGCTCCATATACCAGATTCCACAATGATAAGGCTGTCCTCAGGACACATCCCAAGTTCTTACTGAAAGTCGTTGCTTCCTTCCTTCCATCTCAACCAGTCAATCTCGCTGCCAACTTTCTTTCCTAGGCCTCACCGCTCCAGGGCTGAGATGCAGCTCCATACTCTTGATTGCAAGAGAGCACTAGCTTACTACCTCGACCGTACAAAAGGTCATCATAAATCCTCTTGGCTTTTACTGTCCTTTGACCAAAATCATTTAGGCTTACCAGTTACCAAGAGGACTTCTCTCTAACTGGATTGCAAACTGCATATCATTTGCTTATTCACAGGCTGGCCTGACCTCACAAGAACAAGTCACAGTCCACAATGTCTGAGCCATGACGGAAATCTGCCAAGCAGCCACATGGTCTTTGCTGCATACCTTCAGCTCCCAACCGGCTCTGTGCTCCCCGATCGGGGTAGAGCACGCCTGAGCAGGCAGCAGCCATCTTAGCCTGCTCAGGAGACCTCCGGTCCAATCGGGGCTGTGGGAGGCGGAGCCTTGCCCAGGAAAAGCAGCCGCATCAGGAAAGCAACCTCTCTTCAGCTCCCAACCGGCTCTGTGCTCCCCGATCGGGGTAGAGCACGCCTGAGCAGGCAGCAGCCATCTTAGCCTGCTCAGGAGACCTCCGGTCCAATCGGGGCTGTGGGAGGCGGAGCCTTGCCCAGGAAAAGCAGCCGCCGTCAGGAAAGCAACCTCTCTTCAGCTCCCAACCGGCTCTGTGCTCCCCGATCGGGGTAGAGCACGCCTGAGCAGGCAGCAGCCATCTTAGCCTGCTCAGGAGACCTCCGGTCCAATCGGGGCTGTGGGAGGCGGAGCCTTGCCCAGGAAAAGCAGCCGCATCAGGAAAGCAACCTCTCTTCAGCTCCCAACCGCTCTGTGTTCCCCGATCGGGGTAGAGCACGCCTGAGCAGGCAGCAGCCATCTTAGCCTGCTCAGGAGACCTCCGGTCCAATCGGGGCTGTGGGAGGCGGAGCCTTGCCCAGGAAAAGCAGCCGCCGTCAGGAAAGCAACCTCTCTTCAGCTCCCAACCGGCTCTGTGCTCCCCGATCGGGGTAGAGCACGCCTGAGCAGGCAGCAGCCATCTTAGCCTGCTCAGGAGACCTCCGGTCCAATCGGGGCTGTGGGAGGCGGAGCCTTGCCCAGGAAAAGCAGCCGCATCAGGAAAGCAACCTCTCTTCAGCTCCCAACCGGCTCTGTGCTCCCCGATCGGGGTAGAGCACGCCTGAGCAGGCAGCAGCCATCTTAGCCTGCTCAGGAGACCTCCGGTCCAATCGGGGCTGTGGGAGGCGGAGCCTTGCCCAGGAAAAGCAGCCGCATCAGGAAAGCAACCTCTCTTCAGCTCCCAACCGGCTCTGTGCTCCCCGATCGGGGTAGAGCACGCCTGAGCAGGCAGCAGCCATCTTAGCCTGCTCAGGAGACCTCCGGTCCAATCGGGGCTGTGGGAGGCGGAGCCTTGCCCAGGAAAAGCAGCCGCATCAGGAAAGCAACCTCTCTTCAGCTCCCAACCGGCTCTGTGCTCCCTGATCGGGGTAGAGCACGCCTGAGCAGGCAGCAGCCATCTTAGCCTGCTCAGGAGACCTCCGGTCCAATCGGGGCTGTGGGAGGCGGAGCCTAGCCCAGAACAAGCAGCCGAATCAGGAAAGCAACCTCTCTTCAGCTCCCAACCGGCTCTGTGCTCCCCGATCGGGGTAGAGCACGCCTGAGCAGGCAGCAGCCATCTTAGCCTGCTCAGGAGACCTCCGGTCCAATCGGGGCTGTGGGAGGCGGAGCCTTGCCCAGGAAAAGCAGCCGCATCAGGAAAGCAACCTCTCTTCAGCTCCCAACCGGCTCTGTGCTCCCCGATCGGGGTAGAGCACGCCTGAGCAGGCAGCAGCCATCTTAGCCTGCTCAGGAGACCTCCGGTCCAATCGGGGCTGTGGGAGGCGGAGCCTTGCCCAGGAAAAGCAGCTGCATCAGGAAAGCAACCTCTCTTCAGCTCCCAACTGGCTCTGTGCTCCCCGATCGGGGTAGAGCACGCCTGAGCAGGCAGCAGCCATCTTAGCCTGCTCAGGAGACCTCCGGTCCAATCGGGGCTGTGGGAGGCGGAGCCTTGCCCAGGAAAAGCAGCCGCATCAGGAAAGCAACCTCTCTTCAGCTCCCAACCGGCTCTGTGCTCCCCGATCGGGGTAGAGCACGCCTGAGCAGGCAGCAGCCATCTTAGCCTGCTCAGGAGACCTCCGGTCCAATCGGGGCTGTGGGAGGCGGAGCCTTGCCCAGGAAAAGCAGCCGCCGTCAGGCGGGCCCGCGCCTGTCGGGCCCGCGCCTGAGGGCCTCGCCAGAGGGCCCTTTGGCACGGCCCTTAGGCAAAGGCACTCTCAGATGACACCGAGTAACAGCCAAGCCAAGAAGTCTGCAACCACACCCGACCCCCAACTGGAACCCTCAGTCATCTACAGCGAGTTGTCCGACCTCACAGCAAGTATACGTCAACTCTCTAACCAAGAAATTCACTCAGCAGTTCAAAGCAATCCCACATACTGCCACTTATAGCATTTCATGACTGTCCCTTGAATATACACCCTAAGATCCAACGGACTGCCTATACTCCTGACTAGTCCCATACTGTTGTCAGTAACCATCAAGATTCTGCTGTCTTATGTTGTCATATGCTGTCTTATACTGTCAGTATTCACTCCCAACTGATCTCCCACTTCACCCTCACTAAGCAACACCACTCACAAACAACAACTGTCTTCATCAACCTGACTCTTATAGTTGTCTGTATCGCATTCACACAGCAAACACCTGACACCTGTTATATTTGCCTGACTCTTACAGTTGCCTGTACTCGCATACCCTCACACCTGACTCTCTTCATTGGTCTTACTCTTACAGTTGTCTGTATAGCATTCACACACACACACCTGACACCTGTTATATTTGCCTGACTCTTACAGTTGCCTGTATTGCACTCACATACCCTCACACCTGACTCCCCTCATCAGCCTGACTCTTACAGTTGCCTGTATTCACATACTCTCACACCTGACTCTCTTCATTGGTCTTACTCTTACAGTTGTCTGTATAGCATTCACACACGCGCACACACGACACCTGTTATATTTTGCTATAGCCATTACTAGCCTTGTAACATACACCTCAATCAGTGATACCTTTGCTACCACCTCATAGTCTGTATACTGTACTGTGAAATTACCTGTATACTGTATTGTGTATTCTTACCACCCAAAACTCAATTACCCCTCATACTATATCCCAGAAACCAAAATGTCTCTCCACCTCATTACTCTCCTCAGTTTCTATCTTCTCACAGATTGGCTCGGAACCACCATTGCCTACTCCCCCACCTACAGTCTTATCCCCATCCTCAAAAACCACGGAAAGCAATGGGCAGGCAACCCTTTCCAGTATCCGACTAGGGAAGCGCATATCCGACACTCCCACCTGATCCACATTGCAATACAGCAATCCAGCAACCTGAAGCAACACAAACCATCGCCCTCAAAAAACCTAAAATGTGCCCTTATAAATGCTCGATCAATTCGAAAAAATGGCCTGTAATCCTAGACATAGTTACTCTCTATGATCTTGATGCTCTCATGATCACCGAAACCTGGCTATCTAAAGAAGACAATGTCCTTATCAACCAACTCATTCCACCAAACTTCACTATACACACAACCCACAGAGAAAACAAGAAGGGAGGAGGAGCACTCATACTCACCAAGTCTGAACTCCTCTTCAACATGACTAACTCCCATAGCACAAACAATCTGGACATAATCATCATAGCCAATAAACAATGCTCCATGAACCTGGTCTACAGAGCCCCCTCGAGCTCCCCAGACGATCTGCCCACTATATTGGATCTGGCCGCTGACACCAGCAACCCCAACACTCCCAACTGGATTATGGGAGACTTGAACCTCCCATCACTACAACAAAACCAATCCTCCTCACTCCTCAATGCCATCGAAAATCTTGGTTATAAACAAATGATCACTGAACCCACTCATTCCAAAGGAAACATTCTTGACATGGTATTTGCCCCACACCATGTCGCCGAGCAAAACAGCAACATTGTAACATCAGTCACCGATGTCCCATGGTCTGACCATAAACTCATAAACCTACGAATCCCTCTGAACAACAGTCATAATTTGAACACCAGCAAACTCGCCAATACATCCAGAGTAACACGGGGCTTTCGACCTTTCAACAGAGAACTTATTCTGTCAAGTACCCAACCAATCCTCAACAACACATCACTCAACCTCGACGAGTCAATCGCTGCCTGGAACGACAGCCTCAACGCTGTTGCTCAGCTACCAAACAAAAAGACCTTATCAGGGAAAAGAACCTCTGCACCATGGTTTTCCCCGGAACTACGGGCCTCTCTTACGCACCTACGAAGGCTAGAAAAACGCTGGCGCCGCTCACTAGCTACCGATGACCACGAAGCCTACATTCTTCACCTCTCAACTCACCGCGAGGCAATCGCAGCCAGAAAGAAGCAATACCACTCAGATATGCTCAAGAGATCATTGAACAAACCTCGTGACCTTTTCAACCTGGTTAAGTCACTATCAAAGGAACCATCTTCTGAACAAAATAATGATATCCACCCGCAAGAATTCGCTGATTACTTGCAATCAAAACTCCTACAGACAGATGAACTCTCAAAAAACAATATACAAGAAACGACCTGCCCAACATCCCTATCCGCACTTCACACGCCTTCTTCTAAACACATTGAAGACACCATCTCCTCACTCAACAGAACCACTGCGCAAACCGATCCCTGCCCAGCCTTTTGGATAAAGGATCTGCGGTGTGACTTTAGCACCTTCATTGCAAGAATCATGAACCTCTCTTTCACTACTGGCGCCTTCCCATCTGCTTTAAAACTCACATCCATCAGGCCACTACTAAAAAACGCTAAACTGGATCCAAAACGGCCAGACTCCTACAGGCCAATAGCCAGTATCCCCCTCTTAGCAAAGATCTTTGAGAAAGAGGCACAGCGCCAAATCCAAGACCACATCGACTCCGCAGCCCCCCTAGACTATTCTCAACACGGTTTCAGAGAATTCCACGGCGTCGAGACACTGCTTACCACCCTCTTCAATGATATTCTCAATACCATAGACAACATCCGACAAGGCGTCGTGCTAATCTTCTTGGATATAGCAGCAGCGTTTGACTCGGTAAATCACGAGATTCTCCTCGGTCGACTGGAAGGAAAAGGCATCTGCAACTCAGCACTTGAATGGTGTAAATCATACCTCGACACCAGAATGCAATACGTCAAATCCGCAACAGGAGAATCAAAACTCTTCCATCAAAGACAAGGCGTTCCGCAGGGGTCCTCACTCTCATCCCTCTTGTTCAACGTCTATATGCAGCCTATCTGCGATATCATCAGGTCCTTCAATGTGAAATGTATGATATACGCCGACGATATCCTACTCTACATGCCATTTTCCACAATGCAAATGGATTTACTGCCTATAACAAACTGCTTCGATGCAGTCTCACAATGGCTCCTGTCACAGAACCTCCGCATTCAGCATAAGAAAACTGAGGTTCTCTTTATCACAAGAGACCCCAACTTCACCCCACCACCACATATAAGTGTCAAGGGAGCTGACCTAGGCACCAAGGATACAATAAAATACCTCGGAGTCACACTAGACCATAGGCTTGACATGAAATCACACATAAACAATATCGTAAAATCTGTATACTTCAAAATACGCACTCTTAGACACCTGCGTCCACTCCTAGACCACGAAGACTTCAGAACCATCCACCAAGCACTGATACTGCCGCACTTCGATTTCGCCAATTCCATTCTACAAGGACTCCCACAATCCACCATAAGCTCCTTGCAACTCGCAATGAACACCGCTGCCAGGGTTCTTCTAGGAGCGGCCAGAAGTGAACACATCACACCTATCCTCAAAGAGCTCCATTGGCTCCCTATACACGGAAGACTTACATTCAAAACCCTCACTCTCACATTTAAGGCCTTAAATGGTTTATCGTCCACATCACTTACCAAACTCATCCAATCCGTCCCATCAAATAGAAATAGGAGACATGCAGCATTAAACTCACTAACAACCCCAAAGGCTATAACAACGTGCAGCCTATCAACATCAAACAGAGCTTTCATGTTTAGCGCACCAAAATACTGGAATGCTCTCCCACCTGATCTCCGCGCCATAACCAACCTAACCCAGTTCAGAAAGGCCCTTAAACTGCACCTTTTCATCAAATACTACCCTACATGAACCGTAACATAACAGCCTCACCCTAGTATAATCCACAATATCCCTCTTGTTCCAAGCATCACTGCTAATTTTATGTAAATAGTTCGAGCATGCTATCTAGCTAATAGATTATATACTCCATGTAAATAGTTCTCCCATGTTATCCAAGTTGATACTCCTGTTATATGTAATACCAAACAGCCTGTTGTTCTGGTTCCTTTCTGTTATTTGTAAACCGCGCTGATGTCAAAGAGTGCGGTATATAAGAAGTTGAAATAAATAAATAAATAAATAAATACCTTTGCAGCTCACTATTGCCTGGACAAGGACTCCAGAAGTAATGCTCAATTTGAACAATCTGTTCTCCGTAACCCTTTTCAAATCTAGGCATCGCCCATCTGAGGAGTGCTCCAAACGGGCTGAATCTGTTGGATCCCTAATGCAACCTTCGGCTGCACCCGGGACCCCTTTTCCCCTTGTTCAGTTGTCATGGGCTAGGGAGTCTCATATGTGAAGACTGCCTTCCTGCTTGTTCCTGGAGATAGCGTAGTTATTCATCTGTAACAGGTGATCTCAGGGAACAGCAGGGATCAGTCTTCACAACTCGCCCACCTCCCCTTCAAGTTGCCCCTTTTTACTTTTTTTCAATTTCCTACATTATTCACCTGACTGAGGAGACCAAGAGGGAAGGCAGGCACGCATGCGTGGAGCAATGCTCCCAAAAGCATTCCTATTGGATGCTCGGGAGTGTTCCCATGCCGGGTTCTATCGATACAGATGTCACCCATATGTGATGAGATTGCTACTGTTCCCGGAGATCACCTGTTACAGGTGAGTAACTACGCTTTTCTGGGTGTCAGTATCATCAAGGTATATTGCATAAGGTTTATCTGTCTTTTTCCTCTGAGAATAGATTGCTAAGCTGGGTTTACCCATCAGTCTTATACCAACTTCTCCAAGATGAGTTGAGGCTCCTTCTCCAAGCATGGAAATAGAATAATCCTAAATCACATGTCCATTCAAGCCACCTATATCCCTTGAACACAAGACTATTTAGCAGATAGACTTAACAGAGTCCTTTAACCTTACAAGTGGTTGCTGGATCTCTTAAGTTCTGCAGTCCATGGTTTTAGCTTTATTAAACTAGTTTCACTGGGTTTGCAAGCATACAAGTGGTATACACTTCTATGCTTGCAAACCCAGTGAAACTAGTATACAATTCATTAAATGAAAGGGCAGAAGGGGTCTCCAGATAAAGCAGGGAGACATGTTCTTTCCTAGGTGCAAAGTTTTGCACCTAGGAAAGAACAACCCAAACTATGGCTACACGATGCGAGGTTCCACATTGGGAACTACCACCCAGGAAAAAGATTTAAGCATCATCGGGGATAACATGTTGAAACCTTTGGCCCAGTGTGCAGCGGCAGCCAAGAAAGCAAATAGAATGCTAGGTATCATAAGGAAAGGAATGGAAAATAAAACAAAGGATATTATAATGCCTCTGTATCGTTCCATGGTGCGACCGTGCCTTGAATATTGTGTGCAATTTTGGTTACCGTATCTTGAAAAGGATATAGCGTTATTAGAAAAGGTTCAGAGACGAGCCACCAAAATGGTAAAGGCGATGGAAGGATACTCCTATGAGGAGAGGCTAAAAAGGTTAGGGCTCTTTAACCTGGAAAAGAGACGGCTGAGGGGAGATATGATAGAGATCTGTAAATTAATGAATGGAGTGGAACGGATAAACGTAGATCGATTGTTTACACCATCAAAATATAGAAAGACTAGGGGACATGCAATGAAGCTACATTGTAACCTATTTAAGACTAATAAGAGAAAATATTTTTTCACTCAACGTGTAATCAAACTCTGGACTTTGTTACCGAAGGATGTAGTAAAAGCTGTTAGTGCAGATGGGTTTAAAAAGGTTTGGACAAGTTCCTGGAGGAAAGGTCCATAAACCATTATTAAAGGGAACCCAGGAAATCCACTGCTTGCCCCAGTACAGGCATTGCAGAACCTGTGTCTTTTGGGGAAACTGCTAGGTACTTGTGACCTAGATTGGCCAGTGTTAGAAACAGGATAATGGGCTTGATGGACCTTGGTCTGACCCAGTATGGCATATCTTATGTTCTTATGACATCTAAGTGGTGAGATTGCCACCTATGATCCACTAGCCAGCAACTCCAAAGGCCATCTTCCAGCCCTAGGAAACTGCTCAAATAGATGTGCTTGCAAAGAGAGAAAGCAGCAAGCTACTTCTCTATTGCTTGAGAGGCACTTGTCCACATTGCTGGTGCATCTTGTGTGAGGCAATTGAGTGGATTTGGCCCCTCCTCTATTCCTAATCCACCCTTATTCTAATAGGAACATCTCTATAGAAATTCTTCTACTACTTACTTCTATAGCGCTACCAGGCATATGCAGCACTGTACACACAGTTAAGACATCCCATGCTCCACAGAGCTTACACTCTGCTTAGACAGAACAAACGGGGGACTGGGGAATTAAGGGAAATGATTAAAATACACATGTGCTGTCGACAGGGGAATCTGGGTCAGGATTCAAAAACAGCCTCGAGAGATACATTTTTAGCCTGGATTTGAATTCAGGAAAAGGCAAAGTATGATTCTGTGCCAACTGGCCTCAGCAAAACTGATCTCTCCTCAAGAAGCTATTGGTTCTAATTCCACTCAAGCTTAGAGTGTTGCCAGGCTTAATAATGCAGAATCAAGGCACCCTCTTTCATCCCAGTCTCAAGTTCTTGGTTCTTACGGCCTGGAAGTTAAGCTATGCCTGGTGTTCATTGGCGTTGCCACCACAAATTCAAGAAATTCTGCTGGGAGGAAGAAAACCTTTGAGTTTTCACTACTTTTAAGCTCTGGAAGAGCCGTCCCATTGTATTTGAATGATGTCGCCTGCTTGTGTGCCTAATTAATCTTGCCATCTATGGAGAACATCTGTTACAGTTAAGCAGCTTTGCTTTCCAGGTGGTTATTAATATAACTTTATTTAGAGTATGCCTGTGTTAAATGCCATATCTGAATGAAAAGCTCTCTGCAAGTTATGGTAGAGGCCAGTTATTCTGAGGAAGCTGAGTGAATCGGCAAAACCATCGGCTGTGGTAAATACAGTAAATACAAGAAAAGCAGTGGCCAATGGGCTTTGAGGCTTCTTAAATGAGGCGGCGGATACAACGTGTCTAAAACTAAGGGGTATGTTTACTAAACGGCGGTAGCGGACTCCGTGCGATATCGGAGCCGTGGCCTTATTGAAATCAATGGGGTCGCGGCTCTGATATTGCCCGGAGTCCGCTACTGTGGTTTAATAAACATACCCCTTAATGTTTAACAGCTGAGAGTTACAATTGTTTCATTCATTGCTTTGGTTATTGTTTCTTGGGTAAAACTTTAGATAGCTCAGACACTGAAATAAGCAACGATGACCTTAAGGGAATGGCGGGCAGATATTTAGATTGCCAGTAAGACCGTCCGTCGAGCTCTTCGGTGTGTGGGCATATATTAACCCATTGTATTTATTATTGGGAAATTATTTGAAAGACCTCTGGTCCATTTTTGGGATGTACTTCTGTTAAATGTGCTTATCTTTCTTGGAAATGAGAAAAGGGTCTTTATCACTGATCTTCTTTGGAACTGTAGCTGAATCATGGAATAAAATAAAAGTAGATATGTACGAGGAGAAGCTTGATACATGCATTAGCATTGGTGAACTCAAATTAGCCACTTCCCTTGCCGTGGAAAAGTTCATCTGCATCTTCTGGTTTCTTCCTTGCAGTGCCCAAAGTCTATTTACAAAGACTACTCTATGCTGTGTGTAGCACATAACCTTTTCTGCCTATACTTCACTTATAAGTGCAACACAAAAGCCTCTCTAGTCTTCAGAATTCAGAGATATTCAGAGTTATCCACAGAAGCACACTTCAAAAGGTAAATCCCAGAGATCCTCAGAGCAGACCTCGTAGATATCTAGCCATTTGTAAATATGGAATTCTGTACATAAGAGGTCAAAAGCAGAGGTTTACATGATTCAACTGTAAAAGCGTGTGCTCCATGCCCTTGGGTAGAGTCTTAATTTTTTTTTATCGTGACTAATTTTTCTATCAGTATAGTTACTAACAGAAATGAAAGTCTATGTTGTGAGCAATATTATATTCCTAGGTTCTCTGATCTTTTTTTTTTAATTAATCTTTCAGATTATTGATGAAATTTTGAAACTGAATGAAGATCCTAAAGTTCGGGGAATTACTCTTCATCTTTCGTCACCTAACAGTAAAGTTCTCAATGCTGTGAGACCTGAGAAGGATGTGGATGGGTAAGAAGTGATCTTGGGGAAACATTAAATTCAATAGCTACTTTAGATAGATTTATTGAGTGCAATTTTCAGTTGCATTTTGCTGGGTAAAATGACCTGAAACTTGCCTGCCTTAAATGTGATTAAAAATACATGTGCAGTTTTAGCTGTGGGAAGAAGTGTTCTATGCGCCTTTTTAGATCAGGGGAGGAAATAGCGTGCGTGTTTTGCTCAGCCTCTACTGCCAATGCAATAGCAGCTTCAAATTGTGTAGATCAGGGGTTCTCAACCCAGTCCTCAGGACACACCTAGCTAATCAGGTTTTCAGGATAACCATAACAAATATTCATGAGAGAGATTTGCATGCAATGGAAGAAGTGCATGCAAATCTCTCTCATGCATATTAATTGTGATTTATCCTGAAAACCTGACTAGCTAGGTGTGTTCCAAAGACTGGTGTAGACACTTTGGGGGTCATTCCGAACAGCGATTAGTGGGGATGTACATCCGGTTTGGATGTACATCCCCTGCTAATCTCTTGGGACCTATTCTGCCCCCCATAGCTCCCTGTACATACAGTGCTGATATGCGGGGAGCTCTGGACGGGGGCAGGAAGGTGAGGGCCAGAGGTGGATCGTGGATGGAATGGAAGTGGGCCTGCGACCCTGGATGTACAGAGCCTATTTCGGTCACGGCCCCTATACATCCAGGGCGGCAAGGATGGACAGGGACTTATTCCACCTGGGAGGTGGAATAAGTTCCTGCCCCGATCCTGGCCATGGCAAGCCCCTCCTGGAGTCGGGCGGCAGGGAAATGATGTTTTAACATAGTGCGGGGCTCCTGAATAGCATCCTGGTGCCATGCAGGAGCTTGGGGGGAGTTAGGCAGGGAAGGCGCTGCACAGCTAGGCCTGCAGAATTCAGGCCCATCTGGCTCATCCAAGTGCCCCAATTCTGCTCCCACGGGAAAGTCTAGCTCCTGCGGGTGTAGAATCGTGGTCTAATCCGGTCTGTCTAGATTTTGGATGTCTGGACATGCCCTGAACAGAATTGGCTTTTTTTTTTAATAAGTGTACTTTGCTTCTCTCTATAAATTTGCTTGCGATATGGGTATTTACTTTTGAGGAATTTTAAAAAGTCATGGGTTAGAAGAAAGTGTCCTCTTATGGAATGGTAACTTGTTAAAAGAAAGAAAACAAAGTATGGCTAAATGGCCAATATTCTCAATGGAGAAAGGTGAATGGTGCAATGTGCAATAGATCTGTCCTGGGCCCACTGTTTTTTAACGCATTTATAAATGACTTGGAAATGGTAACGATGAGTGAGATGATTCAGATGTACAATTTATTCATGTTGAGGATTGTGCAAAATTGCAAAAGGATCTGGAGAGATTGGGAGACTGGATATCCAAATGGCAGATGAAATTTAACGTGGACAAGTGCAATTATACACTTATAAATGACTAAAATGCTTATAGCTACACGAAGCAAGGTTCCACATTAAGAGTTTCTACCCAGGAAAAGGATCTAGGCGTCATGGATTATACGTTGAAATCATCTGCCATGAAAACAGAGTGCTAGAAATCCTAAGGAAAGGAATGGAGAATAACAAGGCATAGCATAATGCCTCCGTATCACTCCATGATACCACCTCACTTTGAGTATTATGTGAAGTTCTGGTTGTCTCATCTGAAAAAAAGAAATACTGTAGTGGAATTAGAAAATATACAGAGATCAAAATGATAAAGGGGATAGAAGGATACGCCTGTGAGGAAAGACTTAAAAGGTTAGGGCTCTTTTAGCTTGCAGAAGAGATGACTGAAGGGAGATATGAATAAAGGTCAATAAAGTGACGAGTGGAGTGGAACAAGTAAGTGAGACAAAAGTATAAAAACTAGGAAGTATATAATAAAGCTACAAAATACTAAATTTAAGACTAATTGGAGAACGTATTTTTCACTTAATACATCTGGAATTTGTTGTCGTAGGATGTAGTAATGTAGCTACGTTTAAAAAAGGTTTGGATAAAGTTCTGGAGAAAAAGTCCATAAAACATTATTAAAGTGGATAGGGGAAATTGCTGCTTATCCCTGGGATAAGCTCCTCACACCAGCCCGATCGGCTTCGGGGAGGTGAGCGGGAAGGGAAGTCCCTCCTCGATCGCTGCCACAAGGCCAATCAGGCCCACCGCACCTTAGCAGCTTTAAATACAGGTGCTGTCAGGCGTGCCCGTGTTTGAGGGCCTCGCCAGAGGGCCCTTTGGCGTGGACAGAAGATGCAGACCAGAAGATACCGTCCAGCGCATGACAACTTGCTCCCACTACAAAGGTAGGAAGAAGTTTAGTCCAGATCCTTCCTTCCCTCCCCACACCAAACCAACCGTACAAAAATAACAGCTAAACAAGCTATTTCTCAGCCACTCTTCCAACCCCAGCGGAAACAAACTCCCAACACACCACCACAACCAACATCACATGGAATTCCCAACCATAACAGAAATCTCAGCCAGCACATCAAGGATTTATCCTCTATCTTTCTGCAGCATTCGACTCAGTAAGCCACACCATCCTCCTTCAATGCCTTCAATCAATCAAAATCCAGAACACAGTACTGAACTAGTTCCACTCCTTCTTGTCCAACCGCCAGCAACAAATCAAAATATGTGATGTCTCCTCCACCCCATTCACTCAAAGCCAAGGTGTCCCACATGGCTCCACCCTCTCTGCCCTGCTTTTCAACATATACTTACAGCCACTCTGCTCTATTATTAAGTTCCACAACCTACTCTACCACCTCTATGCTGATGACATACTTATCTATACCCCTTCGACACTAAACAACCCACCCTCACAAAGTTACAGTTCTGCTTCTCTGAAATCTCACAGTGGTTCACAAATAACCACCTCTACAACTACAAAAAAACTGAGACCCTCTTCATCACCAAAGACAATACATTCATACTTCCTACTGCCATAATCCTAAACAACACTCACATCAAAGTACAAGAAATAAAATATCTCGGCATCACTCTGGACCACAACCTCTCCTTCAAACCACAAGTGAAGAAAACTCTGAACTCAATCTTCTATAAGATCTGCACCCTCCAACACCTCTGCCCAGTCCTAGACCCCCCAGACATCAGATCAACACTATAAGCAGCCATCCTTCCAATCCTCAACTACTGCAACTCCATTTAACAAGGTCTCCCGCAATCAACCATTCTCCCACTATGTACAGCTCTCCATACCGCTGCACGCACCCTTTTGGCAGCCCCTAAACATGAACACACAACCCCCATCCTCAGGCATTTCCACTGGCTTCCCCTCGATAGTTGCATCAAATACAAAACATTGATGTTGACCTACAAAACACTTAAAGGTCTCTTTTCTTCACACCTTCTTAGCCTCCTCCACCCTTCCAACCAAACAGAGCCAGCCACCAATCTACCAGCAACACCCTGATCATCCCCCACTCAAAAACTAAGAGCAACCAGCAAGCCTGTGCAAGAGCATTTGAACTTTATGTACCCACTCTATGGAACTCTCTCCCTGCCACCATCAGATGCACCAGAGATCTCTGAATATTCAGGAAGCACTTGAAAACTTATCTATTCATTGAACACTATGGACCTGGAACTTAACCGTACCTACCCACATACCCAACAAAAACATACCAATATATATATAGTTAACTTATTTATGAACTGGTTTATACAAGTACTTGTATATAGTTAATATATGTTTACTCCACGTTTTATTGTATCCTTCAGTTGATTGTAAACCGCTTTGACCCAGCGAAAAGCAGTATAAAAGCACAGTTAAATAAAATAAAATAAATAAATAAGCTGCATGGTGGCATCTGTTTATCTTCAGAGATCCTGCCAAGTACTTATGACCTGGACATTCATCCCCCCCTGTCTGGCAACTGGTCTAACCCATTATGGCTGATCGTATGTAAATTTTCAAAGAATGTGCATTGAAAGTGCTTGTACACCTTGCAGCTATGTGTGCTGTTTGTGATTTCCCTCATTGTAGACGTTTCACTGATGGGCTGAATTTCATAGCAGTAAGCCAAGCATATTATAAAACAGTGAGCATCGTGTTAATTATTGATTTTCTGTGGCTTCTTGGCTTGCTGATCTCTTATTTTAGACCCTCTTTTACGTACTCCTCAATATCGGGGCCTTGAGTAGCTTGAGTGTTATGTCCTTGTCCTACATCTCAGACCGTTTCGTATTTTTAAGAAAGATCTATGCATATTATCTCCAGGAACAAGCAGGAATGAGTCTTCACATATGGGTATGTCGGTACCGACGGAGCCTGCGCGGGAACGTTCCCCAGCGTCCCAAAAAAGGAAAGCTTTTGGGAGCATCCCACAGCGCCTGCGCGCTGCCTTCCCGCCTTTCCTAACTGCCTCTCTCCAGTTCTTCTTTTCCGCGGAGCCAGCAGGCCGTGTTCCTGTCACCGCTGAAGAAGTTCTTTATTTTATTTCTTTGGTCGCGCGTCTTCCTCCTTCGACGTCGGACCGGTACCGTCGGTCTCTTCTTTCTTTTTCTTCAAAAAAAAAAAAAAGATACTTTCCGTTCCACTTCAGTGTATTTTTTCTTCGTTGGGCCTTAGGCCTAACAGAAAATTCCTCATGGAAAAACCCGCCTCCGGGTTTAAAAAATGCACTAAGTGCAGCGGTACCATCTCTGTTACCGACACCCATGACTGGTGTCTTAAATGTTTGGGTCCTGACCATTCCATCACGGATTGTCCGTCCTGCACCATGATGTCTAAAAGAGGTTTACAGAACCGAGCAGCCACGCTCAGTACACTGTTTCCCTCTGATGCAGCTTCGGTGACATCGACGTCTTCCAGGGCTGCTTCTTCCTCCTATGGATCTCAGGTAACCAAACATAAGTCCAGCTGGTCCTCGAAGGGTAGATCTCCCTCTAAGCATCGAGATGCCTCCGGGCTTGCCCTCGCGGATCCTGCACCGGCAAAAGTACCCCAGCGGGAAGCTCCGGCTTCCAAAGCTCCTCCTATGGGGTCACAGGTTGACATCGATGGCACGGCCTCGACCGATCACCTGTTGCAATGTTCTGGGGTACCGGTGGAATCCGCCGGTACCGACCTCCAGACATTCATGGTGTCGATGGATCAGAATGTCCTGACCATGCAGCGTGCCATTATGGCATTCATACAAGCTGCGATGCCGCTGGTACCGCAACAAGCTTCGTTGTCGGTACCGGCTCCGATATCGGTTCCGGTGCCTGTACCGGTTGCATCGACATCGGCTTCGGTGTCGACTGCAGCGGTACCCTGTCCAATGATGCCTATCGGTACCGATGACTCCTGATGTCGATACCACCCGGTATGCGTATCGGGCTTTACAAGAGCATCCAGACAGGCGATACTTCGATTCCTCCGAAGACTCTGATGCATCGGAGGCCTCTGTCGAAGCATCGGTACTTCTTCCTCAGGAGCCTTCTTCTCCAAAAAGAAGAATGTCCCCTCCAGAAGACTTGTCTTTTCAAGACTTCATAAAGGAAGTGGCCAAAGGGCTTTCTATCTCAGTGGCCCTGAGACAGAGCCTAGAGCCAAAAAATTGGATATTTTGCAATATCCCAAAGCTCCTAAAGAAGCAGCCACTTTGCCAGTTCATGAGATCCTTTATGACCACATGATAGGCATTTGGGAGACTCCTCTCACCATCTCTTCTCATTCTCGTAGGTTGGATACCATGTATCGTGTCCCTCCTTGTCCTGGATTTCATAAAACTCCGCTTCCTCACCATTCTATTGTGGTAGAGTCTGCTATGAAAAAGTTAAAGAGTGCAAAGAGGCACTCATCTGCTCCTCCAGGAAGAGAATGTAGAACCTTAGATGCTTTTGGCAGAAAAAATTTCCAGGCCAGTATGCTTGTTGCCAGAATCAACTCCTATAGTCTCTATATGGAGATGTTTCTGAAGGAAGTTACAGATCATCTGCAAACTTTCCTCCCTTTACGTCCAGAAGATAAAAGGGAAGACTTTCTTACCTGGCTTAAGCATGCCCAGGATGTTTCCAAATTTTCTAACCGTGCAGCCTTTGACTCTTTTGAGGGGGCCAGCAGAGCCTCGGCCATTGCCATAGGTGCACGCAGAATTGCTTGGCTACAAGCTTCTGATTTGGAACCCTGGGTCCAAGATGGATTAGGAAATCTTCCTTGTACAGGTGAAAACCTGTTTGGCAAAGATTGGCAAGCAAAGGCCACTCAAATGGATGCAGAAAATTCTGCTTTGGATAGGCTTTCAAAGTCTATCTCTAATCCTGTCCAGAAGAGGTTGTTCAAAAAGGCATATTTTCCCAAGAAGGGAAGATATTATCCTGTTTATGGTCAACAGACATCATCTGCAGGTCGTTTTGCTGCAAAGCGTCAACAACCTAAACAGGCCAAGCCTAAGGCTGCAAGGACTATTGTAACCCAACAGCCTCAGCCTCCTCAGGGCCTTTGACTTGCAGCTAGAGAACTTAGCCTTTCTGGCTCTAAAATACCCAGAGCCTCTCACCATTCCAGGAAGGTTAGCTCACTTTGCTCCCAGATGGGAGCAAATCACAGCAGAGCACTGGACCCTTTCCATCATAAGGGAAGGGTACAAACTTCATTTTTCAAACCTTCCTCCTTACACCATGGTGAGACTGTTCAATTCTCCAACATCTCTTCTCGACCTTCTGGGTCAGGAGATTTCTACCCTTCTTGCCCAAGGGGCAATAGAAGAAGTACCTCTTCTTCAACAGGGCTCAGGGTTCTACTCTCCCTACTTTCTAATTCCAAAGAAAACAGGGGGCTACAGACCCATATTAGATCTCAGAGAATTGAACAAATTCCTATGCAAGGAGAAATTCAAGATGATTTCTCTAGGTATGCTTCTTCCATTCCTTCAGAGTCAGGATTGGCTTTGTTCTCTAGATCTCAAGGATGCGTATACCCATATACTCATCCATCCAGCACACAGAAGGTTCCTTCGGTTCCTTTATCTAGGAAAGCACTACCAATACAGGGTGCTACCTTTTGGTCTGGCCTCTGCTCCAAGAGTGTTCACAAAATGCATGGCAGTAATAGCTGCATTTCTACGCACTCTGGGAATATTTGTATTCCCATATCTGGACGACTGGCTCATCCGAGCATCATCCAAATCAGAGGCCCAGACTTCCCTAGCCTGCACAATGCGCCAGGCCCGTTGCCTACGTTTAGTGCAGTTAGCCTCTCAGATTCAGTTAAAAACCCATCTAACTGCTCGAGAGATGTTACAACTGTTAGGCTACATGGCATCCACTGTGCATGTGGTCCCCTATGCTCGCTTTCACATGAGGGCAGCTCAATGGACTTTGTCCACCCAGTGGACCCAGACATCAGGGGCTCTGTCAGACAAAATAGCAACCTCCAGGCACCTCTTTTGCTCTCTCCAGTAGTGGAAGTCCACTCAAAATCTGTTGCTGGGGTCCCCCTTCCAACAATTGTTACCCCAAGCAATCCTTACAACAGATGCCTCTCCAAAGGGTTGGGGAGCTCATCTTCAAAACCTCTCCACCCAGGGCATTTGGTCTCCACAGGAGACCTCCCTACATATCAACATCTTAGAGCTCAGAGCAATCTTCTTAGCTCTCAGAGTCTTCCATACCCTGCTCAACCACAAGACAGTCCTCATCCACACGGACAACCAAGTAGCCATGTTCTATGTGAACAAGCAGGGAGGAACTGGCTCTCTGTCACTTTGCAACGAAGCTCTGAGATTGTGGGCCTTCGCCAGAGAGCATCAAATTCATCTTCTGGCATCTTGGGCAGACAGACTCAGTCGAGTTCTGCTTCCACACGAATGGTCCCTTCATATGGACCAGATAGTCAGTCAGAATCTTTCAAATTTGGGAAACCCCGAACATAGACCTCTTTGCAAGTCCGTGGAATGCCAAACTTCCCCGATTCTGTTCCAGAATTCCGTGTCAGGGAGTTCAGACCAGGGATGCCTTCCTCCTTCACTGGGGTCAAGACTTCCTGTACGCCTTTCCACCCATTCCCCTAATTCCCAAGACCCTGTTCAAGCTTCAGAGAGATCGAGGGACTATGATCCTCATAGCTCCACGTTGGCCACGCCAAGTGTGGTACCCTCTACTTCTGCATCTCTCTCAAGCTCCCTCCCTGGACTTGGGGTCTGCTCCAGATCTCCTGTCTCAGGAGGGGGGAACGTTGTGGCACCCAAACCCCCAATCTCTCCATCTCAGGGCTTGGTTGCTGAAGGCTTATACCTTCAAGATTGGCATCTTTCTCAGCAAGTAAAGGATATCCTTCATGCTTCCAGAAAGCCTTCTACTAGACGTTCCTATGCTTTTAAATGGAAAAGGTTTTACCATTTGGTGTGCTGAGAAGGGTATTAACCCTCTAGCAATACCTTTGAATTCTTTACTAGAATATCTCCTGCATCTTTCCCATGCAGGCCTCAAAACAAATTCAGTAAGGGTCCATTTGAGTGCTATTGCAGCATCCCTCAAGCCTCTCAATGGACAACCTGTCTCCTCTCATCCTCTTATTGCAAGATTCATGAGAGGCCTTCTTTTAACTAAACCTCCCATTAGACCACCTCCAGTGGCATGGGACTTGAATCTGGTTCTTGGTCAGCTCATGAAGCCACCCTTTGAACCCTTAGCCACTACCTCATTGAAATTTCTTTCCTGGAAGGTTATCTTTCTTATTGCAGTCACCTCAGCTCGCCGCATCAGTGAACTGCAGGCCTTAGTGGCTAATCCACCTTATACAAGGTTCCATCATGATAAGGTAGTCCTTAGGGCCAATCCACACTTAATGCCTAAAGTGGTCTCACCTTTTCATCTTAATCAAGAGGTGTATTTACCTGTCTTTTTTCCAGGTCCTCATGCATCAAGTGCAGAGAGGAATCTTCATACCCTGGATTGTAAGAGAGCTCTTGCTTTTTACTTACAAAGGACACAGCAACATAGAAAGTCTTCTCAACTCTTTGTTGCTTTTGATCCCTCTCATTTGGGACTTCCAGTCTCTAAGAGGACACTGTCCAATTGGATTGCTTAGTGTATTTCTTTCGCCTACCAGAGTAAGAACCTTTCTCTGGAGGGCCATGTCACAGCTCGTAATGTGAGGGCCATGGCCACCTCTATGGCTCATCTAAATTCTGTGTCCATCGACCAGATCTGTCGAGCGGCCACCTGGGCCTCGGTTCATACCTTCACAGCCCATTACTGTTTGGACAAGGACTCCTGCCGGGATGCCTTGTTTGGTCAGGCTGTTCTCAAACACCTGTTCCATGCTTAATCAACTCCTACCCTCCATCCCTAGTTGGATGCCTGAGATCCATGGGAGGAGGTAGAGCCCTTCTCAGGGTCTCACAACCTTGGGGATCTCCCGGGCATCTCTAGCTGGGGAGTCCCCATATGTGAAGACTCATTCCTGCTTGTTCCTGGATATAGCACAGTTACTTACCTGTAACAGGTGATCTCTGGGAACAGCAGGAATAAGTCTTCACAACCCACCCACCTCCCCTAGGAGTTGTATCTCTCTATCTATCTTTCCTTTCCTCTCTCTCTCTCTCTTTGTCTCAGCTTTAAAACTCGAACTGGAGAGAGGCGGTTAGGAAAGGCGGGAAGGCAGCGCGCAGGCGCTGTGGGATGCTCCCAAAAGCTTTCCTTTTTTGGGACTCTGGGGAGCGTTCCCGCGCAGGCTCTGTCGGTACCGACGTACCCATATGTGAAGACTTATTCCTGCTGTTCCCAGAGATCACCTGTTACAGGTAAGTAACTGTGCTTTACTCCTGGTAGAATTCTGTACAATTCAAAATTCTGTGTCAAAAGGTATAAATTAATGCAGAATTCTGCATGCTTGCTTATTTTATTTCTGTATTGTATTTTAAATTATTCACACACAGGTACAAATTTTTTAATCGTGTGTAGAATTCCAGCAGGAGTGATATTTTAGAAAAGACTGTGCTTCCACGTTTTTTATATGCGTGGCACACACAGATTTTGAAGTGAGCATGCTCTGGTTGGGCTTTAAAAGTGTTTTTGCAATGACAGTACATATATACCTCTTATCTCTCCATTGTTATTCACACTTGGAGTTAACTCAAAAGTGTTAGCTCACTGCTTGTTGGGAAGAATGATTGAAGAGGTAATTGTGCTTGCCTCTCTGGCATTTAAAATCACCTCAAAAATTTGAAAAACGTTTTTTGAATTTTGAAGCTTATCTTTTTGCCTCTTTATTTGCTCCTCTTGAGCATAGTTTTGCAAAATCCAGTATTTACACCTTTATGGTGTAGGAGGAATAAGCCTAATTGTTACAGTAGCTTGCTGAGTGCCAAGAAAGCCATGATTTACATTCGCTGCTGCTGCTTGTGATATTGGGCCTTAGCCTTCCATTGCCTCAGGCATATACTTAGCCCTCCGGGGACAGGAAGATGCTCGCCTTTGAACTATTGCTAAAAAGATATAAACAAAATATAAATCCTCTGTATAGCAAAATCTATCACTTGACTTTCATCAGTGCTGGTACTTGTATGCACAAAGCTGTCAAGTGATGATACAATCTTTTAAACATTTTTCTTAAATAAAATAGCTGTTCCACTGTATGCGCCACCATAATTCTTATATTTTTACTGTGGTATCATACATGCTTTACAAAAGGTCTGTTTTTAATGTGTTGTAAAACACCCTGCAAATTGGGAACGTCTGAATTGTAACATAGTAAATGACGGCAGATAAAGACCAGTATGGTCCATCTAGTCTGCCCAGCAAGGGGGCAAGAGTAAGTGCACTTGCCGCTCTGTGCAGGTCACCTCTCCCCATGCCTTTGTTTAGGGGTGTACCCACCGCTCCGTGTAGGTCACCCCTATATTTGTGTGCCTTGTCTGACTTAATCTGTAAAAAATTTGACTTAATGGTGGTACTACCTTGTTTTTGTGTTCACATTAACTCAATCTCTTCCATGAAGCCACGACCAGATCTGGTTTTGAGATAACTTAAACTGGCAGTATGTCCCTATTCTGATGTAACTTAAAACATTTTATGTAAACATCATGAATATTCATTGTAGAAGCCCTGGTTTGTGGTCATCAGTGTTTGAGGTTGACAGTTTGTTCAAGCAGAATAATAACCCAAATTGAATAGCTTAGGTCCCTGTATTTGATGTTTTTGTGCTTTTTTTTTCCCTCTCCATCCAGAATCACTGATGTTAATTTAGGAAAGTTGGTTCGTGGTGGTGATTATGAAAGCTTTATTTCTCCTGCTGCCCAGGCTGTAATTGAACTCCTTGGAAAACTAGGTATGTATGAAATTCTGTGTTAAAGAATCTGGTTATGCCACTGTTTTGTAATTTAGTTTTTAGTAACACAACTTATCGTATACCACATAACCTTGAAAGGTCATTTGAGTTACATCTTATCTCCTTAGACTGTACACCTTGTGCACCCCCCATCAAGTTTGGGGTTGTAGCCAGTTTCTAAAATATACACCGTAAGATACTATATGCTAGGTTAACATAATAGTATAAGTTATAAGAGAGAGAACCCCTAGCTTTACAATGCTTTACCTTTTATACAAGATTATCATGTCATTAAATACAGTCAAACCTCGGTTTTCATGATTAATCCGTTCGAAAAAGTCTGACTAAAACCGAAACGTATGAAAACGGAAGCAATATTTCCCATAAGAAATAATGTAAATCCAATTAATCCGTTCCAGACATCCAAAAATATTCACAAAAAATACATTTTATAGAGAATAACTATATTTTTACATACAGAAAACAATGAGTAATAAATATAAATGACTAATGAAATGGATAAATGAACATTTAACATCACTGAAAGCAAGCTAAGTTCAGTACTGTACAGTACAGTATGTTAACATCTGGCCTTAGCCACCCCTGACAAGCTGCTGTGCCCAGCTCTCTTCGGAATCACATTGGATTCAGCCCATTAAAATACCTTTACATTATCTGCTCAATGCTTCAGAATGGCAGAAAATCTTAATGATATAGCTTCAGACGTACCCTGCAAGAGAAAGAACTGCCTCCCACATTCATGCAACATCTCCTGCTTACGTTGACAGCTTTTCTTCCCTGCTACCTCCGAGCCTGAGGGGGCGCTCCAGAGAACGGGCAGGCAGTGGACGAGATCGGGGCCTTCCTCTCTGCGCAATCCTTGCCTCTCTGACTCTGACCAGGCTCGAGGATGTGTTTCATTTACGTGCTCAGCTGGCTTTCGCTTCTCATCACGCTGGCGATCGGTGAGTCCGGGGGGCAGTGCTGCCGGGACCGGGCAGGCGTTCTGGCAGTGTATACAGACCGGTGTGCAGCGCGAGGGTGTATGTATTTACAGTACTGTACTTTACGAAAAACGAGGCGATGTATGAGAACCGGGACAAAATCTCAGTCAAAAAAGACGTTGAAAACCGAAGCGATGTATGAGAACCGGGACAAAATTTCAGTCAAAAAAGACGTTGAAAACCGAAGCGTATGAAAACCGGGGCAAATGAAAACCGAGGTTTGACTGTATAACTAAATCTCTAATGTTGTGTGTTTGTTTATAGTTCTTAGATTTCCCTTTCTCCCTCCCTCCCCCCACTCCACCTCCCAACTGCCAAAATCCAAATCAGTAATGATAGTTGTCATTCATTCCCTTCCAACCATGGTATACCATTGTGCCCATACAATAGTGGCCACTTTACCTCCTATCTATTATATTTTTTATTCTTTTATGTTTGTTTATTGATTTAATATACCGCTCTACAAATATATATCAGAGCGGTTTACATGGTACAAAAAACAAAGAAATCATAAAGTGAAAAGAGGAAAGGAAATTACAATATTAAAAGGAAAACAAACCAGGCAGAACCAAACGACAGGACAAGAGGAGAAAAGAGGGGAAGTGGGAAGAGAAGGGGTGAGGGCTACACAGAGGGGTCAGGGAGATCGAAGGCAAGGGCAAAGAGATGGGTTTTGAGTTTGTTCTTGAAGGCAGTATGTGTCTGTCCAAGTCAGATGGAGGAGGGGAGAGAGTTCCACAGGGCAGGGCCAAGGAAAAAGAAAGCGGAGGAACGAGTAGACTGAAGGTGGGCCTGGGCAGGTGAAGGGAGGTGAAGGCGGTTGAGGTGGAAGGACCGCAGGGAACGAGATGAGGTATGAAAATGGACAAGGTCAGCGAGATACTGAGGGGAATGGGAGTAGAGGACACGATGCAGGATTGTCAGAACTTTGAAGTGAATGCGAGATTTGACAGGAAGCCAATGGAGGTGGATGAGCAAAGGTGTAACATGGTCACGGGGGGAGGAGTGGAAAATGAGACGGGCAGCGGTGTTTTGGATGCGTTGAAGGCGGTGAAGTTGAGTGGCAGGGAGACCAGCTAGAACAGAGTTACAAAAATCAACACGAGACATGACCAGAGAAAGAAGAAGGGTGGTGAGTGCTTGTGCAGTGAGAAAAGGCATGGTGTGTAACAGCTTTTAACAAATTCTATCCAATTAGTCTTATCCTACATCCCTTTTCTTTCCCTCCCTCCCTCCCCCCTCTACCCCTATCACTGACCGACTATCGAGTAGCACATAGCATCATCCGTCAAATACCCCCCAGCTAAAACTCAGTGCACACCATTCTTAATGTACAATCTTGTACTATACTTGCCATATTCCGCCATTGCCTCACTTACCCCTTCTATCCTATGTCCCCCCTCCCCTTCCCCATTCCCCTGTTACCCTCTCTCCTCTCATCCCCTCAACCTTTAGTAGCATTACTGAATGTATTCTCTATTGGATCCGTAATCCCGCCTTCCTCCATGCTTCGTACCAGTGCCATGTGTCTTGATATACTTGTTTATTTTGTTGCCTATAGGCCACCACCGCGCTGAGGCCCCACACCTGATCCATTCTACTCACCACCTCCCCCAAATTAGGCACAGTTTGTTTTTTCTATCATGTTAAGAATCATTCTCATTGCTCCCACACAATACCCAAGAAAGGTTTCCAGCGCTCCCCCCCCCCCAATACTTCATTTAATATGACTATCTCTGGGGTCATTCATATCTTTACTTTTGTGAAGTCTTTGTACAATCCCTCCACTGCAGTCCATAGTGCTTGCACCCTTGGGCAACTCCATATTAAATGTGGTAGATCTCCTTTTCCCCCGACCCTATCCAGCAATCACTTGAACCCGTTTTAAATATGGCCTGTAATTTAACTGGGGTCCAAGACATTCTTAAGCGGAGTTTTAGATTGTTATCTAAGAAGGGAGTTCTCAGAGCTAACTTATAGGTACTTTTGTAAATTATCTCCTACCTTTTTTCATCCCATGCTCCTGGTATTTCTTCTAATCTCCTCTGACTCTCCCATTCCTGCCCCTCTAACATCCTGCAACACCCGATATAGGATAGAGAGGAGACCCTTCTGGATACTTTTCATCTCCAGGAACAAGCAGGAATGTAGTCTTCACATATGGGTATCGTCGGTACCGATGGAGCCTGCGCGGGAACGCTCCCCAGCGTCCAATAGGAAAGCTTTTGGGGGCATCCCACAGTGCCTGCGTACTGCCTTCCCGCCTTTCCCAACTGTCCCTCTCCAGTTCTTCGTTTTCCGCGGAGCCGACAGGTCGCACATCCTGTCACTGCAGAAAAAAATCCCTTCTATTCTTCTTTTTTGTGGTCGCGTCTGCCTTCCCTCGACACTACACCGGTACCGCCGGTGGTTCTTCTTTCTTTTTTTAAAAAAAACAAAAAATACCCCCAAAAAACTCCTTTTCTGGAGTCTTTCCAGTAATTTTCTATCAGGTGCCATGCGCCATTTTGGGCACTAGGCCCAACTTTTCCTTCAGAATGGAAAAACCTGCTTCGGGTTTTAAAAAGTGTTCTAAGTGTGGCGGTACCATCTCCGTCACCAACACCCATGAGTGGTGCCTCAAATGTTTAGGTCCTGACCACTCTATTTCAGAGTGTGTTGCCTGTGGGATGATGTCGAAAAGGGGCCGACAGAACCGAGCTGCTAAGCTTAGCATCTTTTTTCCCTCCAGGGCTTTGTCTTCCTCCCATGGATCTCAGGTAACTAAACATAAATCTAGCTGGTCCTCAAAGGGTAGATCTCCTTCTAGACAGCGAGATGCCTCTGCGTTGCCCTTGAGGGACTTTCACCGGCAAAATTGCCCCGGCGGGAGGCTTCGGCTTGCAAAGCACTAACGGGGCTCCAGGATGTTCTCGAGGCTTCAACCTCGGTAGAACTACTGGTGCCATGCTCTGGGGTACCAGCCGCTTCTTCCGATACCGGCCGCTTCTTCCGGTACCGACACCCAAGCATCGGCAGCGTCGATAGACCAGAGATTCTTGGCTATTGAATGCAGTCTGGCGGCTCTTCTCACGGCCTCGATGCCCTTGAAACCGCTTCAGACAATTCAACCGGTACTGGCACCGACTGCATCGACATTGGCAGGTATTCTACTGGGACCGAGTCATGCGTCTCCATCCGGTATCGACAGGTCGGTACCGGACCACTCCGATGCCGACTTTGATCGGTACCGGTACCGTGCCTTGCACGATCACCTGGATCGGAGATACTTCGAATCCTCGGATGAGTCTGAAGACTCTGAAAGCTCTGCCGATACCAGAGTACTTCTTCCTGAGGATTCTTCTTCTCCTCAGCGTAGGATGTCTCCACCAGAGGATATGTCCTTTCAGGATTTTATCCGAGATGTGGCTCGAGGTCTTTCCATCAAAGTGGCTCCTGAAAAAGAGCCTAGGGCAAAGGAATTAGAAATCTTACAATACCCTAAAGCTCCCAAGGAGGCAGCTACCTTACCTATTCATGAGATCTTGCATGATCTCATGTTAAGGATGTGGGAAACGCCTCTAACCACATCTCCTCACTCTCGAAGACTCGACACCATGTATCGAGTTCCTCCTTGTCCTGGGTTTCAGAAGACTCAATTGCCACACCATTCCATGGTGGTGGAGTCAGCAATGAGAAGGATAAAGAGTGCAAAAAGGCATGCATCTAATCCTCCATGACGTGAGTGTAGGACTCTTGATGCCTTTGGATGTCGAACCTTCCAGGCTTCCATGCTTTCTGCTAGGATCAGTTCCTATATCTTATATATGGGAATGTTCCTTAAGGAGGTCACAGGAGATTGAGAGTTTATGAGCCCTCTCCTTCCTGATGATAAGAGGCAAGATTATCTCGCCCTTGTCAAACATGCTCAGGATGTTTCCAAGTTTGTGAATCGTGCAGCTTTTGACTGCTTTGAGTGCATAAGCAGAACCTGTGCCATTGCCATAGGTGCACGTAGGATTGCCTGGCTCCAGTCATCTGACTTGGGAAATTTGGGTACAGGATAAACTAGCGAATATTCCTTGCACAGGAGAGAAACTCTTTAGCTTTTTCCTGCCAATTCTTGCCAATGAGATAGACTGACTATATCACTTTGGATAGATTGTCTAAATATACAGCTGATCCTGCGAGGAAAAAATCCTCTAAGAAACTATTCTTCAGTAAGAAGAAGTTTTATCCCTCCTATACCGAGCAGGGACATCATTTAGGTCAGTCTGCCCAAAAGGGACAGCAACAACAACCTAGACAAAGAAAGACAAAAGCAGCTAAGCCTCAACCGGCTCAGCAGACTCAGCCTCCACAGGGGCTTTGACTCCTATCTAGAAAACTTTGCCTTCCTGGCCCTGAACGGCCCAGAACCCTCCTCCATACCAGGAAGGTTATGTCATTTTGCCCCCAGATGGGGTCAGATAACAGCAGAAAATTGGACTCTGTCTATTGTAAGAGAGGGGTACAAGCTTCATTTCCTCAGCATGCCCCCTCCTACAATGGTAAGACAATTCAATTTTCAGACCTCTCTCAACGACCAGTTAGGTCAAGAGGTCACTGTGCTTCTTGCCCAAGGGGCAATAGAAGAGGTACCCATTCCCCAACAGGGGGAGTAAAACCCTGTACCCCATTTCCTTATTCCAAAGAAAACAGGAGGACACAGATCCATTTTAGACCTCAGAGAATTGAATAAATTCCTGTTCAAAGAGAAGTTCAAAATGATTTCTCTAGGAACTCTACTGCCATACCTTCAGAGTCAGGATTGGCTTTGTTCTCTAGATCTCAAGGATGCGTACACTCATGTTCTCATCCATCCAACTCATCGAAAGTTCCTTCGCTTTCTGTTTCAAGGGAAGCACTACCAATACAGGGTTCTTCCTTTTGGCCTGGCCTCTGCACCAAGGGTGTTCACAAAATGCATGGCTGTGGTGGCAGCATTTCTCCGCACCCTAGGAATATTCGTCTTCCCTTACTTAGACGACTGGCTCATTCGAGCCCCGTCAGAGCCAGAGGCCAGGGTTGCTCTCTCTCGCACAATGCGCATCCTTCTTTATTTGGGACTTGTCATAAGCTTCCCAAAATCCAACCTTGCTCCCACTCAGTGCCTGGAGTTTATAGGAGCTCTGCTGGATACCAGACAGACAAGGGCCTACCTTCCATAGCCCTGCTGCCTTCGCATTGTGCAGTTTCCCAAGCAGTGCTAAAACCTCACCTCACTACTCGGGAAATGTTACATTTGCTAGGCCACATGGCATCCACCGTGCATGTGGTTCCTTATGCTCGCCTCCATATGAGGGCTGCCCAGTGGACTTTATCCACTCAGTGGACTCAGGCGTCAGGTTGCCTGTCAGACAAAATAGCAAACTCAGATCGCCTTATTTTGTCCCTCCAATGGTGTCAGTCACCCCAAAACCTTTTGGTGGGGTCTCCTTTTCAGCAACCCCCACGCCAAGCCTCTCTAACAGATGCCTCACAGGTGGGTTTGGGAGCCCACCTGAAAGGCCTCTCTACCCAGGGTACCTGGACTCCACAGGAGGCCTATCTACACATCAATCTCCCGGAACTCAGAGCAATCTTCCTTGCTCTTTGAGTATTCCACACCCAGCTCAGCTACAAGATAGTCCTAGTTCAAATGGACAATCAAGTAGCCATGTTCTTTGTGAACAAGCAGGGCAGAACAGGCTCTCTGTCGCCCTGCAACAAAGCTTTGCGACTATGGGTCCTCGCCAGAGAGCATCAGATTCATACCCTTGCGGTGTATCTTCCAGGCATTCAAAGCTCTTGGGCAGACAAACTCAGTCGCGTTCTGCTTCCACACGAATGGTCTCTCCATGCAGACCAGATAGCCAAAATTTTTCAAATTTGGGGAACCCCGGACATAGACCTCTTTGCAAGTCCGCTGAATGCCAAACTTCCCCGGTTCTGTTCCAGAATTCTGGCTCACGGTTGTCAGGCCAGGGATGCTTTCCTCCTCCATTGGGGCCAGGACTTCCTGTATGCCTCTCCACCCATTCCCCTAATTCCCCAAACCCTGTTCAAGCTTCAGAGAGACAGAGGTCATATGATTCTCATAGCTCCACATTGGCCACGGCAAATGTGGTACCCTCTGCTCCTACATCTCTATCAAGCTCTGCCTCTGGAGTTAGGATCTGCTCCAAATCTCCTTTCTCAGGAGGACAGGATGCTGTGGCATCCCAATCCCCATTCTCTGCATCTCGGGGCCTGGTTGCTGAAAGCCTAGAACTTCACAGTCTTAACCTTTCTCAGAAGGTAAAGGATATCCTTTATGCTTCCAGGAAGCCTTCCACAAGACGCTCTTATGCATTCAAGTGGAAAAGGTTTACTATATGGTGCTCGTAGAAGGGTCTTAACCCTCTTGCGATACCTCTGGAATCATTACTGGAGTATCTCCTTCATTTATCTAATGCGGGGCTTAAGACCAATTCAGTGAGTTCATTTGAGTGCTATTGCAGCTTCTTGCAAGCCTCTAAATGGACAACCTATTTCCTCTCATCCTCTCATAGCGAGATTTATGAGAGGCCTTCTTTTAACTAAGCCTCCCATTAAGCCACCACCGGTGGCATGGGACTTAAATCTGGTTCTTGGGCAGGTCATGAAGCCGCCTTTTGAACCATTAGCTACTACCTCTTTGAAATTCGTTTCCTGGAAGGTCATCTTTCTTATTGCAGTCACTTCAGCACGTTGCATCAGTGAATTGCAAGCGTTGTTGGCTGATCCTCCTTATACAAGGTTCCATCATGATAAGGTAGTCCTTAGGACTCATCCACACTTTATGCCAAAGGTGGTGTCATCTTTTCATTTAAACCAAGTGGTTTACCTTCCTGAATTCTTCCCAAGGCCTCACGCCTCAAATACAGAAAGGAATCTTCATACTTTGGACTGTAAAAGGGCTTTGGCCTTTTACTTGCAAAGGACACAGCAACATAGAAAGTCCTCTCAACTCTTTATGATGCTTTTGATCCTAGTCATTTGGGACGTCCAGTCTCCAAAAGAACACTGTCCAGCTGGATTGCACAGTTTATTTCTTTTGCCTATGAGAGTAAGAACCTTCCTCTTGAAGGCCATGTCACAGCTCACAGTGTGAGAGCCATGGCAGCCTCTATGGCTCATCTTCACTCTGTGTCTATCGACGACATCTGTTGAGCAGCTACTTGGGCTTCGGTTCATACCTTCACAGTCCATTACTGCTTAGACAAGGACTCCCGCCGGGATGCCTTGTTTGGTCAGGCTATTCTTCAACACCTGTTCCATACTTAATCAACTCCTACCCACCATCCCTGGTAGGATGCCAGAGATCCATGGGGGGAGGTAGAGCCCTTTCATAGGGGCACACAATTTCTGGGGCCTTCTCCCTGGCATCTGCCGCTAGGGAGTCCCCGAATATGAAGACTACGTTCCTGCTTGTTTCTGGAGATAGCATAGTTACTCACCTGTAACAGGTGATTTCCGGGAACAGCAGGAATTTAGTCTTCACAACCCACCCACCTCCCCTAGGAGTTGTATCTCTCTCTCTTTCCCTCTCTCTTTGTCTCAGCTTTAAACTCAATTGGAGAGGGACAGTTGGGAAAGGCGGGAAGGCAGCACGCAGGCGCTGTGGGATGCTCCCAAAAGCTTTTCTATTGGACGCTGGGGAGCGTTGTTGCGCAGGCTCCGTCGGTACCGACGATACCCATATGTGAAGACTAAATTCCTGCTGTTCCCGGAGATCACCTGTTACAGGTGAGTAACTATGCTTTCTCCATTTGTTCTTCAAATCCTGTTGGTTTTGTCTGCAGGTCATCCCTTATCCTTTTCTGTTTCAAAAAAAATACCAAAAGCTGAACATATGCATAGTGGTCTGCTTTCCCTAATGCATAGGTCTCTTTCAATTCGTCAAATGCCTTGATCTTTCCCTCCTTATCTACCAGTTGGCATACCCGAGTTAAACCCCTTCTGGGCCCATTCCTTGAATGTGTCCCCCTCCCAACCCGAGACAAAATCACTCGGTCCTTGGATAAAGGCCCGCTTGGATATTCACTCGCCCCTAATAGATTTTTCTGTCATTTTTCTCATGAAAGGGTTCTCCCATTCCCCCATCACCTCATCTGGGTCCCAAATCTGGACTGCTAATGTGTCTTTACCACTCTGCTCCATCTGTACCCATTGCGGGGTTCCCCCATTCCCCTCCAGGCGAACAGAACTCTCAGTTGAGACACTTCATAGTATGTCATTGAACATGGTACTCCCAGTCCCCCTTCTTAGGCGGACAGCAATGGCAATAGGGGGCAGACTTGGCTCATTCCTCTTCCCAGTGTGAAGCTGTCTGAGTAGCCCCCATTTATTCAAATGTTGGCTCTGGGGCTTTTATCCCTCTTAAGAAATGATGAGGCTGGGAGAGAATTTCTTATCTTTGGAACATGAATTGCCATTCTACTTGGTTGAATGCTTTTTCAGCATCAACCTTGAGAAATACTGCCTGTGTTCCCTTGCAGTTTAGTATATTTATGAAATACTCTGTCATATTCTTTCAGGTGGGCAGCCTTCTGCCTTGTCATCTTCTCTTACCCCCATCACCTCTTACCCCCATCACCTCTTACAGGGCGATATTAGCTGGTTGAAAAGTGCCTTTTAGAGAGTTTATGCTTTATTTAGTTGTGGATGGTCATTGCATCGGTTGATGTCACTTCCTCCCATACCACTGTTTTGAGTAAGAAAAGTACTTTATTGGTATTTTATGTTGCTGGGAGTGTTGCAGATACAGGTGACAGAGAAAAGGACCGGAGCAGTGATGGCTTAGGAAGAGGTGTAGTGGTGGTAGCAGTTGTTACTTAGGCTTGTGGGTGATTTCAGTACTGCTGTCTGGAACTTCAGGTGTGTAGCAGCATATTATGCTCTCTTGAAGTTTCTCTTGTTAAAAACAGAAAGCTAGAAGATTCTGTTTCATCTTTTTCCTGCAGATACCATAATATCACAGTACAGGTATTTCCAGGCATTTACGTTAAGCATGCCATTGATAACTACTATTTCTATGTCAATATGAATGATATAAAATGTGAGTCCGGAATCTGCCTAACTATATAAAAACAGCTGTAATTTTTGGACCCTTTTAAAAAATTTTCTTTCTATTTTGCTGCATTTATTTTCAGTTTAAAATTGTTATTTCAACAGAAGATGCAGAAAACCAGTGTATTTTGATAAGCACAAATACAGGTGTTTTATATAGAAATTGCAGCAGTCTCTCCACATATCATAATCTAATGGGGTGATTTTAGTTGTAATTAAATGCTCTACTGAGACATGTGCTTGTAACTTGAAAATAGAGAAACTCTTGAAACAGTGTACAGACCTTCTACTTCAAAATTAAAGGGGGCCCAGAAATGAGCCTGTGCAACTAAGCCCTTTTTCTCACATTTTGATAAAACTAGCATGTGTGCTGCTGCCTTTAGTTAGGGGATGTTCATTAACCTGTAGTGGTTAACGAACTTGTAAAGTCTGCCTGATTCTGCATTTGTTGTCTTGCCAGAAACGACGGTCGAAGGAAAGAAAGTTCTAATAGTTGATGCTTATGGGGTGCAGGAAGCAGCTTTGCAGTGCCTGCTGCAAAGGAATGGTGCGATGACGACAAGCTGCCAGTGGTCAGCACAGTATCTTCAGAACAAGGTACATCATTTTATAAATGCTTAGTGTAGTAAGCCTTTATGACTTCATACTACTCTAATGTTTTATCATAACTGGACAGATGTTTCCATAGGTTATAGGGGCTTGCAGACTCTGCACGTTTCTGATTTGGCTTGAGAAGAGATTTGATGCAATGGGGTAGTGTTGAGAAATGTGGCGTTACCATTTTTGGACTTCATTTTGAATCCTTCAGAAGCTCGATTTTCCTCTGTTTCGGAAGAAGCTTTATTTTCCTTTCCTTCTACTTTTAGTAAGTGATTCTTTGTAACAAGACTGATCTATAACTGGTTATTGAGGTCCAAATTCATTTTACCTTCTTCACTGAGAAATGGAGAGTGCTCTTACTTGGAAAGTGTCAAATGGGAGGCCCAAATTAGAGTGATAGGCTGTCTTAAGTTTTACGAGCTCTTAGTATTTCAGTTGCTTTGTCCTTTTTCTAGAGGTGATTTTTGCTGTTTTCTATGTTTCTCCTTTGACAAGCAAGATATATCATCCACTCATAGCTGTTATCAGTTTCAGCTGTAAGGACAGGTGGGAGGGATTGCGTGTATGATTTATTAATTTTATTTTATTTATTTAAATGGATTTCTATACCGCCTTTTCCTACAATTAAGGCGGCCTACATAGCAAACAGTCAACAAGATACAGTGTCTAGTGTGTGCATGCATTGAGCAGTGAGTGCGTGTGTGTGTAGATGAACATTGATTCTTGGTGAGCTATTTACAGCGTGGGCTATTTACAATACTATGTACATCAGGACTTTACTTTAGTACTAAATCATGTCGCTAGGGTGGGGTATTGAGTTGGGGTATTGTCTGTTGCACCGTTTAAGTGATGTCACCATAGTGCTCTATGAAGAGGGTCGTCTTTAACAGTTTCCTAAAGTCCTTCATGTCTGTTGTTGACCGTAGTTCATCCGGGATGGCGTTCCAGATTGTTGGTGCCGCCTTTGATAAGGCTAGTTTTTCGGTGACCTTGCGTACCTTGTTGATGTCTTTAGGTGTGTTGACACGGTTGGATGTGCCTCTCCTCCTCGGTCTTGTGCTGCTGTCGGGTTGTATGAGTGGGTGTAGGCTGAAAGCTGACGACTGTTGCTTGATTTTGAATATGTTAATGATTGTCTTGTTTCTGATGCGGGAACTGATTGGTAGCCAGTGGAGGTCTTTTAGGGTAGGTGTAATGTGTTCTTGTTTTGTGGTGCCAGTTTATTTATTTATTTATCTTATATACCACGCTCTTCAACTTCAGCGCGGTTTACATGGAACAATTAGGTTTTACGGTGGGGGTTACACCGTACGTTACAGATAACAGGTAGCTCAACTTGGATAACCGTAATTAACTATTTACACATATTTGAACACATAGTAGTATTTACATATTATACAATATTTACATATTATACAATATTTGAGGGAAGATTACAGTGGACATGAAGCTTATTTGTGGGTAGGTCGAGATGGTGCATCTTCATTTGGGTAATATTCGAGGAAAAGGTGGTGCTTCAATGCCCTTCGGAATTTAGTTAGTTTTGGGATTGCTCGTATGTTGGGAGGCAGGGCATTCCAGTATCTGGGAGCGCTGATACTAAAGGCCCTGCTTGCTGTTGCCTGTGTACACTGGGTCAGTGTTTTGGGGATTGCCAAGGTGTTCATTGCTGTGGTTCGTCTGGCCCTATTGGGGGGAGTTGTGTGTGAGGCAAGCGAGTGACGGGGGGGAGAGCCCATTTACGGCCTTGAATGTTAGTAGTAATGTTTTGAAGACGATCCTACAGTGGATAGGTAGCCAATGGAGACTTTTGAGGATGGGTGTTATATGGTCTCGCCTCGAGGCCCCATTCAGAACTCTGGCTGCAGTGTTCATGGCAAGCTGGAGTGGGCTCAGGGTTGATTTTGGGAGCCCTTGGAGGCTCGCGTTGGCGTAGTCAAGGTGTGCAATGGTTAGAGCCTGGAAGATAGTTCTGAAGTCGTCTGGTTGTAGAAGGGGGAGTAGGTGTTTGAGTGTCCTGATTTTGTGATAGGTTGACTTGACCATGTTGCCAATGTGTGTCTTCATGTCAAGTTTCTGGTCTAGAGTAACACCCAGGTAACGGATTGTGGGCTTGGTTTGCAGCTCTACTTCGCCGACTTTTAGGTGGGTTGTGGGGAGAAGTTAGAGTTTCTGGTGATGAACAGCACTTCAGTCTTTTTGTGCTGTATTTGAAGATTCTGATTTTGGAGCCACCTTTCTACTGCGCTGAAACATTCCGTTAGGGGTGAGAGGTCAGTTTGGTCAGTCTTGAACGGCATGTAGAGCAGGACGTCGTCTGCATATATCATGCATTTGATGTCGAATGAGCGAATGAGGTCGCAGACGGGCTGCATGTAGATATTAAACATTAGGGGTGAAAGGGAGGATCCTTGCGGGACACCTTGTTTCTGATGGAATGGTTTGGATGTGGAGGTTTCGGTTCGCACATGCTGCCATCTATCGGCTAGGTATGACCTGCACCAAGTTAGTGCTAAACCGCTGATGCCCTTCTCTTCGAGCCGTTTCAGGAGGGTTTGGTGACATACTGAGTCGAATGCTGCGGCTATGTCTAGGAATATCAGGGCAACTCCCCTATGGATGTTATCTATTGTGGTGAGTATGTCGTTGAAAAGGGTGGTAAGTAGAGTCTCCACACCATGAGCTTCTCTAAAGCCGTGTTGGCAGTGGTCAAGTGGTGCAGCGTTGTCAATGTGTTGTTGGAGCTGACCTTAGACCTCCTTTTCGATTATCTTGGCCAGTAGTGGAATGCTGGCAATTGGCCTATATGACTCCACTTTCTGGGAGTCGAGCTTGGAGTTTTTTTTAGCAGAGGTCTAATGGATGTGTGTTTGAGACTTAGGGGGAATGATCCTGAAGAGAACGATGTGTTAAAGAGTTTAGCTATGAAAGGGCTAAACTCTGTCCGTAGTTCTTTTATCCAAAAAGCCGGACAGGGGTCGGTGTGGGCAGTGGTTGTGTTGATTGTTGAGATTAAGTCTATGATTTGCTTAGTGGAAGGGGTGGTAAAGGTTGTTAGCTTCGTTATGCATGCTGGTTTATTATGCGAACTGCTGTGTTTTGGGCCAGTTGCAGTGGCCTAAGTGTCTGTCTTGTTAGGCCAAGATAGATTGGATTGTAGAAATCTAGGATTGGGGTTATTAGTGCCTGACAGACTGTGCGGAAGTGTTCCTGGGAGAGGAGGGGTTTGAGGCGTCGGACTAGTCTATCCTGCTGTACAACGTGAACCCTTTTTTTTTCTCCAGGAACACACAGGAAGTCAGTCCTCACATATGGGTGATGTCTGCGCCAATGGAGCCCCGCATGGAGCATTTTCCCAGCTTTCAAAGAAAGCCTTTGGGATATGCTACCACACATGCGTGGTCCCCTTCCTGCCCAGAGGTGCCATCTTGCTCGGTTTCCTTTTTTCCATGGAGCCCAACGGATGTCTGTCCAGCTTTCCTGGATAAAAATCCTTGCTAAATCCTTATAAAATTAGCTGTTCCCGGTTTCTGTACCGGTTCCTCTTCCTACCTCGAGCTGGCGCCAAATCTGGCACTGTTCTCGGCTCTTTTCCCTCTTTTTTTTTGATCGAGATTTGCCTCGACTGGCGTTCGTGCCCTTTTTTGCCTGAGGGTCGTCGACCCCGGCTGGATGGTCTCCCATCATGTCCCCCAGTGGGTTCAAAAATGTGACCGCTGCAGTCAAACCATGTCAGTCACCGACACCCATGACTGCTGCTTACGCTGCCTGGGACTGGATCATGATAGCACCTCCTGTGACCTATGCCAGGCCATGATGCCTAAGACCAATAAAAAGAGGTCTGATTTGCAAGAGAAACGGTTTCCAAGATCCGACTCGGCGCCGGCCTCCCCGATACTGAGCTCCAAGCCCAGCACTTCCCATGAGGCCTGAGCGTCCTCTGAGTGTGATGGCGGCTCCTCCGATAAGACCTCTGACCCCGAGCAAAAGAAGAAATCCTCTAAGTCCATCGAGGTTCCACCAGAGAAACCCAGATAGACCGCTCAGAGGGACTCGGGCAGTTCTGGGAAGTGTCCCACCAATGTCCTTGGAAAGGATTCCTCGGCCGGCAGAGACCATACGACGTTCCTCAAAACCGTAGTCCTCATTGAAGGCGCACTTGTGAGAGTGCCGGCGCCAGGCCTGAGATCCTTGGTGCCAACACCGAAAGCTATGGAGCCTTCTGGCTTGGAATCCAGGATGGTGGCCATGGAGCAAACATCACTGCAATCCTGGCTATTGCAGCAGGCAATGATGGTAGGTTTGTCCTCATCTGCTCCGACAAACGGGCCCCTGACTGCGGGGGAGTCCCCCGGTCATCGAGCTGTGCTCCGAGCACCACCGGCCTCTGATTAGTTCTCGGCCCCAGTCGAGGACTTAACCGAGGGAATCCGGTCCTCCCTGGCCAGTTTCCAAGATTCGGACCCCAGGTCCATGGAAGGCCCCCGGCCCTTTGGTGTGCGGGCCTTGAGGCAAAGAGTCACTGGGCCTCAGACTTGTCTCCACTCGACTCTGAGTGGGAGACCGACGATGAGGCATCCCCAGAAACCAGACGGCACCCAGACATCCCCTTGGACCCGTCTCCCCTGGCGCCCTGATGCCATTCTCCTCTAGAGGACATAGCCTTCCATGACTTTGTCAGTGATATGGCTCGAGCCCTCTCTGTCCAAACTAAGGCGGAGGAGGACCTGCACACCGAGGAGCTGGAGATTTTCCAGTTAGAGTCTTCACCCAAGGAGACTTTCATGGTGCCGGAGCAGCCGATCATCGAGCGGCTAGTGTTGTGGATGTGGAAGATCCCGGCCTCAGTAGCTGTGGTCAGCCGACAGCTCAACACCATGTACCCTGTCAGGAAGGGGCCAGGGTTCCACAAGCCCCAACTCCCACATAACTCCATGGTTGTTGAGTCAACCATGCAAAAACTCAAGAACCAGAAGACTTGGGTGCACGTTCTACCAGAGCTCGATGCCGGGATGTCGAATCCAGGCCTGTGAGATCTACATAGGCATGTACCTCAAGGCCCTAACCCAGGAGTTGTCTGGGTTTTCAGCAGGGCTTGCTGGGCAACCTCTCCGACAGTTCCAAGCTCTGACCTCCGGGATTAAGGATTGCTCAAAGTTCCTCTCCCGTAGGCCTATGATGGATTCAAGTCAGCAGCTCGAGTAGTGGTGGCGGCATTGGGGCTCGATGCCAAGCCTGGCTACAGTCCTCGGACCTCGAGCAATGGGTCCAGGACAAGCTGCTTGACATCCCCTGCACTGGTGAGAACCTGTTCGACAAGTCGATGGCCAACAAGGCGGCCGAGAGAGAGGCCGAGGTGGTGACCCACCAGAGGCTTTCAAAGAAGACCTCTTACTTTCCTCGCAAGAAACTCGGGGAAAAGGGGGCACTTCCAACAAAGTCACCACTACCTGTCCTTCTCCGGCCAGCAGCAGGGTTCTCACCCTACGAGGCAAGGCCAGGGAGCTCAACAGCCCAAGGCTCCGAAGCTCCAGGCCCTGGCTTCAGCCCAACCAGGGGGGAGCTTTTGATTCCCAGGGCAGGGCCTCTTCTCCCCTGGGAGGCCGCCTCCAGCCCACAGAGGGTTGCCTGGCACTATTTGCCCACAGGTGGGCTGAGGTCACCTCAGACCAGTGGGTACTGCAAGTTAGAAGGGAGGGATACCTCTTCCACCCTCAGCAGGTACCATTCAGGTTCTTTCCAGGAGAGCCAGTGAGACCTCTCCTTCACCAGACCCGTCTGCTCTCGGAGCTCACAGGTCTGCTCAGAGACGGGGTAATAGAGCCTGTACCAAAACATCTTCGACCTCGCTGGGGCCCTTTTTGCACCAGTGGCCATCGGGTTTAAAAAATGTGATCAGTGCTCCAAGAACATTTCCCTTATTGACACATATGATTATTGCCTCAGGTGTCTAGGTGCCGACCATGACCCAGAGGTGTGCTTCCTGTTCAAAAAGATATCTGCTAGGACCATCCAGAGTCCTCAGCAGAAGCAGGATGACATCTTCCTCAGGTCAGACTCAGCCCTGGTATCCCCGGTAGCCGCGAGCTCCAAGGCCCCGCACGGATTCTCTGAGTTGTCTAAAGCCCCTGTGGTGCCTGAGCAGAGATGCGGACACTCCGATAAGGGTTCCCCAGAGTGAGAGCGTAAGAAAAAGAAAACATTTTTGAGGACGGCTTGCTGGGAAGGGGATGCGCACAGCAAGTCCCATGCGAGGTCCCACAGCCTCCAGAGGGTTTCTGAGGAGCAGGAGCAGCCGGCAAAGGTAGCCAGGACAGACGCCGAGGCCACTGGTGATGGATCTCGGACACCCCGAGGCCCATCCCGTTGAGGGACTCCCTCTCCTCCCCGACATCCAAACTAGTCTCCCCGGCCTTGGTGTCAAGGGCTGCAACCCCTGAGTGGGAAGTCAGGATGATGGCATTGGAACACAGCGTTTCTGTATTCCTTGCCTTGCAGCAAGTGTCGATGCCTGGCACTGCCAGCGCATGTGCTGAGACCGCAGGGACCTCAATGTCGAGTACTCCCCGGGCCGCTGATGAGATCTTTGAGATCCCCATGCCTCAGAGTGGAGGAGTAGCCTAATGGTTAGAGCACTGGCTTGGGAACCAAGGGACCAGGGTTCGATTCCCACTAGCACTCCTCGTGGCCTTGGGCAAGTCACTTAACCCTCCATTGCTCAGAAAAAGAAAAAAAAATCCCAAGTTATCAATGTCCCTGTTTAATGTACATTACCAACTTTAAGTTATAATGTAATCCGCTTTGATTGAAATGACTAAGGCAGTATAAAAAAACCCTGACAAATAAATAAATGCCTCAAGCTGATCCTTGGCGAGGGTCTCGATCCCACTCACAGTCCTTGGGAGCAAGATCCTCCCTGGCAAGCGCTTCTGGCTCTGGGCAAGCGCCAGCCACAATTCATCGAAGGCCAGATCCCATGACACCCTTAGAGCCATCGGACCTCGAGCTCTCAATGGACTACTCGGACTGGGAGTCCGAAGATAAGGCTTCCCCAGAGACACGAGAATACCATGACCTCCCCTTGAATCCATCCCCGCCAGCATCGAGGTGCTTGTCCCCGCCCAAGGACACCTTGTTCCTTAAGTTTGTCCGGAACATATTGGGGGGGGGGGGGGGGGAGGCGTCTGATTCATTTTGCCCACTGGTGGGCTGCCATCACCTCAGACTCCTGGGCACTTCAGGTGGTCAGGGAAAGTTACCTCCTTCATCTGGCCCAGATGCCTCCCCCCTTTCTTTCCAGGAGAGCCTAAAGTGTAACAGGGAGCCATGCACAAAGAAACACAAAGGTGCAGACCAAGGTCTAGTAAAGAGGTATGGCCAGGATTGGGTTCATATACAGATCCCAGAACAAGATCCCAGGAACAAGAACCTCGGAAAGGAAGTAGCAGGCATAGAGCAGGCTAAGGTTGCCAATCAGCCAAGTGGAATCTACTGACTGCTGGCTGGAGGTCAGAAGTTCCTTCAGACAACGTTCTTCTAGAAACTGAGCCATCTGCAGTTTGATGGTGGAATCTCACAAAATTGAACGCACTCATTCAAATGTCTTGCTCTTTTTTTAAATAACTTCTAGCTTATAATGTAAAAAGTCACTATCCTTCACCCAAGCAGATACTGATGTTGCAGTGAGGTGTAATCCCTGTCTGATACTTCCAACCTTCCAGAATGTCCAGTCAGTCTCCTTTATCTTGATAGACCACACTTCGTAAAGAGATTACATTGTCCCTATTTTGATACTCGCAGTCCTCTCCAGTGAGCTGTTGGCCTGCCATATAGGCTCTAATGATAGATGACCATTGAATCACTTGGAGGAGATCATTCTCCTTCCCATGTCACCATTTCTTACTTCATTTCCAGAATCATCCACATTTGCTGGTGATGCCAACCGCTCTTGCATGAGATTTGCTTTTTCTTTAGTAACTATAGTAACTAGGCAAAGCTGCAGAGATCATCAGGGTTTGATAAACTGAATACCCTTCAGGTTACAACACTGGGCTTCCTGCTACTTTCTACTCGGCGCTTCCATCATCTGAGTTGCAGCCTTTAGCCCCATGGTGGAGAGACATGGTTCTTAAGGCTGAAAGATACCTGTAGCCGGGGTAATGTTTGCTAATCATTTAAGTTAATGTGGACTTGCCCCGAATTACAATGTGCCCACCACCAGGGCATAAAACTGTGGAATAATTGTGTCTATCAAAGATAGTGAACCCATGAGGCTTCTCTGGTTTTTCCCTTTCTTTTGACCATCATAATTGGAAAATCAGGAATATGAGCAACAAAACTCCAATTCAGCTGCAGAGCTAACATGAAGCATCTTGGCATCATCTTCAGTCTGTTCTGATTTGCTATTTTTGTTAATGATAGTATGAATGAACAAATTCCCATTTTTTTGTATGTGAAAAAGCTTATGTTTAAATAGATCATGTAGCATGTAGTTGGTAATCTGGAGATGTCTTTTGCTTTTGGAAGGTTTATTTTATATACTATGATTAGTACAAGTGATGTAGGACTGTTAGGGAATATGATGGCATGCTGTATTTGCTTTGATTATACATTTGCTCTCTGTATTAAGAGGCAGTGTAATTTTAAGAAACAAGCATGTTAATTTGAATATGATCACAGTAACCTTACAACCTTACCTTACAAGCACTCCTTGTGACCTTGGGCAAGTCACTATCTCCAGGAACAAGCAGGAATGTAGTCTTCACATATGGGTATCGTCGGTACCGACGGAGCCTGCGCAGGAACACTACCCAGCGTCCAATTAGAAAGCTTTTGGGAGCATCCCACAGCGCCTGCATGCTGCCTTCCCACCTTTCCCAACTGCCTCTCTCCAGTTCTTCGTTTTCCGCGGAGCCAGCAGGTCGTCGTTCCTGTCACCGCAGAAAATATTTCCTTATTCTCCTCTTTTTTTGTGGTCGCGTCTGCC